>OY728130.1:92592642-93842642 GCA_963277665.1 Viscum album | reverse complement strand
AATATTAGAATACTTTATGCTTAGATTTGGATTCATTCTCATTTTAAGCCTCTCAAATTCATTGGATAAATGTAAAAACATTAAAAAAATATTTAAAATCATAATATAGTTAATTATATTCATTCCCTTCAATAAAACGGTTAGATTTTAACTATCATTTAAAATAATATTATTATTATTATTGCATTATTTTTTTATATAACTCAGTGTTGTTTGCAACGTAAGATTTCAAAGAAATCTGTTATTGCATTTCGGGTAAGCTATCATATATATTTTCCCCTTTAAACTAAAATTAATATTAAATTCAAAAATATTAATATATATGAAAATGTATTATTCTATAAATACTTGGGATGTTACACCTATTGTTTCATATATAGATTTGATTCATGAACAACTGCATTTACCTTCTTGGTTTTAGCCCTCCATTTGTCAAGATCTTTAATGGATGCCTCAATATCAACCTGAATATTAAATCTACCAATGATTTTTTCATTTTTATCATCACTATCATCAGTATTTGGTCTATTAATAAAAGCTAATAAAGAATCTTCACTGAGGTCTTATCAATCATCAACTTCTTCCACATCAGAATCATCTGATCTTTCATCTTCATGAGATAATAGATTTTATTCTTGAAGAATTTTCATCATGGTTTTCTATTTATTTTATCACCTTTTAAATTTTTCTTAAAAGATTCTTTATCTTCATCATCTTAAATATTTTTAAATCACTTAGCATCAAGATTTCTAACCTTTCCACATTAGAAGCAAGCAAGTTGAAGCTTGCCTTTGAATTTTCCTTTTCCTATCTCAAGTTATAGGAAAGGAAATATATCACACTATCGACCTCATATTCATCTATATATTCTTTCCTTGAATGCAACCTCCTATGATTTCTCTTTCACCTTGGTTTCATTTTCATCATTTCTCATTTCATATGTGACAAGTGTAATATGAGGGCTATCAAAAGTTACTTATTTTGGATCCTTATCTTAAAGAATTAATACCTTTACATTGAGATGTGGATGTAGTATCCTCAAGATTATTTTAAAAATACTTACATCTTCAATATTTTCCCCAAGACCATACATGTCTTCAATAAGATAATTAAGACAATCAAAGAATGTATCAATGGTTTCAGTCAGACTTATCCTCAAGTATTCATATTTATTCCATAAAACTTGTATATTTTCATCACGAACTTTTAAATCACATTCATAGGTATTAAAAAGATAATTCTATATAGCTTGAGAATTTTTGCAAGACATTACCTTGGTATAGATAGGTTAGACCAACCCCCCCCCCCACCCCACCCAATGCATTGATTTCTTTTTCATCCACATCCAAATCCTTGTAAACACTTTTTGATAAGTCCCCAATTTTCAAATTAATTTTAAATAGATGAATAGTTGTTGTGTAAACTTCTATCCTTGAAGAACTAAAGTAGTAATGCATCTTATTCTTCCATAACTATAAATTGTTTCCTTTAAAATTTGGTATAACTTTATGATTCACAACCACTAATTCTACCACGATCATGAGAGATAGAAATGCCACCCCAACAACCTATGATCTAATACCAATTTTTGGTCTTTTATTAAGAATATTACCCTAATAGGGGGTGAATCGGGGTATCAAGGAATAAAGTGGAATTTAAACCTTGATCCTGATGTGAGGAATAGTTCTTTCTCTCCCTTACTCTCTCTCTATGGGAAATGAAAGAAATAAACTACACAAATGATTTTACTTAGTTCACCCTAACTAGGCCAGTCTAAGAAGTATGCAAAGGAAATGTTCCTATTCACCTAAAACACCAAAGCATGTTGCTTTTGTTTGGTTTTACTAATATAGCAGTCGTACTTACCTTCCAAACTCACTATTATAACAAGAATAAAAAGACTCACTACTTCCCATGGATATATTCTCAATGATTCTTCCAAGAAAATATCCCTTTTCATGGAATAGATATAAAGAATTACACCGAGGATGGTGTTTCTCTTAAGCACTCATAGAGTCTACAGGGAGATAAAGTACTCTTAGAATCTCCTTCTTCAGTTCTAAAATTCTACATGAAAAATGGAAAACCCCTCCCTTATATTTCTTCTTTGAGATATCTCCCTATTTGAAATTTTTTATCTCTACTATGTTTAGATCCCTTCTTATTATCTTATTCAATGATTCATAATAGATACTCAAAAAATGAACAACATAAGGACACCTTGAAGTTGAATTAAACCCCAAAAATTTTATCTATAAATTTAGGATTAGTATTTCTAATACATCTCATAGATAACATTCATTTAATGAATGTATTTTTCATATCATGAACACCACCTAGTCAGAACCACTAAAAGATAGTCATGATCCCTTTGCAACGTGAACCAAAAATTACAACATGAGTCCATTATTATAACATCTCATTGATTTTTTAAGGTATTACTTGACCCTTACTGTGATCTCCTTTGACTTGGGTCTTATTTTGGGGTTGTTCCAGGAGAACTTGAAAAAATTTGAAGACTTTTTGGGTTGTCCACTATTGGCGCACAGTTTGACCAAACCGGGTTCCCCTAGTGAAAATCATGCACTCCCCAGACAATGGGGGGATTCATGGTTGGAACACAATTTCCAAAACCATGTTCCTAACTAGGGGAAACCATACACATCAAATAGTACAGTTGTATGGATGGTGCATAGTTTCCCCTAACTATATACCCCCCTCCAGCTAACCGTGTACGTGGGTTTTTAAAGTTCTAAAAGTTAATTTAAAAATACTAAATCCCCTTTTTAAGAATCCTAATCCCCACATTAGACCCTAATATATTTTTTTCATCCTTTGAGGCTCCCAATATGTGATTTTGGACTGTCTAAACCCTTTTCTTAGTGGATCGAAGCGACGTTCATCTCGTTCGATCTCCTCCATGTAAGTGGTTCTTCTCTCGTGTGGTTTATTCTGATCTCTATTTCTCTACTCCTTATATTTTGATAGGTCATTGCATAATGGATGGATATAAAATATATTTTATGGGATCATGAATCTAGGTTTTATTTCTTGATCTATGATGCCTTTATTCTTCGTTAGTGAATCATGTTCCAGGGTTTTATTTCTGGATCTTTAATTTAAAAGTAGGTTGTTCCATAAGTCTTTCCCTTTCAATTGAAAACTTATATTGCCTAACTGATTTAGAAAGAGTTTTTTAAATTATTTAAAAACATGTATTTTAGATTATTTTGTTCACTGATTTTAAATGGGTATGAAAATTGAGAAAAACCCCAATTTCAATTGAATTAAAATTGTGGGGTGAATTTGTGAAAATGATGGCTTGATTTTGAATTTTTTTTATGAAATTATTTCATGTTTATCTTGAAAAAATGGCTTAAATTTAAATATGATTTAAATTTTAATTAAATGGTGAAAACGTATGGTTTATTTTGAAATGAAAAAGGCATGTTGAAAACTGAAATTGGGATATTGTATTTTCAATATATTTTGAAATGATTGATTTCCAGTTTGATTGATTGATTGATTGAAGAACATGTTATCCTAGGTATTTATTGGTATCTAGGAAAAGCATTCTAGGAACTTGACTCCCTAGTAATGGATTGATGATGACAATTTTTTCTAAAACAATGGTAGAATGACTACCTGTGATGGGTTCCCTTATTGGTGTCTAGACTGTCTATGATGGGTTCCCCTATTGGGGTGTATTTGTATGTGTGCACCTGAATAGAGTTGAGATCAGTATTGATATGTGTGAGGATCCTACTACCTGAAAAACTAACTTACCATGGGGATTTCATACAAGGTGATTTTATATGATTTTTGACTTAATTATACATATCATTGAGTATGAAAATGTTTTATTTATGTCAACTGATTTATATAATTTTTTTAATATAAAATTTTCATTTAAGGTTGTTTGAAAAAAAAATTGACATATATTCCATCTATTTTAATGAAATAATTTTTTGGTTTAAAATATGAAAATGTAATTTTATTCCATGTTTTTATTTAAATTGATGTTATAAATGGTTAATTATCATGGTATTGATTATGGAACACTTAGTGAGGCCCTACTGAGATTTATAGCTCACACCCTACATTTTACTTCGATCATTTGTGGACTTTCTTATGATAGGTTTGAGAAAAGGGAATGTGAAACTTGGAGGTGGTGGATGTTCTCAACCCTTTGGACTATGGAGAGGTGATGGTGACTGGTGGAGTTGTTGTCCACTTGTTATAAAGGAGTTTCTGTGACTTTTTTCTGGTTGATGTTATAGTTTCCTTTGGGATGTTTATCTTTTTTTTGGGTACTTTTATACTTGTTTTTTCTTGTAATTTATCCTTTTGGAGTGTTGAGCATACTTATTTGTATCTTTTATATTCCATTGTTTTATGGAAAAAATTGTTCCCTCTCTGATCTTGTATGATGTTAGGTGTTGGATGCCAAACTATGGGGATCATGAATGCCCTTAAGGCTATGTAATTATCGACTTGGGTATCAGGGTAATAGGGTATCTAGGATGGATCATGAAAAATTGGTATCAAAGTTACAGGTTAAGAATCTTTCCTTGATGTCAGTATGTAGTCTAGGTTGTCCTGGTAGACAGGAGGTAATATTTTCAGGACCTGGGAGGTATTTACGAGCAAGTTTATGGATATATCTCATCTTAATGAGCCTTAAGTCACCATGGGTTTTTGAGGAAATGTGTATTGAGGAATAATTTGATATTATTATACTCTTTTACATGTTTTTTATTTTGATATATTGAAACCCAAATCTTGAAATCTTATCTGATAGAATTTATATTCATGTTTCTCTTGTTTTAGTTGTTGATCTGAGTAATATTTTGATGTCTTCAGTGTTGTCTGTTGATGTTTTGTAGCATCATTCCTCTAAGATTATGTGTGGATTGGGCCTATTATGGATTTTCTAGTGAACCAAAATGAGCAGATACTCTTGTAGACCATAATCTTGTTGAGATTGTTGTGCGTGTTGTCCAAGCTTTGGGACAGGCGCCTCCACCCATTCTCATTCAAGATCCTATTATGGAACCTCAAAGGGATGAATCTAAGAATCATGATCAAGAGTTTATTCACAAAAATCCACTTACTTTACAATGAACTAATGATCCTCAAGAGTCTGGGGATTGGTTGAACAATATAGAGTTCATTTTTGACTTCTTGGAAATTCTCATAGCTATTAAGGTGAAATGTGTTACCTTTAAGCTATAAGGTCCTGGAAGGAGATGGTGAGATTTTATGGTAATGGAAATTAATCACAAGGGTTTGTAGTGGAAGGACTTTAGAGTTCTTTTCAATGATTAGTTCTATACGGAATCTATGGCACTAGCTAAGGCTATGTGGTTTTTTAACCTATAATAGGTCAATAGGACCGTGATGCAATATATGAACTGATTTTCCGAGCTTGTGTAGTTTTCACATAATATTGTATCTAATGAGAAAATTATATATCTATGGTTTTTTATGGGTATTCTTCATGATATTTGTTCATATAATTTCTTACTAAAGTGATGTAATGGATAAGGTGTTAATAGTTGATCTTGACATGGTCAGTAAGTGGGGGTTGACAGGTGATAGAGCTAATATTTCCATTATTTTTTATGTGTATTTAAATGATATAATCCCCACTAATTTATCATTTTATGTGAGATTTCATCATTTTTGTAACTTTGATGAGTTTTGAGCTTAAAAGTGAAAATTTCTTAATTATGGAAATTTAACTGTTTTCAATCACTTTTGTATTTTGAGCACAATGTTTTATATATTAATCTAAATTGAGTAATTATTATTTTTAGATTATATTAATCATGGAATAAAACTTTTAGAAATGGTCTAAGTGTTGATTTAAATTTCTTGAGGCCCAAATAAATCAAAAAAAATTGAAATTTTGTTTTAACCTACAGAATTGACCCCACCTCATTAAATGAATCGTATATTAGGATAAAAGTTTAAAAATTCATTGATTCAAAATATAGATGAAATATTATTAGAAAAATCACATCTCAATTAAATATCATATTCAAATTCAGTCATTAGGATAATCTTTGATCATGTGTAACATGATGAATTTGAAGATTCTCTTCAGACATAAAAATAGGACTTCAATAAATTGGATGTAACTTGTACTAAATGAGTCCAAAAGACTTTAAATTTTTACGGTCGACGTAAAATTAATTTTTGAGAAAATTTCTAGAATACCTCCTTTGGATATTTGGTTGGGAAGGAGGATAAGATTTCCACCCGTCCTCCTCTTTATATTTCCATATCCAAAACGTTTCAAGGGGTTTTTTTGGATTGAGAGAGAAAGGGGAAGGTTGTGAAAGATATTTTGATGAAGATTATATGAATTCATTATATAATGGATAATATGGGGGATGTTTAAGTGATGTTAGGATAATCACCAAGTGGTTGTGGATAGTGAAAACTGACAGACACACTCTTCCAAGTTGTGATCTTCTTGTGTAATCTCATTTGAATTTATCTTTAACTTATACTTTTGAATGAAATAAGTTTTTCTATTTCTTGAATACATTTTTAACTAAATTTTTTTTGATGGTTTTTTAATTTTTAATGTAAAATAATTAGTTTCACTATTTAAATTTCTTTAGCAAGGTCTTGTTGTTGACCATAGTGATCTCGATTAGGTTTGATTTCTTGAAGGTCTTCAAGTAATTAAATCACTTCTATAGGAGGGAAAAATATATTATTGAGGTATAAATATTATATCCTTGTAAACTAGGGTATTCATATAGAGGTCTTTGGGTGGTAATTGAAAAATTAAATAGGGAATTCATTTTTAAAAAGGCAAGAGGGGGTCTCTGGAAGGTCTAAGCTTGTCCACAACTACTGCTTCAATTATGATTCCATATCCTTTTTATTTCTAATAAAAAAATTATTTTTTGAATTTTATTTAATTTTATTTTCTAATTATTTTCTATTTTATAACTTTTAATCAAATCCCAAAATTTTTCTTCTTGCAAAAACAAACAAATCAAGAACAATAGTTTTATAAATCAAATTTCAACCTCCTTGAGAGACAATCCAAGGACTGTTATATTTCATTTCTATATGGCATAAATTGTTTGATCAGGGTTTTCATGAAGAAAATACTCACATCAACGGGAGTCCCTTTTTCACCTAGTGGTAGTTCAATGAGTTCCTTTAAAGGGAAGAGGAATCATGATAAGTCTCGCGGTGGTTCTCAACTACAGCCATCCTCTAGAACTCCTACAGTGCCTGGAAGAGGCCCTTTGACTTTATTCTAGCATTAAAAGGTTGTGAATTTGAGATATGTTTGTACTAAGGCACTAAACATTCAAAGTTCTTGTGGTCACTTATGTAATGACCCGAACTATTATGAATAAAATTCCCCTTTGTATTTAGTTAAATATCTTGTGAATATAGAAAACACATGCACTTATTTTTTTTACTATATCAAATTGGATTTAAATGACCATTAAGTATCATTACCATTGTTAATATAGCTGTTGAATAGTGATCGCATGACTAATATAAATATAGGGTTTTAACAAATCCTTTTGGCACAAACAAAGGAAGTGATGGCCTCAACTAGTAGAATCATACCCTATGAATCACATTTAACAAATATTCTAACGGAGATATCATTTATGGGATTTATCCTAGACCAATATCAAGCTGATATCCAACAACTTAACCATGAGTGAAACTATTTACAGGAGAAGTTCAAGCTCATCGAGATCACGACTCAAACCATGTTCACTGAATGGCCCCATAAAAGTCTCGTCATCACGCACCTTACTCTTAGGGCATATGCTTGTGGAATAAAGGGATATGTATCAATACCCAAGAAATAAGGATATGTACATTAGTTTTTTATGATAATTAATATATTTTCCTCCTATTATTATTATTTTGTAAATGATTTTTAAAGCACAAATAGTATTTTTGGTTAATATTCAAATTCAATTAAGAAATATATTTTGAGGAATTAATGGATTTTTAAAATAAATAATATTTTAATAAAATATTATTATTAAATTACTTTTATTAAATATAAATTATCATAAAATTTTTATGAAGTCAAATGTAATTTTTACTAGGGTTCAAAAACTGTTATTATCAAAAAAACTCGTCATTTTAAAAAAATATCAGTTTTTTATTTTTAAAAATAAAAATTCACATATTTAGAAAATTATTTTGATAAAAAAGTATTATTTTTTTAATTATGATTTTGAAATTATCCAATGGTAAATTTTTCATAATTTTTTGTGACAGTCGAATTTTTGGGTAAAAATTAAATACCGTATAAATATACGGTGAGTTTTATGACATCATAATGGCCAAATAATGATGTAATAAATACTATAAAAGTTATATTCGTCCAAATATATGTTTTCTATTTAAAATAATATAATTTTAAGTTTATTTGATTTATTTTATAAAGCCTTAGTGAATCCTCCAAGACTTATAATATATTTTAAGATTTTAAAATCATTTCTTTGAAAGTGTGACTCAGCTCCACATAATCAATGAGATATATTTTATTATCTTCATCCCTTAGCCTCTTAAAATAATTTATAACACTTATTTTTGGTAGAAACCATGGGAAAAACCATGGTATGGTTTGTGGTTTTGAATATTTTATTATGAAGTGTCTAAAACCAAAATAATAAAGAAATCCCCCTCCTTTCCTATATAAACCCACTCAAGATCCAATTTCTCTTCACTAAAACTCCTTTAAGATCATCCAACCTCTTAAATATACTCCCTATAGTTCTCCCAATGTTCCCCCAATCTCTCAAGAAGCCTCTTCTAAGCCTTTGGAGTCACACATCCAAGTAAGGGATTTCTCTCCTCACCTTTGAATTCAAGCACCTTCTTTGTGATTAGTTATTTTAATTTCAATTGATTGTATTTCCATTCATTTTTAATTCTTATCATACTTTCCAATTTATTTTATTGGTATGAGGGATCATTTATCCCCCCTCATTTGTACCCTTACCTAATCCATTACTATGCTGAAATTACATAAGGGATTTCTCACTTCTCATTTCCATTCAAGTACTTCTTTTATATTATGATTTTTAAATTCCATTTTCATATATTGATATTTGATGTTACATGATTCCATTATTTTCTATTTGATGTATAAATTATTATATCTTCCTTTCACTCTCATTAATCCTTCATATAATCCTTTGTGTACACTCATTAATATACCGAAATTCCATAAGGGATTTCTCTCCTCTCCTTTGAATTCAAGCACCTTCTTTGAGATTAGTTAATTTAATTTCAATTTCTTGTATTTAAATTAATTTATAATCATTAAATTACTATAAAATTTATGTTAATTGTATGAGTTATCATTCATTCCCCCTCATTTGGACCCTTACCTAAGTCGTTACTATGCCGAAATTCCGTAAGGGATTTCTCTCATCTCCTTTGAATTCAAGCACCTTCTTTGAGATTAGTTATTTTTAATTAAATTGATTATATTTCTATTTTTTATAATAATTACCTTACTATCCAATTTATGTTATTTTAATTAGGTATCATTTATTTCCCCCTCATTTGGACCCTTACCTAAAATGTTACTATGCCGAAATTTTGTAAGGGACTCTCTCTCTCTCCTCTTTTTATCAAGCACTTCATTTATAATATACCCTTTTTATTTCCATTTGATTAAGTTGTTATATATTCTTAACTATCCACCTTAATCTCCATTTTATTTTTAAATTATGTGATACCCTTTCACTCTCATTTATCCCTCTTATAAACCCTTACGTGTGCTCATTACCATGCTAAAAGTTTGTAATATTTATTTTGCCTTCTCCTCTTTCTTCAAGATTCTTTATTATGTTACATCTTATATTTCCAATTCCTTATGTTGGTTCATGTACTCACATGTCCCTATTACTATAAATTTCATGTCTAAATTATTATATACCCATTTATCTCTCATAACCCCATTTTATGAATTTCTATATGACATCGTTATGCTGCCGAAATCACACCATGATTTTCCATGCCAAAATCATTGTGTAGTGAATACCATACCCATTTCTCTATCAAGGGTATTCACCTTTATGTGTATATAATTATTTATTTTGTATCTATATGTATTTATTCCATATTTCATTGATCATGTAATAAACTTTGATGATTAATGAATCTATGTTGTTTGATTTATGTGGCACACTTAAGCATGAAAACGAAATGATTATAAAGGGTGTGCCCTGATAGCACTCCAATACATTGGGAAATATTTAGTATCATGATAAGTTATTTGAAATTGGTTTTTATTCATGATCCTTTATTTTCAATGAGCTTTGATTCATTCTCCTCCATGTGAAATGATATTTGAATCATGCTCCTCCATGTACAATGAGCTTTGACTCATGATCCTCTATATGAAATGAGTCTTGAATCATGCTAATATCATTTTGTATGTTGTTTCCAAATTTTACATGCTATGATTATTATTCTAAATCATTCCTTTATATTCATGTTTCTTTTATTCTCCTTTGATATGTCTATTTTCTAACATGTATTGTCTTCCTCATGTTATTCCATGTTTATTCCCTTACTGGGATTTATATCTCACCCATTTCTTATGTATGTCCTCAGGTTATCCCATGTGGTGTTAAGTATGAAGGAATGTTATGATCATGTAAAAGTAGTTTTCAATAAAGATGTTGTACTTTATATTTTAATTTTTTATGTGATGTACCTAATTCCCAAATACACTAGACCTCTCTATCTTCTGAGTTGTATTAAGTGCAATTTTATGTAATAAATCATGTTTAAATGTTAAATAAAGAGAAGGGTTATTATAAATCAAGAAATCTATAGAAAGTCTTCCAGTTATTTTATACTCCGTATAGTGGAATGGGCTCATAAACACCTAAAATTACTATGGTGAAATTATATGTTTTGAGATATAAGGGGTTCTAGCCATAGGCATCCAGAACAAAGCTTCTTCATGTAGTGGAAGAGTCTCTAGAGGGAGATGATATAGGTCCAATGACTGTGAAAGGTACCATCAATATAGCTTCATCTTTAATGATTGTTTTATTCAATACTAGTTCATCTCACTATCTTATATTGACTCATATTTTCAAACCTAATAAATCTTCATACAGAGATTTTATCTTATATAATGGATATTACTATGCCCCTTGGAACAAAGAGAGATAAGGTTCTCTATTTTCCTTCTTGTTTCTTCTCTTTATTAGAGATTGAACTTGATTTTAATTTTATGGTTCTTGACATAAAACCTCTTGACATCATTCTCAATATGTATTGTCTCATTTCTAATAAGGCCCAAATTGAATACTATCTATGGAGGGCCTCCTTTACTTCACCAGATGTCGTGTGTCATGTCTTTCAGGGAGAGTGGGACTCGATGTCGAGTAAAGTTGAACTATCTTTTCTAAATTTGGGTAAGGAAATATTGGTGTTTGACTTTTATTTGGAGTGATAATCTTTGATTGATGATCTCCCTTTAATCATCATAGAGTTTCTCAACATGTTTTCTTCTAATTTTTTTGTGTTTCCACCAGTAAGAGAGGTAAAGTTCTCTATTGATTTATTACATAGCACTCAACTAGTATTTATTCCTTCTTACCATATGGAACCATTAGAGTTGAAAGAGTTAAAGAGTTAGCTATATGATTTGTTGGATAAAGGATTTATACACCCGAGTGTGTCACCTTGGGCGGTGTCTTTCCTCTTTGCAAAGAATGTTGACGGAACACTTCACCTCTGTGCTGACTACCAAAAATTTAATCGAGTTATGGTAAATAAAAAAGTATCTATTACCATGGATTGATGATATGTTTGACTAGTTAAAGGGGTAAAAGTGGATCTCAAATATTGAACTTTGATATAGTTATCACCAGTTGAGAATAAAAGAATATAACATTCAGAAGACTATTTTCTAGAGTAGGTATGGCCATTATGAGTATCTTGTCATTCTATTTGGTCTAACCAATGATTATATGGTTCTTATGGAATTGATAAATAAAATATTCCATAAGTATCTTGATACATTATAGGTGGTCATTGTGGATGACATATTGGTTATCTCTTAATCCGAGTAGGATCATGTGCTTCATTTGAGATCAGTTCTAGAAATGTTGAGAAGTCACCAAATCTATTCCAATCTATCAAAATATGATTTCTATATTTGATAAGTAAAGTTATTGGGACATGTGGTTTCTGAACATGGTATTTCAGTTGATCTCGAGAAGTTGAAATTTGTTATGACATGGGAGCAACCAAAGAATGTCTTTGATATTCGGATCTTTTTTGGTTTAGAGAGGTATTATCATCAGTTTGCAAAGGATTTCTCAAAGTTGGCTTCCCTGATGACCACTCTCACTCAAAAGGGAGTGAAGTTATTTGGAATGAAAAATTTCAGAGTTATTTTGAGGATCTGAAATTTCTTTGGACTTATTCTCTGGTGTTGAATCTTCTAGAGGCCGAGTAGTGCTATGTAGTCTTTCAGGATGCATCAAGTTTGGGTTTAGGAAAATTTATTATACAAGGTGATCACATGGTAGCATATGTTTATCAACATCTTAGGACACACAAGAAGAATTATCTAACCCATGACATTAAACTCACGGTCATGATTCATGCTCTTAAGAGTTGGTGACATTACTTTTTTGGAGAAATTTTTACCATTTATTTTGTCCACAAAATCTTGAGTTATATCTTCTCTCAAAAATATTTGAACCATCATCAGAGTCATTTGGTAGAGTACCTACAATTTTTTGATTTTGGACATTTCCTAAACCCCAAGGAAGGGGAATTTTATGACTGATGATTTGAGTAGGAATCTTCTAACCCATGCCATGAAAGAATCATTAGAAGAGTGGAAAATTATGGATATTTTTGAACAATTTGATTTTGGATTCTGGGAAGATAGAGATGAGTTTTTTATATTGAGTGTTCAGTTGAACTCTGATATTCTCAAGATGATTCTTCAGAAGTAGCATCTTGATGATGAGTTTCATGGAATTAGGGACTATCTTTACAGTGGGGTGACCTATGGTGGGCGATCATTCTCTTCTGAGGGTATCCCATGTTTTTAGAATCATTTTTTTGTGCCTTTGTCCATAAGGAAGTCTATAATGGTGGATTTCCATAATTCCTATTGTATAGTGTACCCTAGAACCACAAAGATTTTTTATGATAGGTGGTGATGATTTTTGTGTCCAGGTATGATATGGGACATCATTGACTTTTTTTCACATTGTTATACCTATCAACTGGTCAAATCCAAGCATCAGAGACCTTTGGGTTTTCTTCAACCACTTCTAGATCTGACTTAGAAGTGGGATGAGATTTCTATAGGTTCTGGGTGCAGCAGAAGCGTGTTGGTGGGAGAGCCCAACTTTAATTTTATCATTAAATATGATCAATCTGAGATCCATCACGATGTAAAACGTCGGATCTTCGGAATAGAACAAAGAACGAAAAACAAAAAGGGAGTCCCGGAACCATAGAGATAGGATCATCATATGTTGGTTATAATTAATTTAATTAATTGACAAGAATTACCTTGATGGAATTATTTCTTCGTTGATGTCTCCGGTCATGATCTGGTGTGATCCGTCATTACATCGTAGAATCCAAGTGTAGGATTCCTCTAGCGGTGATCCACACGTGCTCCATGTATCTTTGGATGTCGCCGAAGGGATCTTCGGGTGCTTGCACGGAAGAACCTTCGCTTGTGATATCCGTCTTCGATCCCTTTAATCCGGTGGTGGTGGATCTCTCTCGGTCTTGAGAGAGTTCTTGGAGGGAGGAGTTCTTTCGGCCTTGAGAGAACTCTCTAGAATTGTTGTGCACAACCATTGGGAAAAGTGTTAAGGTTGTGAGGATATTTATAATCAGGTTTGAGGTTATAGAGTTATGAAAATAAATAAACATGTTATGCATTTTATTTATTTCATTAACTCTCATTGAAAACCCCATGTCTAATGATTAATTCCCTGACATGTGCCCATGCTGATTATAATAAATGTCATTTAATAAAATGATATTATTTCTTCAAAATCCCGACTAGAAAAACTACACGCCGTGTAATCATTAATACACGGTGTGTACACTACACGGCGTGTATATTCAACATACATAGCATGTATACTACACGGCGTGTATATTCAACATACATAGCATGTATACTACACGGCGTGTATATTCAATATACATGGCGTGTACTTTTATTTTACATTTCCCTTTATTTCCTCCACTACATTAATTAGTCCTTGAGTAATGGCTATTTATTTCTGAAATAAATGTAACTGCATTACTCGCTAATAAATATATTATTTTGCCCACAATATATTCTCTCGAATAATTAGTGTCGAAATAAATGTGATTAGGCATCCTTGAATAATTATTAAACCACAGTCGGAAATAATATTTATTCAACTTGTTAAATTAATATTTAACTGAGATACATGGACACACTTAGTGTGTGACCCTCTAGACCTCTTTCTCGTTGCATTAGGCAGGCTTTCCTAAAGTCCAAGATTACTTTCTAGCAATGGGTCAAGGCACCCAAGAGAAAGAAGTTGACACCGCATTGAAGTGTCACCTCATATGAATGCTTACTGTGTAATATAATCCCTTTGTCTCGATATCTTTAATCAAGCGGGTTTCATGCTAGTTCCATCAACCCATGTGCTCGACTATTATTTCTTTGACTTTCCAGAATTGAACTTGCCCATTCCTTACCATGGCCAAGGATTTACTTAGGCTATATCAATTCCATCAAAGGGCCTGATATATCTACTTCTGTTATAGAACATAAGGTACAAATCCTTGCTCGCATTATCTATTAATGTGGTATTATTCGTGATGCACCCAACGTATCCTACCTCATTGCGAACAGTGTTTCGTCACAGTTTTCGTCAATACATCTAAGTGCGTGAGTTGTAATACTCATTAATAATAATCTTGAAGTCTAAGGACTAATACACACGTCTTCAGATAGGAACATCCAATGACACTATGAAATGTGGATTTCCTACTTGTGGGTCTCGTTCTCATAATATCCTCCTGGATATTACCAAGGGCGCACACCATGAGAAGGTGCCTCAAAGTTTTATGAGTCCTCACCCCTAATGGTCTGTATTATTTATGTCCCTCAAATAACATCATTCGTCCATAGAACCTATATTCAAGAACAGTGCTATGGCGCTTCTGGGTTCTCATCATAGCAGGGATCCGTTATGACCCTTTAATGCAACAGCTGTCCTTAGGACATTATCATATGCATTGTCACACATAAGAACAATCAAGATGTGATAAGGTATTTATTAATGAATAAAGTACAAAGTATTTGGTTCTAGGCCACCAACTCCAATAGACTCCCACTTGGAATAGAGCCAACTACTAACAACTTTTAACCCGATAGCTATCACGTGATATTCATGCTTCTGCTGAGATAGGCCTTTAGTCATGGGGTCTGCCACGTTATCTTCTGTGGACACTCTACTCACTGCAAATTCACCCCTTTGATAGAAATACCTCAAGAGGTGATACTTTCGGAGTATGTGCTTTGTCCGTTGATGTGACCTTGGTTCTTTCTCAAGAGCCACTACTGTAGTATTATCACAATACAATGTGATAGGATCTTTACTGCTAGGCACCACATCAAGCTCCAGGACAAAGTTATGAATCCAGACGGCTTCCTTGGCTGCATCAGAAGCCGTTATATATTCAGACTCTGCTATAGAATCAGTTACAACTGGCTCTTTTGAACTCTTCTAGCTCATAGCTCCTCCATTGAGAGAGAAAAAATATCCAGATTACGACTTCAGATCGTTCTGATCTGTCTGAAAACCATCATCAACATACCCTCTGATGACAAGATCCTTGTCTCCTCCACACACTAGGAACATACCCTTAGTTCTTCTCAGATACTTAAGGATAGTCTTAATATCAGTCCAATGTTGTTCTCCTGGATCTTCTTGATATCTGCCTACCATGCTCAGTGCATAGGCAACATCAAGTCTAGTACATAACATGGCATACATGATGGATCCTATTGTTGAAGCTTATGAGATCTTAATCATTCTATCTTTCTCTTGTTGTGTCTGGGGACACATTTTCTTAGAAAGATGTAATCCATGTGACACTAGAACCAATCCCCTATTGGATTTTTCCATACTAAATCTCTTTAGTATCTGGTCAATGTATGTACCCTAACTTAGTCCAAGCATCCTCTTGGATCTATCACAAATGATATTTATCCCTGGAATGTAGGCTGCTTCACTGAATTCCTTCATGGAGAAACACTTGTTTAACCAGTCCTTAACTGACTGTAATATTGGTACTTCATTTCCAATAAGCAATATGTCATCAACATATACTACTAGGATAACGATCGCATTCCCATTAAACCGCTTATAAACACATGGCTCACATTCATTCTTAATGAACCCAAATTTCTTTATAGCTTCATCAAATCAAATGTTCCATGACCTGGATGCTTTCTTTAATCCATAAATGGATCTCTGCAACTTTCAAACTCGTTTGGCTTCACCTGGTGTCACAAACCCTTCTAGTTGTGTCATATAGACATCTTCCTGAAGGTTCTCGTTAAGGAATTATGTTTTGACATCCATTTTCCAAATCTTGTAGTCATGGTAAGATACTATGGAAAGTATGATTCTTATATATTTAAACATGGAAACTGGTGAGAAGGTTTCATCATAGTCAATTCCTTGATGTTGTCTAAATCCTTTAGCCACTAGACTTTCTTTATAGGTGCTATCTTGACCTTCCATGTCCATATTTCTCTTGAATACCCATTTGCATTCAACAGGCTTTACATCAACTATCTCATCGACCAAAACCCAGACTTGGTTCTGATACATGGAATCCATCTCAGATTTCATAGCTTCTATCTATCTTGCAACTTCTGATCTTTCTACTGCTTCCTTGTATGAGAGAGGTTCATCATTGTCCAACAATAATGATTCACCATCCTCGGTGACTAGGAAACCAAATCTCTCTGGTTCCCTTACCTCTCTTGAGCTCCTACGCAGTACTTGTGTTTCTAGAACCTCTTCTACGGGGACCTGTGGAACTTGTTCCTATACCAACTTCTGTGTATCTTGAGCATCAACTTCATCGAATTCAATCTTGCACCCACTATCCTTCTTGAGAATTTCCTACCTCTCAAGAAAGATGACTTTTCTGGCAATAGTCACTTTCTTGTCTGAAGGGTTGTATAGGTAATATCCATTCATTTCCTTGGGATATCCTATAAAGATACACCTCATGCCCCTGGGTGCTAGTTTGGTGCCTGTTAAGGCCTTAAAAAATTCCACGCATCCTCATACACGTGTGTGAGACAAAGTGGGTTTCCTTCCATTCCATAACTCAGATAGAATTCCATTTTCCGCCTTAGTTGGTACTCGGTTTAATGTGTATGCTGCAGTTTGTAATGCATATCCCCAAAAGGATAATGGAAGATCTGCATGACTCATCATCAACCTCATCATGTCTAACAAGGTGTGGTTCCTCCTTTCACTAACATTGTTCCACTATGGTGTATAAGGAGGAGTGAGCTAAGATAGAATCCCAGACTCCCGTAGAAGATCGATGAACTCTTGGTTCAGATATTCTCCACCTCAATCTAATCGAAGTTTCTTTATCTTCTTACCAAGCTGATTCTCTACTTCATTCTTGAATTCCTTAAATTTCTCTAAGTCTTCTGACTTATACCTCATTAATTATAAATATCCATATCTACTCAAATCATCAGTAAAAGTAATGATTTAAGAATATCCACCTCTATCTTCTACTGTAAATGGTCCACATACATCCATGTGCACCAATCCTAGAAGCTCTGTGGCCCTTTCACCATGTCCACCGAAAGGCGGCTTGGCCATTTTACCTTGTAAAAATGTGTGACATCTATCAAGTGGTTTTAGATTAGTAGAGTCTAAATAACCATCTTGGTAGAGCTTTGTCAAGCTCTTCTCGTTTACATGACCGAGACGGTGATGCCACAATTGGGTGATGTATGAGTCATGTGAGTTTGTTTCGTTATCGATTTCCAACACTTGGTTTTCGTAATTTAATACATACGGACCATTATTTAAATGTGTCATACCATAACATACATTGTTCTTATAAAAGATACAACCCTTATTTATAAACTTGAAAATAAATCCATCCAAATCTAAACAAGATACAAAAATTATTTTCTTGGTAACACTAGGCACATAATAACAGCTATACAAAACCAAAATCATCCTAGTCAGCAATGAGAGGTGGTAATCGCCAATAGCCAATGCAGCCAGCCTTGCGTCATTGGAAGCTCGAAGATCCACCTATCCTCTAGAAATTTTTCTAAATCTACTTGGTTCCTGCATTTGAATACAGATGTGAGCCCCATAAGCTGTATCTAATAACCAATGTGTAGAAATAGAAAGATTACATTTGATAACGAACGCACCTTTAGTGTCCCCATGCTTCTGGGTGCAGTTCCTCTTCTAGTGGCCTTTCTTGCCACATGAAAAACATATTGCCTCCCATTCCTTACCCTACCTCTGGATCTTCCCCTTCTTGGAAGGATGGTGCTCGGGGGATTCAGACCATTTATAAGTCTTTGGCCCCTTTGCCTTGTCCTTCCTTTTCTTATTCACCATAAGGATTGTGGGTTTGTCACGCCACATGTCCTTATCTACCTGGCGAATTAAGGTCAGAAGTTCCGATAGAATCTTCTCATTTTTTTTCCCATGTTATAATTGACAATGAATCTAGAGAAGGTCTTGGGCAGTGATGATAGTATGAGATCTGTACACAACTCATCTGAGAACTTAATCCCTAAGATGTCCAGGCGTTCAATGTAGCCAATAATCTTGACTACATGAGGCCTATATGGCGTAGACTCTCCAAGATTAGTTGTAAACAAAGCGTTGGAGATGACATATCTCTCCTGTCTCACCTTCTATTGGTAGATATCCTTAAGATGAGACATCATTCTATATGCATCCATGTTTTCATGTTGCTTCAAGAGATCATTAGACATAGTCGATAGCATGAAACACTATAAATTTGTGGCATCATCCATGTGTTTCACATAGATATATATTTCCTCATCACTAGCCTCTTTTTCAAGTGCAACTGGAACAGGAACTTCCAGCACATACAATTTCCTTTCATGGAGAAGGATGACGTGTAAACGCCTCTGCCACTCTTGGAAATTGGTGCCGGTGAGAAGGTTTTCCTTCTTGAGTATGGTTCACAATGATATGTTTGAAGTCATTTGCTTTCCATTTCTACAAATTAAGATAAGAAAAGGTTTATTACTTTATTATAAAAATGAGACAAATTAATTAATTAATACTTATTAGTCTCCCACTATTTTATCAAAATCCAATAGCCCTCACCATTGACTTCGGAATATTTTGTTTCCTGAATATTCTAGTGGCAAGGATCCATATTACCCTTCACATTACCCCAACTAGGGTTGCTCAAGCAACTTGAAGGGTTTTAGGTAGGCATTCCAAATGCCAACTGCATTAACTTGCAGCTCCTTGATCCGCTGAGTGGACTCCCCAATCCTGAAATCCTTTTATTTTAAATTTCCTCAACCTTTGCCTCTTGGTCACACCAAGTCCTGTTGTGGCAGTCAACCCTTCATGCGAAACAAGTCAAGTCAACCCAAAACCTTGAATTAGAATTCTCTGATAATTGAAATCACCCCAACTAGGGTTGGTCAAGAACTTTGAACTATGGTTTTATTCTAACCAAGATTATGGAAGGCTATACCGACTTAATATTTCTTTGAGGGATTTTATCCTTATACATAAATTTCTATTTTATTATCTTTGATTACATGATTGTTAATATTAATTAGGTTATACTTACATGATTAACCATGTCTAAGATAATATTTACGTATAAGATGGTTTTATTTTAGTTCCATCTTGCATGCTTGTTTAATTCATTAATTGTGTGCTCATGAAAACACACCCACAATAAATAAACCATGCAACTGACAGAAATAAAATAAATGGTATGATCATGAGATTTTTCTATTGGTTAGTTTATCTAGTGGTTGATAAACTAACCTAAGACCTATGGTAGAAACACCTTGAACCTTGAAGGTTCATGTTTACAGCTTTCCACATGTCCACCTTTGTATCTCCTTGGATTGGTTTCGCCTTGGCTCCGGACTTGAGCCGCCTCCACCATCTTGGAAGTTCCATCCATTACATATGCATTTATCTCACATGCAGGTGAGGGGTAAAAGGGTTTTTTACATAAAATAATCCTTGGGAACGTAGGCCCTATATATTAATGAGGAGAAGGCTCACAGGCCAACAAATTTAATTTAAATAAATAAATTAAAAGAAACCATTCACATAAAAAGGTCTTGGTCTAGATCATGATCATCCATACATGCAATGATATTTAAGCATAAATAAAATTAGCATTCAATTATTTAATCATTCTTTTTTAAGATAAATCACGCTCGAATCAATTAATTATCTTTAATTAATCAATCATTTTATCTTAAACCCTAATCTGAACTTCCTTGAGATTTTCATCCATCATAATTTTAAAGAAATAAATTCATTTGAAATTATACTTGTATGTAACGTATACCTTGGAGGCAACCCAGTGAATTCCCGTTCATTACACAGATGTTAAATTAAACACATATATATAAAACACCTATCACGTGTTGTGCCTTAGCTTTATGCCTACACTATGGTACACGTCTCAAGGGTTTGTATAATATAATAATAAATTTTAATAAATCTGCATAATTTGAGTGAGTACACGGTGTGTAGTTCCGACTACACGGTGTGTACTTTTCTTCATTGTCCATCTGAAGTACACGCCCGGAGACATGGCGTGTTGATGTACTTCAGAAATTTTCGGAGTACACGGCGTGTTCAGTTGGACACACGCTGTGTTGTATCCGCATTACACGGTTTCCAGCCAGGCAAGCCGTGTACGGGGTACACGGTCCAATCCCATCCCAAAGGGACTACACGCCGTGTTCAGTGGACCACACGGCATGTACTCCGGAAACCATGTTCCACCTATTCCTGGTCAACACCTGGTGTCATAAATGACTTAGATAGGATCCAGTACACAGCTTGATTTGGAGGACCAGTCTAATACATTGAACCTAGACTACATGGCGTCCACTTCTGAATACAAACTATGTATTCTGGTGTTGTATGGTCAGGAACTTTTGGAACCTTCGGATGAGTTCCTCTATTTTATTTTAATCAAAATTAAAAGAAAATTTTGTTTCTGTAAGGTGAACGAGAAACGAGAGGGGAGGAACAGATCTCGAGATTCAGATTTTTAAAGAACGGTTAACTAGAATTGAAACAACTAAATTATTAAATGCATAAATCACCAACGAAAAACTAAATAATTATAATCAACAATATGACCACTCTGATACCACTTGTAGGTTCCGGTCATAGCGGAAGTGCGTTGGTGGGAGATCCCAACTTTAATTTTATCGTTAAAGACGATCAATCTGAGATCCGTCAAGATGTAAAATGCTGGATCTTCAGAATATAACGAAGAACTAAAAACAAAAGAGGGAGTCCCGAAACCATAGAGATAGGATCATAATATGTTGGTTATAATTAATTTAATTAATTGACAAGAATTACCTTGATGGAATTATTTCTTTGTTGATGTCTCTGGTCACGATCCGATGTGATCCGTCGTTGCATCATAGAATCCAATTGTAGGATTCCTCTAGCGGTGATCCACACGTGCTCCATGTATCTCTGGATGTCACTGAAGGGATCTCCAAGTGCTAGCATGGAAGAACCTTCACTTGCGATGTCAGCCTTCAATCACTTTGATCTGGTAGTGGTGGATCTCTCTCAATCTTGAGAGCGTTCTTGGAGGAAGGAGTTTTTTCAGACTTGAGAGAACTCTCCAGAATTATTTTGCACAACCATTGGGAAAAGTGTTGGGGTTGTGAGGATATTTATAATCGGGTTTGAGGTTATAGAGTTATGATAATAAATAAATGTGTTACGCGTTTTATTTATTTCATTAACTCTCATTGAAAACCTCATGTTGAATGATTAATTCCTTGACATGTGCCCATGCTGATTATAATAAATATCATTTAATAAAACAATATTATTTCCTCAAAATCCCAACTGGAAAAACTACACGCTGTGTAATCATTAATACACGGTGTGTACACTACACGGCGTGTATATTCAATATACATGGCGTGTACTTTTATTTTCCATTTCCCTTTATTTCCTCCACCACATTTATTAGTCCTTGAGTAATGGCTATTTATTTTTGAAATAAATGTACCTTCATTACTCACTAATAAATATATTATTTCACCCACAATATATTCTCTCGAATAACTAGTGTCAAAATAAATGCGATCAGGCATCCTTGAATAATTATTAAACCACAGTCAGGAATAATATTTGTTCAACTTGTTAGATTAATATTTAACTGAGATACATGGACACACTTAGTGTGTGACCCTCTAGGCCTCTTTCTCATTGGCATTTGGAAGGCTTGCCTAAAGTCCAAGATTACTGTCTAGCAACGGGTCAAGGCACCCAAGAGAAATAAGTTGACACCTCATTGACGTGTCACCTCATATGAATGATTACCATGTAATATAATCTCTTTGTCTTGATATCTCTAATCAAGCGGGTTTCATGCTAGTGTCATCAACCCATGTGCTCGATTATTCTTTCTTTGACTTTCCGAAATTGAACTTGCCCATTCCTTACCATGTCCATGGATTTACTTTGGCTATATCAATTCCATCAAAGGGCCTGAGATATCTACTTCCGTTATGGAACAAAAAGGAAAAATCCATTCTCACATTATCTATTAATGTGGTATTACTCATGACGCACCCAATGTATTCTACCTCATTGCAAATAGTGTGTCGTCATAGTTTTTGTCAATACATCTAAGTGCGCGAGTTGTAATACCCATTAATAATAATCTTAAAGTCTAAGGACCAATACACATGTTCGCAGATAGGAACATCCAATGACACTATGAAATGTGGATTTCCTATTGGCGGGTCTCATTCTCATAATATCCTCCTTGATATTACCAAGGGCGCACACCATGAGAAGGTGCCTCAAAGTTTTATGAGTCCTCGCCCCTAATGGCCTGTATTATTTGTGTCCCTCTAACATCATCCGGCCATAGAGCATATATTCAAGAATAGTGTTATGGCACTTCTGGGTTCTCATCATAGTAGGGATCCACTATAGCCCTTTAATGCAACATCTATCCTTAGGACATTATTGCATGCATTGTCATGCAGAAGAACAATCAATATGTGATAAGGTATTTATTAATGAATAAAGTACAAAGTAGTTGGTTCTAGGCCACCAACTCCAATAATTTCTATAGACTTTGTGGTTGGGTTTCCATGTACCCCTTAAGGAAATAATGTGATATAGGTTTTAATCAATATGCTAACCAAATATTCTTACTTTATACCCATTTAAGATGAAACCAAAGTTGAGGAGTTTGGAAATCTCTATGTGAAATAGATTATTTTTTTACACAGAGTTTCGTTTACTATATTCTCTAATAGAGATCCTTGTTTTACCTCTCGTTTTTTGGAAAGGTCTTCATAAAGAGATGGGATATCATGTTTTTTTAGTTTAGAATGTCATCTATAGATAGATTTCCAGAAAGAAAGGGTTTTAAATTTTTTTAGGACATGCTTCATGCTTGTGTCCTCAATTTTGGTGGAGCTTGGGATGTCCATTTGGGATTGGTTGAGTTTTCTTACAATAATAGTTACCAGTCTAAAATTTAGATGGCTCTATTTTGTTGGAGTTGGTGTCCTAAGACCAACTATTTTTACTTTAGTTACATATATATTTGATGTACTGAATATTAATTAAATACCTTATTACATATTTTTCATTGTTATGAATGGATTTAATATAATAATGCCTGAGATTATTTTTCACATTGATAAGGTCATAGAAGTTCCCCATTATGATGAGAAACTTGAAATGTTATGAAAATATTCTTAATATAGTTATGTGATTGGATAACGTACTATGATGGGACGCATATTATTTAGATTGTTGGGTGCGAGTAATTGTAAGTATATTAGGGTTCTTCTCGTGAATTTCACACTCGGTAATCTCTAAGATGGGAGATTTTGAGAACAGACCCACCTGTAGGAATTTTGTATATTTTGGTGTCATCGAATATTCCTATCTGTGAGCATGTGTAATGGTCCTTAGAATTTAATATTATCATTAATGCATGTCATAACTCAAGTACTTAGATTTTATTACAAAAACCATGATGACATATATTCGCAATGAGGTAGGGTATGTTGGGTGTGTCATGATTGACATGTCATTAATGGATAAGTAGGGGAAGTATTTTTTCCTTCAATCTCTATAGAAGCTGATATATCAGTCTTTTTATTGGAATAGAATTGTCTCTCTAAATTCTATGACCATGGTTTAACGATGTGTTTATTCTAGATAGTCAATGAAATATGTATCAAGCATATAGGTTGGTGACATATATGTGGAACCTGCTTGATGATATATTATGAAAAAGGTATTATTTTACACAGTGAGCATTCATATGTGGTTGTCATCATTGCTACATTAAGTTCTTTCTCTTGGGTTCCCTGACCCATTGTTAAACATCAATCTTGGACTTCAGGCAAGCCCACCTAATTCCAATTAGAAAGAATCCTAGAGGGTCACACACTAAGTGTTTCTATTGATCTCGATTAAATTTTATTTGAATTTAATTAATGTAATAAATAATATTCTCAATACTAAGGAATAATTTTATTCAAGTTTTATTGATTTCGTAAATTAAATAAATATTTATTCCTCATATTGTGAATAAAAATTATTTATTTATTTTATTTAATATTTAAAAATATTTATTTACTAGTATGTGGATAAAATAAATATTTAAGAGAATAATTTTTTTATTTGGGTATTCAATAAGTAGTAAAGGAGTTCGAACAGACTAAACTTGAGTCTGGTGAAACATATTAATTAACTGGTAAGTTAAATAATACTTATTATTACACAAGTTAGAGCACACCACAAAATAATATTATTATTATTTCATTATGTGGCATGGGGTTTATTAAATGTTTTTATATTATTTAATAGATTACGTGCATTAAATAATTATTTTAACCTAAACCCTAGTTCTATAAATAGATGGCTATGTCTATTATGTATAGGACCAATCATTGTAATCAAAATAGAGAGTTTTTGTGCATAATGAATTCTCTCTCGACTCCTCCTTCTCTCTCCCTCTCTCAATAATGAAAAATGCAAGAGATATTTCTTCAATATTGAAGAATGAATGATCAAGGATGAATAATGCAAGACATTTGATTTGTTGTGCTATCACTTGGATATCGATTGGTGTTTCTTAGATATCATAGGAACATTTTTGGATCACTGCTAGAAGGATTTTATCCTTGGATCCTCACATTGAAATGAAGTAAATCAGAAAGGGTATTTTTGGATGATCAACATTCATCAATGAAGAAAGATCATGATCCCAATATTCATTTCTTTATATATTAAATAAATAAATAAATAATTATGTGCAAGATCCTCACTCATGGTTTTGGGGAATGATAATTAAAATAAATTTTAATATATCACCCAACACAACACATTTTTGTTGTGCTCGTAACTAACAATTTTGGGGCCTTATATTTCAGGCCTTACAAATCTATATTGAATTGGTCGGAGATTGGTGAAATTTCTTTGGTCGAACTGAGCTTGGTCTAGGAAATGATGGAAAAATATTTTGTTGATTAATCAAATAATTTTGATAGCAGAGATATGGTACAAATCTTATGTAGGCCATCATAGGTAAACTTCGGAGTTTTCAATTGATTTCCATGTGTTTCTGAGAGTTTCACCTTGTTTGGGTCATCGATGTCTTGGGAAATAGGGGAAGCTTTCACCTCATTTTGCAGGGCCTTTTGAGGTTGTTGATCAGGTGGGGAAAGTGGATTACCATTTATCACTTCCACCATAGTTTACATTGATATATAATTTCTTCCATGTATCACAGCTACAAAATTATCTTTCTGACCCATCTCATATCTTGATCTAGGAGGATCTTGATGTCAAGAATGATTTATCCATAACTGGGAATCCAGTCGGTATTATTGATTCTGAGTCTAAGGTAATTCATTGGAGGATGATACCTTTGGTTTATGTTTTATGGTAGCATAGTTTTGATTCTCGTGAGACTTGGGAGCATGAGGCAATGATGAGAGAGTAGTGGCCTTATCTCTTTAATATGGAATATTCTTGATAGGCTTTCTGGGGACAAAAAGTTTTTATAGTGGTGAGGTTGTAACATCTCATTACTCTTTTTTAGGTATTACTTGACACTTTCTTTGATCTACTTTCAGACGGGTCTTGTTTTGGGTTTGTTCTATAAGAACTTGAAGTATTTTGGAGACTTTTTTGGTTGTGCATAGTTGGGGAACGATTTGACTAAACCATGTGCCCCCTATTGCAAACAGTGCACCCCCAGATAGTGAGGGATGCATAGTTGGCATTCAATTTCCCAAATCATGTGCATATCCAAGGGAAACCATGCACCCTAAATAGTAAGGGCACACAACTAATGCATGGTTTCCCCTAACCATACACCCCCTCCATCTAACCATGCGCACGGGTTTTTAAAATTATGAAAATTAATTTAAAAATCTTGAACCCCCCATTTAATAATCCCAATCCCCCCACCCATTTGACCCTAATATTTTTTTTTCGTCCTTGGAGGCTCTCAAAAGGTGATTTTGGCCCCCTCCAAACAATTTTATTGGTAGATCAAAGCGGTGTTGATCTCATTCAATCTTCATCGGATAAGTGGATATCCTCTCATGTGGTTTCTTCCAATATATCTTTCTATCCTCCTTAGAGTTTGATAGATCATCACATAATGGATAGATCTAAACTCTATTTTATGGGATCTTGATTCTAAGTTTGATTTCTTGATTTTTGACACCTTTGTTCTTTGTTGGTGAATCTCGTTACGGGCATTGATTTCTAGATCTTTGATTTAAAAGTAGGTGGTCCATAAGTCTACCATTCAATTGAAAACCTATATTACTTGATTTATTAATAAATATTTTTTTAAATGATTTAAAAACATATATTTGAGATGATTTTATCTTTGATTTTTAAATGGGTATAAAAATTGACAAAACCCCCAATTTCAATGTAATTTGAATTATAGGGTGAATTTGTGAAAATTATGGATTGATTCTGAATTATTTTTGATGTAATTATTTGATATTGATATTGAAAAAATTGATTAAATTGATATATTATTTGAAATGGCATGAAATTATGAAAACCTATAATTTAGTTTTGAAATGAAAATGGAATGTTAAAAACTGAAACTAGGAAATTGTATTTTGAAATGATTGATTTCCAATTTGATTGATTGTTTGTTTGAATAACATGTTATCCTAGGTAGTTAGTGCTAACTAGGACAAGCACAATAGGACCATGACTCCATATTAATGGATTTATGATGAAAATTATTACAAAAATAACTAGGGCATGACTGTTCGTGATGGGTTCCCCTTTTGGGGTGTAGACTACCCATTATGGGATCCCCTATTAGGGTATATTTTTGTTTGCACACCTAACTAGAGACGAGATCATTACTGAGATGTGTGAGGATCCTATTAACTAAAAAACTAACTTACTGTAGGGATTTCTTACATTGTTCTTTATTGTGATTTGTGACTTGATTATACAGGTCATTGATTATAGAACTGTTTTATTCATGAAAACGAATTTATATATACTATTTTATATAGAATGTTTATTTAAGCCTATTTGAAATTTGTTTTTACATATCTTCCATATATTTGAAAGAAATAATTCTTTGGTTTAAAATATTAAAAATTAATCCCATGCCTTGTTTTTATTTAAATTGACAAAAGAAATGGTTAATTATCATGGTTTCAATTATGGAACATTTGGTGAGACCCCACTGGGCTTTATAGATCACACCCTAACTTTTAATTTGGGAATTTATATACTTTCTTATGTCAGGTTTGATAGAAATGAAAGTTCCACTTGGAGGTGGTAGATGTTCTTGATCCTTTGGACTGTTGAGTGGTGATGATGACTGGTGGAGTTGTTGTCCACAAGCTTCACAGAAGTTTTTGAGAATTCTTTTGAATTTATGTTGTAGTTTCCTTTGATATTTTTATCTTTCTATTGGGTACTTTTACAAATTTTGTTTCTATTACTTTCTCCTTTTTGATTGTTGAGCATAATGACTTGTATCTTTTTTCTTCTACTATTTTGTGGAAAAATAATTCTCTCCTTGATCTTGTATGATACCAGGTGCTAGTATCCAACCCATGGGGAATGGGAATGTCCTTCAAGCTATGTCAGTGTCAGCTTGGGTATAAGGGTACCAAGTTATCTGGCCTGGTTTGTGAAAAATATTTTTGTGTAATAAATCATATTCATGGTGTGAGCGGCATTTTACAAAAAAATTAAATCACTGTCACAACTCCACATGAAAAAAACTCATGAAATAAACACTAGTCTATCAAAAATAATTCATGTTGTGATGAAAAATTTCATGAAATGAAACCTTTAGGTTGAACCCAAATTTTATTCCAGCCTCCTCCAAGCCTCTAAAACTTTCCATGTTCCATGGTTTCACAATCAAAACACCATAAAACTCCTTTAAAAAAGTTTGACCTTATTTTTAAAAAAATACAACCCAAAAATGCATGATAAGGGTTTTTTCTAAAAATTTTGTATATTTACATTATGTTGTGTCAACATATGATGGGCGTATGGTTTAGAGTGCATGGTACTACCACATCTCCCATGAACAGTTTCTTTGATGATGAGTCAATAAGATTGATTCATTAAATGGATAAACATTCATAATTTTTTAAAGATTTCAAGAAGTTATGAATATTCATTGAATCATTCAATGAATGGAAGTTTCAAAAGGAATTAATGCATCGACTTCCATGAGATAAAAGTCAATGATCCAAGCATTATAATTTTCTTTATTAAATGAAAAGGGTTAATAAAATGGATGTGATCCCTCCTATGGATATTAACCTTACTGCATAAAATCCTGGTTGAATATTTATTTAATCTCTTGGTTCTTCATTCATATACTTCAAATAAGGAGCTAGCACCCCTTTTAAGGACTAGAATATTCTAATTATAAATAAGGATTCAAAGCCCGATGCAATCCTTAGAGGTAGAAGGCATTTGGTTTCTACTATCATGATCACCATCAATCTTACTATATTGAATAGTAAAAAATGGAATTCAAAATAGGTAAGGTATGCTTGTTTATGTTCTTTATTTTATCACATATTGAATATTTTGAAGATAGATTGGTCACTTCATGGGCTTCTTTTTCTCCCAAATTCATTCGATGAACACCCAAAATCCCATCAACATTTAGTTCGTCAATTGAGATAGATTGAGGAATTATACATTCATACCTAAATAATACATATGATGTTTTTATCTATAAAATGAGGGTACATGTGATGTGATCATCCATAAAGTTGAATGAAATGTGATGTATTCATTGGAATGTTCATTCTGTGCCTAAGGAATCGAGAATATTTGACTAGTTATATGGGATTGACATACTTTGTTTCTCATGGTTACATGATGTCTTGGAAAAAGGGATCATATGAAAATTAAAGTATGTATATGATACAGTAGGTAGACACAGGTATAGAGATACATGTGTTGGATATAGATTACACCAATTCCCATTTTAGCTTGAGTAGCAATGATGATTTACTAGAGGCCTCTCTTTACTTAAATTTATGAATTCAGACATTCAATTTTTTTTATCAATTATATAAATGTATGTGAGGTCACACTTTGTGGTTGACTGAATACAGATTGAGTTTTAACTTTGAAAGCATCTCTAAAAGTTTTTTAGAGTTTATCCAAAAGGATTTTTGGATGGGTATGCATAAAGTATTACATATGATGTAATGCAGTCTAGAATAGATGATAGCTTTCCAAAATTATTTTGGAAGATATCCAAAATGAATTTTGGATATGATTACACATGTTATTATATATGGTATAATATAAGGTGAAATGGTGTAAAGTTTATAAGGCTTTAGTGCAAGTGGGAAATTGGATATATGCCCTAAATACCTTATGCATGTGATAAATTTAATATATATCATGTTTTACAATAAAGGGATATTATAAGGCATGGTTATCATTTCACTACCTTATGTCGGTCATAGTATATTATTTTTCCATATCCATCATGAATCATATTGTATGATTCATATTTAACACCTATGATTGAGAAATGAAATTGATTGTTAAATGTTAACATTTAAGTGATCTTCCAAATAAGCTATCATTTATGTTTCATTAAATGAAACACATGGGAGAATATGGGTGTCCAAGGGTTATAATAGATGTAATCCTAATCATTCACTCATGTGATATGAAACATACGATTAAATTCATGCATTACTTGAGAGTGTACCAAGGGATATATAAATAGGCCAAGACAGTGAGTTCAAATCAATCATGTCTTCCTGTGCCTCCTTTGATTCTCCTAAAATTTATTTCCCTTCCACCTCTATTTACCATCATAAGGCACTAGAATGTCATGGTAACTAGGAGAGCCTCTCCCAAACATCAGGTTATTCTTTTTGATCTGTGGATACACCATGGTGGACGAAGTCTGATAGTTTACTCAAATAGATCTTTGTCAAGTACAACGGTAAAATATTGAATCAAAAGCAATATACGGTGAAAGGTATATAGTGTTATTCATTTTATATTATACATGTATTCAGGTTTCATACATGGTGGATCTTGGGAATGTGTTTTCTAATTTATTTCCTGACTTAGATTAAATGTTAATAGATCCTTAGAAACCTATCAAGTAATGGATTGGTTAACTAAAATTTTTAATTTGAATTTAATTATGCTTTGTGATAGGTTGATTTGATTAATTACTTTGTGATCATGTATAGGATATGGTTAATGATGTGTTTATTTGATAGATAATTTGATGTTGATTACTAACTGGTGTGTTGATTTTTTTAGAATCATTACACTAAATAAGCATATTGATGAGCCTCATGAGAAAGAGGTGGAGTAAGAACAATTTGATGAGGGGCATGTGGAGGGGGGGAAGCATGTCCCTATAGTAGGAGAGTTTGAGACTACAGTAGAGAACATGATTTCCAAGAGTTTTCTTAAAATGATTCAGAACATGGAGGGGAGACCATCTCAGGAGGTAGTAATGGCATTGAATGTAATTCAATATTTTTCAGTGTGACATCCTCCGGTATTTAGATGGGATATCGATCCTCGTGGTGTGGAGGAGTGGATAGAGGGTATGGAAATGATATTTTAACTGATTGATGCACTATAGAGTAAGAAAGTGAAGCTTGTAGTTTTTATGTTAGATGGGCTAGCATGATATTGGTGGAATATTTTGGTCTAGGAAAATAAGGATGGGTATTGGCATGGGATACTTCCCAAATTCTCTTCTTTGAGTAATTCTATCCACAAAAATTGAGAATGGATAGAGTGTAGAATTTTATAGAAATGAGGTAGGTAAATATGTATGTCATTAATTATGCTTCTAATTATATGAACCTGCTTCATTTTGCTCTGACCTTGAATAGTGATGAGACTTCTAAAACATTTCATTTTAATTATATCTTGAAATTGAAAAATCATTCAAGGGTTTTACTCTTTTGTTTACCTACTTTCATGGAAATGGTGAACAAGGATCTCATGACATAGAATAGGGGTGGTTATTGGTGATATAACATGCGAACATGACATGAATTGGATACACAATTAAATAAATGGATTGGTTTTCAGTTCAAGGTGTATGAATCGAAAACATAATAAATGAAATTATTATTTAAATATTTTAAAAAATTATACATATATTTAAAAATAAAATATTATATTTTTATATAAACTAATATATATATATATATATAAAATAATGTGTTGTTTGATTTGTATTTATTTATATTCTATGAATAGTTTAAATTAATATAAATCTATACAATATAACAAATTTGTATAATATATTAATTAATTGAATGATTATATATATAAAAAGTGATATGATTACACTGAACGATAACCCATTCAATAAATGGGTTGAGTTTGAGTTTGTGAATCTCAACATGAATACTGAACAAGTCAACATGACAGGACATGAATGATAACCCGTAGAATAAAATGATATGAAGGGGAAAAGAGGGATTTAGTGGGTGACAGTGGATCTGAGGGAAATAAGAAGAGGAAGATAAATTACTATCACATGGATAGTGAGAAATTTGGTGGCTAAGGGAAATATTTTCTTCACCTTCTTCTAGGGGAAGGGTTTCATTGGATTGTTATCAGTGTAGATGAAAAATCCATACCCAATATGTATGTCCTAATGATCCAAATAATAGAATTATTACAACAAAATAAGACATTTTTAGAAATTTTTCTAAAGGGAGTCTCATAGGGGTGTAGGTTGTGCTTTAGATTTCACTCATAAATCTCATACATGGGATAGTAAGCCGTAACAAAGCACTGGTAATATATCATCTGAAAGTTCTAGTTGTTATGTTTGATTTGAAAATTGTTTTCTGGGACAAGTGTCAAGGCTCCAAAAGCTTATTCACTAGTAGAAACACTTGGAAGAATTGGGATATAGACAATGTACCGTCACCCTGGAAGTCCAGGTTTAGGGAGATGAAGTCAGTTCACCGGTTATAGAAATGTCAATTGAATAGAAGTTTGATTAGGGGCCTTCGAATGTCAGATCAACAGAATCATATTGAATGGTGTGAGACCACCTAAATTTCAGTAGGAGAAGCTAGACATATGAGTTTAGTGTATGGAGTATAGTGAATCCCGAGTGTGGACATTATGAGGAGGATCATCTGATGAAAGTAATCAAGGAGTTGTTCAAGGATTCAGAGGATGTATTGAGGTGAATGGTATGGGAAGATACCATTTTCCGAATAAAATTATGAAGGATCAGTGAAGTGTTGGGGTTCATGACTCACTTGAAGTTACTAATGAAGGTATGTGGAAGATTTTCTCCAAAAATAAAGGTTCTTCAAGGCATTAGTTTGAAGTAGGATATGAAATGAACTATTCACTAAGATTTAACAATCAAAACAAAAAATACTACTAGTGATCAGAAATTTCACAGTCCAACGGAGGGACGCCTACAACTATTGGATGGTAGTGCTGACTGGATGACCAGTCGGGAACTTTTATAAGAAGTTCACTAATCTACATGTGTAAATTACTGATGACAACTAAAGACTGACAAAGGTTGACAGGGTCAGACCTAGAAGCAAAGGTGATTTTGGAAGAAGTGCAGCTAGGAAAATCTAGGTGCCAAAAGCTAAAGTTCCAAAGGTGGAATTACAAAGGGAGGATAACCAGAAGATATAAAAATTAGTAAATGGAATTGGTGAGACTTATTCTGGTAGTTAGATTATGATTTTTGGAAGTTGATTTATCCTTATAACTCATACATAATTCTAATGGAATGAATATATGATGTTGTTATTCTCCCATACATGTAGTATGAAATTCTTAAGCATGTAATCCTTATGTATAATGTGTTTTTTACTTTATGGTTAAATGTGTACATCTATTGTGTGCTTTTTTTCTTGTGCATTTACCATAGAGAGGATCATAAGGTAACAGGTACTAGAGGAATCCAAGGTGAGTAAGACTCAATACGGTAGTAGGGGTGTGAGGTCTTCTCAATTATAGTCTTTGAAGTCATGGAGATTATTCAATCAGAAGTTTCTCAACTTTCATTGGGTGAGGTTTCATTGCACTAGATTATCATAAGTGAAATGTACCGATGATTAGTTTTCTATGCCCATCATCCCTAACAAGTGTTATTATAGCAGGTTCTTGTTTTGTTCTATGACCCCAAAAAGTGGTATCAGATCTTGGTTACAATGTTTGGTTATAGAGGACTGATGAAGAGGCTTCTGATGGAGTAGTTTATAAAGTACTCAAAAGAAGACTGCTTAGAAGAATTTTTGGTTTTCCTCGAGATTAGGTGGTTTATTAGGTTACCAAAATGAAGTCATCAAAAGATTACAGTGGTACCGAAAGGATTCAAGGAGTATTGAAAGTCTAATTTTCCATTGGATCCATGAATCATATTCTATTCTTTGTGTGTAATTCTATATCTTGGTAGAATACCACTAAAATTTTGATAGAAGCCATTGATCACTTATGTTGATCGGATTCATTGGTATATCATGTTTCTAGTAGAAAGAATTATATGTTCTTATAAATGGCTTGATTATCTAATATTGGAGGTTATAGATCTTAGAGGATACTGGTGATACTACTCTTAGAGGGTTTGTAGTTTTTTTTATGGAGAAGTTAGTCGGCAGCAGGAGGGTGAACTAGAAGGCCATGATAGAAATCATAGGGATTGTTCCAAAGGTTCTGAATAGAGATGATTCATGTTCCGAAAAATAATTTTCATAAGATAAGTCAGTTGGGCTAAGGATGATCGGTAAAATATTGATAGGTCTGTTTCTCAAAAGTTTAGATTTTGGAGGTTCTAAAAACCTGCAACTGATGGAGGGTGACTGGAAAGTTTCCAAGTGTTTGTTTGAGCCCATCATAAGAATAAGATTTGGTGTGGCATGGTTCCCTTATTCAATAGATGATGATCAGTGAAAGAGTAGGAGTAAAATGGAAGAGCATGGTGGAATCATGCTGAGGTAATTATGGTTATGGAAAGTGTGGTCAAGGTTTAAATATCAAAAAGGTGATAACAGGAAGGAGTGATGACATGCCAAGAATAAGATGACCAGAAGATGGAATCTAAAGCATGGTTTTCATGATCTTACACTACAAGAAATTCACCAAATAGCAGTGGTTTTTTTGTTATGGAAGAGGTTTAATCCGCTGCCTTATGCTTCTACAGCAGTTTCAAAAAACCGCTGCTAAATTTGGTGTCGGTTCAATAGACTGTGATTTCTTCAATTTAGCGGCAGTTTCTAAAAACCATCGTATTAAACACATTTAGTGGTGGTTGGTGTGGTTTTCGCGGTGGTTTGGCTGGGAAAAATGGAAGTTTTTTAGCGGCGGTTTTAACCACTGCTAAAAAAAGATTCATTTTTTCGAGGGGAAATGCCGCGAAAACCACACCAACTGCTACTAAATGATAACAAAAAATGAGGAGCTTTTAGGGGTGATTTTAACCCCCGCTAAAAAATATCCATTTTTTCACGAAAACTACCACTAAAGAAAAAAACCATTGCTAAATTGTACGGTGTATGTATTTAGTGGTGGTTTAAACAGCTGCTAAATATAGACCATTTATTTAGCGGTGGTTTAAACTGTCGCTAAAGGTAGATTTACAATTTAAAAAAAGCTGCTAATTTTGTCTCCCCAATACTAGTACCCTGAAAAAAAACATGTGAAAAATTCATATAACACCCGGGATGGGGGTACATATAGAAATAAAAAGACACATACAATGCACACACACACACACACACACATATATATATATATATATATATATCCACATACATTCCCATCTTATGAGTTCATAATAGGAGTTCCAATTTACATCCACCATTTTTACAACCACCACTAAATTCATAACACCATAAAACCAATCCAAGAGCCATAATTTACTTCCACCTTTATTTTCATGTTGACATCACTACACAATCTCCAATCATCATACATAATTGGAAGAGAAACTGGCTCCGTGGCTAGCTAGCCAAGAATTTTTCCAAGTAATCTTACGGCGTCATCTGTAGGGACCCCATAGCAATCAAATAGGGAAACTATCTTCTCTCCAGTCAGATTCCATACATCTGAACTTTTCATATTTTTTCTCCATACTTTCATTGTTTCCATATTTTATGAACAAATAGTTAGTATAAAAAAAGTGCAATAAATTTATTCATATTAAAATTTGTACCTATAACAGTCACCCTCCAGTATCCCCGTGAAGAACTAGAAGTGGCACCCTGCTTCCTCCTTGGCATTCTTGTCATTTAATCAAATAAAATTATGTTTGGAACATATATTTCAAAAAACTTATGCAGAAAAAAAATTAAAAATGATAACATATGCACAATACTAACAAACAAAATATACATAACAATGATAGTGAATAACTACACAAATTAAATAAGTGGTTGGTAAATGAATGCATAATTGTACATACAATCATTTTTCCATTAAATCATGTCAGTTTCCTGTTCCATTACTTCATCCACTTCATCCACCCTTGATAGACTAATATTTTCAATATCATGATGGAAAAATAAGTCTACTTCTTACTGTAGATGAGATTCAATGTCAAAGGTAAAATCTTCCACTTCATCACCCATATCATACAAATCTCTTTTTTTTATGTGAGCAACTACACTCCACCCTTCATCCAAAACATAATTCACATAATATACCGTTTTCACTTGCGATGATAAGATATATGGATCATGTAGTTCAAAATCACCAACATCCATAAAGAAAAATAAGTCCATAGAAGTAAATTGCAAGGAATCTCTTTTAACACCACTGATAATATCGACCCATTTGCATTTGAATAAAACAACTAAAAAATGCTTGTGGTAGTTTAATTCGATAATATCAGTCAACTTTCCATAGTATCCCACTTCAGTAAATGTAAATATACCACTATTCTATGTTTTCAAACCCTCTTCTTGATCGATTGTATGAAATCTAAAATCATTCATGTTGTAAGCATCGAACTTTCTAACTCTTTTTAGAGGACCTCGAGTAAGAAACTTCAAATCTTCTGAAAAATATGTTCAAGTATCATTATTCATGATATAAAAAAAATAAATACACATTATTATATTTACAAAATATATTTTTCAACCTAATATCCATATTTGTTGCAATATTTATGAGCTTACACATCTTGCAAACCATTCTACAATCTCTTTATTAATAGATTTCGTTATATCTTTCTCATTTTGTGTTTGGCCTCTCATTCTCCTCTTTGTTTGTATCCTAAAATCTTTAATAAATGGATCTATAATTTCACTATTTAGCAGCACATATCTATGCGCCTGTAATAATTCAATTTCTGTCAGTGTAACATTTTAGGTCATCCCAACTAATCAGCCAATTGCAGGAAATATTTTTGATTTCCCATGTATTTTATATTGAGTTTATGTGTTGTCAACACATCCAAATTGATTAAATCTTGTCTCAATATCATCCAAGTATCTAGAACAAAAGTCAAGACACTCCTCTTCTAAATAGACTTCAGAAATAGAGCCTTCAAGTTGAGCTTTATTTCTCATGTATGATTTCAAATGCCCAAGATATCTGTGAAATAAAATAAAAAACATAATTATGTATTTAATTAAGTTCCAAGAATTGTTTACTTAACTGAAAACATATAAATAAAGTACCTCTCAATTGGATACATCTATTGATAATGTATGGGACCTCCTAATTTAGTTTCCTCAACCAAATGAACAGTTAAATGCATCATGATAGTAAAAATGATAGAGGAAATATCATCTCCATTGTACAAAGTTTCAATAAAAATATCTCCTGAAGGTTTTCAAGATCAAATGGATGTAGAGATTTCTCACATAGTTGTCTAAAAAATGTGTAGAATTGGATTACAAAAACAGTAACCTTTTTAGCTAATAATGTATGCAATGTCAATGGTAGTAACTACTGTAACAAAATATGTGAATCATGACTTTTCAATCCATGTAACCTATGATGCTTTAAGTCAATACACCTTGAGATGTTACTTTAATACTCATCAGATACCTTCACATGCTTTAAAATTCTAAGGAATTTATCTTTATCCCTATTTTTCATTGCAAAAATTTTCAAAGTATACTTTTCATTCTCATCTAGCCAGAAATCACGTTTTATGTTCATTGCTTGTAAGTATTTCTGAGCATTGAGATGATATTTTGAATTTCTATTCTCATTAATCAATGTGAAGATCATATTGTCACAAACATTCTTCTCAATATTCATCACATCAAGAGTATTCTGCAACAAATTAAATTCCCAATACAAAGTTTGATGAATATACTTTTTTTATTCCTTTGTTGTGTGCCTATTTCACTTGACGATGCACTTAGAACTCATTTTCCACTATCATTTAAATGATTCACCTTTACAAATTTTGTTTCAACATTTCCAAGTTGTTCCAATATTTCATAACCAGTTAAGAACTTTAGAGGTGGTCTGCGATCAATAAAACTGTTGAATTTTGACCTGTTCAGCCGAAATATTTGAGATGCATCGAGAAATCATTGATGGAACTTGAAGCACCATTTTCTAATGTGAGGTAGCCATTTGGGTTAAAAATAAAAAGATATAAATAGGAAAATCCAAACTTGTGTAAGTGTTCCAACCAGATAAATTCCCAAGTCTAGGGAAGTCAATAATGGTCCACATTAGAGCAGCATGCATTTTGAACATTGTTTTAGAAGAATAATCATATGACTCAACACTGTTTCTCCATAACTCCTACAATTCTTCAATTAAAGGCCACAAGTATATATCAATATCATTTCCATGCATTTTTTTTCAAGAATAATCATCGAAATGATAAAATAAATTTTTTTCATACACATCCATGGAGGCAGATTGTAAGGGATCAAAACAACTGGTCAAATGCTATAACTGGTACTCAAAGTCCCAAATGAGTTTAATCCATCGGTAGCCAATCCCAATAGAACATTCATAGTATCAAATGATAAATATGGATGTAATAAATCAAATTTATTCCATGATTGTGAATCTCGTGGATGTTTCATTAACTCATCATTGTTATTATCTACAGAATGCCACTTTATGTGTTCGACAGTTTTCGATGATATGAATAATCTTTGTAATCAAGGATTTAAAGGAAAGTAACACAAAACCTTTTCTGGTGTCTTCCTTTTCTTCTTCTTCATGGTAGTATGTTGATTCAGACTTCCAACATCACCCATTGACTATCATCTAGAAGAAGAACATTTTTTCAATCTTGTCTACTTGAATCCTCTCACCAATAAAGCATACAATCATTGGGAGACGAATATATTTTTGTATAATTCAGACCAAGACTATTAACAATTTTTTTATATGATAAAAAGAATCAGGGATGTTTTCTTTAGGAAATGCATCACGCAACAATTCCAATATCATGAAAATTTCCTTATTTGTAATTCCACATAGTCATTTTATATGGTACAACTTTAGCAGAAAAGAAAGTTTTTAATATTTCAAACATCCACTATACAAATATTGATTTCAATCGTCAACTAAACCATGAAATGTATTTTTCTCAATGAATTTTTCTCTTACATTAGTCTCCACATAATCAAGAGGAGGATCCAATGATATGTTACAATCTTGATCTAGTTGTCATATAGTCTCAAAAACATCACTTGTCACGTTACTATTTGTAGCACCCTCAAATGGTTGTTCTGATATCTTTTTATGTTGATGTTGGTGTCTTTAAATTCCAAATGCATCATTTATAAGGTTTTGCATTTCATTTTTCATTGTCGATGAATTTGGGAGCTCATTTTGTGGATTAACATCAGTGCTCAACCTTTCTGTAATGTTCGATTCTCCATGCCAAATCCAACAAAAATATTGATCAGGTAATTGATTCAATATCAAGTGTTCATAAACTTCATATCTCTTCAACCATATTCTAAATTTACATTTAGGACATGGACATCTTATTCTCCCTTCAACGGATCGATTGGAAATTGAAAAATCTAAAAACTCCTCCAAACCCTTAGCACACTGAAGTGTGTTCCTTAGTAATTTGATCCAAATTTTATCCATGTATATCACAATGTTACCGCAAAATATTAAAAAAATTAAACATATAACTATTACTAAATAGGGAAAGAGATTCATATATACTAGTTGAAAAAAAAGAATATTTTAAATAAGGTTTTCCTATATAAATACATATGGTAAATAATGAATAATCTTAAATAAGGATTTCTATTGTATTCTTAATACAACCAGTTGTATAGACTTCTCTTGAAGATTCCATCCAAATATTTGTTGTATTTATAAAATATTCAAAAATGAAATAAAATGTTTTCTATTTCTAAAATGAAGCATCAAAGAAGGTTGTGTTCAACATGTTGATATATAGTTCAAAAAGACTAAAAATATATACAACACCCATAGTAAATGATGGAATGGTTGATAGGTGGAGTATCATATAAAAACTATCAATTTCAAAAGGACTATGCCCATGGTGTGAGGAACTTTGAAGGCCTAATGTTCAGTTATTAAATAATATATAATGGTGAAAGCCATGTTAAGGAGGTTGATTCAATTATGATCAGTTTTCATGATGTTTTATCTTGGATGACTGAAGGGATATCTATATCATACTACAACAATGGTCATTATGGCATGGTGTGTATGTTTTATAAGATTAAATTTTGGGGTTAGAGGAAATCACACCACAACCTTGGTGTTTTTATATAAATGATACTTGTGGAGAATGTGTCACATTAAAACCAAATGGTTTCATCCTAAAGCGTTCTTTGGTGGAGTTTTATCAAGTTTCCCTTGGGTAGTTGGTTGTGCCTTGACTCCCTGGTCATGTTGTAATGTGTGGTTAGGATGTTATGGGTGTTTTTCTAGGGTTGATTTTTATGCCATGATACATTGGGTCATTCTACAAAAAAACCATATAAGTGGGGAAATAATCCATTCCCCCATGGGCTATGTTGAAATGGTCATTCAGTCCTATTTTTTTGAAAGGTTCAGACCTATTACTTAAGGGTTGGTTATTCCTTCTTTAGTTAGGTAGGTTCTTTAAAGTGGTAATTTTTTTATCCCACTCCCCCATTGTTCCCCTATTTTTATCCCCCCTTCTCCTTTATTAGAGGTTGGTTATAATTTTTTTCACCATTCTAAAGATATTTAATCTTCTCCACCCATCTTCTCTCTTTCTCTTTTTGGTTCTTCCTCTAATGTTGGATGGTTTCATCTATGGGTTTAATGAAAATTCCACCCAATCATGGTGGTGATATCTTTGATTCATGGGTATTTATGGTATTGTGTCTATAGAATTCCTAAGGAGGATAAATGATGCTTGTTTCTTATCATTTGAAAATGGCTTTCCGAAGTATTTTTTTGGGAATTCAACCAGATTAGACCGGAATTGATGGTCAATTCATGGGGATTTTGGTAAAAGGTTTTCTAGAGGAATGATATGAGCCTTTCACACATCATTGGTTGATATTTGTATGTCTCGATGATTCTTGGTGATTTATCAATGGTTATTCCTTATTGGATTAAGTTGGATAATTATTTATAAATTTTTATAATTAACTATTAGAGCCTTGAGGTATGAGAAAGGGGCTTAATAGAATAGTGATTCTTACTCTGATCTTGGAGAGAGATAGTAAATGGGTTATAGAATGGGGTAAATCTAACATCATGTTAGGTATCCCATTTAGTACATATAAATATTCATGCATGAATGTGCATGTGTGTGAATGATAGGGGACTGGGTTCAGGAATGTGGGTAGGGATTAGTTGAGCTCAAAGTGCCTCAAGTGGCTTGGGTTGATCCATATAAAATAAATTTGGGTATTTCATGCTTGGTCCATAAATTTTAAAAATTCCCAATGGCTATACCAGTAGGGATAATGGAGTCATAAAGAAATTTATGTACCTCTGTGTTGTCTTTATTGGTGTGTTGAGTTGTGTTTGGCATGGGGAGAGCCTTAGTGAGCTAGTTTAGGGGCATCCAAGTGGTTAACCCTTTAGGAATGGACTATTTAGCATTGGAGATTGTTATTTTTCTAGGAACATCTATAGGAAATGACCTAGAACATAGAAACACCTTAATTGAGAGGGGTAGGATGTTGTTAAAGATTCTAGTATCTTGTGATAAGTTTTTGGTCTTGGGATGATCATGGGATTAGATGGTAGAGGTGATTAACCACTAACTATAATGTTTCTAGAGTAAATTGGTGATAATAAAGTTGATTGTTAGGATTCCTTATCCTCATGGTTGCTAAGGGAATCATATAGAATCTATGTAACTAGTTATACACCTTAGTTTGTGGTTGGATACCAATATTATTCTAGTGATGGGAGTTAGTGATGGAATATACTCAATGATTACCTTTTAGGGGGTGTATGGACTCCAAGAGGCTTAATGTTTAGTGTGGATATATATGACCTATTATTCATGATTATAAGTTAGGTAAGGACTAAGTTCTTGGAATTTTATTGAGAACTTGTGTACCTATATTTTATGATCATGATGGTTGTGTGGTTGAGATTGTTCATGGTTGAGATTGGTCATGGTGGGAAACAAAATACACATATAGAATATATGCCCACATTCACATATGGATATGCCCACATCTAATGGAATGCCCATAAGTTATCTCAAAAACATAAAAGACTCCAATTTAGAAATCGTAAGGAACATTGTAACCATCTATAGAAATTTATAAATAATCTTCAAACCAAAAAAAAGGAAACCAAATCACTCACCCAACTCGATTTCACATGAGAACCAACTAAAAAATCCAACCAAGGTTAAAATAATCTGAAAAAAACTCAATTACACTTTAGAAGCTAAATTGATATTTTATCAAACTCTTTAGATGCACACATATATAGGATTACTAAATGAAATTCTTTTCAATCCCTTTTTTCATCAAAAACCTAACATGAAAACACCACTATAATCCATAAAAACACATTATAATCATGAGAAACTCATTTAGAATTTAATTAGGAATGATCAAGAATTGAAATATTATTCTGAAAAGGTACTGGATAGAGACACCAACGTCAACAGTGTGAGAATGCAATAAAACTCTCATAGAAGGAAGAACAAGGCTTTAGGAACAATCTGCACACCATATAATCTAAGAAAATTAAGCCAAAAATCAAACATATCCCCTCCAAGAGAGATCCAAGACAAGAAATAAGAAGAAACCAAGGGAGGTAAAAGAGGAGATGATGAAAAACACCTTAAAACTAAGAAGAACATTCTAAAGAAATTTGAGGAGGCTTCAATGGAGGACCGAGAGTAAGGGATCCATGGAAAAACGGTGAGGTGCAGTGAGGTCGGAGAGGCGCGGAGAGGGTGGTGAGGCATAGCGAGGGGAAGTGGTAAGGTGCGGCAAGTGACGAAGGGGCCAATAGGGCTTCATAAAGTCAGGGGGTCGGGGGTTCGGGGGTGTCGGGGGAGAGGGAGAGTTTCATCTTTTAAAAAAAATAATGGTTTAGCGGCGGTTTTTTAGAAACCTCCGCTAAACCATCAGTTTTGTGTAGTGTCATTGGAGTGAGATAAGAGGAAGGATGATAGTTTCTAAGTTTTTTGAAGTATTATTGTAACTATATGGCAGAGAGTGAAATATTTAATGGAAACAGCTGGAGTTCAAATTACTATGTGTTTTCTCATATGGAAATATATTGTACTTCAAAGTAAATTCATCAGAAGATCGAGAAGAACCATGATGCAGATGGATAGTAAGTTGGTCTAGAAGATGAGAGTGTAAAGTATGAATGGAGTTTTGGAAAACTTCCAGTTGGTTTTCCTAAGTCAAGATGGCTGACCAAGAACACCATAAGGGTGTCACGAAGAGGATATTTCATACATTGAGTAAGAAGGTTGGAAGTATGAAAGATATGTGACTTATTTTGATGCTCAATGTTTGGTTTCATCTCTATTTAGGGTAGGATCTTCTAGACGATATTGGTTCTATCATCTGCAGGTATATGAAAAATGTTGATGTGGGTCGTGTTGAAGTTGGAGAAATGAAAACCCTAATTCATGGTTCACATTTATTTTTAGTGTTTTCAACTCTATCGAAATGGTCATTAAAAGATCATCAGAGCATTGGAAGGACATCTGAAATGGAGGTGGGATCCTTGGACAAGTCAAGATCAGGTAGAGTATTGGGAGTAAAGGATCACGAAGGCCTTGGTTGCACTAAGTAGGAGTTTTAGTGGGATTTTTTCATACTGATGGAATCTGACTTTCTGATAGTGTTATATGGAGGCCAGTTCCAATGATTTCATTGGGTTTCAATGTACTAAAATCTCTTGGGTTTCAGGGATATTTTCATAGTATTAGAATAATACATTCGGAAGAGAAAGGTCATAGACCCAGTGCATGGTGAAAGTTGTTAAAAAGAAGTTCAAAAAATTTGGAAGATGGAAACTCAGTTCCTATTTTCTTTATAGAAAATCTATGGGGGGATTTAGATGAGTTTCAAAATCTCAGTGGAACAACATATCATGGTTCCAAAGGTTGAAGGAGGATTTCATTTGGTGGGATCCTAGACAATTAAAAGGAGCATGAAGTAGAGAACCATGCAGTTACTAGTGAAGGTGGGTGAACAAAGGTTGGTCGATTAGACTTTGGTATGAGAATGATAATGGTATTTGAGTGGGAGATTATTGGAATCTTCCTATGAAAAAAATTCTCAAGTGATAGATTGTTAGGTTTGGTGTGAAAATTGGTTTCTAGGTCAAGTGTTAGTGCTCTGAAAGTTCAATCACTGGTAGCAACACTTGGGAGAATCTGGGTGGAGGTAATGCACCATCACCATGGAAGTTAGGGTTTAAGCAGCTGAAGTCGGTTCACCAGTTATAGTGATTTCAATTGAATAAAAGTTTAATGAGGGGGGCTCGGGATGTCAGATCAACAAATGCACGCTGAACAGTGTGAGACCACAAAAATTTCGACAGGAGAAGCTAGATGGATGAGTTCAGTGAATGGATAATGGTGGATCCCAAGTGAGGCAATGTTGAGGAGGATCATCTGATGCATGTACTTGGGGATTCATCCATGGATCTTGAGGATGTAGTGAGGCGAATGGTAGGGGAAGCTACTGGAATCTGAATGGAATTATGGGGGGTCAGTGAAGTGAGTGTTGAGGTTTATAACTTGCATGAAGTCACTGATGGTTGGACATGGAAGATTTCCTTATAAATGAAATTTTCTTCAAATCATCAATGTGGATTGAGAAATTGAATTAACTATTCACTAGGAGTTGGTGATTGATGTGAAAAATGTTATAGGAGATCAGTAGTTTCAAAGTCTAATAGAGGGATCCCCACACTATCAGATGGCGGTGCTGACTAGATAACCAACTAGGACCCTTTATAAGAAGTATTTTGGTCCACATGTGCAAAGTAGTGATGAGAATTGAAGATTGGTATAGGCTGACAAGGTCAGACCGGAAAACAGAGGTGGATCAAGAAGGAGTGCACCTAAGCACATCCAAGTGTCGAAGGCTAAAGTGTCGAAGGTGGAAGACTGAAGGGAGGAGCACCAAAATATGAAATAACCAAAAAAGTTAAATAACTTAAAGGAATAATATAGTGATCTCAATCCATTGATATAACAAAAAACCAAAATCTCATTATTTACTTTATAGTTTCCAAAACCTTTGGTAAATATCTTAAAATAATTCTAAATAGAAAATATGAACTAAAACCATGAGTTAGATGAACATAAAAATAAACATTGATCAATAAGATACAAGATCAAATACTTATTGAATAAATAACACTATAATTTGGGTGTACACAAAGGTAAATGTAACTAATGTTAGGGAAACAATGAAACCAACTTTAATAATAAAAAAGGGAAAATTGATTGAAAAAGGTAAAAGTATGTTAATACTCAATAATAAAAAATGATAAAACAAAAAACAAAATCAAGACTCATCAATATAGAAATCTAAGTTAAATAGTACTAGTTATGGGAAACTCCTCAAGTCCTAATGAAACAATCCCAGACATGCTTGGGTGGAATCGTCTATAGACCTATTGATGCATTCCTAATAAAATAACCTACAACTTAATCTCAACTAGCCTCATCGGGCGACACCCCCTATAGTCAGAGTATCATCATACAATAAGGGATACTATTCGGTACATAAACATAACTAACATAGAAACCATATTTGGATTTCCCACCTAGTTACCAAGGGTTCCCATGAATAATCTAAATGGAGGTGATGAAACATGTCACATATCAAATCATAATATCAACAAAATACATCAAGGTAAAGCTCTCATCACATCTCTAAACACCCTTCAAAGAGAAATCCCCTTCACATTTATATCGAATAATAAACAATTCATATCACATAACAGACATTTAGACATAAAGAGTTGCATAATGGGGGTATAATACCAAGGGTATCAAGTATTTCCTAAAATCCATTTAAATTTTTTCCAAACAAGACATTATGGAACCACACTCTCTGGGCAATCCTAAATCTCTTGTCATCTCTCATCTTCCTTTTCTCATCTAGGTTTTTGTTGTCCTTTATAGGTGATGGCATCTTCTGTTTCTCTCACTCAGTGGATTGGTATTCTTACTCGAGTTTCCATTCTTGTGATCCACTAATCACGAAGAGAGATAATGAAGGATGAAAATGGGAAGAAAAATGAGCTTTATTTCAAATTGAACAAAGATTTACAAAACTTCTTCTCCACACCTCTATCTCTCTCACATGGAGCTCTCTTGGATCTCTCACTGAATAGAGGATATCTCTTAGATTTTATTTATGATATTTTGAAGCTCTTATGGCCCTTTTTATATAGCCATTGTGGGAGGTGTCATTCTTGAAACAACTCCCATCAATACCCCACCAATACCCACCTACTATGGTGGGTGGAGTTAGTGCACCAGCCACCTACCAAGGTAGCTGGAAAAGAAAAAACTCCATAAATTTTCTCCCTCCAACTGAAATCTGTTGGAGCATCTGCAAAGGTCCATCTTCTCCTGAGCAACCACCTTTGTCAATATATTCATCAGGTTCTCCTTTGTGTGGATCTTTATAAGTCACAGCATCTTTCAATCCATCACTTCTTATATCCAATGATAGAATGTTGATATTCTTCTTGATATCCTTTTGCCTCCCCATCATCAGTCAGCAACGGGTACTCTACCTCTGAATATTTTGACAGAATCTTTCCTTGTGAAGATCCTCGAACCTGTGAAATATTAGGTTTGGGAAGCACAACATCATCAAACTCTTGTGACGGTTATTCAACTTCTTGTGGAGAGGATTGAGTCTCATCCTAGTCAATATCCTCCTCTACTAACTCCTAGTCCGTTGTTGATGAGTCTTCTAGCACCTCCTCCTCTTTATTTATGGGTGGTTCTGGTATAGGTGTTGAATCATGAATTGATTCCTCAACACTTTCCCTTGGAGACATTCTAAGATTTTGAATGTCCTAGATTATCTGATTCTCATGGAATATGACATCTCTACTTCTGATCGCCTTCTTCTCCTTCGAGTCCTAAAGCTTGTATTTGAACTCCTCATTTCCATAGCCGGTAAAGATACATAGAGTAGATCTCATGTCCAGCTTCTGCCTGAGCTTCTTGAATACATGTGAAAATTCCAAACATCCAAATACTTATAAATGAGAGTAAAAGTGATGTTTATCAGATCATATCTTCTGAAAAATCTCAAAATTCAGTGGGATCGATGGTGATTTGTTGATGAGGTAGCATGCAAGTTGAAAAACTTCTCCCCAGAATGTCTTAAGCAGCTTAGCCAAACTCATCATGCTTATGACCTTCTCAATAATGGTTCTATTCATTCTTTCTATAACTCTGCTATGTTGTGGGGTGTGTGGGACCATCCTCTCATGTTGGATGCCCTGACTCCTGTAATAGGCATCAAATTCTCTGGATGTGTACTCTCCTCCATTGTATGAATGAATACACTTCAGCCTCCTTCTAGTTTCACGCTCCACCATGGCATGGAACATATTGAAGTAGTTCAGTACTTGGTCCTTTATCCACAATAAGAACACCCACACCCTTTGAGATGCATCATCAATAAAGGATAGGAAATATTTGTTACCTCCTAGTGAATCCACCTTTATGGGTCCGCATACATCAAAGTGCACCAGATCTAGCAGCTCTAATATTCTTGATAAAGCTGTATTGAATGAGACTCTATGTTTCTTCCCTTATAATCAGTATTTACAATGACCAAGTGATGTATCCTTGTTAATATTGTTGTACTTATTCTTCATCGGGGTGGATAACCATCTTTCACTCATGTGGCTGAGTCTCCTATGAAATATATTGGATGATGTCTCTCCTTATACTATGTTGAGGTTGTATGTACATATCTTCACATTAGTTTTGTACAATGTACCACATATGTGTCCTCAGGCGATGATGATGGCTCCTTTTGTCATCTTTCATGCTCCATTGTTGAAGATGTTGTCATAGCCTTGTCGATCAAAGGTTATACCTGATAATAGGTTGAGTCGAAGGCTTGGAACATGATGAACATCCTTTAGGATGATTTTGTATCCAACATTTGTCTTGAATTGAATATCAACCATGTCAAAAATATCCACCAAACTGGTATTCCCCATCTTGATTGCACCAAAGTCACCAACTTGATAAGTCAAGAAATACTCATGATGCGAAGTGACATGGTATGATGTTGTAGTATCGACCGCCCATTATGTGTCCTGTCTTGATGTATGAAATCATGTATCTTCTTCATCTTTGGATCAAAGAACAAATTATCTGATGATTCTCACATGTGCATCTACATTTCCTATTTGTTGGTTTCTAATTTGACCATTTTCTTATAGAAACTTTTGATGGTTCCTTTTCATGTGTCCCTCTATGCCACAATGGTAGCATTTTTATGATGGTCTCCTGCCATCTGTGGACCTTCCTCTACTCTTGTTTTGGCCTCTACTTTCTACCCCTCAACCTTCTCCTTGTTGTCTCCCTCTCTTATCTAGGACGAGATCTTGCATCTAGTTGTAACTCATTTCATTCCTTCAGGCCTCCTCATTGAACAATGCATCATTTACCATTGCCATGGTAATTTTTCCTTCAGGCACTGAGTTACTGAGTGAGACAACAAGCATATCCCAACTATTGGGAAGTGTGTAGAGTTAGTGTTTCACCTAATCTTTATCATTCAAAGTCTTAACTGTAGCCACTAATTGATTCACCAGGCTTTGAAACTCGTCGGTGCGCTCAGTGATAGAGCTTCCACTCTATACTCAAATATTCATCAATCACTTCAATAAGAGGATATTGTTTTGAGAAATCTTTGATATGTATGTATTTTCCAACTTCATACAAAGTTCTCACACATCAGTCTCTTGTGAAACATGGTGGTAGATGTTGTGATCAATCCATTGGAGAATTTGATCGATCATCTTCTTGTTTAGTTTCTTCCACTCTGTTTCCTTAGTGGAATCAGGGTTGACTCCCCTATTCTCAATGGGATCAAAAATATTCTTCTCATTAAGGTGATATTCCATTTGATACTTCCAAATGGATTAGTTCGAAGAAGTCAACATGATCATATCTCTTGTGGATGGTCCCTCCATTGAATTTCAATTGTGTAAAAATTGATGTAGAATATAGAAACATTGAGCTCACTTTTGCATCTAGAACAGTTGAAAATGGTAGAATCTACTCATGGATCATTGAAATTGGATACTGATTGATCAATATATAACCAAATCAGTATCAACGGCTGAGATCTACTAATGACATGGATATGACATGGTGCTGATGTGGCACACCAGAGAAGCTGCTGAAATCTCACCGAAAATGTCACCGGCACTGGAATAGTGCCTTCTTCTCTGGAAAGGGGGTACTATAGCACCCTAAGTTTGACCAAAATTTGATCGGGTCTAGGAAGCTCATTTTAGCTATGTTTTCAACATCTTTTGCACCGTTGGAATTGGATCACCAAGAAATTTCAGAATTTTCCTTCAAAATAAGATTTTGAGAAAATTGAATTTTTCAATCATCAGAAAATCTCCACTGCTTTCTACTATTTAACCAGAATCTGATCTGATACCACTTTTTGTGATTCACTAATCACAAAGAGATATAACGAGGGATGAAAAATGGGAGGAAAATGGGCTTTATTTCGATATGACCAAAGCTTTACAAAACTTACTCTCCACACTTCTATCTCTCGTGCATGGAGCTCTCTTGGCTCTCTAACTAGATATAGGAGGATCTATCTTAGATTTGATTGATGATATTCTAAAGTTCCATTGGAACTTTTTATATATCCATTGTGGGAGGTATCAAGTTTGACACAACTCCCACCAATCCCCACCAACCATGGTGGATGGAGTTGGTGCACCATCCACCTACCAAGACAGCTAGAAAAGAACAAACTTCATCGGCCATTTTCCCCTTTCAATGTTTCCTTTTAGGGATTCACCCCCTCATTGTATCTTTGTGTCTGGTTTTTTGTTACTTCTCATGTGAGTTTTCTTATTGTGGTTATCATATATTGTTCATCTTCTACCAAAACCCTTTCTGCATGACCTATCATGCTAGACCCCATCTTAGTTTAATACGATAGAGCTCAAGGTAGTTTTAAATTATGTCAATGGGAAAGTTAGGTGATGACTCCAACACATTCCATCGGTGTTCACTAGTGTATCAGTTTCTTTTTCCCTTAAGTAAGATCACAGGTGTGCCACCTCTACTCTTTATACATGACATATCGCACAAGAACCCATATTTTCCCAGCATGATGGTGTTGAGGGTAGTTTAGGATTGTGATGATGGACACACTGGAAGAGGACCCAATGAGTATGATCTTCTCTGAATCTTGTTCCTATTTCTCATAGTCTCATTCTTCATTTTGTGGTGGTCATCCTTCTTTGGCTATTACTTTCTTCTATTTGAATCTAGGCTTCTGTTGTTCTATCTATATCAACTATGGTTAGTTTTTAGTGTTTTCTTAGTTCATTCTTCAGCATGTGGCTTGTTATGTTTAGAGTCCAAGGGTGTCGCTCACTCGATTTCATTTTTGGTGGGGGTCCCAATTGCATCTTTGGTGTTATATTTGTTGGTTTTCATATCTCTGGTGATTATTCTCTCTGAAGAAGATTTTTTAGTGTCATCCATTATCATCTGGTGTGGTCTTTCTTTCTTGATCCTGCCTGAGATAGTGTTTTTGATTTTGGAATAGATCGGCGATACTAGAATTCAAAAAGGATGACGATAGTGAGGTAACTACTGATGATGTGGGTCGTGTCGGGAAACCAAGATGCACATGTACCAGCTCTGGGCTCAAGTTCGTCGCGCATAATTTATGTCAGTTCATTTGAAATTTGAAATTTATTTTTTTTTTCTTTGGTTATGTGTTCATTTTTATGGTTTTATGTTGTGGATTGAATTCAGTTGATGCACAGATTCCCATTTATGTGAGGGTTCGCACTTAACCCAAAAAAGTGTTTTCATGAAAATACCAAAATTGGGATTATGGTGAAATCACATATGGAAACCCAATCCATGAAATATTTCTTTATTAATAAATATAACTAACACATAATTATTCCAAAGTCATAAAAAATGAATGATAAAACTCAACAATAATTTAAGGCATGCCAAACACACCCTTAAATTGAAAGACAATTCTTAAAAACATGAAATGCCTCTCTTAGAAATTAACTAGAAGTTAAAACTCTATTTTAATTTACAAAACATTTTAAAAATGTCTCATAGGCATTTTAACACACTTGAAGTGCACAAAAATATGTTTTATATTTTTTTTTGGAAAAGGTGAGGCCAAGCCTCTTCATACTCAAAATTAAATTTTTTATTCAACAAATCATAAAGCTCAAGGTGGCCTAAAGTGGTAAATCCCTAGATCATCACCACTTAGAAAAAAATTAAAATCATTTGGAAGGGAACCAATAGTTTGATAAATAATGATGTTATCACTTGAACCACTTTTACTGGAAAGGCTATCCACTGCAAAATTCTCTTCTCTTGATGTGTGGCTAACCTCCATATCCTAACTCATGAACATCCTACATATCCTTATAAAGTTAGGTGCCATGGAAAATTTGTATTATTCTTTAGGTAACCAACCATAATTTTGGAGTCTGATTCCATCACATTAATATGGATGTTGTAAAGCCTACACAATGTCAAGCCAATGTGCGTTGACCTTATCAGGAAAAACATCAGCAATCAAAGCCAAGATGACTATAATCATCATAATCCAAGTCAAACTCATCTTTCAATGGACTGAAATAATTATCTTGAGCCTTTCTCACATCTGAGATAGATCTAGTTTTCATGGTGGGCTTCAGATGTGAATAGTCCTTCCTTGGCCTTGTCTTCTTCATAGGGGGCTACTGTTCTATATGTATAAATCTTTAAGATCATTAAAATATCCCTTTTTCACACATGAAAACACAAATACATGAGATTGAATTTATCTTTTCTTTGAACATAGAACATAGAGATATAATCTTAGGGAAAGGGGGGTTTAGAAATCTTAAGAATCACAAGATATGTCAAATAAATGGAATTTCACAAAAACACATACTTGAAATGATGATTTTTCCATCAAATGATGTTATTTCATCCAAGGAAAAGAAATCAGACTCGTAAAACTCAAGTGGAAACCCTAACATCAAAAACCCCCCAAATTTATTTGCATGAAAATCGAAACCTTAGACCACCATGGTTGTTGGGTGATGAAGAGTGGAATAAATAGAAGGAAGACGATGGAAAGAATATATTAGAGTCACTTACATGAAGAAATCGAAGAGTTTTGATGGTATAACTCTAAAAACAAAGACAAGAAGGGGAAAAGATGAGTGAGATAATGTGAGGGGGAGCTCCTAGAGAGTTCTGGAGAGTGAGGAGACAAAATGGATCCCTCTCTCTTTAAATAGAATTTTAAAATTTAATTTTTTTCGAAGGTTTTAAAATATGCATAGGTAAGGAGACCATGCAAGTTTCCTGTGAAACACACTTACCCCCAAAAGAATGCCCCTTTTCACTGTTCAACTACACTAGCTTATGCATGGGCATGTACCATAGGCATGCATGCTAGAAAACCCCTGCAAAAACATAAAATTTTGACCTAGAACTCAATGTAAATGTCATTACCAATATGTATAAAATTAAATATTCAAAAAATGACATTGTGGGTGTCAAAGTCATGTTTTCTTTGAACCTTTGAGCATTAATTCATCCTTGATGGAGTGAATAAAATAGGACCAGTGATTTTATTCTGAGTGTTTGGTTTTTCATAATAAATTATATGGTGGAGAGAAGATACCCAGGTGGATAATTAATGGTGATTCGCACTGTATGTCCATGGAAATTTTTTTGTTTCATCAAATTTATGAGAAGAAGTGATGAGGGATTGCCATATTTCTCAATGGGCAGTTCATCTCAATTTAACTAAGATGTACCATAATGTTCAATGACACTTTTGATGGTCAAGTATGAAATGGGACATGGCTAGGTTCATTTTGAAATGTTTTACTTGTCGGAGGATAAAAGATAAATATCATAGACCCAAAGGTATGTTTCAATAATTACCCATTCCAGAGTGGGAATGAGATGATGTTACCATAGACTTTGTGACGAGTTTCTTGAAATCTTCAAAAGGTAAAGATGTGGTTTGGGATATTGTTGATCAGATGACTAAGGTTGCGCATTTTCTTTCAATCAAGGAAACTGAGACAATTGATGAGATTGTGAGACTTCACGAGATATCCAACCATGTTATATTTGATCGTGATGTGAGGTTGGTATATCATTTTTGGCGGGGCTTGCAAAAGGATTTACAGACTCAAGTGAATCCAAGCATGTCCTATCATCTGTAGACTGAAGGCCAATCTAAGCTCACTATTTAGATTGCTGAGGATATGTTTCGAGCATATACCCTTGGTTTTAGTGATGCATGGGAAGACCTTGTGGATTTGGTAGAATTTGTTTATAATAATAGATACCAAGCATCTATTCAAATAGACCCATTCAATGCATTATAGGGGGTCATGTTGATCGCCCTTGTATTAGATAAAGACTGGAGAAGAGACTTTCTTGAGTCTTAGCATGGTGCAAGAAACTTCTGATTAGGTATAGATGATTGAAAAGAGATTGGTTCTGAATTATAGTAGACATAATCCATATGTTGATCAGAGATGTTGATCTATAGAGTTGGTTGTGGGAGATCATGTCTTTTGTTGTGGGAGATCATGACTTTCTTCATGTTTCATCTTGATTGGTACATTGACAATCAAGAAACCAAGGGAAGTCAGTTTCATGATTTTTTTATCCATTTGATATCCTATAGAGAGTTTTGTAGGTTTCTTATCAATTAGAATTACCTCAAAAATATAGGATGTTGCATGATGACATTCATATATCTCAGCTAAGAAAGTATGAACCAAACTTGTCTCATATGCTTCAGTATGATGATGTAGAGTTGGAATCAGGTGCTTTTTTCACTGGGCACCTGTGCGTATTGTGGATCGTAGTGAGAAGAGATTGCATGGAAAATTTGTGCCACATATATTTTTTCTATGAAAGCGTGAATGAAGACATAAGGAGGATTGGGAGCGAGAAGAAAAAATGGGATCTCAATGGTAGGAGTTGTTCATCGTAGGCACTCAATGACACTTCTTGAGGGCGAGAAGTCTTAAGATATGGAGTTTGTAATAGCTCTGAACTTTGAAGTATGTTTTGAATTTTAATTTTTAGTGTTTTAAGATATAATTTGATTTATTTTAAATTGAATTTTTAGATGGTGGAAGAGAAAGAGAAGTTTGGGAGAGGAGTTGGAGTTGAATGAACAAAATGTTCACTACAACATATCACTGGAACTCTAGTGGAAGTCACTGGGAGTCCGATGGACAGGTAATAACTCCAGGTGAGGCCATTGGTGAAGGTTTCGAGCATAGTGGAAGCATCGGTGGGGCATGCCCAACTTGGTTTTTTATCGTAATTGATGATTAATCTGAGATGTACATCGATAAATAATGTCGTAACCAACAGAATTAAATCAAATATTAATTGGCATAAGAATGACGAAACCAAACATGGAACCATCACATAATAAATTTATAATTAATTTATGAAATTAAAGAATTATCATGCGATAAATTCTTTTTTTACTGATGAATCTGACAACATATCTATATCGTACTGTCGTTGCATCACAAGAATCAAATTTATATTCCATTTAACAGTAATCCTCATGTGTGCCAAAAATCTCCAGGCTACGCCTTAGGAATCTTCAAGTGCTAGTATGGAAGATCCTAACACTTGCGTCGTTCGTCCTTGATTACCATGAGAATCGCTTCCAAGAAGAATTCTCCTCAGCTTCTCTAGAATCAAGAGGGTTAGTTGAGGAGGATTGCTCTTTGTTCTTAATAACGTTCTTGGAGAGGTACTCTCTAGGGCTTGAGTCTCCGAATTCATTGTGCACAACAAACACAATAGCCAGTGTTAGGGTTGGAAATAATATTATTGGGTTTAAATAGTTCTAGGGTTAGAAAATAATAATTGCACTTGTGCCCTTATTATTTCTTTAATCCTCACGGAACCTCGTGTCTATAATAATATTATTATTACTATTATTTCTTGACATGCACAAAACCAACAAATTAATTAAATATCATTTCTTGGATAAATTAATTAAAATTTATTCAAATAATATTTAATATATATTATTTCTCATTGGACCTGTGAACTCGATCCGTCATTCCTCCACAATATTTATAGAATCTTGAATAATGATAATTTATTTAATAAATAAATATCACTGCATTATTCGCCAATAAATAAATAAAGATTATATTCACTAAATATAAAATAAATATTTATTAAATATTTTTCTCACAAAATATTCTCTCGAATAACATGTGAAGAAATATATGTGATCAAACAAATATGAATAGTTATTAAATCATGTACGGAAATAATATTTATTCAACATGTTAAATAATAAATAATATTATTATTTAACTGAGGTTCTAGACACACTTAGTGTGTGACCATCTAGATCTCTTTCTCAGAGGCATTAAGCGAAGCCACCCAAAGTCCAAGGTTAGCGTCTAACAATACGTCAAGACACTCATAGAGAAAAAAAAAAGTTAACGTCACAACGACATACAACCTCATACGAACACTTATTGTGTAATATAATCTCTTTATCATGATATATCTAATCAAGTAGGTTGCATGTTGGTGTCATCAACCTATGTGTTCGATGTCTCTTTCTTTGACTTTCTAAAAATAAACTTGCCCACAAAACATCATGGTCATTGATTTGTTTAGGCTATTTTATAACCACAAAAGGGCCCTAGATATCAACTTTTGTTAAAGAATAGAAGGGACAAATCATTTTCTGCATTATTCATTAATGCAATATTACTCATGATGCATCCAACGTATCATACCTCATAAAGAACATATATTGTCGCAGTTTTCATCAATACATCAAAGTATGTGACTAATAATATTCATTAATAATAATCTTAAAGTTTAAAGATCAATACACACATCCGTATATAAGAATATCCAATGACACAAATAAATATGAATTTCCTACCGGTGGGTTATATTCTCACAATCTCCTAAACTAGAAATTACCAAGGGCGAACACCATGAGAAAGTGTTTCAAAGTCCTATGAGTCTCCACCTTCGATAAGCCTATATCATTTGTGTTCCGTCAAATGATATCATCAAGTTATATAACATATATTTAAGAATATTGTTGTGACACTTCTAAGTTCTCATCATAGTGGAGAACTATAACCTTTCAGTGTGTCAGTTTCTCTTAGGACATTATCACATAATATGTCACACAAAAGAACAATCATAATGTGATATGATATTTATTAATATTCAAAACAATGAATACAGATAATTATAAAGTACATAGAAGTTGGTTCTAGGACACCAACTCCAACAATCGGGGAGATGTTAGCAATCATCAAGACCTCAGTTGACTATCGGAACTCTGGTGGACCCCCAATGAAAGTCCAATGCTTTGGTCAATGGTTTTTTTAATAAGGGAATTTGTATAATTTCATGGTCATGGGATTTTGATTAAATTCTCTATTTCTCTATTCCATGAGCTTATTCCTGGTGAAAACCCTGTCTAATCTCTCTCTTTCCCTCTCTAACTTCTTAAAGCAATTTCTCCTTCAATTCTCATCAAAATTGTTATATGTCTACAACGCTAGACTCATGTCGGTAAAAGATTCGAATGCCTTAACACTTTGTGCAGAGATGTCGTGGCTTAGTTGAAAGAACTAGAGATTCATTCTTAGCACAGATTATTTGTCTATTGAGAGGTAGATAACCTCCCTCACTCTTTTGTGTTTAATTGATTGTTTTTATTTAAATTGTTAGTTGATATTATAATTTATGGTTGTGTGTGAATCTAATGGGTTTATAATGATGTTTTCTTGAAGAAAGTGATTTTTTATGAATTATTAAGTGTTAAGTATATATTATATGTGTTTTGTGGCCAAAATTGTGAACTCGCATGTGGGAAATGTTGTTTAAATTGGAGGAATAATGGAACAATTCTTGAATTTGATTTAAACATTATTAATGGGATTAATAATGAATTATATGTGCTAAAATGGTGCTCTAGTTTTATTTTATGGTGTTAAAATGTTGCTTGTTGCTATATTAACTTATACAATTATTATATGAATTGCTATGAATTTCTATGAATAAATTTATTGATATTATGTGTGTTTGTCTTGAGAATTATTGGTGAAATAAATATAATCTTATATGATGGAATAATTCTTGAGTGTTTGCATATGAAATTGCAAAATAAGTTGTTTGTATGGGATAATTAAGGGGTGGTCGATGGCTTGACATGTTGAATTTTAAATGGGCTTGGGTTATGCTATGACTTGAGGTGATGAGTTATGAAATGGGCTTTAGCTGGGCCTTGTGTTAGGTTCGATATTATATTGTATGTCGTGTCAACCATAAGAATTTTATGAGCCATGTATTTAGCTATTTGTTCTCAAGTTGATGTTCAAAGTTCCATTGGTATTCATTGAAGTGGGTGGTTGGTTTCTCAAATGAATTTGTTAAAAACTAATACTTTAAATTATACATTATAAATGATATGATTAAATCATTTAAATTATATGTTGTAAATGAGTTATAAAATGGGTTTTGGTTGGGCCTTGTGTCAGGCCCGAGATTATATTGTATGTCATGTGTTAATCATAAGATTCATATGAGCCATGTATTAGGCTATTTGTTCTGAGGTTGATGTTCAGAGTTTCGTTGGCATTAGTCAGCATGTACTTGGTTTCTCAAGTGACTTAATCATCGACTATCGGTAAAGGTTAGGAGAGGGGGACCTACGACTAGTATGAAACATACAACGCATTACAAACGAATGATCATTACGCTTCAATCGGATTGCGATGATTATTTTCTTTGGATTTATTTCTTACTCCTTACACAACCTCATATACATGCTAATTTTAAACATGATGTTGCGGGTAAAAGCAAACTCGATGGTTGGAACATTTAGGGGATGTTGTCATAATTTTAAGCATGTTATTACTTGTTTTTTGCCGCTTATTAATATTATATTGTTTACTTTTGTGTTTTTATAATGATGTATCGTTAGAGGGTAAATTGCTCCTCCACAAGTGATACTTACGAACTCTTAGTGCAAGTTGTCACCCTCTAGTAACTGGAAAGTGCATGACATTTCATAGTAACCAGAAAGTGCACTTAAGGACATTTCATTGCGGCAACACGATCATGTTGGGATGGAACATTACAAGAAGAATAACAAGGGGCATTCGTTTTCCTAATGGTTGAAATGTGATATCAAGACAACAAGTATATAGGTAGTGGGGGTGTAATTTTGAAGATGTTGCAGAATCGTCAGGAGTCGCAATGACAGAAACGAGAAACGAAAGAAAAAATGCAGGAGAAAGGAAAGCACACAAAACACACAAATTTACGTGATTCGGGAACAATCCCTACGTCCACGGAGAGGCAGAATTCTCACTACATTCGGAAACACAAATTACAGAGTTTTCCAGGTTAGAAATCCTAACCCAAAATGGGCTACATATGGAGAAGACGGTCCACTGTTCCGAACAGGAAGTCTGCGTCGTTACAGTGAACGATGACCACCTTTGTCAAAAGTATTACAGTGGCTGCCGGCTGGAAGTCAAAAGTGCAACAGTATAGTTGACTCCGAAATCCGCACTGCTACAATTGCAGGCCACAAGCATTCGGCCCAACTAGATCGAGCTACACCAATCCAACAGATGTTTGAAGTAAAAGATTGTTAAAATTTATGAATGTTAATCCATCCATTAAATCACTCTTGTTTGTTTATGGCATCAAGCTTGACTGGTTGACGCACTTAAAACGACCGGTTGACACACTTAAAACGATGATATGGTTTTTAACCGATTATGTGAGAATGTGAGAATGTCATTAGAGGAGGTTCAGTTAATTGAAGATCAAACGTGAAAGTTGCTTGCAGTTGATTTTTACACCAATTTGTTGAAAGGTTATGTAACTTTCTTTATGAGTGGTTTTGTAATGGCAGTATCAAATCAGGTGAGGGATCGTGAGCCACAAGCATTTGAGGGAGCTGAGCATGCCTATAGTGTTTTTCAAAACATTGAAATAAGATACGTAATTCATATAAAATGGCAGTTGAGAGGGAATCAGCCTCCAAGGTGAGATAAGGCGACAAAGGATATTTTACATACCAGATGCGTTTATTTTTGGCCAAAAATAAAAAAGAACGGTAACCATCAATCATTCAATGCTCCACCCACGGGCCAAACAAATCTACCAACAATCAACCAGGGCAAGTACTCGATCCCCATATAAAAGAAGCCAAAGGCCACAAACTCAAAGCCAAGCAGGGCTCATAGAACTCGAGATGGGATTTGCCCATAACAAGGCGAAGCTGGGCAAGTACCAGATGCGTGGAACCATCGGTGAAGGCAATTTCTAAAAGGTCAAGCTTGCCATCAACACCTCCAATGGCTGGAACGTAGCCATTAAAATCATAGACAAAGAGATAATCATGGCTAACAATCTCATCTACCAGGCAAATTTCCACTCGCCCTCCTCTTAATCAATCCACGGACATTACAATATTCATGCAGGTGCAAAACGAAATAAAAACCATGAAGCTTCTGCACCACCCAAACATCGTCCGGATTCATGAGGTACCTATATTACAGTGCAGTAGCTTCATTTCTCTCATCTAATGGTCATTCATCTGCATGGAAGGTCATTGGCACGAATATGAGAGTTTAAATCGTGATGGATTACGTATCAGGAGGGCAGCTCTCAAACAAGATGGTAATTAAGTGTCTTTCAGGAGTCAAGGCGGTGTTCGGATTTAAAAACAACGTTTTTTGTTCCCAGTCTTACCTGAGGAGGCTGGGTGAAAGTGAAGCAACGAAGCTATTCCAACAACTGATTGATGCGGTGTGCCATTGCCATGAAGCTATTCCAACAACTGATTGATGCGGTGTGACATTGCCATGGCAAGGGAGTTTACCACAGAGATCTAAAGGTAGAAGGGTAGTGGCACCCTATGGTATACCCACATTAAACTGACTTTAATCCAAGGAAATCCCATAAACAGCCGGAGAATTTGCTCTTGGACGTGAAAGGAGATCTCAAAGTATCAGATTTCGGGTTGAGTGTAACGCGCAAGGTACATGTGCACGAATTCATATGACAAGAACATTATCTATGTACAATTGGTGATGACGAAGTTTCATGCTGCTCCTTCAGCCAGGGGACCAGCTATCCACAGCCTGCGGTTTTCCAAGCTATGTTGCACCAGAGGTAAGCTTTGACTGCTGTCAATAATAAAATTGCACGAAATATTTGAAACTCAAAAGATTTTGGTGGAGAGAAAATATGCTGACGAAAAACAAAATTACTTGGAAACCAAAATTTAGCTTTTTAAGAGACCCCCTCCTACCAAACAAGGCCTTAATCATCTCCTACCAAACAAAGAGGGGATGTACATTCAACTGATTTCTTAGTGTGACCCAGAGATCAGTTGCTTGGGGTTTTGTATACTTGTATGCTTCCAAATATTTTTCTTTATTGTGTGTGCAATTGGTGATCCAATGTTACTGTTAATTAAAATGCCAGACCAAAAAAAAAAAAAAAACATCTACATATAAACAGAATTGGTAATTCTAATGTTTATATAATGCATCCATTTTTTTTTTATAATTTTACATAACATTTTTTCAGTAGTTCTTCCCCCCTATTGGAGTTAGGGGGTGCTGCTTGAATTTAATATAGATTTTTTTTCTTTTGCAAAGCATATATATATTGTATGTGATAAATATATGTATAAATTAACATTTATGTGATAATATTGAATATACTTTAATAATAAGTGCTTTATTTTTTTAAAAATACTTTTAATCTTAATTAGAAATGCAGGCCATCCCGCGGACTGGTCCATTTAAAATATGGACAGAGCCAGCCTCAATTTTTTTAGCCCACATTAAATGCAGACCTAAATGAACCGAGCATTTGTAGGCCCCAGTCCATGCAGATTTGACCTGCTCCACCCCAGTCCAGCACTTTAAACACCCCTAATTGTAGTACCTCAGTTCATTTGGGCTTGGGTGTTTCTAGTGTGCCTCCGGTGTTTTGGGCTCCATTTGACAGGACTCCTTGAAAACTACTTCGAACACTAATCACTTGTGATAAACATTTTGAAAAAATGAGTGGTGTTCATTCTGTTTCTAACACATAATGAACACATAAATTTCAACACACATACAAAAACACATATCACAAGTGTATAAACAATTTTCAATAAGTAATGTCAAAAGAAACCTTGGGGTTAACTATCATGGCAACGTCATTGATGATTTTGTGCCTGGGTGAGCAGCTACTCAGGAAAAGGCTACGATGGTGCGTCTGCAGATGTTTGGTCTTGCAGGGTAATCTTGTTCGAATTACTAGCCGGGTATCTTGTTCGATGGTGCGTCTACTCAGGAAAAGGTATGCATGCATCTAATGATGACTTCCCCCCCACAAGTATAAGCTATTGAGGATCCATGAATGTGTGTTCAAGATTTTGGCAGCAGAATTCACATATCCACAGTGGCTCGCAGAAGGGTCAAAAAAACTGATATCCAGAATGTTGGATCCAAACCCTAGAAGGGTAAGGCATTGGAAACACCCCATCTAACATGAAGTTTTGTTTTGGATTATGATGACTAGCTTTTGTGCCAGAGAATCACGGTTTGCCAAATTATGGAAGAAGATTGGTTTCAAGTACACTACGAGCCCGCCCAATAAACTGAATGCAAAGATGGAATCAACCTGGATGATGTGCTTGATGCTTTTGATACACAAGAGGTGAGGAGGTGAAGAAAAATAATACTAAAAAAAGTTTTGCTAGTCCTGCTAAGAGATAATTATTTAGTATCGGTGCAGCAAACCGAGATGAAGCGATCCAAATTCACCAGCTTTATCAATGCCTTCCAACTGCCATGTCAAATGATCTTGATTTGTCAGGCCTCTTTGTGGAGAAGGCAAGTCAAAGAGAGACAAACTGGGGATGCGTTTGGTACATGAAAACATTTTCTGTTTTCATTTTCCAAAAAAGTAAATGTATTAAAAAATTTCTGTCTGTATTTTTCTTTTCTAGGAAACATGAAAGAAAATTTTTCTTTCCCAAAAATCATATATTTTCATTTTATAAAAAAGGTTTCCCATCTACATAATTCAATTTAGAAAATGAAAATAGAAAATGTTTTCAACAATCAAACACAACCTGCATTTTCTGCAAGTCTGTTCTCCTTAACCGAGAAAATATCATACAGGATGAGGAGAAGCAAAAAACAAGGTTCAGATCCAAGCATGCAATCAATGAAACTATAATGAAAATCGAGGAAGCTGCCAAAGATGTGAGTCTCTCAGTTGAAAAGATGAAGAACTCTAAGGTGTGAGCATGCAATAAGTGTTGAACATTAGAAAGTGGGACTTTCTGCAATCTCATAAACTAATAACTCCGATAAAAACAGATGAAAATGCATCAAAAACAGAAAATGACCAGATGTTACAAATCATATGCAAGCTTATCAGCAGAGGTAAATTATAGCATAGCCTTTATATGTATAACAGAAAGGTATCATCACTGTCTCATCGACGCATAAAAATTTCAGGTAATCGAGGTGGCTCCTACACATTGTGTAGTGGAAATATCAAAAACTGCGGGAGAAGTAGGAGTTTATAATGAGGTATGATGACTGACATTTCTCTCCGCCTTTTTGTGCCCGAAGATCAGATTATAGTTTGCTAACATTATTTCCATGATCAGTTCTGCAAAAGTTTGTCGAGTTTACTAAAAGAACAATCAGGTCTTGCACTGGGAATGCAACAACCAAAAGAAATCGACATCAAGAATGAAATTGCCCACCAAACAGGAAGGTAACTGAAAACCAACGTTGCAACAGTGGATGAAGCATCATCAATGGCCACAGGAGGCTCATTGCCAATTCTAAATTATGCAGGCCCATGAAGAAAGATGATAAGGATAAAAAATAAAAAAAATAAAAACCGCAGCTACTCATCCTCTTGACAGTTGGCTGATATGGATGATGCTCAATCAAGCTTAGTGCTGATCAAATGCAAGCAAAACTATGACGTCTATGGAGATTCTGGCTTTTTTCTTCTTCACCTGCAACCAGGAAAAGCTTAATGAGCCCCGGGGTGATTCTTCACCACTCCTTCAATAAAGAAAAATAAATGAAGGCCGTTACAGCTAAAGAACTAGGAAGGGTCTTATTTTCAGGAGGCCAACTCTTCATTAAATGCTTGACCTACCCAGGAGGTATCACGCAAATGGAGGAAAAAAATTTAAAAGCTTAAATTGTATCTCCTACTAAATCCTTTGCTTGAGTTGACACTAAAATTAGTATGATCCACTAGAATGCATCAGAATGTTATTTTGCCACACAAATACCAATGCTCAGTTTACGTAGTTCATAACACGAAATGGCATTGCAACTTTGGAAAAATTATGATTAACCAAAAGAACAAAGATGAGTTCAGTCCTTTTTCTAATTAGAAAAATTGAATAAGATGTCTTAATTTTGTCCCAAAACCTATTACGCTCCAAAATCATCATCCCAAGGAGACGAGGTCAATGTCATTGAATGCTAATTCCCCCTGTTGCCATGATGCAAAATCTTTCTGCTGCCTTCCCTCAACCTTTTTTGCTTCCAGATACAAAGACGGTGCAAAATGGCTACATCTAATGGAGTTGGGATCTTCATCCTCAAAAATGGGAACCCGTCCAGTTGGGTCGTCATCCAACCATGGCAATGTTATCTAGCCCAAAGAGAACTATGTTGCAACCACAAGGCCTTAAAAACCCTAAAAGGAGGGGGTGAATTAGGGTATCCAACTTGCTTCTTCAATTGGATCTTGTTCTCGTGTTAGCAAGAACACTTGAACTTGTTAATTCAAACCAAATATGCACACCATTCAAATATGAAAAGTAAAGAGCAGCAAAACAAGGATATTACTTGATTCGCCCAAAAAAAGCTACATCCAAAGAGCATACACCAACAATGTGTCGATGTACCATGAAACCGCTAACTCGCTATTGCGATTACAAGATTTAGGATTGTTAGACCCCTTTTTAGTATAATAGGTATTTCCGAGTCCAACATCGGTCTTTCCTTCCTTGTAATTATTTTACTCATCTATAAAAGAATGTCTCTGCCTCACATTGAGATAAGGAGAATTCTTCATGGCTCCCTTGACGAAGAAGTATACCTGCAGCAGCCCCTTGGATTTCGTGCCTCTGGCGCCGACTCTCATGTCTGGCACCTCCGTCGATCCCTCTATGGCCTCAAGCAGTCTCCTCGGGCTTGGTTCGGCCGCTTCAGCACTGTCGTCACGGCCTTTGGCCTCTCTCGCAATATGAAGGATCACACAGTCTTCTTCCGAACGACGTCGAACGACTGTATCTTGCTGGTGGTATACGTAGATGATATCATCATCACCGAGAGCAACTCCACTGGAATCGCCCACCTCAAGGCACACCTTCACCACCACTTCCACACCAAAGATCTTGATCCTCTCACCTACTTTCTTGGCATCGAGGTCTCCCGTTCTGAGGACACTATCTCTCTCTGCCAACGCAAGTATGCCCTTGATATCTTACAGGATGCAGGATTGAGCCAGACAACTGCAGTGGACACTCCTCTTGAGCCTGGGGAGCACTCTCTCCATACCGACTCAGAACCGTTTCCTCACCCAGAGAGCTATCGACGTCTGGTGGGTAAACTTAACTACCTCACCATGACACGACCAGACATTGCCTGCGCCGTTGGCAAAGTAAGTCAGTTCATGGAGCATTCAACCAGATCTCAGTGGGATGTTGTCCTCCGCATTGCTAAATACATAAAGAAAGGCCCTGCACGTGGCCTTCGGTACTCCCACCATGCTCATTTAGATGTTGGGGCCTTCTGTGATGCGGACTATGCAGGTTGTCTTGCTACCCGCAAGTCTACTTCGGGATTTGCCGTGTTCTTTGCTGGTAACCTCATCTCCTGGCGCAGCAAGAAGCAGACTGTCGTCTCCAGATCGAGTGCAGAGGCCGAATACCGCGCCATGGCCACAGTCACCACTGAGATCTTCTGGCTTCGTCATCTCCTCCATGAGCTCGGCTTCCCGGCGAAGACCTCTACTCATATCTGGTGTGACAATCAGGCCGCGACGAAGATTGCATCGAATCCCGTCTTCCATGAACGGACGAAGCATATTGAGGTGGACTGCCACTTTCTTCGCCACCATCTGGAGCAGAACCATATCAGCTTTGGTCATATTCCGACGGCAGATCAATTTGTCGACATCTTCACCAAAGGCCTCCCCGAAGCTCGCCTTGACTCTCTCACTACCAAGCTGGGTATTCACAGCATCCATGGCCCAGCTTGAGGGGGAGTATGTGGTCTTTGTTTAATGTCGTCTTTTTCTTTGAGGGACTCAGTCCAAGCTGGGCATGTCCAGCTTGAGGGGGAGTGTTGGACCCCATTTAAGTATAATGGGTATTTCCGAGTCCCACAACGGTCTTTCCCTCCTTGTAATTATTTTACTCATCTATAAAAGAATGTCTCCACCTCACATTGAGGTAAGGAGAATTCGCCAACAACAAGGATCAATTCACAGCTGAGTCCAAGAATCAACACACCAAAACAGTAAAGGTGTCTAACAAAGAATCAACACACCAAAACAGTAAAGGTGTTTAGCTTCAGCTCAATCTCCAAGAATGATTCCAGGTCTTCAATATCGCGTGTGTCTTCTCCGACAATATCACAACCTCTCTAGAATTCCAGGTTGACAGAAGTTCTTCCTCTCTTACTGTGTTCTCATTCATAATTCCACCGCAGTTCTCTGAATCTTCAAAAGAAACATTTTAATATCTTCATAAAAAATCTCCAACCTGTTGTGGCACATGTCACATCCTGGCAGGTCTTCAAAACCGTCCTTAATGGTCGAATTAAATCTCACATTAATCAAGTAAACCTTCCACCTGAAAAATATTCAAACTGGCAGAATATCCTGTTATCTAAGAAATTACTGCGTAACAAATTCTGTTACGGCACAATGTTCTTTGATTACCATATCTCACTGAAAATCACGGCCTGATAACAAATTTGATCCCCTGAAATCACAGGTTCGAAATCTGAGATATTCTCCAGTCATTGCGGCATAATTCATTATCTTCCAAAAAATTACAGCCTCTGATTGCAACCTAACCCCTGAGTGGTAAGTCACGTTGCGGCATGATTTACAACACTCCAGGTCACGGGCTTGGATTGCAGTGTAGTCCACCAGCTATAATCACTGGCCCAAACTCTCCTCACTGTGGCTTCTAGTTGCGGCGTGATGTTTGAGCCATGTTAGAATATTTAGGCATTTGTGATAAGAGTCAACCGTCAAAGTTTTCCTGTTTAAATGGGTCGACTTGTATTTATGTTCTCAACTTTATTTCATCTATAAATAAAGAACTCTACCACCTTATGAGGTATATGGAATTTACCGTAACATGGTATCAAAGGAGGTTACGTAAACCCCCCTCCCGCCGCAGACCCCACCCCCCCTCAATCCTCACAACGCCCTCCTCCACCCTCACGACGCTCACTGTGGCTTCTAGTTGCGGTGTGATGTTTGAGCCATGTTAGAATATTTAGGCATTTATGATAAGATTCAATCGTCAAAGTTTGTCTGTTTAAATGGGTCGACTTGTATTTATGTTCTCAACTTTATTTCATCTATAAATAAAGAACTCTACCACCTTATGAGGTATATGGAATTTACCGTAACATGGTATCAAAGGAGGTTACGTAAACCGCCCTCCCGCCGCAGACCCCACCCCCCCTCAATCCTCACAACGCCCTCCTCCACCCTCACGACGCTCACCTCCTCGCGTGTGTCTTCTCTGGCAATATCACAACAACCTCTCTAGAATTCCAGGTTGACAGAAGTTCTTCCTCTCTTACTGTGTTCTCATTCATAATTCCACCGCAGTTCTCTAAATCTTCAAAAGAAACATTTTAATATCTTCATAAAAAAAACTTCAACCTGTTGTGGCACATGTCACATCCTGGCAGGTCTTCAAAACCATCCTTAATGGTCAAATTAAATCTCACATTAATCAAGTAAACCTTCCACCTGAAAAATATTCAAACATGCAGAATATCCTGTTATCTAAGAAATTACTGTGTAACAAATTCTGTTACGGCGGAATGTTCTTTGATTACCATATCTCACTGAAAATCCCGACCTGATAACAAATTTGATCTCCTGAAATCACGGGTTCGAAATCTGAGATATTCTCCAGTCATTGTGGCATAATTCATTATCTTCCAACAAATTACAGTCTCTGATTGCAACCTAACCCCTGAGTCGTAAGTCACAGCCCTGCACACTTCTTGAAAACATTCCTCTCCACACATCACGAAGTCACGTTGCGGCGTGATGTCTGAGCCATGTTAGAATATTTAGGATATTTAGGCATTTATGATAAGAAACAATGGTCAAAGTTTGACTGTTTAAATGGGTCGACTTGTATTTATGTTCTCAACTTTATTTCATCTATAAATAAAGAACTCTACCACCTTATGAGGTATATGGAATTTACCGTAACATGGTATCAGAGGTTACGTAACCCCCCCTCCCGACGCTGCACCCCCCATCCTCACGACGCCCTCCTCCACCCTCACGATGCTCACCTCCCTATCCCGAACCCCCCCCCTTCTAGCGACCCCCTCCTCCTTGTCTCGAAGCCCCGACGCCGCACCTCCCCACCCTCGCGACGCCCCACCCCTCCTTGTACAGGAGCTCCGATGTCGTCGCCCCCTCTCGCAACAACCCCCCCCCCCCCTCCCCACACACCTGTCCAGAAGCTCACCTTAACCCCCCACCCCGCTCGCCCGCCATCCGCAATTGCCTTCACCACGGGGTTCCACTTGCGCGCTCACACCAAAACCATGCCTTTGTCCCAGCTGTCATGATCGATCACAATATGTAAAAGTTGTACAATTTCAGCATCTATTATCTATCAATTGTGCATATTCAGAACCTTCTTAGCGTGCATCTTCAGCACTCAACGACACTCCTCTAATTTTGGTCTTTTATCAACTCATGGCATCATCGAGCGCCACTGTTACTTATGGCAATACTCCAATGGCGTGTCTATTCCAATGGTCCACCTCATGGGTTCTCGACTCTGGTGCCTCGGAGCACATCATTGGTGATGCAAGTATTCTTCGTTCTTATAGCTAGACTTCGACTGGAGGTAATATTATTGTGATCGATAGTCAGACAGTGCAAATTACTGGTTATGAGAGTTGTACGATTACGTCTAGTTTGACGTTATCCGTTGTTGTCTGTTCCTAGTTGTCCCTTTAATTTACTATCTATTAGTAAACTTAGAGTTAACTTACAATGTCAAGTCATCTTCTCACCTGGTTCGGTTATCTTTTAGGAGCATTCGACAACTCGGGTGTTTGGTAGTGGACGCCTTCAAGGTGGTGTGTATGTGCTTGTCTCGGCCCCATCTCTCGTCTGTTCTAACACTTCTAATCATGCCCTTCAGCTTCACTATCGCTTTGGTCATCCATCTGCCCCCATTCTTCAGAAACTTTTTCCGGAGTTGGGTCCTCTTCTTTCTTTTGATTGCGAGTCCTGTCATTATGCAAAGCATCACTGGGTCATCCATGTTCCCCGAGCAATCCCCTGTGCATTCACTCGATTTTCATTTGGTTCATTCTAATATCTAGGGGCTCAGTCCCACTCCATCTAAACTGGGTTATCGATATTTGTTACTTTCATCGATAATTTTTCACAAATGACTTTGGTCTATTTGTTAAAAAACCGTTCTGAAATTTTTACTGTGTTTCGCTCATATTATCAATAAATCACCACCCAGTTTCTGCTAAGATTCACTTTTTGTGTTTTGACAATGGTCCTGAATATTTATCTGGACCGTTCCAGTTTTTTCTAGATGACCATGCCATTATCCATCAGACTTCTTGTTCCGATACACCTCAACAAAACGGTATTGCTGAACGAAAGAACTGTAATCTGTTAGAAATTGCTCGTGCACTTTTATTTCAGAAGAAAGTTCCGACCGTTTTTTGGAGAGATGTCATTCTCACAGTCATCTATCTTATTAACAGACTTTCATCGTCTGTTCTTTAGGGGGACACTATTTCATTCTTTGTTTCCAACAATACCACCTCATTCTCTGACCCTACGCATTTTTGATTGTGTATTCAGGATATTCTCCCCTTGATTACCAAGTTTGATAAGCGCGCTCTCAAATGCATCTTTCTTGGTTATTCCCGAACTTAGCGCGGATATCACTGCTTTTCTCCAGATTTGTGTCGTTATGTTGTCTCGGCTGATATTTCCTTAAACGAATCCTCGATTTTTTCTGTTCTCAATTTCCAACCACCGTATACCATTCTTGATTCCGAAGCTATTTTACCATATTCTCTCAATACACCACCACCCTCATCTCTTCCTAGTGATGTTGTTGGATCACGATTTGGTCAGGCATGTATTCACTGACCTAGCAAACCTGATGCTGCTACCACACCTGACGACTCACCTGCTCTTGATTCTCCACCACCAAAGTTGTATATTGCGCTTTGTAAAGATTCATGCTCATATCGGTCTTATTAGGGATTATTTGAGGCCATCTCACGAATTATTGAGACGTTGGCTACTCATCCAATACCACGCATTGTTGATGTAATGTCGGTTTTTTTTAACAAAGGCTATATTCGATAGCATATACGGCACTTAACACCTAGCCTAAACGAACCGCGATATGCTATTTAAATGTGACTGTTATGACCCAGCCGTTAAAATTGACGGTATGAATAGAAATACACTTTTTAAAAATTAAATATAAATATTTCAGATGAGACAAATATATTGGTAATAGACTCAATTTTTAGTAAAGTTTTTACATGCTTCAAAAATATATTTTTCGGTAAAAATGTTTTTATTGCTTTTTTGTGAGAAAATAATATAATTAATTTCTGTCAATTTTAGAAATTGTATTGTACAAAATGAACTTCATCTTTGAAATCATGATGTCAAAATTAACTTAAGATAAAATTTTGATATTTTTTTATGAAAATAGTGATTTTTCAGTAAATAATGAAAAATACTGTTTTTTATAAAACTGTCATTTCTTTTCAATAAATCAAATAATTTAAAAGACTCATCATGCTTTGAATTTAATTTCAAAGTATAATAAGAATTCTTTAGTTAGATTTAATCTAATTAATTACATTTGAATCATCTTTATACCGGATTTTGGTATAAATTTATTTTTAGGTTTAAAAGCGCATTTTTCTGAAAACTGTTGTTAAGTTGCACCCCTCTCCTCTATCAGGGTCAGCTGCAAAGAAGTTAACTACTCAGACGCCTCCTCCACCAAACCAGATCGGGACTTCCTGCTAAGGGCATCTGCCACCATGTTGTCATTCTCATGAGTATAGACTATTTTGAAGTCATACTCCTGTAGGAACTCCAACCAGTGTCACTGTCTCAGGTTCAAATCTCTCTGCGTGAAGATATACCTAAAACTCAAATGGTCTAAGTAAACAACAAAGCGCTCTCCCAAAAGATAGCATCTCCACATCTTCAGAGCGAAGACTACTGGTGTCAGCTTCAACTCGTGAGTCGCGTAGTTCTGCTCATAGGATCTCAACTGTCTTGACCCATATGCGATCAATGTCTACCTCTGCATCAACCCGCAGTCAAGCCCAACTCTAAAAGCATCGCAATACAGTATGTACTCCACACTCTCCTCTGATAGTCTCAACACAAGAGCACTGGTCAACCTCAGCTTCAACTGCTCAAAGGCTCTCTGACATTGCTTGGTCCAGATAAACGGTTGCCCTTTCCGCGTCAAGATGGTCAAAGAGGCTGCAATCCTGGAGAAGTCTGTCCCCATCAAGCCAAAAAACTTTGCACCACTGACACACTCTTGAGTGGCTCCCAAACAAGCACTGTATCAATCTTCGACGAGTCCACAACTAATCCATACTCGGTAATGGCATGCCTCAAAAAGTGAACCTCACGGATTCAAAACTTACATTTCGAGAGCTTATTATAAAGCAGGTGCCCCCGGAGTAAGTCTAGAACCATCCTCAAATGCACGACATGTTCCTCCTCTGACACAAAGTAAACGAGTATGTCATCAATGAAGACAACCACAAATCGGTCAAAGTATGGCTGAAAGATCTGGTTCATCAAAGTCATAAATACAACGGGGGCATTCGTCACACCGAAAGATATCAGCAGGAATTCATAGTATCTGTAGCGACATCGGAATGTCGTCTTTGGAATATCAGCCTCGCGAACCCTCAACTAGTGGTAGTCAAACCTGAGATCGATCTTCAAGAACCAACTCACACTCCGCAGCTGATTGAAGAGGTCGTCAATTCTCAGCAAAGGGTACTTATTCTTTATCGTTACCTGGTTCAGCTAACGATAATCAAAACAAAGCCACAAACTCCCGTCCTTTTTTACGAACAAAACCAGAGCTGCCGCACTGGGTCTAACAAAGCCCTTCTCTCGGAGGTCCTCCAACTGCATCATCAACTCCCAGAGCTAGGTAGGGGGCATCTGATGTGCCGAAGAAGATATCAGTACGGTCTTGGGGCTCAAGTCAATGCAGAAATCCATCTCCCGCCTCAAAGATATTCCCAGAACATTCTCGGGGAGGACATCCATAAAGTCCTCCACTACCTAAAGAATTTGGATGCCTAAAGAGCCCTATGCGCCAAGGGCTATGCTCGCCAAGTGATGGGTGATGGGTTGTAGTCTCCTGCTCGCAAGACCCGCTCACTCAGCCATGAGATCTCTCTCGCCTAAAAAGGAGAATCGCGTCCCATCTATCCAAAGGCATCTGACCCGCTGCCTGCGATGACAGTCGATCTGGGCTCGAATCGTGGGCAATCGGTTCATACCCAAGATGACGTCATAAGGTTGCATCGTGACGACCAAAAGGTCCCACGTGAAACTCTCTCAACCAAGCGATAGCGGGCACTGTCGGCAGATAAGCGATATCGAAGAATCGCACCAAGCCGAAACCTCTAGCAAAAGTTGTTATGTTATGGTCTCAACGGGGAGCTCTAGCTCTCACACAAGGGATACGGAAACGGAGTGACTCACACCTGTGTCTACAAGTACTTGAAAGTGTAGAATAAACGCATATCGTACCTCGTATCACCTCGTAAGTTGCCGGGTCATAAGCTTCCATGGCTTGTAGCTACCCGCGACCCCATTTGCCAGCTCCCTAAGCCTGGCGCGGGCTGCCTGGTGGTGGTGGTGAAAGTAGCTCATAGCATCGCCCTCCACCAGTAGCTCCTCCAAGAGCTCCACTCACTACTCTGCAAGCACCGCCTCCCCAAGGGCCACCTTGGCCACGCCTGCGATAACCCTGATCACAGCGTTGCCACTACCGCGACGGTCCATCTGCTGCCCGCCTGCCCTCCTCGACATGTCGGATCGGGCAATCACGTGTCATGTAACCACGCTCATCACATGCATAGTATCACCCCTCTGCGTGAACCCTGCGCTGCTTATCCACGTGACTGAGACCGGCCATGAGGTCACCCCTGCGCTGAGATCCCGCCGACCGGCGCTTGTTAGCCGCTGTAGATGACTCGGACCCATAACGCCCACTGCCAGCTCCACCTGCATGGCGTCCCTCAAATAGGAAGCTCTTCGTCACCAGCGCCCGCTCTAACACTCCAGCATAGGTGGGAATGCAAAGGGGGACCACACTGGCACGAATGTCCTTGTGGAAACCCTGCTCGTCCCAAACCACGTCAAGGGAGTACCGCGTAAGGTCGGTGAACCTCACGACATACTCAGCAACTGTCATACTACCCTGTTGCAGCTCCAGAAACTCCTGAATCCGAACTGAGCGCAAGCACGGGGAGTAATACTCATGAAACGGTTGCTGGAAGTCGGTCCATGAGAGCGTCGTCTCATCATGAATCTGCATGACTAGACTCTACCGACACCCAACTGCCCCACGGAAAAGACTAGTTGTCAGCGCAACCATCTGATCAGTCGGGGTCCGCACGAGCCTGAAGACTCGGATCACCAACTCAAGTCAATCCCTTACTGCCTGGGAATTTGGCTCACCGCAGAACCTCAACAGTCTCTGGCGCTGGAACTCATGGAGCGCACTAAAATGACTCAATCATATATGATGCATATACCATTGTTCCCTGCAACCAATGTCTCAGTATGCCGAGTCGACAAGCTGGTAGTCAGAATCCTGATGAATGGATACGTCGGCTGCCGCACCAACACCAGGTTCTGTGGCCTGAAAACCGCACTCAAGACACCTTGACGTCATTACCGTAAGTCCCAATCAAATCCTCACTATGGGTCTAACTCCAACTCTAACCTGAGGATGAACCGCCTTTGATACCACTCTGTAACAACCCAACCCACTGGGGCCCGTCTAGACGACGGAAGGTCGAGCCGCCACAACCCCAAGCCCGCCTCTAATAGGCCAGGGGCTGGCGACAAGCGCTGAAAAGGCATAATACAAATGGGAGGCCTTTGTCTAGTGTACCAGTACGCACGCACGCATCCAACCATCTTCATGCAACAATGTAGAGGAATAATAAAAAGGGTTGTAACATCTAGAGTAAAACCATATATGCAATAACCTCTAAGAAATACATCAAAATGCGACAGAATAAAACCAAAGTGAAAAGGGGAAAAATACACATCCAACCAGACATAAAGTCTCAACCTAACAATAACTAGAATAAAGGAAAGCTGAGAGTCTGGCTCCTGATCTCCATGCCCGACCACCGTACGCAGACTATACACCCCAGTAACCCTATGATACACCGAAATCACCGTCGATCTGTCCGTCGTCTGCATAAGACACGGCACGTGCGGGCAAAATCCATACAAGAGTTAGTATATACATACCCAAAAAGACGCCCTGAAAACCAAAAGGGGGACCAATAGAACATACGATACAAGTAGTCAGTTCAACCAAAAGCAAGAGGGAAACAAAACCCGACAATATATATATATATATGCTCATAAAGAAACTCAGATGAGAGAGAAATGAGATCTCCATCTCACAGCCCAGTCAAGGACAATGAGTCTACCTGCAGCTCCAAAGAACATCATCGATGCCCAATATCTCGCGTGTTTGTCCGAAGAAGTCATGAGGAGGACTTGCACCTCACCATTGCTCCATAACCCAAGGGGGCACAATCTCCAATAGAGGACTCACGCCCTAGTACGATAAAGGGATGTCATTCAGTAAATAGGTAAAGGACCCACGCCCTGGTGCGATTGGGGGATGTCACTCAGTAGATGGATAGAGGACCCACGCCCTAATGCGTCAGGGAAATGTCACTCAGTAGATGTCGATAGAGGACTCATGCCCTAGTGCGTCAGGAGGCTGTCACTCAATAGATGTTAATAGAGGACCCACACCCTAGTACCGTAGGGGGGTGCAACTCATCGGTGCAAGGATATGGGGGACCCACACCCTGGTACGGCAAGGGGGTTGCCAACCTTGGCCTCTCTCACTGATGATCCTACCTAATCACTATCACCATCAAGCATCGCCTAAAGAAGTGTCACGCTTGGAACATTCTACGTTGCATCTCAAAAGCCACTACGAAGGCTACCCTCGCATTCTACGTGGAAAACTGCTTAGGATAGGTTACCCGTGGACCAAAATCTGAGTCCAAGTGAAGGATATACGCAAGGTGGAAGTTTCTCATAGGGATACACGGCATGTATAGGGTCCACACGGCGTGTGGTCCCACTCCACTGTCTCGGTGTGTTCTCCTATGGACACGGCTCATAGGCCATGTCACGGTACACTACGTGTAAGGGGGCCTACACGGCATGTCTCAACCACCCGGGGCCTGCCCGTGTGCTCCTGGTCGTACTCGTGTTCGTTGGGTCGTGCCCATGTGTCTGGGCTTGTACCTGGTCGTGCCTGGGTACCGGCTCGTGCCTGTGTACTCCCATAGTACACGGCATGTCCTCCCGTACGGGGTCCTAGCTATGGGAGGGTCACACGACATGTGGGCCCTGCCACACTCACCGCGGAAAAGGAGGTACACAACGTGTGTTCTTTCAAACTACACGACGTGTACTATATTTTTTCATAGAAACTACATAATCTCTACGCGTTTCTCCAGATCCAGCTTCTTTGTCGCGATTTTCACCGTTTGACCACTCGAAACCGGTGGGACTCGCCTCCGACCATCGTTTCCAGGCCTCCGATGGCTGAAAAACAGATTGTGTTCATTCGCATGAAGCCCGCACGCTGCTTGACACGCCTCCTATTGTCTACCGCTCGATCTCATCGCCGCTCCGAATCCTGAATCCACAAAGCATCACCTGCAACCTGCGATCTATGCTGATTCATCCTCAATTTGCCAAACCGTTCATCGTACGCGCAACCGTCGCGGATCCGAGGGTTCGATCGCACTTGAACCAGCCCCATCAAAGTCGAACCGCAACCCCGTAGGTCAACGGTGAAGAACGCGAAGAACGGAGTGGGATAAAACACATAAACAGAGTGAATTTATCATCAGTCAAGCGTTCTTGGTCAGCGATAATAATTGGGGATTTTCAGGGGTGATAACATGTGCAACAAGGAGAAGAATACTGAATTAACAATATAATAGACAACAAGGCTCATGCGAAAGATCTGATAGGTCGCAGATCAAGAATAGCAGATAAAATACAAGCTCAAACTTTTAATCAAAGGCAGAAACCACAATTGACGAGTCCTGCCTCGATTATGGATCGATAGTTGGTGAAGAACGTGTTCGCCAGCGATGGAGAAGACCCGTTGCATTCGTTGTCTCTCGATCCACCTTGATCCAATCGTCGTTCGTCGTCCAATGTCGATCTGCCAACGAAGAACGCTCTCCTCTTCTCAGATCTAGCAAGGGTTATGCGGCAAACCCTTGACAAATCGTCATAACAACATATTTATAGAAGAAGAATTATGTTAGGTTTATTAAATAAATAATTTAATTAATTCACTTAACACACCTGTCAACGGCTACCTCAGCCAAACATCCGGCATTATCCAACCTTAGGTCGCGCCTAGGGTAAACTCTGCGTTCCAGAATCAACTGCGGTCTCAAATTTCCGATCCGAGACTCCGTTTGAGAGATATTTCATTTTTTTTGGAAAAACCGCACACGCGTGATATTAATATATTTAATATTTTTATAATATCAATTTCGAGCTCACCGGGTCTCGCAATCTCGTGTCGTCTCAATATCTGACTCCGTAAATATTCTTTAATATATTTCAATGTCTTGCAAGGCAAAAACAGGGTCATTACAACTCAGCCTAAAATTTCTTTGAAAAGTCTGGTAAGGTAAGAACTTGGGCTATCCTGAGTGCATGTTGTAAGACTTTGAAGACCTCTTGTGTTTCCTCACTTAAGTGGAAGCCATCTTTTCAGGTTAATGTTGTGAGAGGTTGAGCTAGAGTGTCATAACCTTTGACGAACTTCCAATAATAACCTATATGGTCCGGAAAACCCCAAACGCCTCTGACATTTTTGGGAATCGGTCAATCCAAAACTGCTTGGATTTTGGTGGGATCCATGGCAACTCCATGTTTGATGATGTGTCCCAAATAAGCAACTTCGAGCTAGGAAAAAGCACATTTCTTGTGGCTGATAAAGAAGTGAGAATCCTGGAAAATTTGTAAAACATCTCCCAAGTGCTACAAATGGGAGTGCCACTCTTGGGTGTAAATTAAGATATCATCAATGAATATAAGAACAAACTTACGAAGTTGGGCTCGGAATAACTCATTCATAATGGCTTTAAAGTTGGAAGGAGCATTGTTAAGGCCAAATGGCATTACCAAATATTCGTAGTGACCATTGTGTGCGCGGAACACAGTCTTATCCACATCTTCTTGTATTCTTATTTGATGGTAGCCAAACTTCAGGTTTAGCTTAGAAAAGTATGTTGCCCAGTGTAGCTCATCTAATAACTCTTCAAGAACTGAAATAGGGAATTTATCACTGATAGTCACCTTGTCGAGGGCCTGATAGTCAATACACGTCCGCCACGAACCATCTTTCTTTTTTACTAATAAAACCGGGCTCAAATAGGCACTGTGCTAGTCCGAATAGTCCCTGACTGTAACATTTCTCGAACTTGTTATTCAATCTCATTCATATGAGAATGTGGGTAGCGATACAACCAAACTAATATAGGTCCTTGCCCAAGGACCAAGTTGATCTTATGGTCACCGTTATGCCGCGGAGGAAGGCCACTAGGCTCACTACATACTTTCAGCCACTTGCCCAACAAGCTCTGCAACTCAAGTTGTTGAGCTTTCCTAAGTGAATGTGGTAGGGCCTCAGTTCTTTTCCACGACAAAGCGCTTCCCTTGAGCCCAACTTCTCTGGTAGCTTGTGGACACAAATTTTTCGTCCTTCCGAGTTGACTTTATAGCCCATACCAAGAGGAAACCGCATGTTCTGCTCGGATAGTCCCTTGGAGTGAATCCAACCCTCCGCCGTAAATTTCATGGTCATGGTCCTCCAATTTATCTAAACGTCGTCAAGTGTTCGCAACCAAACAACTCCAAGAATCAAATGTAGTCCTAAATAGAGAACTTGGGCATCAACTAAGCAAGTAAAAGTTCCCATGTTTAAACCCACTTGTGGGCAAAGACCCTGTGGGTCCTAACCCGATGCCCAACACCCAGCTTGACACATTGATTTTTTGAGTTCAAAACTATCAAGCCCAATAGCGTAATTAGCTTATTAGGGGATATGAAGTTGTGGTTTGCATCACTATCCACGAGGACTAGAATCGGTATGTCGCCCACACGAGACCTTTCATCTTCATAGAGGTCAATTCTTCACCATTTCGGGCTGTAGAACGTGCCTAAGCCGAAGTTCTCCACCACTTGACATTCAGTTGCATTCTACGTTACCCCCTCTTCCTGCTCTACACCCTCTGGCAACGCCGTTTCATCCCCCGCAAGATGATCTTCAACCACAGCCAACAGTATCACCCGCATCTTGGAATTCGGGCATTTCTACATTGGATTAAAAGGTTTCCCGCACCTGAAACATAACTCTTTCATTCTTCTCTCCACCCATTCTTGGGTTGAAGGTGGTGGACCACTCGCTCTTGGGGTCCCTGGTGGGTTGTACCCTGACCTGCCCCCCCCCCCCATTTGAGGCCTGGCCAGTCTATCCTGCTGATACTGGGGCAAACTAAGCAGTTGTATGCATGGGCGCTGAGATGACTGTCGCGGGATCCCTTCACGTCCTGAATGCATATGTAGATTGCCGCTTCGAACATGGAGCCCCACCCCTTTCCGTACTTCCAACTCAACATGATGGGCCAAAGGCATTACTTGGAACCAAGTCTCCAAGTTATGCATGCATACCCAATTTCGAATCTCATTGCATAGACCATGAAGAAAATAGCCAACAAATCGTTGCTCCAGCTGACGAGGTAATAAAGAAACCAAATATTCAAACTGCTCTATGTAATCTTGGATTGATCCTTGCCGGTGAAGATCAGCTAGCTCCTTATATGGGTTTTGAATCCAAAGTCTGCTAAAGCATTCCATTAGTTAACGCATGAGGTCTGTCCATGTCACCTCTGAATGAACTTCATGGAGAATGGAAAACCAGCAAGTGACAATTCCACTCGTCGATCGAACAGTAAGGGAACATGGGTAGCGGTCAATGCTATCGCCATTCTGAAGGCTTCGCCATTGCAAGTGTCCCTGAGTCCGACATCCGATGAGAGAGAACCAGCCTCCATCGCTCCCTCTGATGGTAGCGTATCATCCTGCGCCAGCGTCTTCTATATGTGGCGCAACAGCTGGGAAAAAGAGCTTTGCAGGTTTTTCATATAAGTATCCATCATACCTGCTAGCCCGGCGACTGTAACTTCGAACTGGCCCATACGTTGCTCCACCCTAGCCTCGACGCCCTCAAGGCGCTGCTCCATCCCTTCCAAGCAAGTCTGAAGCCAAGCCTCCATCGGGAGTGCTAGAGACACGGTTGAGAGAGTCAACCTTTGTATTGGAAATGGGATTTCCAACGGGTTACAATAGAAGGATCACGGGAAGGAGAGAATACACTTCAGGATGAGGAAGGATCATCTCTCCTGCCCAAGCCCCAACCGTTCTAATTGAATATCCTACCTATCTCTTTCATCCCCAGATCCCCCTTTATTTCCCTCAAGTGGGAATCTCCCAACAAACTCCATGGTGGGACCCCTCAATTTGTTGGAGCAGCAGAGGTGACTGATTTACCCCTCGTGTAAACCTTCTAGGGGCTGGCAGCTTGTACCCTATCATGAAGGATCGGAGGATTGCTTCCTTTGTTGACACGGATGACGTGTTTAGCCATGGCATGGACAGAAACAAGGAGACATGTTGCTGGTCGACTCCTTGGTGAAAATATCCTTATTCCGAGCCTTTCAAAGCTTCCAACAGGCCACACCTAATGTAGTGCACCAGGCAGTGTCCTTGGAAGATCTGAGGCTCCCAGCAAGGCCATGATTCAAAAGGCCGGAAAAGGAGGGTCTTTGACAACACTGTGGGATGAATTTCCATGGACCGTGTGCTCAGGAACAGCTGAGAGGAGCATGGCGTCAGTCCTCATTTTCTCTCCCATTTTGGGTTCTCATTCCAAAGCCACGTTTTCAATGGATTTATAGGTTAGGCTCACCATGAATTCCCCAACACTTTAGTTTCACCTTTCTGAATTCTTGATATTTGGTTCATCATGAGTTCAAAGCAAGCGATACAAATTTTGTTGGATTGGTGTTGCCCGATCCGGTTGGGCCGAATGCTTGTGGCCCGCAACTGTCGCGGACTTCGGGGTCAACTTTACTGTAGCGTTTTTTGACAAAGTCAGCCAACGTTCACTGTAGCGACGCAGACCATTTTTTCGAACAGTGATCGTCTTCTCCATTGTTTTATAGCCCATTTTCGGGCTAGGGTTTCTACTGAAAAAAAACCTCTGTAATTTGTTGCTCCCGATATAGTGAATTCTGCCTCTCCCGTGGACGTAGGGATTTTTTTTCCCGAACCACGTAAATCGTCGTGTCCTTATTTGCTTTCTTTCTTTCGTTTTCTCATTTCTGTCGTTGTGTCTCCCGACGATTCCGCGACAAATTTTATATAAATCGTTGTATAGTTCATTAACGTCTCACTAGGGTTTCTAATGAACGCTATACGTTTGGCCTTGTGCTTAATAATATAAACTATTACATCATCCGTTCTGGTATATCATCAAACTAAAATAAAAGAGGGTACAAATTTGATCTGCTCGCAGTAATTACCAGGAACACTATTGACTGTATTAAGCTTGGTTGATGTTTGGTTGCTGTAAAAGAAAACGACACAACTGTGATAAATCACATAAAATGACACTCAATAGCAGAAGCCTGGAAAAGCAAACAACATAGATAATGGAGCAACAGAAACAAACTGCCGTACAACTTGATTTAAGCCAAAACATATGAGTTAAGAATTTCACAGTCAAACATGCGTGATTTATAAAGGGAAGCAAACAATATAATTCAACATTAAAATGCTAAAAGGTAATCACCATCTCTTTAAAGGCTAGAGAAGGAAACTATCTATCATATGGAAGACCACATCAGCACCGTCAGAATTCAACCAGTAGGTTTTAACCTGATCGAGTGGAATAGATCATACAACAGAAAATTCAGCAAGCAGGTTGTCAATAGTTCAGAAGAAATTAATCAGTAATGCGTCATCATAAAAAGAGGAATGAAAAGAAAAATGGATGCATGCGTTCAGAAATTATAATAATAAATAATGGAAAGAAAATGATAGCGACGCTATCATTTCAGGTGAAACATCCCAACCTAAACAACATATATATGATGACAAAACATCGACAAAGAAGCACTGCTTATCATAATTTTTGTTCAATCCATATACAATTGTGGTAGCTATATCAAATTGTGGCACTACTGAACTACCTGTGCAGGTTGGGTTGATAAGAAAAACAAAGGAAAAAACACAAAGCATTCAACAAAGCTGTGCTTCATTGAGAAGAGTTATCCCCCTTGCATGAAAAGCTGACATTTAAGGTATGTTTGGTAGAGAAAACATGGCAAGGTAAAAAGAAAGAAAAGTTGAAAATTAGTTTTTAATGTTTAGTATGCACCATTTTCAATTTATTGGAAATCAAAATCCCATAGTTTGAGGCAAACTCCCCTCCCTTTCCCTTTTCGTTTCCCTTTTCCCTTTCCCATCGCAACCAAACAGGCCCTCAATGTGTCAGCTGCTGTGATAACCATACCACCCTGATAGATACACCAGCTTACTTCTATTAAGTTTGATTACTTGGGATGGTTTTTAGAATTGCAAAATAAAGAAACTATCTTCACCGTATCAGCATTGCAAGAAAACTTGTGAATTTCACTACTTTCATGCTTAATTCCGACCTTCCTGATTTCACCAATTACTTTCCATTTTTTTTCTGCATCACACCTCTTGCCTGCTGGTATAGCAATCCCGTTATCATTCACATTAACTCCATTTTAACATGTTCGGTTATATAAATAATGAACAGTAATAATTGATTGTAACCATGTTTAATCAAAGGTAATTAATCGCATGCATTATCATTTAACAGTAAGTATAACTTAAAAATAATTTTAATAAATTAAAGAGCATCATAACTAAAAACAGTTCTCGACGCATACACAATCAAACACTTGCCTGAATGGTATTATGCGCAACATATCGTTGTCTGCTACTTTGAAAGCTCACATCAACACGTTCCCATGGAACTTGAGTCAGGCCTCTAATCATCTCCTCTAAGACAATAGAAAATTTTACACGCGTTAGGGATGGGGGAAGATATTGAGAGAGAAAAGTTGTAACACGAAGTATGTAAAAGATGAAACCTGGACAGCACCCAAAAAAAATGAATGGCATCATGATGCATTGCTAAAAAAGAAAACTAAATGAGCAAAAACCTTTATAAGAATAATTTTCTAGGCTCGCAAAAATTAGGACTACAATGGCTTCTTACAATACCTTTTTTTCCCGTTTACAGCGTTTCAGCAGCCGCTTTTAGTAAATTAAAAAATTCAGCAAGTCCCAGCTGACCATAATTATGTTGAATTCAAGTTGCATGTTATAACTAAAAACTTCCATATTCTAAATTACCTAAAATTTTTAAAATAAGAAAAGAATATTTAAAGGATATTCTAACACAGAACAAAGCTAGTTGGAAAACCATTTTTTCAAATTAACCGAAATGAGTAACTAGAAATTAACACGGTTAAGGCTCCACCTTTAGAAATTAAAGTGAAGAAAATTTCCCAAAATAAACCCCTGAAATCTTTATCTTTCTTCTCCTACAACAATTACAAAAACTACAACCACTATGATTGTAAATGAAACTATCAGCAAAAAAGGAGAAATTGGTGAAAATTACAACTAACGCTGGAGCTATCTACTGTATGGAGGGAAAAAAACATTCGGAATTTTTCTTCTATCATTTAATCTCCCTCCACTTTACATCCTCAACCATTTTTATTGACCATTAAAATCAAGGCTAAGGAGGTTAATCCTTCTACAGTTCTTTAATTCGCTTCAGAAAACCAGTCCATTTTCTGGGGTTTAGCTATATCAATCAGATAATGACTCAAGAATAAATGCTTGTGACATTTTGCATAGCAAGAATAAAGAGTTAAAATATTTTCCCCACGCATAAGAGCCAATGTATGCCTGAAATTTGATATGACTGCAAAGAAATGAACATTAAAGTATTTCCATATAAATGATGTTAGATTCTTCAATTATATCATATCCTACTGCAACAATGCTCAGTAAATTCAAAAGCAAAATGTTCAACAAACCTTCAAAGTCGGCTGATTTGTCACTAACAACATGGGATGCTACACTATGGGTATTTACTTTAAATTCTCGTTCAACGGATACAATATGTGGATATCTCTCATCCTTGGCAATGAGATGGGACTGAAATAAACAGGACAAAAACAAAAGTAATGGAGTGAACTTAGTTTGATAGACATGCCATCCATGCATTATGAAATAAATAGAAAACCTTTGGAAGCTCCCATTGGCGGCGAATTGAAGATGTCCGCCAGCCAACCACATCTAAAAATTAGTTAAGATAAACTTACATGACAAAGGTAAGATTTTATTCTCTACTGAGAAGGGACCATTTCCCTGAAGAAAATACAGAAGGATACAATCATAGTTGGCATTTGCATAAGCAACTCGACGTTTAAAAGAGCGCAAAGCTGACCTACAGAGGCCACAAATAGTGACAAGACAAAGTTTACAATGAATGAAGCAATAATTGTATTCTAGATAGATGGGTGACATTATTGTGGTCCAGCTGCTACTAACATGAATTTTATGTCCTCATTGTCATTGACCATTCTTAGGAGAAGAGGACGCCTCCCTTCATCATTGTCAGTAAGGAAAAGGTGTTTCCCTGACCTCCCAACAATCAAGTGTGCAGTTTGAGATGCTCCCCTCTCTAAAAATGGAAGACCAAATAGCATGGGGACCTGGTAAGCCAATGCAGAATGTTAACAAAGCAACGAGCAAAACAAAACAATAAGAAAAAATTGTATTGAGAAGTAAAAGAAGGCAGTGGCTATTTTTGTTGAATTTTTATATGAAATATTTGTGCACTTTTCCCTTACAACAGAGTATCCAATGCAACAAACAAGTAGTCAAGTGGCCTCTTGGATTTACTTTTCAAGCTTGTAAATCAGTGCACAATGCTGCTCACTTTCCAAGAACGGCATGTTTAGCATAAGACAGACTGATAGAGACTGTGGAACGACTACTTGTATGCATAAATGGAACCGGAATTACATAAATGGAGGTTGAAAAAGGATGGAAGAAGAAGGCGTCGTAGCAGACACTCGAGAGGCATTGTGGCAACCTCGCCCAAGCTAAAAGCCGAGTCCAAGCCAGAAGGCCAATTCCAACAATATTCCTTCCTCCCTTCCTGCTTGAGCTCCTCTCCTATTTAACATCCTCGGCCTCTAGTAGTTCATAAAACATGAATCATAAAGGAACCAAAGTACACAACTCATGAGAGCATAATCTGGGCGTAAGACATAGATTTGTGGCATACACATAAACTTATAACATTGTGAACATGTATAAATGAAAACAGGTTCACTCATTTCTTTAAGGACATGAAATGAGGTCCCCGCATAAACCTATGGACATGAAAGTGGTCTACACATAAACTTGTGAACATGAAGTCAGGTTCACGCATAACATATCATTACCCAATCCATTGGAGGGAGATATAGGTCTCACCCGCCTTTGGTTATAACGTGACCATCGTCCTTGGTTATAACGTGACCACCATCACATAATGAAAATCATACATAGATGTGCCACAAAATCATAATGAAAATCAGACATAGGTGTGCCACAAAATCATAAAACATTCATCATATCAGAACCCATAAAAAAAAATGAGTTTCATAAACATTGCATCATATTTCATCATATCATAACCCATGGAAAAGGAATGTGTGTCGTAAACATTTTGTCATCATAAACATAAATCATTCAGAGAAAGAATAAGAATGGTATCATTGGATTATATCCCCAGTAAAGCATAAGTAATATCAAATGATGTCATCTTAGATGAAAAAATGATTTTGAAAGATCACTTGAACATTTCTTGAGTAAAATAGTCTTCCCACCATGAAAATCGTTTTTTAAAACTAAAAATTCATAAATCATTTTCAAAATCATTTTCTTTGAAACTAACTTTGAAAACTTATAAATGAAGCTTTAAAACAATGAGTAGTCACGACGGCAGAAAATCTCGTTCATACCATACACGTTAAAACAAAGATTTCTTTCACATTTTTGTAAAAAAAAAATCAAAAAGTACCTCATTTGAAAAACGACAATAAGATTCCTTTTAAAACATTTTGGGAAGTCAATCGTGGGTAAAAATGACTTTAAACAATCACAAAATACGTTCTTAAAAACATTTTTAGAAAACATGGATTTGAAATAAAAAGAAGTTTCGACCAAAGAGAGAAATAAAGTCAGTTTTCCTTAAAATGTTATTTTAGACTCTTGAGTACAGAGGAAAATGAAAGGAAACGTGTATTTTCATGAAATAACCAGAGGAGAAGAAAAGTCATAAATTCTTGAGAAACAGATTATAAGATTTCATCATCGAAAGCATAATCATAAACAATCTCGATAAATAATGAGATTGTAACATCAAACTCTTACCACTTTGGTAACTTTTGAATCATAAATCTAATGAAAGAGTAACATCAAATGAAACTTAAAATATCATGAGAATAAATAAATTCATGATATTACATTTCAAATGGGTTGTATATACACCTCATAAAAGAAGATAGGTGCATAACATAACGTATATCCCAAAGAAGACAAATTGAGACAAAAATCTCTTACCTTAAGTCTCAACTTACTTCGTACACGTTCAAACCTTTTGTATTATAAATATTATAGAACCATGCTCATATGTATTGTATCATATATGATCCACTTATGACCTTTTATTACCCGTTTATTAACAATTCCGTGTTAAAATCACGTTTCGGATAATAACTGCTTCGTTTTTCATATATGTTTTGGTTTGGTATCTTCGGTCCTTTCATTTTGATCATGGTTCCATCATCTTCAGAATGTTAATCCTGGTATAAATATCATATATATTCATTATATGAGTATTTAGAGTAATCCGTTAAAGTTGGAGATAAAAAATGAATTACATCGTTCATGGAGACGGTAGGTCGTACGTACGCATGAACGTTGTTTTCATTTTCTCGACGGATAAAACGAAAGAAAGGTAAATAATATATTACCTTTCCACATAATCATTGTTATGTCATGTATATCGCATATATTCATTAAATTTACCCTTATTATCTTTCATGCGAAGCGTTAGTGAAAAACAAATTGCATCGCTTCGCGAGTTGATAGTTAGTCGTACACACGAACGACGTCATCGTATCCCCACGGAATGGAAAGTAAGAAGGTATATGTGATATCATAATTTCAGACGTATAATTATGTTACAAATATCATATATATATTCATTTAATTTATCCTTATTACCTTCCAAGTAAAACAGAAATGAAAAACAAATCACATCGGTTAGCAAGGCGGTAGTTCGACGTATACACGAGCAACCTTATTGTTTTTCAATGGGTTAGAAGGTAAGAAAGTAAGAAGGTAAATGAAGTATTAAAATTCCAGGGGTGTAATAATATCATAAATATCATATATAAACATTAAATCCGTCATTATATCCAACCATGAGAGGTTGTGATGGAAAACGAATAACGTCGGTTCGCAAGACGGTACTTCATCGTACACATGATCGACAGTTTCGTTTCTCATTTGATGGACGTGGAAATGGATATAAGTTATGTCATTAACATGATAACATCTCAATATATGAGAGATCTGGTGTTATTATATCAACATAATTGAAGAAGATTTGAAGGAGATATATGAAATTTTTGAAAATAATAAAGTATACTCACGTTTTTCATATGTCACAAGGATCCAAAATGGGTTATTCTCAAACCTTAGAGGTGATAAGATCAAAATATGGTTAGTCAATTGGTGTTGGATAAGTTTCTATGTCATTTTACCCCTTATCCTTTTAGTTTAACCCCCTGATAAGTGGGGGGAGGACACACATGAAATTTTTGAAAATAATAAAGTATACTCACATTTTTCACATGTCACAAGGATCCAAAATAGGTCATTTTCAAACCTTAGAGGTGATAAGATCGAAATATGGTCAGTCAGTGGGTGTTGGATAAGTTTCTATGTCATTTTACCCGTTATCCTTTTAGTTTAACCTCTTGATTAACTTGTTTCAACCTTAACTGCAGTAATTAATTTTTAATGTTTTTATTATTCATTATGATCAAAAAATTAAATTGACTTTATTAAATAATAATTATTATTCTGATTCCAAATATGAAATCCATTTTTCCAAATTTCATTCACAAAAGTGGAAAATTTTAATTTAAAAATTAAACCTGTGGACACGACGAAAAAATGGTTTTCCAAAGAAAAAATCTTCAAAAGTTTAAAAGGTTTTTATATCAAAATTAATTATAATATAATTGAGCTAATGTTAATTTTAAAATCATTTCAAAAAAAATAGAACCTTAAAAAAAATTTAACGAAAAGACAATTTTCGATAAAAACCTGTATTTTCACTATTAATTGAAAATTTAATCTTTTCAGAAAAATCCCAAAAAATCACCCTAAATTAATTTTGACATGTTGATTCCAAAAATGAAGTTCATTTTGTCAAATACATTTTCTAAGTGTCAAGAATTATTGTTATTATTTGTTCACAAAAATCAATAAAAATCATTTTTTTAAGAAAAGTATTTTTCGAAGTATATAGACTTTACTAAGTATTTTTTTATCAATATAATTTCTTAATAGAAAACCATTATACTTGATTTTTAAAATGTGGCTAAATCTATTCATGTCACCAAGTTTAACAGATAGGTAATAACGGTTTGGTTTAAATAATAATATTAATAGTTTGTCGCAATTCGTTAAAACTCGATGTTGCGTGTAACACAAGCTAGCGACGAAATTAAATTTATTCGAAAAAAAAACCATTAAAATCTCAAGGTGTTACATATGCACTTGGAAGATTCCCTTAAACAGAACTCCCACTTCTCAGCCCCACGTACTCAAATCACTACTACCCCCTTGAAAATCACATTGCCCTCAGGGTGAAAAACATGATGAATTTTTTATGCAGTGGCCTCAGATGCCAGCCCCATGCGTTGTACGCCCAATCGTGCGTCGCGCTGATTGCTCGCATATCCGACTCCGCGGTTTCTGTCCACTTGGTCCTACCCCCTTTTTGTGCATTCATCCCGCGCAATTTCCCAGAGATTCCGCCCTGCTTTTACGCATCAGGTAAAACCAGGCTATCTCTCAGATTCTCCTCACTATTGTATGGACCAGTCTTGGAAATCTAAAGTCGTGGGTGTTACTACTATCTAAAAAAAATAAAATAGGAATTCCACCCATGCAATCAACCTCTTCTAATATTTTTGTTGCCCTATGCACGCCTTCATTGTTGTCTAATGCATCCATACCCAATGGAGACACCTTTGCCTTTGGGTCATCACCCTCATGTATCGGGTGAAGAGTCATTCCTCATAACAAATGTTTCTTTTGAGCTGGAACAACCTTTGGCTGTGCACGGAATTGACCCGGCTCATTCGGGTTCTGAAGGAAGCTGCTCAGTGTCCACAATAAACCCAAAATCCAACGAAGAGAAAAAAAATCCCAGACAAACCAGCAACATGACCAATAGTGGTGGAGAAACTGTCAACAGTTGATTTAGCCTCGATTCCTTCAATTGGCTCTGCGCCCTTTGCTTGCTCGCAAATGGTAGCGGCAACACTTGGATTTCCGATTGTACTGCAATGTTGTTCTTCTTCGTTGTCACCATCCTGACCGACCCGAAAGTCACTCGTAACGCACTCAACGTATCTAACTTCGCTATGAACTGTTATCGTCATGATTTATGAAATACATCTAAGTACGCGAGTTGTAACATGCATTAATAATAACTTTAAAGTCTAAGGACCATCAGACACGCTCGCGGATAGGAGGAATATCCAATGACACCAAAACATACAGAATTCCTACTGGCGGGTCTGTTTTCATAATATTCCGTCTTAAAGTGCGAACTTCATTAGAAGAAGTTTCATCTGCTTACGAGTACAAGCAACCTGACAGTCTATGTACTATGTGTCTCATCATGGTATGTTATCCAACCGTGGAACATTATTTAAGAATATTGTCATAACACATCAAGCTTCTCATCATAGCAGGGAACTGCTATGACCTTATTAATATGACGTATACTCTAGGACATTATTACATTAGAGTCATGCAGAACAACGATCAATATGTAATAAGAAGTTTTATTAATATTCAATACATTGAATATACATGTAATCAAAGTACAAACAGTTGGTCCTAGGACACCAACTCCAACACTAGTACCTTTCCGTAACACAATAGGCAAGTCATCTGTGCCTGGAGCAAGAGCGTCTGGCAAAGTTGGGGAGATGGTGTCCTCGATCTGGATGGGGGCATGTTTGATGGTCAACGAGAGTAAACAAAGCCAAAGCAATGATCATCAAAGTGGGATAACGGAGGCAGGGGTGGGTGGATGGTGAGAGGAAGACAGTCATCGATAGTGATATCGAGGTGGGAAGAGGGTGGAGAAAATGCAGAGTTCTCAATAAAGGAGACATCAGCAAAGATGATATAACATCGTAAGTCGAGAGAGAAACAGTGGTACCCGCACTAAGTGCGAGAGTAACCTAGGAAGATGTAATGGAGGTCTTTTGGGGAAAATTTGGATAAATGGGGACGAATGTCACAAACATAACAAAGACACTCAAACACACGAAGTGAAAGAGGGTGGGGAGGGGGGGGAACAGAGCCCAAAACGGATTCTCTCTATAAAGGATAAAAGAAAGACGATTTATAAGATAGGTGGCAGTAAGAATAGCACCCCCCAAAAACGAAGAGGCGCCTATATGTGAAATAAGAGAGCGCAAGCAGTCTCCATAATATGACGATGTTTACGCACGACCACTCCATTCTGCTGAGGTGTATCGGGGCCGGATATTTGATGGACGCCATGATCCTTGAGAAACTGCTAAAGAGAAGAAGATAAATATTATAGTCCATTGTCCGAGCGGAGACATTTAATAGGCATGGAAAACTGAGTGTAAATTTAATAGTAAAAAGTCTGAAAAGTATCAAACACCTCATAACCATCATGAAGCAGATAAAGCCACGTCATGCGAGAGAAATCATCAATAAATGATACATAATAACGGTACCCCAACTGACTTGGGACCGCGCGGGGACCCCATACATCGGAATGGACTAAATCAAAAGGTTTAGTGCACGCGCCCCCAAATGAGGGATATAAGACGCGCAACGATGTTTTGCAAACTTACAGGACTCGCGATGAAAAGAAAGGTATGAATTGAAATGGGGATAAAACTGGTGTAAGACGGAGGTCGGTGGATGACCATGGCGAAAATGTAGATCCAGAGCACGAGCAGAGATACACGAGCAAGCAAGGGATGTCGGAGCGGAGGGTTTTACATTGATACCATGTAGATTGGTACACTCTCTACCTCAAAGAGAGGTATATACCTTCATTTATAGATAGAGGAAAATAAATATATATAGGAGAAAAACAATATGGGACTCTGAAATACACTTAAACGGGTCCAACAGTAACTTTCAAGGAAAATACTCATTAATCAAGATAATGAAGTATAATGTATTTACATCATATAGATAAAGGGTATACAGTTTAGTCAATAATTTCCTCAGTTAATCAATGGTAAGGATATCTAGGTAAACACCATTTAATCAAAAGAAGCATGCAAGGGTATTCACAAGGAAAGGTATTGGAATAAAAGATATGTTTATGCATAGCTGATGATAAGGCAAGACAAAGACAGTGATGAGTAATTTTTCTTATAGAGGTTTCATCCACACCACATATACATAAGAACATGTACATGAAGCAGAAAAATAAAGTCCAGGAAAATATGGAGTGATAGAGAACATAATCATTGGTTATATAATGAGCGGGGAAGAACCACCTTCAATGGATTAATGTTGCTATCTAGGTGAATATCCAATGATCAACTTTAGAAACTGTAGGATCTTCACAATGCAAAGGGTAGCACCAAAATTGAAAGAATGGTAACAAGAAATGGTGGAGGATATATTCACGGCATAAAGATATCAATTGAATGTAAATTTTAATCCATATATTTTGATCCTTTATCATGTCTCACATAGTGCATGTGAATTATCCAAAGCAAATCTTTCGAAAGTGTCAAACTAGGTGTGCAGTTAGGTCTCTTTTTCATGCACCAAGTGACGATTGAGTTAATATCCAATCCGCCCTTTTGAGGGTTATTACCTATGGGTATATCTGTGTCAGAGCTTGCATTCACTTGTAGTATCCAGACAGGAATATCATTGCTATGAAAACCACACGCACTTTTCTTTACCAATTTTAGAATGGTTTATGGCTATGGGAAAGTTAGACCATTATAACAGCTTAGGAAAAAGTTATAATGGGGGAATAAATAAAATCTCATTTACAACATATAAAATGGAAGATAATAGCACCATGGAATAACAAGCATGGCAGTATATGAAAAAGGAATTTAAAAAGGTAATATAACAAAGTCATGGACTTGAAAAGGAAAGGATTGGAGACTCTTACCTTGTCAGGGAGCTTCTTAAAGCTTGAGAGGGGAACCTTAGATGCTTAGAACCACCCTGGGTGGCTTCAAGCAATGTGGGACGAATTGCAGGCTCTGAACGACAATCATACTTGGGATCTGGTCCCCCTTCCGGTAGGTAAACAGGTGGTCGGCAGCAAATGGACGCCTAAATGCAGATGGCACTCTTCATCACTTTAAAGTCAGACTTGTGGCAAAAGGATTTTCCCAGACATATGGTGTTGATTATTTTGATACATTTTCTCCGGTTGCAAAGATGACATCTAACTGATTATTCATCTCTCTTGTTGTTGCTCATCATTGGTCTCTTTATCAACTTGATGTCAAGAATACTTTTCTACATGGTTTTCTTGAAGAAGAGGTATATCTGCAACAACCTCCTGGCTTCCTTGCCTCAAGAGTCGATTCTCATGTCTGTCTATGTTGATGATATCATTATCACTGGGAGCGACTCACATGGCATTGTCCATCTAAAGGTGTATCTTCAACAACAATTTCAAACCAAAGATCTGGGACCCCTGACATACTTATTGGCATTGAAGTCTCTCGTTCTCCGAACACCATCTTTCTTTCCCAACAGAAATATGCTTTAGATATCTTGCAGGATGCTGGTTTGTCTTAGACAATTGTTGTTAACACTCTTCTTGAACCTAGGGAACGATCTTTATATGATAGCACGAACCCATATTCTCACCCAGAGAGGTACTGTCGTTTTGTGGGCAAACTCAATTATCTTACCATGACTCGTCCGGATATTGTCTGCGTTGTCAGCAAAGTTAGTCAATTCATGGAACATTCGACAAAGTCTCAATGGGATGTTGTCCTTCGGATTGTCAAGTACATCAAGAAATACCCTGCCTGTGGTCTTCAATATTCACATCACGATCATCTAAATATTGAGGTCATCTGTGATGCTTACTATGCTGGTTGTTTGGCCACTTGGAAATCTACTTCTAAGTTTGTCGTGTTCCTGACAGGTAACCTTATCTCATGGTGAAGCAAGAAACAAACTATCGTCTCCAGATCCAATGCTGAATCTGAATACCTGCGATGACCACCGTCACTACTGAGATTATTTGGCTTCGTCATCTTCTTCAGGAGACTGGTTTCCTGCCACAGACGTATGCTTATGTTTCGTGTGATGATCAAATCACCATGAAGATTGATTCCAATTCGTTCTTCCATGAACGCACGAAGCATATCGAGGTGGACTGTCATTTTCTTCGCCATCACCTCAAGCAACAACATGTCAGTTTCAGCTACATTCCTACAGCAGATCAGTTCGCCGACATCTTCACCAAAGGCCTCTCAGGAGCTCGACTGGACTCTCTCTACAACAAGCTGGGCATCCACAGCATCAGCGACCCGGCTTGAGGGTAAGTGTGCAGAGTCTTGTTTTTCTTTGGTGTGTTCTTTCTTTTTTTGTGGGACTCTTCTTCCAAACTATACATGTTCTAGCTTGAGGGGGAATGTTAAACCCGGTTAATTGTATTTCTGGGTTAAGTGTCTTTCCGAGTCCCACATCAGATTCTTCCGACTTGTAATTTGTCCTCTCTATCTATAAAAGAATGTCTTCACCTCTCATTGAGGTAGGGACTTCTACATCTTTACAAAGCCAACCACTTTTAGGTGGAATCAATTCCAACAAATTTGAAGGCTAATTAATGATCAAAGGAGGATTAATTGACCATTTAATCAAGCCAAAACCGAAAAGGAGCTTCCAACCAACTCATTTAATGCATAGAATCCAAAAATAATTTTTATTAAAAAAATCAAATTAAGGTTCCAAAATTTTAAATATAAATTTCTAAATTCAAATTAATATTTTTAAATTCATTATTATACTCAAATGAATTTTTGATTGAAGAAAAAATTTCATAAATTTTTATGTAATGCTTACGTCATAATGATATCATCAAAACCACAATATCAATAAAATCGTAATGTTCACATTTTCGTCAAAAAATCAACTGTCAAAAAATTCTCAAAAATTCACCCTAAAATAATGTCGATGTGGTAAGTTCAAAAATAAAGTCTTTCTTAAAAATAAGTCTCGAGCTATGTGAAATTTAAAAATACGTGTTTTAAAATCAAGCATTCGATGTGTAAAATCCGAAAACTCAAACTTCTAGAAAATCTAATTTCATTATGAGATATGTGTATCCATGTTACTATTGACTGATTATATTATTATCAAATGATTTTATGCATTTTATGACATTATTCTTCTAATTAAGTGGAATTTAGTTTCCAAATACGTAATCGAGAAACACGAATTTTAGCACAACCATTATATATCATGATTTATAATGTATGTCAATAGCCATTTTAATTTTCCAAAAACCATATTATCAAGACTTTACAACCTTTTTTTATTATAATACACCATACATAAGATTAATTAAATTTTCAAATAAAAATAATAAATATTTCATAACATTATTTTGTTATAAAATATATTACTTTAACGCTTTAAAAGGAAATTTTTAATTAATAAAATATGTACATAGAATATGATGAAGAACATTTAGAAATTAAATGAACCATAATGTAGTTAAAAATGAATGATAATTTACTCTTTTGGTGTGTAAATAATATTCAATCATTAACTTATAATAACTTAATAACCATGAAATTAGATCTTATTAATAAAAGTAATATATATATATATTATTTATGTAAAAAGAATCTTGAATATAGTAAAAGAGATATAAGCATTTATATAAAAGGCTATAGGATGAAAATAGGACTAGCACGTAGGCTAGTGGTAGGAACCATTCCCTTGTCACCTTTCGGTCGTGAGTTCAAGCCCTGTGGACTCACCGGATGCGACGGGCTATCACTCGGCCTGCGAGCCACCCTTTTGCTAAAACCATTTTAATAAATAAATTTACATTATACTTGAAAAATATGTAAACGAATAATTGAGGTGATAAATATTTGTATAAATCTTTTGTTTATCAAAGGAAAGAAGTTCATTTAGCATTTACATATATATTTATGAATGAATATTTATAAAAAAAGTTTATTGGAAATCTTGGATGTTACAGCAATGGCATGCGGTGTCGAAGTCTCAGATAGGGTGTTAATAAATATAGATGTAGGCGCCAATAATCTATGATAAGAATAAGAATAAATTGGTTGTTGCTGACAAGAGCACATACCTTTCCAAAATACAATGGGGAAATTATCCAACAGGGGAACTAGAGTTGACGAGTCATCAGGTGCAGGAGTAGCATCAGACTAGGATGGAATGTCCATGTGAGGACGTCAGTAGGAGGCAAGAGCAACACGGGCAGGGAGGGGCGCAGGGGGTGCCTAGGACTGATCAGTGAAAGAAAGGAGTGGGACCTGCTTTGATACCATGTAGAAACTAGGTATCGAAACACAAGCCCCTCAAGTGAGGTTGGTTGCTTTATTTATAAGGGAAACTAATAGAAAAGATAAGAGGGGGATATTGAATTCAAAATTCAAGAGTCGGGAAAAGGATACTTTCAACCCACACACCCGGGACATGATAAGCTTATTCCCACACATAATATCTCTAGTTTAATCCAATGCATTTTATAATACATTTTTTGAAAAATGAACACATTAAACGCTTTTCAAAACCAAACACAGCCTAAACCTATTGGAAAACCATTTCAAATTGCCATACAAATCACTCAAGTAATTTGTCTGGAAGGCATGCTTCTATCAATTTATAAGTGTGCTTGTCTAGAAAAATGAGTGGTTGAAAACCATTTTTGAATTAAGCAAGGGCCTTCTATTTAAAGCTTTAAGGAGGCAGTAAATTAAATCAGTCAAAAACTACTGCTATTAATGATAAATCATTACATCCCTCCATTCTTCTTCTTTACATTAGTATTTCTTGGCCCCTCTTCAACAGATATGATTGAATTATAACTTGATCAAACATTCTTCTAAAGGAGAAGTCCCATGACGTAGGCACACATAATTAAATTAAATTATAAATAAATAAAGTGCAGATGGGTGATTAGATATTGTCACCATTACATGATTCCACTAGGAGGAGTGCTTTCATGATACCTGATTATGTCCTGACGAACCAAGATGAGGTGTTGCAAAAGTTATGAAGTTCATAGGTTCCAATCCAGCAATTCTATCTCCATGAGGTTGTTGAGGGCAATCCATTATAGTACTTGCACCTTCTTTGCATGAAAATTTTTTAGTTGTATCTACGGATATCACATGCTGGCTATACAGCCTCCCAATAGCATACCTTGCAACAAGGCCACCCAAAGAATGAGCCACAAATGAGATTTTTCGCACCTTAGGCCTCCATCTAGCAACATCCAACACCTGCATCGAATTTGTATAAAACAAGCATTTGAAAACCCAATGACAATCCAGCCAGATATATAATTATAAAATTCAATTGTCCATAAACAAGCTAAAAACACAACATACACTAATTCAAGAATCAAAGGTGGGTAAGATGAGGCTAGAATTTATAGATACATTAATTTTTAAACTCAAGACCCATCAAAGTTTCATCTCAAAAGCAATTGAGTGAGCATCACAATATTTAATTCAATATGGCCCTACTAATAAAACTCCATCATATATCAAATGCATAAAACAATATATGTGACATGCGCTATTGTAATTGTTAGAGGATGTGAGTCTCACATCGAAATTGAGGTATCATGTTATTTTTACCATTCATTATAAATAAACACCAAGGCCTCCCTTAGAGAGAGATCTTGGGTATTGGGTCAACTCTCCTCCATTTTAACATGGTATCAAAGTAGGTACTCAAACCCTAATTTTTCCTCCCAACTTCTCTCCAAGGGTTCGTCCTACCATATTTCCCCCCAAGGGGGGCAGCAGCTCCAGCCGCCATTTCAGTCGGCTGCCCCCTCCATCGTTAGCCCCTCCGCCCCTCCTCCCTGCCTCGTCTCCCAGCAATTGCAACAAGCCCCCAGCTTGAGGGGGGGTATTAGGGGTTTGGAAATGTTTCTTTTTTGTTTTCTTGTGTATCCAAGCTAGGTACACCTAGCTTGAGAGGGTGGTGTTAGAGGATGTGAGTCCCACATCGAAGTTGAGGTATCATGTTATCTTTACCATTCATTATAAATAAACACCAAGATCTCCCTTAGAAAGAGATCTTGGGTATTGGGTCAACTCTCCTCCATTCAAACAGTAACAACCAATGTCATGCAAGGCATTAAACAAAATTAAGCATTCAAGTTTTGAAAATCAAAAATGTATATGAATTTTGTAGATCAACTCAAGATATAACATGAGAGCCCAAAATGCTACACTTGTTTGATTACAACTATTGAAACAACTGGTTTGCTACATTTTTCAATTTTAAAAAGCAAAAATAATTCAAAATAGGAAATGCACCCATACAAGGTATGTATTAAATATGAGTACTATTGATTTAATTAATTATGTCAAAAAATATGATACTATTAAAAAAAATCATGAAAATTTTGAACATGAACCGAGCATTGCAGGAATAATTCATGTCCTACACCTTTTAAAAACAATAAATGAAAATGCCACAGTGCAAGCCCAGGCATATTCCTATTACAGGAGTGTGCATCACCTGAGCAGTACATAAACGGTAACTTCCACCGCATGTCTTGCACCTGGCTCAAAGACACAAACATGACTAATATAGAAAACTAAAATACCTCATTAGCCAACCTCTCGCCCATTGAGTCCACACCATCAAAAGTTAATTTTGAGGGGTTACATTCACTGCCTGCCCAAAAAATACGATGTTAACTCATAACCAGTGATTATTGTAACCTGACATTCGAATAGACGTTTTCATTTTGCAAAATACATAAGATGAACATCACCCGTGGTGCAATCATGTGTAACATACTCTAAACATTTTGATAAGAAGTGATGGGTTAAAAGAAAACGGAACTCAAACTTAACAAGAATACTGGTAATCAATTCACTAAAATAAGAAATTTTCCTTATTTTTCTCCTTCCCGCCTAAACAGTAAGTCAAATAGTTCAGCAATTCAACCCACTTGAATATTCAAATGAAACAAGAAAATTCCTACAGTGAATAATTAAACAAGACCATCAATAAGTTACAATGAACCGTCCCACCTGTGGTGCAATCATGTGTAACATACTCAAAACATTTTGATAAGAAGTGATGGGTTAAAAGAAAACGAAACACAAACTTAACAAGAATACTGGTAATCAATTCACTAAAATAAGAAATTTTCCTTATTTTTCTCCTTCCCGCCTAAACAGTAAGTCAAACAGTTCAGCAATTCAACCCACTTGAATATTCAAATGAAACAAGAAAAATCCTACAATGAATAATTAAACAAGACCATCAATAAGTTACAATGAACCGTCCCACCTGTACAGTTGCCTACATATGGACCACCAACACCAACAAAATATTATCGAAGGATATGTGCTTGTCTAACATAATTTGCTGGTTGTTAATTAGAAGACTAGTGTGGAGTTGTTCGCATAATGGTATATATGTATGGAACTTATCAATGCAAAATGTATCTCATTTTTCCATTCTTCATTTTCTTCACTCCTGTTGTTATTTGCATCATGCTGCTGTTTTTTGTATCATGGTATCAGAGACCTACTGAAACTCTGCAGCAATGGCCATGGCACTTCCTTTAGTTACAAAGAGCCAGTCTATGATGGTCTTTTGAGACACTAATTCATCTCAAAATCCTTCAAGTCAATATCATCAGCACCCAAATGAAAATCCGACATTGATTCTTGTTCCACTGGTAACAGATGTGTCAAGCTATCAAACTTGGTCACAGGTTATGAGGATGGTGTTACTCACAAACAACAAATTGAACTTTGTTGACGGCAGTGTTGCCAGGGATCACAAAATCTCTATAACCAATGATTGTGAGGAGCATTTTGTGGATAGATAAAGCATATGATATTTGATATGATCTTAAAGACAGGTTTTCTAGAAGCAAAATTTTTAGGATTGTGGAATTCAAGGCAAGGAGATGATTCTGTTGGTGGATTTTTAACAAAGATTAAGATCTTGTGGGATGAATATGCCAGATTGAAACAGGCAAAGTCTTGTGTTTGTGTTCGTGCTTGTTGCTATGAAGCAGGAAGATCTAGAGGACTGTATCAAGAACCGGTCCGCACCATACGATTCTGCAGAGGTCTCAATGGTAGACTTTCATCAGTCAAGTTTCAGATTATGCTACTTGATCCCTTGTCATCAATCAATAAAGTATTCTCATTAGTCGTCCAGGGAGAGGAAATCACATAGTAACAACTCCAGAAATCTTTTAAACAAAGCTTCAAATAAGTCTAACCAAGGTAATTTGTTAAAGGCAGCACAAACTCAGAATGAAAATTCAAAAGATCTGCACATACTGCAGAAAACCAAGACACATTGTTAAGCATTTCTATAAGAAACGTGGTTTTATACCTTGGTACGGGTTTAAAATACATCATCAGTCCATGATATCATAGCTAAAGAACAATGTAATTCAGATACTTCTACGGAAGCAGAGGCTCAAAACAAGCTGTCTACCACTACAACTCTGCAGTTCACTTACGAACAATATTAAAAACTTCTCTACTTGGTAGAAAAATCTCCAACATCAACTTTTCATTCCATGAATCACATAATAACTAAAAGTTCTCAGACAGGCAATCCAATTATAGCTTCTATTCTGAATTACTCAATCACATGGATTGTAGATACTGGAGTGACAGATCATGTAAACTTGCCCTTTTCACATTTTAATACATGTGAAACCATCGAGCCTGTTTAAGTAAAACTTCCAGATGGATCAATAGTTTTTTATAAGAAGTGCAAAATAAACTTGGATGAAATTTGAAATTGAATTGAAAGGAAGAGGAGAAGGTGAGAAGGCCGGAAGTTGGGTTCTTGAGTGTTTTGGCATTACAGGCTATTATTTTGCAAAGGAAATCAAGAAGAGACGGCAACAAAAAATATGGCCAACTCAAGGCTAGCCGAGCACCCGAGCAGCCAGGCCATCTCGTGGAGACAGTCGGCCAAGCTCAAAGGTGATCCAGCCTTGAGCGGCATGTATAAAGGCCAGAGTGGGTCGGCACTGGCCTAAGGAAAGCACACCCAACGCCGGTCAATGCTGAGTGAAGGAGCAAAGCTACCATGCGAGGTGCCACAGCAGACCCGCCGGGCAGGGAGGCCCTAAGAGATTTGAGCGAGCCACCATAGAGCGCCCAGGTAAATAAAGCGACATACTGAACGAAAGTTTAATGTGGGATCAGCGCACGCAGAACGCTATTCATTACATAAAAACGTGGGCGCCTGCAGCTAATACGGCACCGTTTCAATCGTCTTCCTCGCGTGATATGTTTTCATATCACACCGGTTCCAGATCACCATGAACTACCATTGGAGCTTCGAAGGATGCAATGATGTTACATTAAAAGAAGATCATGCCCACATGAGTCATGATCATCAGAAGGAGCCTACATGAATTCATCGAAAGGAGTTTGCGTGAATTTATCGGAAGGAGCTATTAAATCTGGAAGGTGTTCTTCAGTTCATCGAAAGAACAATGAAATGTCATGGTCACTGCTTACTGGAAGAAGACTGAGGTTATCAGAAGTTCACGCATGAATTCAGAATATCGAAAGGGTGGATGAATGCTTCGGAAGAGTATTCATAAGTTCGAAAAAGTCATCGAAAGAAGATGATGTTTGTAAGGTTCGGGTTGTTCTACATAAGGTTGAAAAAAGAGGATTGTAAGGTTGATTGGCTCATAAGGTTCGTGAGTCTCATAAGGTTTTCGATCATCATAAGGTACAGGTGAAGTTCATAGAGTACATCGTAAGGTACTCTGGAAGATCGCAGGGTACAAGAACCGTCTGGTGGTACTTCGTAAGGTACAAATACTTTGAGAATTTTGGGAAAGTGGAACATTCGGAAGAAGAAATGAATCTGATGATGCCCGGTGATCTATTCTTCATCGACATAAATATCACAATGAAAGATTGTGATTCAGGTTTTCATTTGAGAACTTCACACCGCAACGAGTTCTTTGTGGCGTAAAGGATGAAGCCACGACCGCAACTGATATAGGCATGGATGCATGCATACAGGTATGCCGGAGCGTGTTTCGTGGAAAAGAGATGTCAAGGATAGGTTTCAAAGGAAGAAGGTCCACGACAGTTTCTGCATGTCTGCATGCAGTTTCAAACAGTTTTGGAAAGAAGCGGTTTGTGCAGGAAATTTAGAGGGATCCGAGTCTCCAGGCGTCAAAAGTCGGATATTCAGGGATTTTGAAATGCCATGCTTTGTGAGGATTCAAATTATGGTATTCATGTGGTCCAGTGAATACAGATATAAGTAAGAGGAAGAAGAGAACCAACATTGTTATTCTATCTTATATATATATTATACAGGTCAATTGAAAAAGATGTGGGAACCGATACTGTATAGAAAAAGAAAAGCTTTGAGTATCGAAGATGGAGAACCGACTCTCGCATCACACATTCTAAGAACCTAAGGAAAATAGAAAAGGAAAGACTAAGTGCGGTTCTATTGCATTGAAGTAGAAGAAGAGGGGGGGAGAAAAAAAAAGTCTTGCGTAGTCCAGTTTGCACGAGGAAGAGGAGTCTTGCATTTGTGCAAGAGAAAGGAGCAGCTTTCAAGTTTGCTGCAGTGAAGAAGTGTTGCTTGCACTGATGTTGCTGTGCAAGTAAGATAAGGGAAAGACCCAGACAGCACATCAACAACTTGCAAAGACTACATTGGTGAAGGACTTTTTTGTTGCTATCAGACATTATAGTACAACTATCAGGAGGTGGTATAAAGACCCAACGGGATGCTGTAGATGTGCGGGATGCACCAAACACAATCAGGAGACGTGTAACACGAGTACGAGGATATTCTCTGCTCGTTGTATTCACATGTTGATATCAGTGGGTCGAATGGTCTCAGTGAAATCTGGATCATGCCAAGGATTAATCTTTCGTTTTGAAAGGTAAACCTTGTAAATTTATTGTGCCTCTTGTGTATGTGTGTTTGGATGTGTTGCATGCAAAGACAACGGTGGGAAGAAAGAACAAGAGATTCATTCACCTTAACAAGTGCAAAGGTAAAAGGAATGGGATAAAAAAGTTTTTATCGAAAAAGAATGTCAAGAACACTGATTCACCCCCCACATATCCCTAATCGGTCACGGTTCACCTCTGATTGGATTCTCTATTTTTGAAGTTGTTCTCTTTTGAAAATTTGAGCCTCTTTCTGAATTTATTATTTAGTACAGTTTTGGTGAAGATACATTTATCTCAAATCAGAATTCTATCTCTACCAAGACCAAGAGAAAGAGGTTCCAGTGTCTCCATGCAATTATGCAATAAGATAGATCCGATGTGAATGGAGAAGAAATGGTGGTTATACCTATCACCAATGTGATGGAGAGTCTGGCTACCACTAAAAAGTCAAGGTATTCAGATGGTCAAGAGGTAAGTGAAAGCTTTTTAAAAATTGTCCTCAAGAAGAGCCAAACACTAGTGGGAGTGATCCCATGTCAACAGGTTTATTGGTTGATGCATTAAAGGATATGCTGCATATTTTCCCCAAGGAATTAGCCTTTCTTATTTGTGGGATTTTTGAGAACATGCAGGTTGAAATCACTCAGCTTGAGATTAAAAAAAATGGAGAAAGGTTTGGAAGAGAAAATTCTAGCTTGTGTCTCCAAGCAGGTTGGAGCCAAAGAAACTATGAATGTACTACTAAAAGAAAAATGCTCCAAATTTGAAAAGTGGCTCAATAAAATCCATGAATAGAATAAGGTCACTAAAGAGCTTGAAGAAAATATCCATGCATTGGAGGAATCTCATAAGAATAGCATTGATGTCAAAAATACACAATTTGAGGTTAAATCCAAAAGAATCAAAGAGCTTGACGCATTGCTTCAAGAAAAGAACAGAATGCATGATGATGAATTTGGAAGAATCAAAGAGATATGTGAAGGCAAGTTGACGACTGTTGAAGATTGTAAATGGAGAATTCCCCTTACCTCAATGTGAGGTGAGGATGTTCTTTTATAGATAAGTAAAACTAAATACAGAGAGGGTAAGTCCGATGTGGGACTCAGAAATACCCAATTAAATGAAATGGGGTCGAACACTCCCCCTCAAGCTGGACAAGCCCAGATTGGATTGAGTCCCACAAAGAAAAAATAGAAGACAAGACAGACGAACTCATACTCCCCCTCAAGCTGGGCTATGGAGGCTATGAATACCCAGCCTGGAAGTGAGAGAGTCAAGGCGAGCCCCTGGGAGACCTTTGGTGAAGAGATCGGCAAGCTGATCTGCCATCGGTACATGGCCAAAGCTGATATGGTGCTGCTCCAGATGGTGGCGGAAGAAGTGGCAGTCCACCTCAATATGTTTCGTCCGTTCATGTCAACAACTCGTGCACATTTTGTAACATGGAATTTAGTAGTAGTGGAAATTGATTTCAATCTGAAGGAATAATCAAGCTCTCCAATCCCAACGGCGGGATCTTTCGAAATTGCTCTCAGCTGGACATCTGCTTGGAAGCGACCGTAGAAGAGGTGGTCTCTCCATTTTTCCTTTCTCTCCAACAGTAGGTGGTCACTTCCTCTCCACGTCTTATGTAATCGCTTCTCTTCACCCTATTGCTGTAAATATTCCAATATATTGAAATAAAGAATAGTAGTTTGGACTGTTTTTCCCGCTTCTTGTGTTCAATGTCCTAACACTTTGGCGACTCTGCTGGGGAACCTAAAGGGGAAGAGAAGACCGCGTTTGCTGGAAATTCTGGGACGACTCTTAGACCACGTATGCAGAAGAGAAATACTATCGCTAGGGGAAATCTTGTTCATGGAATTCAAGAACGGGAAATCTTGGACGATTAGAAGATTCTTGATAGACAAGCATGAGCAGCGGCGGGAGAAGGGAAGTGTGAACGTTTGATTAGATCTTTCATTCCTGCATGCAAACGGCAATAGAGGGTCGTATTGCTACTGTTGAATCGGTACTGGAAGGTATACAACAATCGTTGTCAACAATGCGGGAAAGCTTGGACAAGCTTTCTCAAGGATAGTCCAAGAGCCAACGAGATCCACGTGACATGGAGGAGTGGATGCATGACATGGAGGAGCAGGCGTTGGAGAAAATCAAGGGATTAGAACTTCTGGCGAAACCAGGTTCGAAAAAAGGAAAACCTGGTCAAGCAGTTTCGAATATGCCTAGAGATCACAAACTTCCCAGTAAAGTGGTAGATCGAGGATCGTGAAACGATGTTATTCATAACGATGTCGTACTTGTGGACGAGATTTTGAGCGTTTCGCATGGAATGGAGCTTCCTGCGTTTACTGGAGATGATCCGTTCAAATGGATTACAAAGGTTGATATGTACTTGGTTAATCAGACTTCCGAGGACATGAAGTTGCACCTAGCGCAGCTTTGCATGGGGAATCTGACGCTGTATTGGTTTTTGTCAAGGCAGAGTGCCTTTTCGAATTTGACTTTGGAAAACTTCAAGCCTACACTTATGGATAGATTTGGAAGTCCACTAAGGGAGACCCATTGAGGCATTTGAAAAAGCTCTGACAAACAGGCTCGGTAGAGGAGTATATAGAAGAGCTTGAGCAAGTGGCTTTGCGAATAACAGACTTTCCTGAGCCTTAGTTTATGAGTCTCTTTATGGATGGGATGCAACCTGAGATAGAGAATCGAGTGTCGAGTCACGAACCCACTAACAAATTTAAAATGCAAACTCCGGCCAGAAAAATCGAGAGGTTAATCAGAGAAGCATTCTAAGGAATGCGCGAGGGAGAATGTCTGCACTTCCTGCCCCACATGAGAACGGTTCCTTGGTGACCCAGATTCATCCCAGTAGACTCATGGGGAAAACGTGAAGATTATTTTAGAAGAGCCTTGTCTGAGGAGCAGTGAAATGGGATGAAGACCATAAGCTGACAGGAAAGGGAAGAACGAAAACAAAAGGGCCTTTGTTTTCATTGCGGACATCCTTTTACTCCTGGGTATCGGTGCTCGGATAAGCATTTGAGGTTGTTAATCTGGGACATAGAAGAGCCTACTTCTGAAATAACAGTAGAAGAAATCAAGTCCAGGTGCTGGTCTAGGACATAGAAGAGCCTACTTCCGAAGTAGCAGTAGAAGAAATCAAGTCCAAGCACTGTTTGGGATGGAGCAATTCTGGTGAGGGGACGCAGGATCAGACTGAGAAACGGTCAGGGGAACTACTGGAACTACGGAGTATGGGTGGAGCAAAATCGGATTCGATGATGTTCTTAGGCTATATTTCGGGGGTGCCAGTGGAAGTACTCATGGACAGTGCCGTGAATCACATTTTTTTTAAAAAAACCCTTTCCAAAATGGCAAATGTTGAGGACAGTCCTACTAGGCCGTTTGGAGTTGGGCTAGGGAAGAACGCCGTGGTCCGCTTAGAAAACCTTCTCATTACAACGGAGGCATTTGTTTTTGATACCGTTGGTCCAGATTTGGTGCTTTACATGAAGTGCCTGAAAAGTCTCAGGTCCATTTTGACGAATTGGAGTCAAGAAACTATGGAGTTGTGTGGGAAGGTAAGGAAGTCAAATTGCAGGGAATCACTGAGTTACAGAAGACACCAAAGGGAATGAGGTGGAAAGGCAAGTTCGGGAAATGCTGGCTGGAGGAATCATCGGACATAGTACCAGTCCATATGCTAGTCCAATTATACATGTCGAGAAAAAGGATGGTGGTTGGAGTATGTGCGTGGATTGTAGGGCCCTAAACAAACTCACAATACCGGATAGGTTCCCAATTTTGGCAATTGATGAGTTGCTAGATGAGTTTTTTGGTGCGTGTTAATTCACTAAACTCAACCTCCAGTCTGGGTTTCATCGGGCAAGGGGAGAAGATGTCAACAAAACAGCATTTCGAACTCATGAGGGCCATTAGGAATTATTTGTTATGCCATTTGGTCTCATGAACACCCCAGCAACTTTTCAGTCCACAATGAACCACCTGTTTAGGGACAAATTGAGGCGGTATGTTCTGGTTTTCATTGATGATATACACATTTACAACAGGACTTGATCTACAAATTTGGATCATTTGCATTCTAGATACTAAAGGACAGCCAACTAAAGATAAACGGGAAGAAGTGTTTTTTCGGCCAGCAAACTGTAGAGTACCTCGGACACATTATTTCTGGAGATGGGGTATCAATGGATCCAAAGAAAATTGAATATGTTGTAAATTGGCCATGGCCACAAGGTGTGAAGGAGGTGAGAGGATTTCTGGGACTCACAAGTTACTATAGAAAGTTTGTCTATGGCTACGAGAAGATTGCAAAGCTCTTGACTGATTTGAGCAAAAAAAAAAGGGGTTCAACTGGGATCCCACGGCTAAGCTTGCTTTTCAGAAGCTGAAGAAATGTCTGACCACAGCACCATTTTTTGCCCTTCCTGGCTTCCATAAACCATTCATTGTAGAATGTGATGCTTCAAGAAGGGGAATTGGAGTTGTTCCCATGCAATCTGGGCAGCAAGTTGCTTATTTTAGTAAGGTTTTGGCTGTGAACAACCTTTGTAAGTCTATTTATGAGAAGGGCGTAATGGCACTTGTGTTGGTTGTGAGTCATTGGAGCAATACTTATTGGGGGAGCATGTTGTCGTTTATACGGATCATAAAACTTTCAAGCATTTGCTTAGTCGACGTTACCATACCGCGGATCAACAAAACTGGCAGGCTAAATTGTTGGGCTTGGATTTTGAAGTGATCTACAAACCGGGTCGAGTTAACCATGTTGCAAACTCTTTGTCAAGAGTCGTAGGAGTCGGATGATAAGATTTTGGGGACAGCTGTTTCGGAACCATTCTGGTTAGAAACTGACACCCTCAAAAAAGAGCTTCAACAAGATCAGAAACTTATGGGCATTATTGCGGCCCTCAAACAACATACTGATTCCAAACCTGGGTACACTTTTCAGAATGGCCTGCTGTATTTCCATGGGAAGTCGGTTCTGCCCCACCAATCTGATCTCATACCCAAATTCCTGCATTATTTTCATGTATCTCCTATTGGGGGGCATGTTGGGTTCCTCAAAACTTACAGAAGACTGGCAGTGGATTTGTTTTGGAAGGGCATGACTCAAAGAATCTTGCAATTTGTTCGAGAATCTGACACTTGTCAGCGACAAAAATATCAAACAATGTCAGGGGCCGGATTATTACAGACAGCCTTTTCCTATTCCGAAGTTGGTGTGGGACCAAATTCCTTTGGACTTTATTTCCGGGTTTGCCCAAGTCCCAAGGGTTTGATGTGTTACTAGTGGTCGTGGATAGACTGTCCAAGTATGCTCATCTCATCCTTTTGCAACACCCATATTCGACTAAATCAGTAGCGGAGGTTTTTTTTCAGGAAGTCGTTCAATTGCACGGAATTCCCAGTTCTATTCTGAGTGATAGAGATCCGGTTATTGTCAGTAATTTCTGGAATGAATTATTTCAGTTATAGGGTACTACTTTGAAGATAAGTTCATCCTATCATCCGCAAATAGATAGTCAAACTGAGGTCGTAAACCAGTGCTTGGGTACTTATCTAAGATGGTTCGCCACTGAACGACCTCATACGTGGGCTAGCTGGGTTCCTTGGGCAGAGTTCTGTTATAATGCATCCACACATTCGGCTACTCAGCTTACACTTTTTGAGGTGGTATATGGTCGGAAAACACCTGCTATCATGCGATTTGAAGGAGGAACGTCAGTGGATTCCGTAGCAGAAGCCCATGGGGAACAGGACGCTGTGTTAAATCAGTTTCAGCAAAACTTACGGCGAGCTCAACGGTAGATGGTTCGTTTCACCGACAGGCTTAGAAGAGATGTGGAATTTGCTGTTGGAGAATCATAGTTTTTGAAACTGAGGCCCTTTGTTCTGATTTCAAAGTCTAAACACGCTTTTCCTAAGTCGGCCACACTCTTTTATGGACAAATCATGTCCCGGAATGGAACACTGCTTACAAGCGGGCCTTGCTTGCAGCTTCGCAGCTACACACAGTGTTTCATGTATCACAAGTTAAAACGGGCTGTCAGAAATTCAGCTAAGCAAACAACACCACCTAGTTTGCGAGTATTGAGAGTATTAGATATTTTTAATATTCGTGTCTCACATCAGTATGGGTTATCAATTGTACTCCTTTTCTCATCTATAAATAAAGCATTCTACCTTGTTGTGAGGTGCAGGTTTCTATTTAACATGGTATCAAAGGAGGTTTAACACGTCGAGCCTCCCTGTCCGTCGACCCCCTTGCGCGTCGCCACGCACTACGCGTCCGCCCCCTCTTGCGCGACGCCCCTCCAGCACGACGCCCCCTACGCGACGGCCCCCCAGCGCATCCGCACCTCCAATGCGACGAAACTCTCCGCGCGATGGCTCCCAGTGCGACAGCCCTCCCTGCGCGACGACCTCCTGCACGACGGCCCTTTGCACGTCGCCCCTTTGCACGTCGCCCCTCCCTGTGCACCAACCCCCCCCCCCAGCCCATCACTTCTCCCAATGCAACACCCCAAACTGCACAACTGCACCCCAACCATCCATAATACTCTTTCTTCTATGAACTAATTGATACTCAGATGTTCTGGTTGTGCATTTTCAGCACCTACTTTCAACCCACCGTCGTGGCCCCCTCTCGTGACAACCCACCTCTCGTCCGTCGTCGCCAAGGGGCTCCTCCCGCGCGCTCGCGCCAAAACCATGCCTTTGTCCCAGCTTCCTCTGCCATGATTGATTGCAGCAGGTAAAGGTTGTGCAATTTCAGCACCTATTGTCTACCAATTGTGCACCTTCAACACCTTCTCAACGTGCATCTTCAGCACTCAACAACCCTCTACTTTTTGGTCTTCTATCACCCTATGGCATCATCGAACATCATTGTTGCTCATGGCGATACTCCAGCGGTGTGTGTCTATCTCAACGGTCCACCTCATGGGTTCCTGACTCTGATGCCTCGAAGCATATCACTGGGGATTCGGGTGTTCTTCAGTCCCATTGCTCGACTTCAACTAGTGGTAATATTACTGTGGTCGAGGGTGAGACAGTGCAGATTGCTGCTTATGGGAGTTTTACGATTATGTCTGGATTGACGATATTCGTTGTTGCCTTTGCTCCTAGTTGTCCCTTTAATTTGCTATCTATAAGTAAACTTACAGTTGATTTACAGTGTCAGGTCATCTTCTCACCTACTTCGATTATCTTTCAGGAGCATTCGGCGACTCGAGTGTTTGGCAGTGGACGCCTTCAGGATGGTGTGTATGTGCTTGACTCGGCCCCAACTCTCGTCCTTCCTGTCAGTTCTGCTCATGCCCTCCAGCTCATCCGCCCGCCCAGATTCTTCAAAAACTTTTTCCAGGGTTGGGTCTTTTTCTTCCTTTTAACTGTGAGTCTTGTCATTACGCAAAGCATCATCGGGTCACCTATGTTCTCCAAGCAATTTCCCGTGCATTCACTCCTTTTCATTTGGTCCATTCTGATATTTGGGGACTCAGTCCTAATCCATCTAAACTGAGTTATCGATATTTTGTTACTTTCATCAATAATTTTTCACGAATGACTAGGATCTATTTGTTGAAAAATCGTTTTGAAATTTTTACTGTGTTTCGCTTCTATTACCAAGAAATCAGTACCCAGTTTTCTGTTAAACTTCACTGTTTGTGTTCTGACAATGGTCGTGAATATTTATCTGGACGGTTCCAGTCTTTTCTAGATGATCATGGCATTATCCATCAATCTTTTTGTCCCTATACACCTTAACAAAACAGTGTTGTTGAACGAAAGAACAATCATCTGTTAGAAGTTGCTCATGCACTTTTATTTCAGAAGAAAGTTCCAACCATTTTTTGCGGAGATGTCATTCTCACAGCCACCTATCTAATCAACAAACTTATATCGTCTATTCTTCAGGGAGAGACACCATTCCATTCTTTATTTCCAACAACATCACCCCATTCTCTGCCTCTGCGCATTTTTTACTGTGTGTTATGTTCGGGATATTTGCCCCTTGATTACCAAGTTTGATGTGCACACTCTCAAATGCATCTTTCTTGGCTACTCCCGAACTCGATGCGGATATCGTTGCTTCTCTTCAAATTTGCATCGTTATGTCGTCTCAGCTGATGTTTCCTTTGTCGAATCCTCGATTTTTTCTATTTCTGATTCCCCACCACCATCTGTCGTTCCTGATTACGAAGTTATTTTACCATATTCTCTCAATACCCCACCACCCCCATCTCTTCCTAGTGATGTTGTTGGATCGCGATTTGGTCAGGCGCCCACCGAGCACACCTGGCACCCTGAGGCCTGATGCCGCTACCACACCTGACAACTCACCTGCTCCTAGTCACCGGAGTTGCCTACTGCGCTTCACGGAGGTTCTCACTCATGTCAGTCTTATCAGGGCTTCTCTATGCCTACCTCTCAAGCTATTTCGACACTGGGTGCGCACTCGACACCGTGCACTGTGGCTGAGGCAAAATCTCATCCTAGCTGGTTAAAGGTAATGCAAGATGAACTACAAGCCTTGGAAACCAACCATACTTCGGATCTTGTCCATCTCCCTTAACAAGTTGTTGGTTGCAAGTGGATCTATACCATGTGTGTCAATGTCGATGGCTCTCTTAATCGTCTCAAAGTCTGACTTGTTGCTAAGGGTTATGCGCAAACGTATGACATTGATTACTTTGATATCTTTTCTCCAGAGGCCAAGATGGCATCAGTCCGCTTATTTATATCTTTTGTCGCCTCCTATCACTGGTCTCCATCAGCCGGATGTTAAAAATGCTTTTCTGCATGGTTTTCTTAATGAAGAAGTTTATATAGAACAATCATCGGAGTTTGTTGCTCGGGGGGAATCTTTTAAGGTTTTTCACCTTCGTCGATCATTATATGACCTAAAGCAGCCACCTCGTACATGGTTCGGGCGCTTTTGCACCATTGTGCTTAGCTTTGGCATATGTCAAAGCAAAAAGGATTTTTCTCTTTACTATCATCAATCTACAACAGGCAGCATTCTCTTAGTAGTCTATGTGGATGACATTGTCATTATTGGCAGTGATAATGTCAGCATTGATCAACTCAAATCCTTCATCGAAATTTTCACACAAAAGATTTGTGTCCACTACAATATTTCTTGGGGATTGAGGTCGTCAGATGTACCAAGGGAATTTTTCTATCTCAGAAAAAGTATGTTCTTGATCTTCTGCGGGAGACTAGAATGACTCAAACTGACTTGTCTGACTCACCCCTCAAACCTGGAGAAAAATCACTTCATACTGACAGCGAGATGGTTTCTTCACCTGACAGATATAGACGACCTGTTGGGAAGCTTAACTCTTTAATGATGACTCGATCCGATATTGTTTGTGCGGTTAGCAAAGTAAAAGTCAATTTATGAAATCCCCAACAAAAATGCAGTGGGGGATGTTCTTCGCATTGTTAAATATGTGAAAAATGAATCAGGTTTAGGTCTTCTATATTCTGATCATGGGCATACAGATATTGAGGCATTTTGTGATGCGGATTACACTGAATGTCTCTCTTCTAGAAGATCTACGTCTGGTTTTGCAGTATTTGTTGGAGGAGATTTGATCTCATAGCGAAGTAAGAAGTAGACGATTATCTCCTGATCAAGTGCAGAGTCGGAGTATCGTGTCATGGCACATGTGACTGCATAGATTATTTGGGCATAACAAATTCTACAAGAGATTGGGTATACTATCAAGAAACTGACACATATTTGTTGCGACAATCAAGTTGTTATCAAGATTTCCATAAATCCAGTCTTTCATGAGTGGATAAATCATATTGAAGTTGATTGTCACTTCGTTCGAAAAAACTTTGAGAAGAAGATGATCACCTTCAGTCGTGTTCACGCCTCTGATCAACTTGTAGATGTTCTTACAAAAAGGGTGTCTAGACCACGTGTCCAGTTTTTATATAACAAGTTGGGCATGATAAATATATATGTCTCAGCTTGAGGGTAAGTGTTAAGAGTATTATATATTTTTAATATTTGTGTCCCACGTCAGTATGGGTTATCTATTGTACTCATTTTCTCATCTATAAATAAAGCATTCTACCTCGTTGTGAGGTACGGGTTTCCATTTAACATTGGGAATCTAGCACTTCTCCCCAACGGTAGGTAGTAGCATTCGAAGGTGGTCACTTCCTCACCATGTCTGCTATAACCACTTCTCTTCACCCTATTGCTATAAAGATTCCAACATATTGAAATAAAGAATAATAGGTTGGTTTGTTTTTCTTGCTTCTTGTGTTCAATGTCCTAACAATTAATAGAGCATCCTCATCCTCTTTGACCTTCCCAATAAGTCATTCATTGTTATCATCAATCTATTTAAGTGTAATTGGATCAACGGTGTCACGGATTTGAAACCGACCCTTCAATGTACGATTATATTTGATGTAGACCAAATCATTTAGTTTTTGTTGAGTTAGCCTATTCCTCTTCTTTCCATGAAGTTGCAATATAATTCAATTGTAAATGTTATAAAGTTCATAATAATAAATAAAATGCATTTAAAAATGAAACTTATATGCTCAAATATGCTCTAGTTTCTCTCGCATCCTAATGCGTTGCATGTGAGATTAAGAACCTTCAAATCAAATTTTCGCAAGTTTGGCATAGAAGATCCAAACATAGACTACCATTCAGCTGGAGCCTTCTTGTTCTTAAGTCTAATTGCCAAAGAATTTGCAAATAGACTCTGAGCCACCTTGCACAAAGTAATTTCATCCATGACTTTTTCTTGGATCTCAAGGCATGGAACTTACCTTTGAAAGGATTTAATTAATTCAGCTTGTACTCCAAAATCCAATTGGATATTCAGATTTGAATAACAAAATTTGGGATTCAAAAAATACCCCGCAGTATGCACAGGTCAATACTGAATCACCCACCTATGATCAATAATAGTAAAAATATCCTTTACTTCTCTTCATTGGAAAAACCCTCACGATTGGTCGCTTTAAAAAAAATCCTTTACCTCCGTCTATAGCTTCATAAATGTATCTCATAGGGGTCTTTTTCTCTCCATCAACAAATCTAAACACTTTTAAGTGGATTGGTCACTTTAAGGCAACACAAAATAGAAGTCCAAAACGATGGCATCAATATAATTTTAAAAATTTGTTTGTCTTGCCCTCTTTGGCCCACTTCTTGCCCACCCATCTGATGTGAACGTTTTCCCCAACTTCTCCTGCTTATTAATGTTTTCCATTATGAGAAAAGCGGTAGCGAATCTAGTTTTTGCAAGTAGAAGCAACTCTTTCTTCCTTGTGAATTGCTTCATCATATTCAAGACCCCTGGACGAGTATATATGAAGGAGTTCAAAGAAGTTGCTTGTTTCAATGTCTGCATGCTAATGTCTAGTTTTCCAAAATCCTCCAATATCAAATCCAAACAATGAGTTGTGCATGGGGTCCAATAAAGATTTTGGTATTTACCTCAAACATTTCCCCTAAAAATAGGATTTGAAAAGAATAAGAAACAAACATAAAGGAAATTCTTAATATGTATGTGTAAACTTCAATATTAATAAGGTGGATAGAAATAATACTCGCCACAACATTCGGAGATACGCTGTCAGTGAAAACTTGAACCACGTTTTCTAGACCAATACATTCCACAAATTTGCTTAAAATGTTTTGTCTTGATTTTTGCAAAATGATGAAGCATCGATTGATCAATATCCTTTGTCTTTTGTCCGTCCGACCATCGGACATAATTGTGCAACCATTTTTTGCTCAATCTTGTTCATGTTCTTCCATCATTGTCTTTGTGTGCCTCATTTCCTTATTTAGTAAGCGAACTTTCACCTCGTGATAGTTTGGTGGCTTCATTCCTGAACCAAATTGCCCAATTCCTTCAATCGTGAAATGAAAGCTATCATATTTCAAAACATTTAAAGTTATTCTCGCATCATATATCAATCTTGCAATTTTTGTACATGCTCTCTTTAGCATTTCTTTCTTGTGTTCTTCGATTTTGTATGCATCTATGATTGTCTTTTGTTTTTATTTCATACCATAAACAATTTCTTTCAAGTCACGCATAAAATAGGTATCCGTCAATCCAATATTGCGTGATAATTTAAGTAACGACATTCCCATGATAGTTTTTCCACCCTTCGGATTGATCTTTTCAATGTCATCATCATCATCATCTCTGTAGGATGATAAAAGGAGAGAGACCTGAATCCACAAGGTTCTCTCTAAATGAGGCATTGAGGTTATTTTATAATGAATAATAAAGACCACATCAGACTTGTCTGATGTGGGACGCAGACTCCAACACTCCCCCCCTCAAACTATGTGAACCTAGCTTGGACACATAAAGAAAAGAGACCAAAGCAACGACAATACAAAGCAAACAAGAAACGCTGCAAACACCCCCCCTCAAGCTGGACATACCCAGCTTGATGAAAAAACAAGACAAAACAGAATAAAACAAAGATAAATCGTCATTGTTGTTGCGCCCCCTCACGAAGATGGATGATGCTGCTGAAAAGGATTTGTCAAGCCGCTCAAGCAGTGCCGGTCGACGGAGCGCCGGGAAAGCCGCATTGGCGATGCCGGTCGACCGAGCGCCGGGAAATCCGCACAGGCGGGCCGATCGTCAGAGTCGTCGGGAATACCACACGGGCGGGCCGGTCGTCAGAGTCGCCGGGAAAACTGCACGGGCGGGCCGGTCGGCGGAGCGCCGAGAAACCGCAGGAGGAGGGCCGACATGGAGGGAGCAGCAGTGGAAAAGCTCGAAGGAGCCGCTGGAGATGCTTGCGACGGGAGGCGGAGATTCTGCAGGAGGCGCCGACGACAGGTGTTGTCTAAAGGAGGCGCACACGTAGCAGGAGACAAGGTCGTTGGTGGTGTCACGAGCCACAGGAGAGGGCCGCCAGCAGGAGAAATGTGGGAGGCGGGCGCCGCTGGAGAGCCGCGTGCACGAGAGGTGCAGGAGGCGGGTGCCACTGGGGAGAAACGCGGCGAGAAGAGGTCTTGCGGGCAGGAGGAGCGTCGTCGGGGAGAACCGCCGCGGGACGAGGATCCGCGAGCGGGAGGTGCGTCGGGCGACGACGACGACAGGAGGCACAACGGCACTTGATCCGTGAGGTGTGACAGGAGGTGGGTGGTCGGGCGACGTTGGAGGTGCACCAGGCGGGAGGAGGGGCCATTGGGGATCGGGAGCCGCGGTGAACAGGATCCGGCCGGATCTGAGAGAGGGGAGGCCACCGGAGGCTGACGCACGCAGGAGAAGCCCTCGCACGAGAGGGGTCGTCGCACCGGGAGGGAGGAACGGCACTGGAGGGCCCCAAGGAGGCCAACGCCCAGAAAGCCGGCGGTAAGGATCTGCCCGGAGAGCAGGAGTCGTCGACGCGGGAGGACCTTTGATCGCGAGAGGGAGGCGGGGCCAGGAAACCGCAGCAGGAGGCGGGGCCGGAAGTCCGCCGTCGAGAGTCCGCGCAAGGCCTCACCGGGAACAGTCGCGTAAGAGGGGGCGGCGGCAGAGAATTAGGGCCATGTGCTCGCCGCCCCCCCTACGGAGGGGGGGGAAATGAACCCTAAATGGGGAAAAAAATAGAAAAGAGGGATCGGGTTAAACCTCCTCTGATACCATGTAGCATGATAAAAGGAGAGAGACCCGAATCCCCAAGGTTCTCTCTAAAGGAGGCATTGAGTTACTTTTATAATGAATAATAAAGTCCACATCGAACCACAAGTCTGATGTGAGACGCAGACTCCAACAATATCCATAGCGGAAGTCATCAATATCCGAAAGTATGTTTTGTTGATTCTTATTTTCTTCTTTTTTCTTCATATATAGTCTTATCTCCTCCTTCACGTGATCCAAACATTTCTCACAAACGGTAGAATTTTTATATCCTCCAACCAAGTGCTATTTCAAAAGACTAATGCCTCCTCTTTTTGTTTCTAAACAAAAACTGCATGTGACCTGTTGGAATGGAAATCGTACCTCACAGCGAGGTAGGATACTTTATTTGAAGATAAGCAAAGGAGTACAATAGAGGTGTGAAGCCGATGTGGGACACGAATATTAAAAATATCTAAAAAACATCTAATACTCTCAACACTCCCCCTCAAGCTGGGACGTATATATTTATCATGCCCAGCTTGTTACACAAAAATTGGACACGCGGATCAGGAACCCCTTTTGTGAGAACATTTGCAAGTTGATCAAAGGTGTGAACATGACCGAAGGTAGTGACAATCAAATTTAATGTGTTTTCTCCGCTCATGAAAGACTGGATTCATGGCAATCTTGATAGCAGTTTGATTGTCACACCAGATATGTGTCGACTTCTTAACAATATAGTCAATCTCCTGTAGAATTTGTTGTGCCCAAATAATCATTGCGGTCACATATGTCATGGCACGATACTCCGACTCTGCACTTGATTGAAAGAAAACCGTCTGCTTCTTACTTCGCCATGAGATCATGTTTCCTCCAATAAACACTGCAAAACCAAACGTGGATCTCTTAGAAGAGAGACATTCAGCATAATCTACATCACAAAATGTCTCAATATCTGTATGTTCGTGATTAGAATATAAAAGACCTAAACCTGGTTCCTTTTTCGCATATCTAACAATGCGAAGAACAGTCTCCCACGACATTTTTGTTGGGGATTCCGTAAACTAACACTTTGTTAACCACACAAACAATATCGAGTCGTGTCATCGTCAAGTAGTTAAGATTCCTAACAAGTTGTCGGTATCTGTCGGATGAAGAAAATATCTCACTGTTAGTATGAAGTAACTTTTCTCCAGGTTCGAGGGATGAGTCAACTGAATCGGCTTGAGTCATTTCAGTCTCTTGCATAAGATCAATGTTGGCACTGAAAAACGCGTCCATGTAATTCACTGAATGCTTCCATATATGATCTCAGAGCGTAGCTCGTTCCGCAAGCTTCGATTTGACTGGTCGTAGAGGCCAAACGGAGTTACGGATCAGAAGTTATGGTCATTCAAAGTCAGGCTGCTGGAAATGACCATCCAGGGCAATTTTGGGGCAATGTATGGAGTTGCGCGCAAAAGATGAAATCTTGGGCGAAAAAAATGGAATCTTGCGCGCAAGAACAGGATATTACGCGCAATAAAGTAATTTTGCGCGCAAACCCATTCCACGCCAAATGCGACGTCAAAAGCCCCTTTGCGCGCGCGCCCACTGCAGGTCGCACGGAAAACCACTTGCGCGCGCGGAATTTTACGCGCACCGCCTTGTGCGGAACATTACTTGCGCGCGCGGAATTTTACACGCATCGCCTTGCGCGAAAAACCTCTTGCGCGAGTGGAATTTTACGCGCACCGCCTCCCTAGGTTTTGCCTATAAATACAAGGACACCCCCCTTCTTTAGGAGTGTGCTCGGAGGTCAGTCGCCGCTCTAATGCGCGTAAGTCCGCATTTTCCGCACCTGCGCGCAAAACCCCATCTTGCGCGCAAAACACCAATTTTTTGCGCGCAAAAGAGGCAACGTGCCCAATTTTGCGCGCAAAGCATAATTTTTGCGCGCAACAGTGTCACTGTGCCCAATTTTTCGTGCGCCAGTGCTACACTTGTCCAATTGCGCGCACGCATTCCCTATTGCGCGCAAAGTTCTCCTATTGCGCGCACACCTCCCCTATTGTGCGCAATTCCTTCCCACACACAGGCCCCTATTGCGCGCACATCTCCCATATTGCGCGCACACCTCCCTTATTGCGCGCAATCCTTCCCTCTTGCGCGCAAATCCTTTCGGGTCGGGACGTCGGCAATTTCCATTGCGCCCTTATGCGCAGCCGCATTCCACCTATAGGATACCATGATTTGAGATACTCCTCCACACACCATGAAACACCTTGAGTCAGCATATTCCTCTTGGTCCATTTCCCATGTCGTGAGTTGAGATTCTCATCATCAATTCCCCCCGAGTACCTTGAGTTGTACCATTCCTCAAGCAACTCATCTGAAACCCATCACCTGACTCGTATGCCAGGTTGAACCATAAAGGGTTGCCCTTGCGTAAGTCCCAACACCAACCATTGCTAGGCGCCTTATGCCGAATAGTCCTATATACATGACTATAAATTGTAGTGCACCCTATGTTCCAAACATAGGATGCCTCTTGCTCCAAACAAGAGACGCCTTATGCTCCATGCATAAGAAGCCAACAGTCCTATCTACATGACTATAAACTGTAGTACACCCTATATGACAAATATGAGATGCCTCTTGTTCGGAATAAGTGATGCCTTATGCTCCATGCATAAGATGTTAGCAGTCCTATCTACATGACTATAAACTGTAGTGAACCCTATATAACAAATATAGGATGCCTCTTACTCCAAACAAGAGATGTCTTATGCTCCAAGCATAAGATGCCTAACAGTTCTATTTACATGACTATAAACTGTAGTGCACCCTATGTTCCAAACATAGGATGTCTCTTGCTCCAAACAAGAAACACCTTATGCTCCATGCATAAGAAGCCAACAGTCCTATCTACATGGCTATAAACTGTAGTACACCCTATATGACAAATATGGGATGTCTCTTGTTCGGAATAAGAGATGGCTTATGCTCCATGCATAAGATGCCAGCAGTCCTATCTACATGACTATAAACTGTAATGCACCCTATGTTCCAAACATAGGATGTCTCTTGCTCCAAACAAGAAACGCCTTATGCTCCATGCATAAGAAGCCAACAATCCTATCTACATGGCTATAAACTGTAGTACACCCTATATGACAAATATGGGATGCCTCTTGTTCGGAATAAGAGATGCCTTATGCTCCATGCATAAGATGTCAGCAGTCCTATCTACATGACTATAAACTGTAGTGAATCCTATATGACAAATATAGGATGTCTCTTACTCCAAACAAGAGATGTCTTATGCTCCAAGCATAAGATGCCTAACAGTCCTATCTACATGACTATAAACTGCAGTACACCCTATGTTCCAAACATAGGATGCCTCTTACTCCAAACAAGAGACGTCTTATGCTCCATGCATAAGATGTCAGCAGTCTTATCTACGTGGCTATAAACTGTAGTACACCCTATGTTCCAAACATAGGATGTCTCTTGCTCCAAACAAGAGACGCCTTATGCTCCATGCATAAAATGCCAACAATCCTATCGATATGACTCTAAACTGTAGTACGCCCTATGTTCCAAACATAGGATGCTTCTTGTTCCAAACAAGAGATGTCTTATGCTCCAAGCATGAGATGTCAATAGTCATATCTACATGACTATAAACTGCAATACACCCTATGTGCCAAACATAGGACGCCTCTTGCTCCAAACAAGAGATGTCTTATGCTCCAAGCATAAGATGCCTAACAGTCCTATCTACATTACTATAAACTGTAGTACACCCTATGTTTCAAACATAGGATGCCTCTTGTTCCAAACAAGAGACGCCTTATGCTCCATGCATAAAATGCCAACAGTCCTATCTACATGACTATAAACTGTAGCACACCCTATGTTCCAAACATAGGATACCTCTTGCTCCAAACAAGAGACGCCTTATGCTCCATGCATAAGATGTCAGCAGTCCTTTCTACATGACTCTAAACTGTAGTACGCCCTATATTCCAAACATAGGATGCCTCTTGTTCGAAACAAGAGATGTCTTATGCTCCAAGCATGAGATGTCAATAGTCCTATCTACATGACTATAAACTGTAGTACACCCTATGTGCCAAACATAGGACGCATCTTGCTCCAAACAAGAGATGTCTTATGCTCCAAGCATAAGATGCCTAATGCCATGATTACAGTGACGTAATTTCAAGAGCGTTGGAATATGTTCAAACATTCCACCACTCCACCTCACGCTTTGCGCGTCCTTCATTCGGATCTTCATCCACTTCCATGTCTGAAGGGACCCCCTAACAGTCTGGTCCCATGCCGCACGGCTCACCTACCGTCATGGGCCAACGCCCCAGAAGACTTTGGACGTCACTTTGAGTCAGGTCCTGTGTTTCGAACACGGTCAACAGTCGACACTCATTTGTTTGTCCCCATTTCAGGCTAACGCGATATGGATGTTGTGTATCAAACACGGTCAACAGTTATCCTTCATCGTCACGCCACCCTCACCGCGTTTCGAATGTCGGGCATGTGATTCACACTTTTCATCTCCCTTTGTTCGGACTGATTCCAACGCCCTTGGCATTATCCCTCTTACACACTAGCGCATAGGTGAAGGCCTCAACCCACCAGTGGGTTGGGATGCCCTCGTGACCAGACATGGGGAAGACATTACAGGCAGCTTTCTTGCGTAAGCCCCATCCACCACGCCGCTCCATAGCAACACCCGGGCTGCTTCCATGCGTAAGCCCCATGCACAATTGTCGCTCCATAGCGGCACCCGGGCAGCTCCCTTGCGTAAGCCTCATTCACCATTGTTGCTCTATAGCGGCACCCGGGCAGCTTTCTTGCGTAAGCCTCATCCGTCATTGTCGCTCCATAGCGGCACCCGGGCAGCTTCCTTGCCTAAGCCCCATCAGCCATTGTCGCTCCTTAGCGGCACCTGGGTAGCTTCATTGTGTAAGCCCCATTCACCACCCTTCATGGACGCACCTTTGCGCCGTGATCGTCGGGTCATTGCTGCCTCTTGTTTCTCACACCGAGCACGACTCACGTGAGCTTTAGAGTAAGCATCGACCATTACATCCTCTATGGGCAGCCTAGAGTGTAAGCCCCAAACCCTGAGCTACGAGGTCTTTGATCCTTGCCAAAGCAAGGTACGTAGGATGCCTCCCTGAGGTTCAAGCCCACTATCCATTGGTCCCGACTATCTTCACGTCAGTTCACCAAACACTCATCCTGAACTACGTGGACTTTGATCCTTGCCAAGGCAATGTACGTGGGAAGCCTCCCTGAGGTTCAAGCCCACCATCCATTGATCCCGACCATCTTCACGTCGGTTCACTAAACACTCATCTCGAACTACGTGGACTTTGATCATTGTCAAGGCAAAGTACGTAGGAAGCCTCCCTGAGGTTCAAGCCCACCATCCATTGGTCCCAACCATCTTCACGTCGGTTCACCAAACACTCACCCTGAACTACGTGGACTTTGATCCTTACCAAAGCAAGGTACGTAGGAAGCCTCCCTGAGGTTCAAGCCCAACACCCATTGGTCTCGACCATCTTCACGTCGGTTCCCACTCCTGAACTACGTGGTCTTTGATCCTTGCCAAGGCAAGGTGCGTAGGAAGCCTTCCAGAGGTTCAAGCCCACCGCCCATTGGTTCTGCCCCCCTTCATGTCGGACCACCTTCGTCCCGCATGGCGTTAAATTGTATGCCCCTTTTTCGTCATGCGCGACGTTAAACTGCATCCACCATCCAGCGGTAAGCCGTTGTGACTTCATCCAACGGTAAGTCGTTGTGACCCCATCCAGCAGTAAGCTGTTGTGACCTCATCCAGCGGGTAAGCCGTTGTGCCCCCAATCGACGGTAAGCTGTTTAAGTCCCCAATCGATGGTAAGTCGTCTCCAGATGAACTACGTGGACTTTGATTCCCTGCCACGGGGATATGTAGGAAGCCTCCCTGAGGTTTAAGCCCATCCCTCATGTCTCATCCTGATCTATCCCTCGATCCTATGTGTTTCGGGAAGGTCATGCCCCAACCCAGAGGTTCCACTTCCTCCAGGTCCCATCCATGCGTCCATTCTCACGGGCCACCTCCTCAGGTGTCCCATCGTCCCACCGAACTACGCGGACTTTGATTTCTTGCCACGGGGATGCGTGGGAAGTCTCTTCAAGGCTCAAGCTCAACACTACCGTCACCTTCACGACGGTCACATCTCATTCCCCCTCCACTCCATTCAACTCCCCATCATCCATCCTGATTCTTACCCGGGCCACCACATCCCGGTGAGATCATGTCATTCATCCCAGCGCCGCTCCTTGCAGCACCCGGGCAGCTAACCATGCATAAGCCCCACAACATCCATAATCATCCACCCAAGAGTTTCCCTCTTGCGATGGGCCGCTATCCATGCGTAAGCCCCAGCATGTATTTGGGTTGTTGTCCTCTGTGTACACCCTGTTTCATCACCCCTTCGAACTATGTGGGTTTTGATCCCTGTCGTCTACACAGGGTACGTAGGAAACCTCCACGAGGTTCAATCCCAGCCAATGGTAAACCTTGGTGTTCCCCCATTCTGGGGTGCACACTCCTTGATCCGCCCTCAGTGGTGTCCAGATCAGCCTTCACGGTGTGACATCTTCCCTTTATGGGACACACCATCTTGGGTCCGCTCTTATGGAGTGTTCTGATCCACCCACCCGGTAAACCTTCTAGGTGTTCCCTCCTAGGGATGTACCAATCTGATCCGTCTCTATGGGACGTTCTGATCACTCTCATTCTGTCTCCGCAAGACGTTAAACTCGCGGCCTACCTCGTGTTAAACATGAGATGCCTGAAGAAAACCTCAGAAGACACGCCTTTAGCATAACCGTCTCCGCAAAGACGTTAAACTCGCGGCATACCCCGTGATAAACATGGGAAGCTGGGAAAAACCTCAGAGACATGCCTCCGGCATAAGATACCCCGCGACTGACGTGGGATGCCTCGGGTTCTGCGCCCTTGAGATGCCCTCTTATGAGGAAGAATACAGGTTCCCCAATGTCCACGCATCCAGAGATGCCCCGACATGCCTGATGTTACCGTCTACTCCGACCGAAGGTTGCTACCATGTCAAGACCCCATGGAATGTCCTGACGGAAGTAGTGTAATTAATCGGCGTCCACAAAGATATGGCACCGAGAACGAGATTCACGAACCACGACTTAATCTTTAAAGGAGACCCGGACTAGGTGACGAGTTCCGAGAAGGAATCTACGGAAGGAAGAACCGACATCCCATTATCCCGTTTCGATCAAGGAGCAAACGCCCCTGAATAAACGACGGATGTCGCCCACCTTTAGAAAGAGGGAATGCGGGGCAACAGTCAGCGCGTCTTCGTCGTCCTCGAACAGACGGAAGCGCGCGCCCCGGCGAAAGCGTCGGAAACAATCAATATCATAGTTTCTCTGAGATTGAAAAATTCATTTGGTACATCTGGAAACCTCAATCTCCAAGAAATATCGTAGTGGACCCAAATCCTTCGAATGAAAATTTTGATGAAGGATTTGAAGCGATCAATGTCGTCATTATCACTGCCAGTAATGACAATGTCATCCACATAGACAATCAAGAGAACGCTCTGTTGTATAATGGTGATAGAAGACAGAAGAATCTTTTATGCTTTGACACATGTCAAAGCTAAGCACGACGGTGCAAAAGCACACGAACCAGGCACGAGGTGACTGCTTGAGGCCATACAACAATCGACAAACCTTGGAAGACTCTCCCTGAGCAACAAACCCTGATGGTTGCTCCATATAAACTCTGTCATCAATAAAACCATGAAGAAGAGTTTTCTTCACATCCAGCTGATGGAGGGTCATGATAAGAGGCGGGAAGAGAGATAAATAAGCAAACTGATGTCATCTTGGCCACGGGAGAGAAAGTGTCCAAGTAATCAATGTCATACGTTTGTGCATAATCCTTGGCAACAAGTCGTTCTTTGAGACGATTTAGAGAACCATCGACGTTAACGTGCACGGTATAGATCCACTTGCAATCAACAACTTGTTTATTAGTAAGGAGATGGAAAAGATCCCAAATATGGCTGGTTTCCAAAGCCTGAAGTTCATCCTGCATGGCCTTTAACTAGTCGGAATGAGATTTTGCCTCCGCAACAATGCGCAGAGTTGAGTGAGTAGCTAGTGTCACAATAGCATGAGAGGTGGCGACAGATAATCCCTAATAAGAAGCTAATGAATTGAGATTTTGCTGACATGAGCGTTTACCTTTGCGAATGGCCATGGGTAACTTCGACGATGGATGACCAGGAGCCGGTAAGTCATCGGGTGTGATGGCAACATCAGACTCCGGGGTGGCAGATATGCAAGGGCGACGAGAGTAAACTTGACCAAAACAGAATCCAACAACATCAGTAGGAAAACATGATGGTGGTGGAGGATGAAGAGAACATGGTAAAGTGATGGTTGAATCCGGAATATCATGTGATGGTGGGGAATCAGGAACAGAAAAGATAGAGAATTCAATAAAGGAAACATCAACGAAGGTGACATAACGACGCAAGTTCGGGGAAAAGCAGTGATAGTCGTGATGAGTCGCGAATAACCAATAAAGATATATTTGAGTGTGCATGCATCAAACTTGAAAAGGGAGGGGCGGGTATCTCGTACATAACAAACACAACCAAAAAATGCGAAAAGACAGTAAATGTGGTGATGAGGTTGGAAATAAAGAATGGAAATGAGTGTCCCCCTCAAGAACGGGTGAGGGAAATCTGTTAATGAGATATGTAGTAGTGAGAATGGCATCGCCCCAAAAAATAGTCGGAACTTTCATTTGAAATAAAAGAGCACGAGCAACTTCTAACAAATGGCGACTCTTACGTTCTACAACACCGTTTTGTTGACGTGTATCAGGACAAGAAGTCTGATGAAGAATGTCATGGTCATCCAGAAAGGACTAGAACAGGTCAGAAAAATACTCACAACCATTATCAGAGCGCAAACAACAAATTTGAGAGGAAAACTGAGTTTGGACTTCATTATAATAGGAGTGAAACACAGTAAAATTTCAGAACGAGCTTTAAACAAATAGACACATGTCATTCTCGAAAAATCATCGATGAATGTGACAAAATAACGATAATCCAATTTACAAGGACTAGGACTGGAGCCTCATACGTCGGAATGAACTAAATGAAAAGGACTAGATGCACGAGCAATCGCCCGGAGGACATAGAAGACCCGGTGATGCTTGGCATAATGACAGGATTCACAATCAAAAGGAGAAACATGACCCAAATTCGTACAAAGTAACTGAAGAACAGATGCAGGTAGATGGTCAAGGCGATAATGAAGGTGCATGAGACACTCAGTGGCAGGACAGGCGAGAGCTGGGGCCGATTCAAGCACGTACACACCACCCTGAAGTCACCCACTACCAAGCACCCGAGTCATCAAAGGCTCCTGAAATACAATCGAAGTAGATGAGAAGATGACTCGGTATTGTAAGTCGGTTGTAAGTTTACTAATAGATCGTAAATTAAAAGGACAGTGTGGAACAAGAGCAAATGCAGATAACATCAAGCTAGGTGTAATCAAGCAACTCTCATAACCAGCAATTTGTACTGTCTTACCGTCAGCCACAGTAATATTACTTCCAATTGAAGTCGAGCTATACGGCTGAAGAATACCTGCATGCCCAGTGCTATGCTCTGAGGCACCAAAGTCAAGAACCCAGGAGGTGGATCACTGAGATAAATAAGCAGCAGGTGCATCGCCATGAGTAATAGTGGCACTGGATGAAGTACCAGCTCGTTGAGACTGGAAAGACCGATAGTCATCATCAGAGAGATCAACAATATGACGAGTGTCATTGGGAGGCACTGGGGTAGGTATGGCGGCCTGTGCGGATCGAGAGCGACCTGGAACTGAAGAACCATCTGAACGTCCAGGCAAATGCCAACACGTATCAATTGTGTGATAGAAGAATCAATGATAGAAGAGCAAAGAAGATGGAGGAGGGTTGTTGGCACACGTCGCCAGATGTTGTTGTCGCCTAGTGCATTTGTTGATACTCAAGTCTTGGTGTTGTGTATTTTTTGGCTGTGTTGTCTATTTTTTTGAAGCCCCTGCAATTTTTTTTATTATTTCATCAAATGTTTTTTTAATGTTGTTGACATATGAGCCCCCTATCGCCGCACCTTTTTGATAAATGAGCCCCTATTTTTTTAGGGGGCGTGCCTTTATGGTGCCTAGCACCTTAGCACCTCCAATAATGGCACGCGCCTTTGGCACACCTCAGTGAGGTGGTCATGCCTCACCAGCGGTGAGGCATTCCAGGCGTTCCTCGCCATGCTTGTTGCCAAGGCGCGCATGACACATATTGAATCTTCACAATTGAAGAAGTTGTCATCATACACTATTTTACAGAGGATTATTGTGTTAAAAGGCCTCTATTATATGGAAAGAAGATCATAACATCATCTGATGAACTTTCCTTATCAGCCTTAAAGAAAGAGGTACCATCGATACCTGAATATAATGTTTGTACGAAATTTGTTTCAGTAAACAATGCGGGTTTAAATAAAAAATCTATACAAAAATGGATGAAGAAAAATGAAGAGAAGCCTATCACTGTGTCAATGGTGAATAGAAGTATGAGTGTCGGTTCCCCAAGAAGAGCCCAGCTAGTTGATGAAAATGCTAAAAAACAGCTTGCTTACAAATCTAGAATTTCTGGACAGCAAAGCAGTTCAAGGAAAAATAACAAAGTTTGTAGGGCATTGTTGGTGTTGTAACAGATTTGGGCAAAGGGCATTGAATTGTGAGTACAATCCATCAATTTCAAAAGTTCAAAGTCCAGTTCAAGGGGGAGCAAGTCTGAGATGATGCAACAACCACAGGTTAAGAAGAGAAATTTGTCTACATCGAACATATCCGATACACTTAGAAAACTCTGTGGTATTTGCAATGTGTGAGGTCACAGAAACGGTGCATGCTCAGCTAAACATGTATCAAAATCAAATGGAGAAAGAAGACCCCAAAAGCTGATGAAGAAAGATGAGACGGCCTTGGAAAGAAAACCAAAGAACGCTGAAAACCAGAATGTTCCCAAGAAGACAGTGGAGAAGGCAAAAGAGATATCCTTGGGTAACAGACCCAAGAAGTTAGGAGTGCTACATATAAAGAGACTGATTTAATGAAAGGTGCTCACAAGATGCCATGTGGAAAGTCCAAAAAGGTTGTTTGTGTACCTAAAGAATGTATGGTTATTTGGCCAGCAGATTTGGAAAAGGCAAGAAAGATGGAAGAAGCACAAGTAAAAGCTTGTGGGAGATGCAACAAGACTGGACACACTGCTGAAGATTGCTTAACTAAGTTGTCAGTGAGAGAAGAATTTCTAAAGAAGATGAAAGTTGCATCACATGATACTTTTGGCTTGAAAGTCAAAGACGAGAAGTAACACGAACAAGTTGAAGAAGTGAAGAACTCCATGTTGTCCAAAGCAAACTCAGATTTGAAAAATAGATGCGCTCCCATGAAGAATAGAGCAACTTTGTTGAGAAAATCCTCTCAACCTTACTATTCACATTGAGGAACAAGAAGTTCCATCTTATTCTCTTATTATCTATGTTGTATCTGTATGCTAATCATGCAGGAAATTGAAGGTGAAACTGGTTCTCAGGGGAAGAACTAGAGTTGGTGTGTAAGCTGTCAAAAACTGGACAGCTAAATGAAGAAGCCACCATCCTGGAATGATCTATGAATTGGTATTCTAAAAAACATCTGATGAAAAGATCATCCTTGATGAAGATGGGCAAGCTGTCAAAGCTGGACAGCAAGCCGAAGCTGGCTCTGCTGTTTGAGATATGGTCGTGCTGTGAGGGATTCCTTTGCACCACAACAGATTCATTGTATGTTTCTCGTGCAGAGGTGGAAGTCAAAGTGCAAGCAGTTATTTTGGATGTTTTAAGGAAGGTTGTCATGATTAATTGAGGGAGATCATGGGAAAGTAATGACCGAGAATCAAGGGGAGATCTTGATGCATCTCGGTTAGTTTTTTGTGTATACAATAAAAAAAAGAGTGATTTGATACTAAGTGTGTTGAAAATTGATAATATTGAAGAGAGAGAACTGAGGTAGCTCATGATTAATTGAGGGAGATCATGGGAAAGTAAAGACCGAGAATCAAGGAGAGATCTTGATGCATCACAGTTAGTTTTTTGTGTATCGAATAAAAAAGAGTGATTTGATACCAAGTGTGTTGCATATTGAGAATATTGGAGAGAGAACTGAGGCAGTGAGAAGAGAACTCGGTACAACGCTAAAGAAGAAAGAAAACTCTCAGTGTATCGAACAAGAAAAAGGTCGACGTGCATGCAGTGCTTCTGAATACATCTTCGCAGTTGAAGTCCTAGTGAAAGAAGAAGATCTTATATGGTGAAGTTGTGACATCCTGGAATTCGTCTGAAGATCCGGTTCATTGTGTTGGAAGATTCCTATTATCAACTGGTGGGAACCAGTATAAATTTTTTCAAGAGACAAAGTGTTGGGAAACACTATTGGGTTCAGGATGATACCTGTCCAAATGCAGATCCCGCTGGTTCTTTATACTGCTTGTATAGACAGTCTTCAATTTCTCAAATTGCTTTGCAACACCAAGAAATCCCTCCACCAGTTGAGACTTCTATTGAATGTCGCGGTGCTGTCTTGGCTTCTTCTTTTCTTCTTTTACTTACAGCAGCAAGCAAGCAACATGTTGTGGGAGAATTCCCCTTACCTCAATGTGAGGTGAGGATGTTCTTTTATAGATGAGTAAAACTAAATACAGAGAGGGTAAGTTCGATGTGGGACTCAGAAATACCCAATTAAATGAAATGGGGTCCAACACTCCCCCTCAAGCTGGACATGCCCAGATTGGATTGAGTCCCACAAAGAAAAAATAGAAGACAAGCTGGGAGGCCTTTGGTGAAGAGATCGGTAAGCTGATCTGCCGTCGGTACATGGCCAAAGCTGATATGGTGCTGCTCCAGATGGTGACGGAGGAAGTGGCAGTCCACCTCGATATGCTTCGTCCGTTCATGGAAGACGGGATTCGAGTCAATCTTCGTGGCGGCCTGATTATCACACCAGATATGAGCAGGGGCGTGTGCCGGGAAGCCGAGCTCATGTAGGAGATGACGAAGCCAGAGGATCTCAGTGGTGACGGTGGCCATGGCGCGGTATTCAGCCTCGGCGCTCGATCTGGAGACGACAGTCTGCTTCTTGCTGCGCCAAGAGATGAGGTTACCGGCGAAGAACACGGCGAACCCCGAAGTAGACTTGCGGGTCACGAGGCAACCTGCATAGTCGGCATCACAGAAGGCCTCAACATCCAAGTGAGCATGACGTGAATACTGAAGGTCACGTGCAGGCTCTCGCTTGATGTATTCGGCAATGCGAAGGACAGCATCCCACTGAGATTGGGTTGGATGCTCCATGAATTGGCTGACTTTGCCAACGGTGCAGGCAATGTCGGGTCGCGTCATGGTGAGGTAGTTCAGTTTACCCACCAGACGTCGATAGCGCTCGGGATGAGGAAATGGTTCCGAGTCGGAATGGAGAGAACGTTCGCCAGGCTCAAGTGGGGTGTCCACGGCAGTGGCGGTGCTCAGACCGGCATCCTGCAAGATATCAAGAGCATACCTACGCTGGCAGAGAGAGATCGAGTCCTCAGAGCGGGAGACCTCGATGCCAAGGAAGTAAGTCAGGGGACCAAGATCTTTGGTATGAAAGTTTTGGTGAAGGTGCGCCTTGAGGCTGGCGATCCCTCTGGAGTCGCTTCCTGTGATGATGATATCATCAACATATACCACGAGCAAGATACAGCCGTGCGATGTCGTACGGAAGAAAACGGTGTGGTCCTTCAGACTGCGGGAGAGGCCAAAGGTCGTGACGACAATGCTGAAGCGGCCAAACCAAGCTCGAGGAGACTGCTTGAGGCCATAGAGGGACCGACGGAGGCGGCATACATGGGAGTCGGCACCAGAGGCAGAAAAACCAGGGGGCTGCTTCAGGTAGACTTCTTCCTCAAGAACGCCATGGAGAAAGGCATTCTTGACATCCAGCTGATGAAGTGGCCAGTGATGATTAGTAGTCAGAGAGATGAACAGGCGGACAGAGGTCATCTTGGCGACCGGAGAGTAGGTCTCAAAGTAGTCGATGCGATATGTCTGAGCAAACCCCTTCGCCACCAGCCGGGCTTTGAGGCGGCAAAGAGAGCCGTCGGGATTGAGACGGATCGTATAAATCCATTTGTTGCCCACTGCCTGTTTGCCTGCTGGAAGGGGGACAAGATCCCAAATATGGTTTTCCTCCAGAGCCTGCAATTCATCCCGCATTGCTGCTAGCCACTCGGGGTGAGATTTGGCTTCACCAACCGTGCGAGGTAAGGAAACTGTCTCCAGAGCGGACAGACCCCTGTATGAAGATACAAATAGAGGAGTACTCTGGCAGGAGCGAGTACCTTTCCGTAGAGCAATGGGCAAGTCCTCGGGTGGCGGAGCAGGAGCAGGAGCAGCGGACGAAGCGGGAGCATCAGTGTCACTGGCCGGAACGGGGGATACAGTCGAAGGACGGCAGGAGTAGACCTGACCAAAATGGGTGTCAACAGGGGTTGACGCCGGTGGAGGATGGATGATGAGGGGAAGACAATCATCAATAGCAGAGTCAGGAGGAGGAGAGGGAAAGGAGAATGGAGAACTCTCAACAAAGGAGACATCCGCTGAGATGACATACCGACGAAGGTCCGGGGAGAAGCAGCGGTATCCGTGCTGAGTGCGGGAATAACCAAGGAAGATGCAGCGGAGGGATTTGGGAGAGAGTTTGGTGCGGCCAGGGCGAGTGTCACGAACATAACACAAGCAGCCAAACACTCGAAGAGGGAGGGAATGAAGAGGGAGAGTGGGGAAAAGAGCCCGAAAGGGAGTCTCCCCCTTAAGGATAGAAGAAGGAAGGCGATTGATGGGGTAGGTAGCAGTGAGAATGGCATCTCCCCAAAAGAGCAGAGGCACCTGTCGGGGGAAGATGAGGGCACGAGCAGTCTCCAGAATATGTATGTGTTTCCGCTCGGCCACGCCGTTCTGCTGGGGTGTATCAGGACAGGAGGTCTGATGAAGGATGTCATTCGTCTGGAGAAACTGCCGAAAGAAAGTGGAGAGATACTCGCGCCCATTATCCGAACGGAGACATTTGACAGAGATAGAAAAACGGTTCTTAATTTCATTGAAAAAGGTTTGGAAGGTGGAAAACACTTCGGAGCGTTCTCGAAGAATGTAAAGTCACGTCATTCGTGAATAGTCATCAATGAAAGATATATAGTATTTATATCCCAAGTGACTCGGAATGGTACACGGGCCCCAAACATCTGAATGAACCAGATCAAATGGGTGGGAGGCCCGTGTATCCGTGCGAGGAATGTAGGAAGAGCGATGATGTTTCGCAAAAGAACAGGACTCACAATGAAAAGTAGGAGTCCGACTGAAGTCTGGAAACATTTGATGAATGGTGGATGCAGGCGGGTGTCCTAATCGGGAATGAAGATCTAGTGCCCGAAAAGAGGTAGACGTGCAAGCAATGGGTGCTGGTCCCTCGAACATGTAGACCCCGTCTCGAAGCCGGCCTCGACCAAGTTCCCGGTTCGTAGTCTGCTCCTGAAACACAACACCAAAAGAGGTAAATATGGCCGCACAGTTATAATCCTTAGCCAGTTTACTGATGGAAAGCAGATTAAAGGGACTGCGGGGCACATGTGCCACAGAGGGTAGGTGTATCGATGGAGTCAGGGAGCATGCGCTGAAACCCACTATGGGGATAGTGGAGGCATCAGCGACGGTGATGGCCGAAGAACCGGCATATGTGCAGTAAGATGTCAGCATACCAACATCACTGGTGAGGTGGTCGGAGGCACCTGAGTCCAGTAGCCATGCAGGGGAGCAATGGCTGACAAAGGCAGTAGGGCAAACAGTACGGGCCAGAGAAGCCGAGGAGGGACCGGGGCGGACAGAGGCCGGAGGATCATAAGGCCGCCTGAGGTTGGCCATAGAAAGGGCCAGAGACGGGGAAAGAGAGGCGACAGTCGAGGACGCGTCCTGGACCGCGGGTTGTCCCTGCCACGGGTGTTGAGATGGTCGTCCATGCAGGACCCAACATCGGGCGATCAGGTGACCAAACTTGCCACAATGTTGACAAAAGGGACGTAGACGACTTGAAGCACGGCCACGTCCCGAGGAGTCTGCCATGGAAGCGTCGGGTAGCTGATGCAGCGGGCCGGCGGGATGATCGTGCGCAGGACGTGCGCGTGCTGGAAGGGCCGCCGGAACGAGGGCGCGCTGCCGAGACGAGGGCGCGCTGCCGGGACGAGGGCGCGCTGCCGGGAGGGTCCGCCGGGACGAGGCCGAGGGTGCCAGGACGAGGGCGCCGCGGGATGAGGACGCCGCTGGGTGAAGGGAGTCGCGCCTGCTGGGGTGAAGGCGGCGGAAGGGGAGCCGCTGGGGAAGAGCAGCGCGAGCGCGCGGGAGGCGCGGGAGCAGCGGGAGGCGCGGGAGGCGCGGGAGCAGCGGGAGGCGCCGGGCGAGGGTGGCCGGGAGCGCGCCAGGCGAGGGTGGCCGGGAGGCGCGGGACGCGGGCGCTGAGACGGGAGCGCGCTGGGGTGGAACCCGAGCGCGAGCGGGACGTCGGGGAGCCGGGACGCCGGGGAGCCGGGAGTCGCGCCAGGAAGGAGGGCCGCCGGGGAGCCGGGAGCTGCGGGGGGGCGACGCGTAGAAAGGAGGGTCGTCGGGTGGAACCCTAGCCGGGAAGGAGGGGAGAGGCGGGGCCGGACAGAACCGGGAATCCGCATGGAGGGAGGGTCGGGACTAATTTCCCTCTGATACCATGTTGTGGGAGAATTCCCCTTACCTCAATGTGAGGTGAGGATGTTCTTTTATAGATGAGTAAAACTAAATACAGAGAGGGTAAGTCCGATATGGGACTCAGAAATACCCAATTAAATGAAATGGGGTCCAACACAACACTTCTTCTTTTGTATGCACAATAACGCACACACTCTTCACAGCAGCAAGTTTGGGTGTTGTTCCTTCTGTTCTTTCTGTGCAAACCGAATTGCACCGCCTTCTTCGTGTGAACTTCACGGTCAACTTGGCCAATGTTTCTTCTTCTTCTCACTCAACTTCTCCTCCTCTCTTCGTCTTCTTTTTCCTGTGCAAACAGATATGCACGGTCCTCTTCTTATTCTCCTCTCTCCTACTTCAGTGCATATGATCTGTACGCTAGTTATCTTCTTCTTGGCTTCAACTCACAGCATGTATAGAGATAGCAATTGAGTCTCTTCTTATTGACACCAAAATATTCTTTCATTGAATCACAGTGTCGAACCCTTCTCTTTCGTCCTATATATTCACAATACCGTGTAAACACATGATTTGAATTACGAAATTTTACAGCAACTCAAATCCTCTTGGATCTTCGGTAACCACTATCAACCAGATCCAACATTAATCGGTCTTTCTGTATTTTTGTCAGTCTTTGATATTATTCAAACATTCCCTGAAGATTAGGTAAAGACTCGGTTCTTCTTTTCTTTCCATGAAATATAAAAATATCACGCACTCATCACTCCACAAAATCCGCATATTCAAATTGTATTCACGTCAGCCTATTAAATATGCATTAGTTGCGGTCATGGATCCCTTACTTCACGGCTATTTATTCCTCTACCTTTATTAACCAACTCCAATCAATTCTCCTTCATTTGCGGTGAGATTTCCCCACAAATATCTTTTACAGCACTTTGATCAAACGGTCTGTATGTATCACAATGAGAACTATCGTGATATGCATGTTTCCTTTCAAGAACAGCACACCGAGCATCACCTGATTCAATAATTCACAGTGCAAAGCACTTCATGAGTTCCTTCTTTCTTCCATTTTCTTTTTTGTTTTTGGCTAGAATCACGATGAGGGTTATCGTGATATTTGATACACTGAAGCTCGGCGCAACTTACATCTTCTGAATAAAGTCTCTTTGCAGAACAAAGCTTTATTGCAAACCTCTTCTTCTACCTCTTCATATGATATCACATACAAAATAACTTTTGGCTACGTGAACAATTCCCATATGTGGCGCTCCAACTGCATACGACGTGGTTTGCATGGATACGCTTACGTTGAACACTCGCCTCCGTGAAGATACCGCATACGTGATCCATTCGCATACGTGGTCCAAGACATATCCAAATGCCATACGTGGACCATTCGCCTACGTGATCCAACACAAATCCAAATTCTCATACGTGGACATTCACAGCAGATCATTTGAGTATGTGGATTCGCTTACTTGAGGCGCGTATTCAAATTTGCATACGCGGATCTGCTTCCGTGGATATTCGCATATGCATTCTGGGGAAAATCATTGCTGCAAAATATGAATCACATCATGTCTTTTGGGAACCTGCCGTAGCTGAGGCTAACGCTATCCTGGCAGGTATGATGCTGGCTAGCAAACATGGGTGGCTTGATATCAACATGGAGTCTGACTGCCTCACCGTGATTGATGTCATTTACCTTTTCTTTTATCAAAAGGGAAGGAAACAATGCGGCCCATCAGTTGGCGGCATCAGGCCCCTTCGATACCAATCAGCTCTGGCTGGACAATTTTCCTTCGTGTCTTTGCATATGTACGTCTGATGATCTTCGTCATTAATGATATCTGTCTTCTCTCAAAAAAAAATGTAGCAGCCTATTCAGGTGCGCAGATTCGTCTATGTAGGAAATCCCTCCCATACGCTGGTATTTCCTTACGCAGAGAATGTATGCAGATTCACATATGTGATTTTAACTTCTTCAAACTTCCCGAACTTCCGCGTTTTCCCTGTTCTGCCTTTTGTCTTCTTTCACTCTTCATCCAAGAAACTTTTTGCAAGAATCATGATAACCATTATCATGATATTTGATCTTTAGAAGAGAAGCTTAGTTTGCATAGACTAAATTAGAACTCTTCCTTCATCTCCATCTTCTCCATTGTTCTTCGCCATTTTATTCATTTAAGTTCACGGTTGCTTCACCAGATTCAGTCGATCCATCTTCTTTTTCTTTTCCACCTTCATTCTCCATGGAACATCAAATCTTCAATCCCTACATAGAGATAGCAGAACTTTTCCTTTTCTTTTGTTATTGAAATAAGGACAAGCAGCTTCAAACCAATCTTCAGCCTCATATTCTGTCATTTTCCATGATAGATGAATCTTTGGATGCTTCCAGAGGCAAGAACTCCTTCATTCTTCAAACCACGTCCTTTTCTTTACTTAACCAACATATTGACATCAATAAAATCTCCTAATTCATTAACAGTCATGGCCAACAGATACAACACACACAAAGTGGCCCATATTTAATTATGAAAAAATACAGATTTCTCGAGATTTCTCAACGAGGCTGTGGCGCCACGTATAAGTTTATCGTCATAATTTTAGAATTTTAAAATCTATATTTATCACATATGAACATACATACACCAAATAATAAAATTCAAAAATAAATTTGACATACCTTATCAATTGAATCTCCTTGATTTTCTCCCACAAAAGATTTAGGATTTCTATCCTTGAAGTCTTCTCTCTTTTCCACGATGATTGATGGATGTATTGGAAATCTTTCGCGGGACTTAACAGCCAAGAACAGGACCCCTTTAAATAGGGATGTAACAGTTATCGTGGGTAGTTTTTACAATTAACATTCAAATCCCATCAATTTGACAATATTGCCCTATTATTATAATCTCATTATTTATTAAACAAATATTATTACATTAGTTAATCTAACACAAGCCTCCTCGGTTATTCCTAAATATTACGGGGATATCATTTCTAATCTTTGGTATTGGGGAATCATGCAGTCACCATTGATGTGTATTTTGTGAATACCTCCACTTTGAGTCTCCTCGTGCTACATTTGAGCCTTCTAACACTAATCTCGTGTGTGTCTACCAAATACCATCGATCTAGGTGTTCCTCAATCCCCTCCTACTATATCACGGTGCATGCTCTGTGGTTACTCCGCCCTCCATCCCACCTACCCCTGAGAATGGTTTCTTGTTCTTGTCTGGAATGGTGCTCGTTTTTTTCTCACATACATTACCATAAAGGCCTATTTACGCATACTTCAGTCTTGTTTGCTACTTTGGATGCTGTTTCAATACCACATACTCTCATTGAGGCAAAGGCTCATCCGAGGTGACTCTTGACGATGTTTGATGAGTTGCATGCTCGGAAGGCCAATCATAACAAGATTTGATTCCTTTAGCAAGCAAGTAGTTAATCGTGAGTGAGTGTACATGGCACAAGTTAATGTCAACAGTTCCCTAAATCGCTTTAAGGCTCGACCAACGGCCAAGGGATATGCTTAGACTTAAAACATTGACTATTGTTAAACCCAGTTTTATTATATTGGGTATTTTCGAGTCCCACGTCGGAATACTCAACCATTTATTCCTTTTTTACTCATCTATAAAAGAATGTTCTCACCTCACATTGAGGTAAGGGGAATTCGCCACTCTACATGATATCAGAGGAAAAATCTCATTAATTTTTTTTTCCGCTGCCTGCGGACTCCCGGTTATGTCTGGCTCCATCCCTCCCTGCGGATTCCTCCAGGTCGTCCGGCCCGCCCTTCCTGGCGGCTTCCTGGCGTCCTTCGACTCCCAACCCTCCCTCCATCCCGGCGGAACCCCTCCCGTCCGCAGCCTCTCGCGCGCAACTTCCTGCGCACCGCCCGTCGTCGCCTCTGTGCGTGCGGCTCTCGCAGAACCAGGCGGCCGCCCGCAGCAAGAACCGGCCTCCCGATCCCGACGTCGCGCCTCCCAATCCCGACACCGTCACCCGAATGGCCCACCTCTCTCGGCAAATCTCGATCCCGACGCCAGATCCCAGCACCCCTCCCCGTTCGATGCGGCGCTCTCCCTGAGTTGTCTGGTTCAGCCTCCCGCTCGACGCGGCCCCCGATCGATCCCGCTCTTCAGGCGGCCACAGCCCGCCCTCCCGAGGTTTCCCAGTCCCCGCCTCCGCAGCCCCTCCCAACTTCGCGCTCGGCCCCGCCTCTGCGGCCCTTGTCAGCTTCGCGATCGGCCCCCCGCCTACCAACGGACACTCCCGGCTTCGCGATCGGCTCCCGCCCTTTAGCAGGCTTCCTGGCAGAGTCTGCAACCCCTTCCGGTTTCGGGATCAGCCACCGCCTACCAGAGGACCCTCCCGGCTTCGCGATCGGCTCCCGCCCTCCAGCAGGCTTCCCGACAGAGTTTCGGCCCCGCCTCCCATCGCGGCTCCCGGCCCCACCTCCTGCGGCGCTTTCCTGGACCCGTCTGCCCGCGGACTCCCGGCTTCGCGACCAACCTCGCCGCTCACCGTATTTTTTCGGCTCCGCCTTCCTGTGTCTCTTCGGGTTCACATCCCGACCCTGGTCCCGCACTCCTCGGCGTGTCCCGGGGCCTCCCGGCGATCTCCCGGTCACCACCCTCCTCGGCGCTTCTCGGCTCGCCTCCTACGCTGGCTACCATCACCGCAACAGCTCCCACAGCACCGATGACCCTTTTCCAGGGGACTACTTCCCGCGTAGCGCCCACCAACTCCGTCATGGTTGGCACTTCTGCCCGCGGGACTCCGGCACCACCTCCAGTCGTCGGCACTCCTGCAAAGCCGCCCCCGCCTCAGCTGTCAGTCTTCCCGCACAACAGCCCTACGCTTTATCCCTCCATCTGTGTGCCCGCCTGAGCAGTTGTCTCATACTCCGTCACCGGTCTCGAGTACCCGATACAGGCTGGCACTCTCACCGGAGGAGATTGCATTTATACAATCTTATCAGGGTGCCTTGCCCCCTTCCTCTTCCCCAACCATCATTGTTCAGACTGGTGGCTCTACCGCAGGTATCTCTCTTCGGCCGACAGCTTGGATGTTCGACTCTGGTGCGTTTGAACATCTCACAGTGAATTCCGGTATGTTCACTATCTATCATCCGCATACAGGTGCCTTTGAAATTATTGTTGCTAATGGATCAAAAATCCCCATTGTGGGATTTTACCTGACTTCAGTAGCTCATGTTCCTGAGAGTCCCTTTAATCTTATCTTCATCAGCAAACTCACCAAAGATTTAAACCGTGTGGCTACTTTTACGTCTTCTGGTGTTGTTTTTCAAGAGCGGACGACGAATCGGGAACTCAGTCGATGTCATCTTCGGAATGGGGTGTACATGTTTGATACCCCACCATCTCTTGTTTGCTCTTCCCCCAATTCAGTCCTCAACTTTCATTTCATTGTGAATCCTGCAGGTTTTCTAAACATCATCGGGTAACATATATTCCTCGATTGGAACCGCATACCACGAATCATTTTGACCTTGTTCATTCTGATGTATGGGGTCCATACAGGGTTCCTAGCCAGTCTGGGTACAGTTATTATATATCCTTTATTGATGACTACTGGCGCATGACATGGCTTTAACTTCTTCATTATCGATCTGAAGTTTTTTCTACTTTTCAGACCTTTTACAATGAAATTCATACTCAATTCACCTCCCTTAAATGTCTTCACTCCGACAATGGATGGGAATATTTATTCACTTCCTTTCAGCAGTTTCTTAAAGATAAAGGCGTCATTCATCAGACATCCAACCCTGACAGCCTCAGCAGAATGGAGTGGCCGAGCGGAAACATCGTCATATTCCGAAGACTGCTCGTGCCCTCATATTCCACATGCAGGTGTCTCTTCTTTTCTGGTCCGATGTCATCCTGACTGCTACCTACCTCCTAAACTAACTCCCTTCTTCTATCCTTCAGGGAGAGACTCCTTTTCAGACTCTGTTCTTCTCTCTCCCTCCTCACTCACTTCCACTCCAAGTGTTGGATATCTGTATTATGTTCGGGACACTCGCCCCAATCTCTCTAAACTTTCTCCCAAATCCCTCCGCTGCATCTTCCTCAGATATTCACGCACTCAGCGCGGATACCGATGCTTATCTTCGGACCTACGGCGGTATATCATCTCTGCTGACGTCTCATTTGTTGAGAGCTCTTCATTCTCACTTCCCTCTCCTCATCCAGACATTGACATCGATGATTGTCTTCCTCTCATCATTCATCCTCCTCTGGTATCTCCCCCTACTGATCACCGTTTTGGTACGGTCTACTCCTGTCACCCATCGACTGTGCCCCCCATCCAGGCCGAGGACACCATCGTCTCAGCTTCGTCTGATGCTCCTACCCCAGCACCAGACGACTTGCCTATTGCACTCTGGAAAGGTACTCGTTCTTGCCGAAATACTCATCTCTATACATCTTCATACAGAGGTTTGTCAGTTATGGAGATGATATCTATTCCTCACTCTGGATGACAACCATACTTGGGATATGGTCCCCCTTCCAGAAGAAAAACAGGCGGTCGACTGCAAATGGATTTATACGGTCCGACTCAATGCCGATGGCACTCTCCATCGCCTCAAAACCCGACTTGTGGCGAAGGGCTTTACTCTGACATACGACATCGATTATTTTAAGACTTTCTCTCTGGTTGCCAAGATGACCTCAATCCGCTTATCCATCTCTCTAGTCGCTCATCATCACTGGCTGCTTCATCAACTAGATGTCAAGAATGTCTTTCTTAATGTCTTTCTTGAAGAAGAGGTCTATCTGCAGCAGCCCCCCGAAATTCGTGTTGACTCCCATGTCTGTCGACTTCGTCGATCTCTATGGTCTCAAGCAGTCTCCTCATGCTTGGTTCAGCCGCTTTAGCACCGTCGTCACCGCTTTTGGACTCTCGCAGTATGAAGGATTGCACCGTCTTCTACCGTACGACGTCCAACGGCTGCATCTTGCTGGTGGTATATGTTGATGATATCATTATCACAGGGAGCGACTCCACTGGAATTGCCCAACTCAAGGGGCATCTTCACCACCACTTCCACAACAAAGATCTTGGTCCTCTCACATACTTCCTTGGCATCGAGGTGTCCCGTTCTACGGACACCATCTTTCTCTGCCAAAGGAAATATGTCATGGATATTTTGCAGGATGCAGGGTTGAGTCAGGCAACTGTCGTGGACACTCCTCTTAAGCTTGGGGAACGTTCTCTTTATGACGACAGGGCACCATTTTCTCACCCAAAGAGCTATCATCGTCTGGTGGGCAAACTCAATTACCTCACCATGACACGACCCGATATTGTCTGCACTGTTGGCAAAGTGAGTCAGTTCATGGAGCATCCGACCAATTTTAGTGGGATGTTGTCCTCCGCATTGCCAAATACATCAAAAAAAACCTTTTCTGTGGTCTTCGGTACTCTCATCATGCTCATCTGAATGTTGAGGCCTTCTGTGATGCTGACTATGTCGGTTGTCTTGCTACCCGCAAGTCTGCTTCTGGGTATGTCGTCTTCTTGGAAGGTAACCTCATCTATTGGCGCAACAAGAAGCAGACTGTTGTCTCCAAATCTAGTGTGGAAACTGAATATCATGTCATGACCACGGTCACTACTAAGATCCTCTGGTCTCGTCATCTCCTCCATGAGCTTCGCTTCCCACCGCAGACCTCTACTCATATCTGATGTGACAATCAGGCGGCCACGAAGATTGCTTCGAATCTCGTCTTCCATGAACGGACGAAGCATATCGAGGCAGACTGTCACTTTCTTCGCCATCATCTTGAGCAGACCCATATCAGTTTCGGCCACATTCTGACGACGGATCAGCTGGCCGACATCTTCACAAAAGGCCTCATGGAAGCTCGTCTGGACTCTCAGTACCAAGCTGGGTATCAAGAGCATCAGCACCCCAGCTTGAGGGGGAGTGTGTGTGGTCTTGTTTTGATGTCATCTTTCTTTTGTGGGACTCTTGGTCCAAGTTGGGCATGTCCAGATTGAGGAGTGTGTTAAACCCAATTTTATTATATTGGTATTTCCGAGTCCCACATCGGAATACTCCACCGTGTATTCATTTTTTACTCATCTATAAAAAAATGTCCCCACCTCACATTGAGGTGGGGGGAATTCGCCACTCTACAACTATTTTGATAATTATCGCTCGAGACCAAGATATAATTCATACCCATATCGATTTATTTGGTTGGATCACAACACTAGTCTCTCCGTCAGTTGAATGTCAAAAATGGTTTTCTAAATAAAGAAGTCTAGATAGGCCAACCATCAAGGTTTGTTACTCAAGAAAAAGTTTGAAGGTACATCGCCTATGTCGGTCATTATATGGCCTCAAACAATTTTCATGTGTCTGGTTTGATCATTTCAATATTATAATGACTAATTTTGATCTCACCCAAAGCTTAAAGGATCCTTCAGTAATTAATCAGCAGTCAATTGTCAACAATGTCTAGCTTGTTTTTTATGTTGATGATACTGTGATCATGGACAGTAATTCTACAAGTATTGATTACCTCAAGTCCATCCTTAATTGGAATTTTTAAACCAAGGACTTCGGCCACTAAAATACTACATGGGGATAATGGTCGCTCACTGTTCGAGAGGTATTTTCTAACCACAACGGAAATATGTTTTAGACCTATTAAAAGAAAACATGATATTTCATGCTCACACCATTAATACTCTTTTTGAATTGATGAAAAGCCACTACATATTGCGAGTGGGATATTCTCTTTGCATGAAAAATATAGTAATGTTGCTGGGAAATTGAATTATTTGACAATGCTCATGTCAGGTATTGTTGTGTTGTTAGCAAAGTGAAACAATTTATGGAGCAGCCTACAAAACTACATTGTGATGCAGTTCATTGTATTGTCGGATACTTCAAAAAGGAACCAGGTCAAATTTTGTTGCACTGTGATCATGGAAAAATGGATGTTGAGGCATTTTGTGATTCTGAGTGCGTGGGATACTCATCTTCCAAAAAATATATATCATGATGTGTTATGTTTATTAGTGGCAACGCATAATCTCTTCTTGTAGCAAGATGCGGATGACCATATCACACTTAAGCATCTAGTCTGAGTATAGTGACAAGGCCCATATGATAGAAGATATTTTGTGGTGTCGCGACCTTAGCTCCCCAGACATTGAACCCGGCCAACCAGCCCCAAAGGCCTCTTATAACATCTCGGTTGTCTTTCCCAACCAACCATAGGTTGCTGCATTCAAACAGGAAAACAACCTGTACATGTTTTTACTAAAGAGGTTTCCAGGCCTCATGTGAAATTCTTACAAAACAAACACAGTATGATAAATAACTCAGCTTGAGGGGGACTGCTAAAGTATTAAGTATTAGTTTGGGCTTGGGTCCAAGACCCAATATTGATTATTTAACACTACTCATGTACTTAATGCTTATCCCGATGTTGAGATATGGTTAACAAGGGAGGAGACGAGCCATTTACTCCCCCCACCATCTCTTTCACGTTGACAACCCCATGGGAGGTAGCCTACATCTCACCCTTCAATCCTCTTTTCTTTTCAAGATATATAGATTTCTTACTCTTAGCCAAGAGCTTCCCTTCTCTAGCATTTTTCTTAAATTAAATTTGGGAATGAGTTTGAAACAAGGGGATTTTAGATGCTAGGTTCATTTTGACTTTGGAGGCCCAATTCAATCAGGTTTCTTTGAATTTCTCTATTGTTTTCGCTTGGAATTGAAGCTTAACGATAGGATCGTGAGCTACAAAGGGCTGGCGTGCTACTGCATGTGGGAGAGTATTTTCCCCAACTGCCAAGGCCCAATTCAATCAGGTTTCTTTGAATTTCTTTATTGTTTTCGCTCGGAATTGAAGCTTAATGATAGGATCGTCGTGGGCTACAAGGGGTTGGCGTGCTGCAGCATGTGGGAGAGCATTTTCCCTAACTGCCGAGGGTAGGGGTGTAATTCCCTAGTTGTGTTGTTGAGTTGTTAGAAAGTTGATAGGGGGATATTATAAATGTGGGGACCAGCAGTAAGAGTAGGGGTATAATTTGTTAGTGGAATATTCAGCAGCAGCTGAGGGTGGGTTAGGATCGTGGCCCAGGGTGCACAGCCATCCAGGGATCTCCTCTTCTTCTTTTCATTTCTCTTTCTCCTCCATCTACTTATATGGTTGAGAGTCTCTGTAGTTCATACACACTGTAATAGCTGTTATCAATAGATTTCCTCTGTTTTTAAGTCAAGCACCTATCACTTAACAATTAAGTAAATGTATACCCTCAATTTCAGAGAAATCAAAATTGGGTTCTCATGGATTTTTAGCATGTTTATGGCCAATGGGAATCTGGATGTTTACGAGTTTTTGGTGATTTTAATGTTTTTGTTGGCTTATTTAATTAGTGATGGGCGAGTTTAATAATTGATATATTATATAAAAAAATTATCGTTATTGGAGAAAAACGTGATTTCTAATAAGTAAATTATGTTAAAATAGTAATCATAATATTGTACATGTTTGGTGGTAATCTAATTAGTGATTCATGTTTAGATGGTAATTGTCAAGTTCATACGCAACCAAGGAGACTGAGTTGGACATGATTGGGTGGGGAAATTCACTTGTCAAGACTCTCACTACATGATTCTTAAGATTGGGCAAGAGATGCAGTTTATCAATACTCTTGATTTTACATAATTTTAGGCTCAACTCTCGATTCATGATTTGGTAATGGATGTGATTTCTCAATGGTTGTGGTAGAGTCGATTACATGATTCAGTGAAGAGAGAAACATCCCAATAGTCCACAGTACTAGGATCCTTGGTTTAGGGGCACAGAGGGTAACAGCAAGGGGTAACACCATATTTCTGGCTTGAGTTACGGAGGATATTGGATTTATTTATGATTTTGCTTGCTTGTTTTAACTTGTTATAATTTTTTGCATCAATTCTTAGGTTGGCATGTCATTAATTGCTTATTTGCATGCATTTGCATGCCACCAGGATGACAGATATTATACCTGCCAGGGTTTTTTTATCACACCTGATACACGCATGACTGTGGTTTTCGTATGTACATGAAAAGTTGTTGGTTGGATGCAGACTTCGAGGTCTTGTCATAATCGGGGCAAGTCGTACTTTCCTACGATGGAGGGCATCGTTGGTACTTGAGTTTTGGTTTCCCGATTTAAGATATTCCGGTCGGCCAGTGTCTTGTTGTTTATCTTATAACCCTTGAATGCATTTGTATGGCATTATCATAATATGCATTGCATTGGAACATATTGTTGGGTTATCCATTTAACCCTTTGCCATGTATTCTTCAGTATCACCTTTTCATGAGTTGTTTGGGACACATCTACATTCTTGATAACAGGGTATATTAGCAGTCATGATGACTTGATTTGAATATATACGTTCTTTTTTCATTTTTGTTAAAAATGTATTTATGGATATATCTTGTGTCTAGACAAGTCATGCGGGGTTTTTAACATACCCAAATTTGTTTAAAGTTGTTTCTTGGATTTCATTTTTGTGTTTCCCTCTAGATTCATGGGGCTGTGAAACAGCTTGATTCGGGGTCAAAAATTCAAGTAGGGGTCTCAAGTTCCGATTCAGGGTCGCATCATAATCCCATGAGGACTTGTGTGGCTAAGTGTGTTGAACTCTTGAAGATTTAGCTACATATTTAAAAAGTGCTTAAAAATATCATAAACTCGTTGGTCGACTTCTTTACTTGACAACTACTTGACCGGATATTGCATTTGTCGTTCAATAACTTAGCCAATACATGTCACAACCAAATGATAAGCATCTTCAGGTGGCAAACAAGATGTTGTGTTGTGTTATATCAAAGGTTCACCTTCAAAAAATCTATTTTCCCTTACGTCTCTGAATTTCTACTTGAGGCTTTAGTGATGCAAACTAGGTTAGATATTCGTGGATAATGTGCTTTTCAGGGTCTTGCTATGGTGTGTCTTGAAAATCAAATAAGCAGGCAACAGTTTCCAGATCATCATCCTTGGTGCAACAACCTTCCAGTGAATTTTTTATATCTCAAACAATATTCATACGACTCGGTTGGCACCTGCTCTCTTGCACTGTAAAAAACAATTGGTGCTTTAAATTGCCGCTAAATCCCATGTTCCATGAACGGACTAGACACATGGATTGTCATCCTGCGTGAAAAAAACTTCAAGTTGGCACCATTCATCTTCTACCCCTTTGTTCCATTAATCAGACTGTCAATATTTACATGAAGTCTTTTGATCCAGAACCATTTGATGACCTTATTCCCAAGCTAGGCATGTTCAAAATCCATGCTCCAACTTGCAAGGGATGTCAAAGGACACATACCTGTCTGTAACTTAATTTCTTGACTATTGGATGGGAATTGTTAGTGTAATCATATATGTGTGCGGAACTTATCGGCGAAATATGTATCCCGTTTTCCCTTGGTTTTTTTCACTTATGTGGCCGTATCAAATATCGTGAAAACTGCCAGGGTGTTGAAGGGCTTTGAGGAAAGAGACGATGGAACAGAAAAGCAATGCCATAACAATACCGAGATTTGAGATGTGAATGACAGAAGACTCACAGTAGACCACAACTCTGTCAGAAAGCTTCTTAGCAAACTGCTCTGCAGCGTATCTCCAATCCTCGGCACTGAATAAATGAAAAATATTAGATTTAGACATCCATTGGGCAAGGAAAGGAAGATCGTATCGACTAGAAGATGCATTTCTGTTTGAAATAAACAGCTGCAGCAGTTTTGAGGATTCGTTACTGCGACGGGCAGTGAATGCAGGAAATAAATGAAATGATCCATTAATAAATTAGTGGACAGAAACTGCCAAACAAAATATAACCAAAAAACCAACAGAGAGAGCGATCATGCCTTCCAATAATCCCATTAACCATGACCACGAGATGATCCGGCACCAGTTTCGTCTCCGCCGCAGCGTCGACGACATTATCGCCGCCGCTAACAGTGTCGATCTCCGGCTTCCTTCTTAACATGGAGCAGCCATTAAACCTGCCACCACCGCCCATCTTTCGAACTAAATCCTTCTTGATTCTGTCCAGGGACAGCGTATTCTTCAGCTCGAGCGCTGATCGAAACCCAAAATTCAAGCAGGCCAGTCTGTTCGGGTCTCTGCAAGGAGTTTGGATGGGAAACGCGGCGCTTTTGGAAGCCGAGACAGACGACTTGAGCGGAGACTTGAAGGCGACCATGGGATGGAAATGAGTGGTCTCCGGATTGAGAAGGAGATGGGGAGGACTGAAAATGATGGAGCTGGGCGACTGTGCAGACAATGGGAGCGTGTTTGCGGAAGCATGATCCATTGTAAAATTGCATTTTGGTGTTTATTAAGAAAATCGGAGTCACGTGGGTTGCATGCATCAAATCCGTGTTACATCTGATGGGTGTGGGAAAAAATAAATTATTATTGGTGAATGTATTTTGAGACCAAATTATCATCTTCAATTATCCTGAAAAATTGGGCTATCCAAAACCAGTTTTCCAATTGGTGAACTTTCACTATTTTTAGTGGAACATTAAGTTCCATTAAAACTTGACGTGAAAAATTAGATTGGATAATCCAGTTTTTCAAGGTTATTGGAAACGATTCTAGTTCATCATTTGAGAGAGGTTAGTGGACTGTCGTATTATATATTTTTATACAACATGAAAATGTCTAAAATAACAACACAAAGATTATGAAAATCCAGATAAAAGCTCATATCGAACACCGAGCTTGCCTCTCATGAATGGTCACCCTCGATAGACAATGATCGTTGGATTCTTCACAGATAATCTGAAACTTAAATGTATTGAGGTGCTCAATCAACTATTTCATTCTTCAAAATAGGTCACTTGAGGGGGGGAAACTCTTAAACACCAATCATGAAGTCATATTCAACAATAACGAACTGTGAATTTCACGAACTGGTCAATAAAAACTCAAGTAAAATAACTCATTTCTATAAAAATGTCAAGAAGTGTCGTATTTAACTATATCAATGTCGGTTACAGTTGTTGCACTCAAGTGTTCCTAAAACACTACTCTTGTCCCACTGATAATGATATTTGATGATAAGCATGTTTTGTGCCTAATTCTCATGAAAACTTTTAATGTGAATTGTCGTTTGTTCTGCTTAATTTTCCTTATTTTGCTAGTCTTCTACAACGGATTGGAGTTGGCAATGGGATATGAAAAGGCTTTAAAGAAAAATGAATAAAAGAATAAAAAAATCACATCATGCTGATCAAACAACAGTTGTGGTTCATCTTGATGCATAGAATCCTACTAGACTCGCTAAATTTCAGTGATGGTTTTTATTGGGCATAAAAAACATGTTGTGATGAATAATACAATGGTATTTCCATGAGATTTCCATAAGAAATTGAAGAAAATAGCTTGCAAATTAATCACGGCTAGTTAAAACATTAAGGTTGGAGATCTATACATGCATAAATCCCATTATGGTCATGTAGAGTTGAAGTCATTTTATATCAATTAAAGTCGTGGTTGATTAGAAGTGAACATAAATTCGATGGTAGTCATTTTGAAGACCGTGTATCTCAAGGGTGTCGTTTTGCATCCAAATAAGGCCACAACTAAATACACCCCGCAATGTCATGGTTGAAGCCATTTTGGGTATGAAATTTGAATCTAGCTGATTTAGGCTTTTTCTTCAAGTGTTTCATTCAACTTTGGTTGTTTCAAATATACATTGAAGATCATCACGTTGTGGTTAGGATGTCACATCATAGTTTCTTAGAAATAAATATTTTCTTAGTTTTCAGATATCATGTTGACTTTTCATAGAGCTTTGGAGTTCCATAGACAATTTTGCCGAGAGTTGTGTTGACCTATATTTTCATAAAGTTGTTTTGTTCATTTTTTATTAGAGTAAATAAAAAGCTATTTTATTTTCTTTGAGCTCATTCATCCGTTAATACAGGTAAGTTCATTTACTTCTAATTCATGTTTTAATAATTTCTAATCCACTCGTGATAGTATCAGATTGATCATGAGTGATTAGTTATCTAAAAGAGAATAATGTTATTATTATTAAAAAGGATGAGTGCTTAATTATTTAATCAAAATATACTTTTAAATGAGAATGTTAATAATAGTGTCATGTTGAGACTTAATGTTTTATCTTATTTCTTATTAGAAATCTAACAAAATGTTTATAATAAGATAGTAAATCTAGCATGGTAAAGTGGATGGAATAATGAGAATGGTTCTTATTCACCTTGTGTCCGTATAATTTAAACTCAATGCACTTTGAACTATTTTAATTCTCTTGACCATGTGAATTAAGATGTTTAAAGTGGTGTTAATTGGATTTAAACACATGAATATAATTACATTTATGATTTTACAACTATTATTTTCATGGATTTACAAAGTGAGTGAGATTTATATACCCTGAAGCTGACTCTCTTGAATTTATTTTCTCAGAGGGTCCATAATTTATTTTGGTCCTTACCCCAAATTTTGATCACAATACTGACATAGTTGTGACAAATTTAACATTCAGTGTGGGAGAGTATTTAGGATTCATGTTTTCTCTATGGGATCAACACCAAACTATCACATTACTATTATTTAATAGTTTATTGCAAAGAAGATTCAATATAAATTCAAAATTTACAAGTCATGTAGTTTAAAAATATGCATGTCTCTATAAAATCATTAGTGTCATTGTTAAGAGTGGTGAAACTAGAATTACTAAACACTAAGTGATTAGTTTACTCCTTTATTCATTTTCAATTTTTCAATTTTATTATTTTTACTTGCAACTTCTCGGTCCAATTTACCCAAATGGTGCTTAGGTCGGAGTGCCACATGACCTCAGGTGTGCATCCTCATCTACCAGAGGCTACTGATTAGTGGCAATGTCCAAAAACAATTTAGGGGAGACTATGCTCTCAACAAAACTCATAGGGTTCATACCCGTGTCTACAGAAAATTTGGCATGACCCATCAATATAGAAGACATACACTGGTAAAATAAATACAATTAGTGGCAAGGTTTTTTTATGGATTTTGCGGGGAATCTCTATGCCCATTAACAGCGGAAGAATACATGAAATCCATGCCAAGATCAACCAGGAGAAGAAACAACAAGGTGAAACTAGGAAACCACAATACAAGCATGCATCAATGTTTAAGCCATCAATCTTTATTGGCAATGAGTTGCATTGGTCTTCCTTAGAAACAACCAATGGGTTCTTTCCCCCAACGGTATCCACCAACCATTGGAATCACCAAACACTTTAGTGGGGCCTCAATTCTCTAAATAATGTGTTAACACCTCCTAACCAAAAGTAAATGGAGAATCGAGATTGAGATAATTTTAGCTATGTGAAAATAATCCCCTATGTATAAAATGAGGCCCTTAAGTTCCCTTTAAATAGAGCCCCATCGTTAAATGGTTAATCATGTTATAATCCAAACGTTTTGAAATGACTAATCAATGTTGTAACTTTTTACAACATTATCTTTATTCATTAATTTGGTTGTTAAACTCTTTTAATAGTCAATATTATACTTACACATCATATCATGATGCGTTGATGGTTGAAGGAATGTGATAACCACCATATGAGTTGATTTGAATGATATCACATATCATTCAGTAAGAGAAACTCGACATGGTACAAGAAACCATGAGATAACACCGACCACAACATGGCGACTTACACCACGTTGTGGTCTATGTTTTAGTTCACAAATACAACAATCTTCCACCTGTACTAAAGCCCCGTAAACTTTATTCAAAACTTTACAACTCATTGTGAATCCATCCAAACCCATTTGGACAAGATTATCACAATATCTCTAATATTTTAGATAAACACTTTGTATGAAAATAAATTCTCATTCAAGGGCCTCATGTGTGACCCCACATGACTTTGTAGCATTGAAAACAATTATGAATTCCCTAATCTATAATTGCAAGCAAAGAGTGACCTCTGAAAAAACCATTGGACAGACTTATGTTATTCCAATTTATCTCAGTGTTTTATGTGTTTTTATGCTCACAAAATCCCTATTTGTTTTACTGATGAATTAATCTTAAGCATTTCAGGATTTTATCTTAGCTAAATTTTCAACTCTTTTTAAAATCCATGAATTGTTTGTCAAATAAATTTTAAAGTAATTTATCTTACGTGGTTGATAAGTCAAAGTCAATTTATCTTATGAGCGTAAATAAAATTATTCTATAGACCCTAGAATTTAATTTTTTTCAAAGGACTTAATCTTATATGGTAGAATTTATCTTACTCATCAATAAATTCTCTTATGAAGCAAATCCAATACTTGCGTTGGAATTCAGTTTGAGCTAAAGTAATTATCTTAGGAAACACCAATATAAGGAAATTATCTTACATCATAAAAGAACCCTCTTATGCAAAAGAATGTGTAAATGAATTATCTTATAAAAATAAACTTCTCAATAGTTGAAGAATTGCCTTATGAAAGCTAATGAAACTGTATGAAAAAGGAATTATCTTATGATCAATCATCTTATGAAAACAATACATCCAGATCAGTTATCTTATGCATTGAAGAAGTCAAGATCTGATAAGTGTTTTATCTTAAAAAATTTGTCTATCTTTCAACTATGAAATTATCTTATAAGAATAGTGCCTCCAAACTTTCATCTTACAAAGATAAAGTTATCTTATTATAGACTGATATAATTAAAGTTTTTTTTCAGATACACTCCTTACCGTTGATGTTTTTTTGGAAAGTCAACTTATGTTTTTATGTACATCAGAAAAAAAGCTGTCAAAATAAGGATAGATAAATTTGGACAGAGTATATTTTTCCCTATAATGGAAAAATATGATGAAGATGAAATCTGCCACACCCTTCCATCCCTATTCATTCCATATTTGGAAAGGAAGGAAACATGCTAATTAAGAGCCCGTCGCTTTAGTATTTCAAAGGGAGTATTTGCTTGACCATTAAGATTAACAAGTGTTCTTAGTTAAAATTTAAAAGAGGGGATATAAAAATGAAATCTCATTAGTGCATGAAATATTTGACTTATGAAATATATAAAACACACAATATACACAGATGATACAAAATATAAAGGATACACAAAGTATTGCTTTGTTGCACGATCAACTCTTGAACATCTTTATTATTGTTCTTACAAGATTATCCTTTGAAATCAAAGAACCACCAGAGTTTTTTTTCAAAGATAATCTTTTTCTCTGGATGTTTCTTAATCATCTATCAGTTATTGCTTGTAACTGCATGCTGAAACTATATCTATCTTCATTCTCATAATTATATCATTCTACACTCATTGTGTTTGAGTGTGCTAAATTCGTGAATTGGTCTTGTAAAGGGAGAGCCTTGTTAAAATCTCTTGGACCTTTTGTAACAAGTAACAAGTGCTTACACCCAGTTGGGAAACCCCTAGAAAAAGGGTCGATATAGTGAAAATCGCCAATCTCAAGGAGTAGAGTGCTAGTGGAGTGAACTAGGGGATCTTTGTGCCCTAAACCACTATAAATAATCTATGTTCTATCTTTCCATTACTATTTTTCATGATTTTTCTCATTCATGATAAGAGGATAATAGAATTGTTAAGTCCTAAAGAGAGGGTGGTTTTAAGCGAAGAACATTTTAAAAACTCAATTCATCCCCCATCTTCAGTCGCTACCACATTTTTCTCTAACCAACAATTGGTATCAAAGGTTGAGACTCTTGATTTCACAACTATAAAAGGTTGAATCATAAAGATCATCTTCAAATGGTTGTAATGGTAGACAATAGAGAATAAATGATTATGGTCAGAACACTTTATTTCAATGGTGAAAATTATGGATTCTAGAAGGCTCATATGATCATCTATCTAAAAAATCATGGTTTAAAAGTTCATCTAAAGGCTATTAATCCCTATAAAATCTACAAGTCCAAACCTGAGACTTGGGATGCTATTGGTGAAACTAACTATGATCTAAAATCCAAATCTATGAACATGATCATATGTGGACTTGGTCCTAATGAGTTTAATAAAGTTTCTCAATGTTCTATAGCATATGAAATGTGGACTACCATTTCAATATCTTATGAAAGAACTGATAATGTTCATGAAATTTGATACAATACTGTCAAAATCAAGTTTGATACTTTTAGAATGATGTAAGGAGAAAGGATTACTCAGTAAAATGGAAGATTAACTGATATTTTAAATGATGTTGTTGCTCTAGGAACTCCTATTCCTGAACTAGATCAAGATCTAAATTTTTTGAGAATTTTACCGCCAAAATGGAGTGAAAAATCAGCTACTATCAAACAATTTACTATTATGAAGAATTTTAAAATAAAATAGCTTATGGGTACTATTATGATGTATTGAGCTAAGGTTAGAGATAATAAGATGTTAAAATGAGAAAATGTTTCTCTAAAGGAATCCACTTCAAGGGATGAGAAGAAAAATGAAGAGACGTCATGTTCATGCTCATCTGATGAAGAAAATTCAAGAAGTTTAGATTGAAGTGAAGATATCTCTCAATTTTCCAAGAAGTTTAAAAAAAATCTACAATAAGAGAGGAGGATTCATAAAAACCTTTAACAAGTACATGAAGTGTGATGGAAATATCAAAGAGGTTAGATTCTATGAGTTCAAGAAACTCAGACACATCAGACTAGATTGTCCTCAATTTCAAGATAATAATAATTCTGAAAAGAAGTACTTTCAAAAGGTTGGCTATAAGAAGAAAGATAATAAATATATGAATGATACATGGAGTGCCTCAAAGGACTCCATTAATGATTCCAAATATTATTCTAAAGATAAAGTATCTAATTAGAAGGAAAACATATGCTTCATGGCACAAACTGATGAGGTACACTCTACCTATTACTCTTCTTCTAAATTTGAATTCAACAAATGATCCTATGATAAACTAAACGAGTATTGTTCTATATTAGAATAACACTATAATTCTCTAAATAAAATGAATAAGGCTCTAAAGAAATCATATGATGTTGTTTTTAATGGAAAATAAGTAAAAAAACAAATTTCATAACTCAAAGTTAAACTAGATGAGTTTGTCTCTAGTTGTTTTGTCTATGACAACAAGATAAAATAATTAGAGGTAAAATTTAAATAAATTAAGGATTATATTAATTTTTTTACCAGGGGGAATATTTAAATAAAATCCTTGGTAAGAAAAAAACAAATAAAGAAAAATATGACATTGGAAGTAAGGGAGAAAAACCCAAACTACATAAGAATTATTTCATACCCATCTCCCAAAATATAAATATGACTAAAATCACCTGCTTTCATCATGGAATAAATGGTCATTTTTTAAATTATTGTTTCCTAATAAACCCTCAAGTGTTTGGAATAAATAAAGATATCATTTCTACAAAAATATTTAATTCTAGTTTTAATTTTGAAAAATATAAGTGGATTTGGATTCCCAAATCCTTTGTAGCTAACACTATTGGACCCATGAGCATTTTGGTAACAAAAAATTTTGTTGCTCTTTTTTGTAGATTAAATTCCACATCGATTGTAATGAAAAATGGTTTATGGACAGTGGTTGTTCAAGACATACGAGTACAGAATTTTCCAACTTTCACTAATTATCTAAAACTGATGGCGGACATGTCACATTTGGTGACAATTACAAAGGTAATATAGTTGGTATTGGATTTGTTATAGATCCTCAATCAATACTCATTAGAAAATTACTTTATGTTGAAGTCTTAAAACACAACCTGATATGTATTTCTGAACTTTGGGATGATGTATATTTAGTTGATTTTTCTAACATTGTTTGCTCAATTTTTAAGAATAAGTCTCCTAAATTTAGAGTACCAAGAACTAAAAATGCCTATACCTTAGATATTAATAATTTGTGCAGAAAAAATGTGAACCATTTGAATGTTGAGATTAATGAATCATGGATTTGGTATATGATTCTTTGACTTTTCAATATTTATTCCTTGAGAAAGTTTTCCAAAATAAATTTGATTTCTAATTTACCTAACCCTAAATTGGATAAAAAGAAACTATGTGATGCATGCCAAATGGGCAAGCAACACAAAACATCTTTTAAACCAATTAAAAAGGATGATACTTATAAACCCTTAGAACTTATCAACATGAATCTATTTGGACCTACTAGACCAACAATACTAGGTGGTAAATATTTTATTTATGTTTTGGTTGATGATTTTTCAAGATTTATGTGGTTTTATTTCTTGAGACTTAAAAGTAAAGCTTGTTTTATTTTTATTAATTTTTTAAAAATCACACAAAATGAAAAGGATGAAAAAATTGTGTCTTTGAGGAGTGGCCATGGGGGTGAGTTTTAGAATCATGAATTCATTTCATTTTTCTCAAATCATAGAATTAAACATACCTTTTTTTATCAACAGGACAACTCAACATAATGATGTTGTTAAAAGGAGGAATAGAATATTGTAAGAAATTTCCAGAACTCACTTCTAGACTGAATCCATTGACACATCATATTATGTCATTAAAAAAGTTTTAATATGGTCTAGCTTAAAGAAAACACCCTATGAGCTATGGAACAATAGAAAACCAAAGGTTGGATACTTTAAAGTTTTTGGATGCAAAGTGTATATCTTGATCACCGAGACCAATATTGGTAAGTTCAATCCAAGGGATAATGAAGATATCTTCCTAGGTTACTTTACTACCTCTAAAGCATATAGGATTTTCAATAATAATTCAAAGGTAATTGAAGAATTTACTCATGTAAAATTTGATGAAAGTGACCCTTTTGATCATAAAAAGACTCAAATTTATAAATTGAGTGATTCTATAGATGACCTAGAAATTGAACCTATTTTTTATAACAAAGAGGATAATTATTTGGAATATGATCAAGAACAATTTAAACCAAAAGGTATTTATTCCGAAGAACTAGAAAGTGTATTGCTTAGAAAACCTAGAAACCCTAAGGACCATCCTCTAGAAATTATTATAGGAAACCTGGATATAGGTGTTAGGATTAGCAGAAGAGTAGGAATACTTGTTGAATTCTCTTTTTTTCCTTTCCCATCTCAACCCTAAAACCATAGAGGAATCCCTAGATGATGGAAATTTGGTAGTTTCTATGCAAGAAGATCCGAACCAGTTCAAAAGGAACAAGGTATGAGAATTAGTTAGTAGAACCTCAGAATATACTATTATTGGAACTAAATGAGTATTTAAAAAAACATGATGATTAAGGTGTGATCACTAAAAATAAGTCTAGGTTAGTTTCCAAAGGTTGAAATCAAGACGAAGGAATATATTATGAGGAAACCTTTTCCCTTGTAACTAGATTAGAATTCATTATAATCATGTTAGAATATACATCTCATATGAATTTTAAATTATATCACATGAATATTAAATCTACTTTTATAAATGTATTTTTCATGGAGGAAGTTTATGTTGAACAACCACTCGGCTTCAAAGACCCTCATTTTAAAAATTATATTTTCAAACTTATCAAGGTTTTTTATGGTCTTATAAAGCACCTAGAACTTGGCATAAAAGATTAAGATATTTTCTTTTATCAAATAGTTTTAATGTGGGATTGAAAAAACCCACTCATTTTAAAAAAACTTCATTAAAAGATACCTTGCTTATGAAAATATACATTGATGATCTTATTTTCTATTCAAAAAATAGAAAGATATGCAAGGAATTTTTGAAACTCATGGAAAAAGAATTTGAAATGAGCATTATGGATGTGTTAAACTTCTTCCTTGGTTTTCAAATTTATCAAAAATATTTTAGAAATGTTTTAAACCAAATCAAATGCATACTTGATTACTTAAAAGATTTAGAATCAAAATTAGTAAGAATTTTTCAACTTCTATGAGTTACGATATTAAAATTGACTTGGATGATGTTGGAAAACCAGCTAATAACGAGATATATAGAGGAATAATTGAGATCTTGCTTTATCTCATTGTAATTAGACCAGATATTATGTTTCCAGTATATCTTTGTGCTAGATTTCAATCAAGCCCAAAAGAATCTCACTTGATCACTGTAAAAATAATTTTAAGATATTTGAAAAGAATAATTTCCTTACCTTTTCTATTTATAAAAACTTTTTCATTTACTTTAACTTCATACTCAAATGTTAATTTTTATGGGTGAATACTAGATAGGAAAAACACATCATGAACCTGTAATTTTCTAGGAAAATATTTAATGTCATGGTATAGTAAGAAATAATACTCTATTGCATTATCAATTGTCAAAGCTGAATATATTATAGCTAGAATTTGTTGTACACAGGTGTTGTGGATGAAAAACACCCTGATGGATTTTAGATCCAATTTTAATAATTTACCAATTAAATGTGATAACATAAGTGCTATTAACATTTCAAAAAAATCCTATAAATCGCTCAAGAAAAAATCACATGGATTTAATGCATCACTTCTTAAGAGATCATGCACAAAAAGGTGATATCTATTTAGAATTAAATTTTACATAGAGTCAATTAGAAGACATTTTCTCTAATCCAATATCTATTGAGCGAATTGATTTTATAAAATATGAATTAGGATTGTTTAATTTAATTTTATTTCATTCTAATTATATGCTCCATGAATTTATACATAATTTTTTTAGTTAATCCCTTTACTTTTTGTAGTTAGAGTCTCCATTTTATTTTTAATCGTATCATAAAGTGACCTGTTTCCTATTTTTGTTATGATTACTTTTTACATAACTCTAGTCATGACTTTTCATATATCTCAAATGAGAAAGTAATTCATTAATTCACACATAAAACTCAACTGAACCTCATAAATTATTCCTCATCCTCAACCCATTTTCCCTAAAATATTTGAAAATTCTTTCCTTTCATTCATTTACTATGGGAAAATAAGTGATTTGACAGTGGTTCTATGAGTAGCTTAAAGCAAAAAAAAAATTTGAGGAAAGTTTTGAGTGGAAAGAAAATCTATTTCAGTTGGTTGGACTAAAAAAATATGATATTAAAGAATGTCATAAACTTCCAAGGATGAGAGTTTATCTATGGTGAAAAGTGAATTGAGTTCTTCTATGAGAAGGAAGTCTGTGAGTTTTATCAGCTTGCGAATTTCCATTTTAGTGACAATAAAGACCTCATAACCTTGAAGGTTAATGAGATAGAGTTTTCAATGTCTTCAGTTAAAATGGCTAGAATATTTTACTATCTATACAAAGGGATCTATGATTTTAGTACATCTCCAGCTGTGATTGAAAAATTCACCCCTCCAGAGATAATTAAATCTTTTGTAACTCTTGATTTTGAAAATAAAGTTGTTAGCGAACTTAACCCAAACCATAAAGTTCTTGTAAAGTTTATACAATCAAAAATTTCCTAGAGGAGTAACGAGTTTGAAAAGGTTTTGTTTCAACACATATATTTGTTTTATATCTTTTTGATAAATAATTAAGTTAATATCCTTCACTATATTTTGTGTTATATGTTCCATGTTCATAATAAATCAGTAAGTTTGTATCCATTCAGATAGATTCTAGCTTTGATTTTTGAGAAAGAAAAAGTATGTATTAGTGAGGTAATGGCCTCTAAATGCCACAGTTTAACCAATCTTAGTGCTGGTGTGTTAAAAATAAGTGGATATTTCTAGAGTTTCTCTACAAATAAAATATTACCAATTAGGGATGATGAGGAAACCAAAGTGGTCCATGGTCAAGTTGAGGGGGAGAAAACTCAAGCTATTATAGTTGTTGGAATAACTAAAGTGGTTGCCACATGTATAGTTGTGGAAGACCTATTGGACATCGTGACTCTTGCTAATAGGAGAAGGAGAGTGTGGGTGGCTATCTCAAAATAGATTCAACTCAAAGGTGGTTTTAGAGCTGAGGGAGCCGCACAATAAGTGGAATTTGTAGCGCATCATGCAGTTGTTCAAATGCATTTGATTGATGTTGTTTTACCTCTAATTATACCATTTTTGGAAACCATAGAAGGTTTGGCTATGGACATTATGAGACTGGTAAGTATTGGTTAATAGAGAACTATTTCTACTATTATTGGAGTGGTTCCCTTATCTGAAGTGTCTCCACCTATTAAGACTAAATGAAAAATCAAATGAGAAATAATTCAATTTGTTGTAAATGATTTTCTTGGGTATGAAGAAGAATAAGAAATTGTAGCAGAAGATGTTGTTTCATTAGTGGATGTGAGAAAGAAAAAGAGAACTTCATATGATTCCTATCAAGTTTAAGAAAATCAATAAGTTAAAAAGAATCAACAAGTTAAAGAGAATCAATAAGTGGAAGAGAATCAAAAAGTATCAGAGAATAGAGAAGCTACTTCTCCTATCCATGTTAAAGTTGAACATAATGGCATTGTGGTGCCTACTACTAACATTGTAACCTGTGGAGAAATAATTCTATCACAATTTTATAAGTTAATGGATGAAGTTAATTCTTTGAATGTTGAGTTGGTGGAATCTCAAGCTGAAGTCAAAATTATTAGATATAATTTAGTTTAAAAATATGATATAAATAGTTTAAGGAAGATGATGGTGCTCAATTTGAGTATATCAAGAGGATACAAAGTTCTTCACCCAATATTGTCTTGAAGATAGATTTTAATGGCTTAAAAGCATGATTTAATCTATTCTGGATGCATCTCAGAAAGAGCCTACTACCGAGTCATCTAAGGAAGGATATATGGATTATAGTGCTATAGGAAACAAGATAGAAGTAGTCTCACATACCCTTAACACCTTTACTGTAAAAACTAAATCTATGTAGTGTGATTTTATTTCATCTAACATGTTTAAATCTAAATATAGGGATTTATTTGCTAAAATTAGGATCATACCAATCATTCCTTAAAGTACTATCCATGTCTTGGATCAGTCTCAGAAGGATTTGAGTAGTCTTCTTTAGGATAATGATCCTTTGATAAAGGAGATATCTATGAAGGCCTAGAAAGATTCCAGTTTGTTTGTCCATGATCTTGGAAAGATGGATATATCATTATCAAACACATTTTCATCCCCGTAGGATAATATTGAAACACTTCACCAATTAGTTCTCAATTCTCATTTATCCAACTCTTCTTCAAAAGAAGAAGATTTTTTTTTGAACTGTGAGAGTGGCGTGTTACCTCCAGTGGTAAGGAATTTGTTGTGGCATATACTTCTTAAATATTCCCAATTACATCTCCCCCAAAAATAGTGAACTTAGTTTTTTTGATACTCAGATGGACATGTTGAGGAAGTTAACCCTTAATTGTGTAAGAAATTATGATATGCAAAACTATATTGCTACATTTTCCCTAAAATCATGTCAATGATTCAATGCCATACTAGACTTCTATTGAAGTGATATTGTTAATAGAATTGATATGCATGTGAATTATCTTTTTAACTTGAGAGGAATATGTTCTCTAAGGCCTATCATTCCTAACCACCATCCTCCCACATCTCAAAAGTTGAAGTAATTATCTGATCTAATTATTATATATGAAAGGAAAATTAGAAGGTAATGAATACACTATCTATACCTGAAGTCTCTACTTTTATTGCCTTATTTAAGATTATTTCTCTTGTGGAGACATATATGACATTTACAAGGCTTATGTGACTATTTCTGGCATTAGGGATGGTACTATGAAGGTTCTCCCATATGATTGATCTGGTATTGGTGGATCATCTGGTTCTAAAGTTCATGTTGGTGATCTCTCTAGATCAAGTTCATATTCCCCATTTCCTATATCTTTATTACCACATGGCCAACCACAATCATTTAAGAAACCACCACCCAAGCATCGTCCTATTAATCCCAAACCCAAGGACTGCTTTTCTTTCATGTTTGTGTTGAAATTCACTGATGTTATTTCTTGGTTTCTTCATAACATTTAAATGCTTGTTTTTGGATGTTTATTGATTGTTTTTTAAATTCCTTTTCATTACTTATGTTATATGATTATCCTTTTCTTATTGTAATCTTCTTTCTATTTATTTCATGTTGTCTCTTTTCTTTTATTTTTGTTTGGATGCTTATTTTAATTTCAATTCCATGCCAAATTCTATTCAGATTTAGTACCTTATACTCTGACTATTTACACTTATTCCTGTGCAATAATGAATTTTATTTTTTTTTACCTTTATTCTTTTTAATATTATAAAAAAGAGGAAATTTGATCACATAATTCACAAAATTTACCTCTTATTAAATATCCCACTTTTTTGAAAATTTCTATTCATCATATTGTGGGTTTTGTGATCATAAAAAATAGAGATATTGTTGGATAGACTTATGTTGTTCTAATATATCTCAATGATTTATGTGTTTTGATACTCAAAAAATCCATATTTGTTTTACTGATGAATTTATCTTAAGTATTTTTGGATTTTATCGTAGCCAAAATTTTAACTCTCTTTAAAAGCCATGAATTGTTTTTTGAATAAATTTAAAATGAATTTATCTTATGTGATCGATATGTCAAAGGTAATCTATCCTATGAGTATAAATATAATTATTCTATAGGAACTAGAATTCAATTTATTCTAAAGGACATTATCTTACGTGGAAAAATTTATCTTACTCTCCAATAAAATCTCTTACGAAGTAAATCTAATACTTGCAGTGGTGGGGCTGCTCGATCGACACCATTTTATGATTCAGTTTTCCTCGGAGGAGGATCTTGCTATCATGTGGTCTAGGGCACCCTGAAGATGCAACAGAGATCCCTTCTTCCTCTTTCGCTGGAGTTTTGATTACCACATGCAGCGCGACCCATCTACAGTCGCAATTTGGGTTAGTCTCCCTAGTATCCCTCTATATTTCCAAAATCCATATATCCTGTGTGTTATTGGGAATATTATCGGAAGATACCTTTGTTCTGATCGGAGAACGGAAGTCCTATGTCACCCTGTTTGTCCTAGAATTTGTGTCGAGGTATATGTTGTGAGGCCACCTGTTAATTAGGTCTGGATCACGGATGGGGAAGAGTTCCGATGGAAGTAGGAGGTCATCTTCGAGTCTTGGATGAATTTTTGTGCAATATGCCGTAGGTTCGGTCATCATGAGTTTGTATATCTAAGCATGAAATTGGTCGGGTATTCACAGGCAGTGAATTTGGGAAATGTTGGCCCTGGCGATGCTGATAGGGTGTCGTCGCTGGTGGAGAGACAACCCATGACTCCTCTGCCTGGGCGGTCTCCTTTTTGTGCAAGTGAGGGGAATGTTTTCCCTAAGAAGGTTGTGAAGCAGGCTGGAAAGGAGGCTTCTGTGGAGCAGGAAATGAGAGAGGATGTCCAGTCGCATTCTGCTATGGCATATGAGGGTGTACTGAAAGATATTGGAGGGGCTACTATGGCTGCAGCTGTTGTGAAGGAGGTGCAACCTTCGTTGAATCCTTCTGTGAAGAAGATTTTTGATCATTTGAAAGCTGATCTTGGTGGCTGGCAGTGGACTTCATCAGATGACACTAGCAGTGGTCCCCTGCAGTTGGTTACTGTTTGCATTAGCAACCAGTTCGAGGCTCTGGAGAATGAGGAAGCTGCTCCTAGCGAGGATGGCCTTCAAAGGACTGACTCTGCTAATATGCAGCATGCTGCCGCTGATGTGCTTGTCGTGACTGATAAAATATCTATAATGGAGCCTCATGATGTTCATGGAATTGAGGTTCCCCTGCAATGCCTCATGCCGATTGATGATAACATGCAAGTGCACTCAGCAGGAGGTGAATGTCTGACTGTTTCAAAGGGTATTTTGTCTGAAGGGACTGATGGATATCAAGCAGTTGGCTCTGTGCACATCAACGGAAAGTGGGGAAATGTATCGGATAGTGACAAATAGAATGATAGTGATGCTTCCAGACTATATTACAATGATGTGGTTCAAGGTGGACAAAATAAATTGCTTACAAGTGAATGTGGTAAGTCTGCTCCTCCAAGAAGAAGGCTGAAAAAAGACTATTCTTTCCTGCCAAGTCCAATGTCTACCAAATCATCCTCCAAGAGGTAGAGTGTTCCTGGGACTGTCATTGGTTTGAAAAAGGAATTTCAATATTCTAAGGAGTTTCTCTCATTGGATAAGTTGAATCTGAGAAGGAAATATGCGAAAATCCTGAGGCACTATGAGAGCTCGGAGTGGGAATCAACGACTGTGGATGAATATGGTGATGGGGATGATTTTTATGATATGTAGTTGTATTTTTGGTGTGCTTTACTTGATTACTGTACTTTTCTTTTAATTTAATAAATGGTCAGAGGTTTTCCTCTAACTGCACTTTCCTGGTAAATCTAATACTTGCGATGGAATTAAATTTGAGATAAAGTAATTATCTTACAAAAAAACAATGTAAGGAAATTATCCTACATCATAAAAGAACCCACTTAAAAAGAATGCATAAATTAATTATCTTATAAAAAAGGAACTTATCAATAGTTGAAGAATTATATTACGAAATTATGAATTATGAATTTATTTTATTTTGTTAATTAAATGAAACTTCTATTTAATATACCTTTTTTTCTGTTGTGAGATTTTGTTACGTTGTGGAACCGTCAGGACATTCCTTTCCATCCGTGTGTCCCCCCTTTCTGTTCGTTGGTTTTAGTCATGCCATCACATTCGGTCCCTCTATTTTTCCCTTGTCTGCTCTTTTTTTTCTTGGCAGGGGGATTCCTCGATTGAGAGGTGCAGCAAGAAGGTGTGAGACCTGCAGATGGGTTTCCTGGTTCGCCGCAAGAAAGAGGGTGAGCTTCCCTCAGTTTGGCCAGTTTCTTGGCCAGGAAGTTTGATCTACTGTCGTAGGGTTTTCCCTCCTAGTTTGTGGAGAATATGGGGGAGTGGTGTGCATCCCTTCTACGTGGTGACAGGGGTCCCTCAAATATGGACCAGGCGAAGCAGCTCAGTTGGAATGGGATCTGTTCGATGTTGAAGTAGCCGACCACCACCATTGAGGGTTCTAGATTTGGGATGAATGTGTTGGCATTGTTGAAGATTTGCGATCTTTCTCGCAAAGATTTGGCCGAACAGGCCGTCGGTGAGGTTGTACGAGCTGGGCGAGCGATGACCATTCCAAGAAGGGAAGAATTTCTTGATTTGGGATTGTTAATTACTCGAGCGAATCAATCCATAGCACCGATGATCCAACCATTTTGAGTCTCATTACAGAAACAACACCCTGAATACCAGGGATAGCAGCGACAATCATGTGGATGACGGACCTTGATGACTTAGATGCAACAACAACAATTTCAGTGCTTTTACTGAGTTTTTTATGTTCATTTAAAAGAATTTTTCTAAATAATGAAAGATCGATTTAGATAGAGCATCTTGTTTTCTAGAATAGAAAAATCCAATGATGAAGAAATCTACTACAACCTACCATCCCTATTCATTCTTTCTTTGGAAAAAAGGAAAAACACTAATTAAGAACCCATGACTTTAGTATTTCAAAAGGATTATTCGCTTGACCATTGGTATTAAAAAGTGTGATTTGTTCAAATTCAAAATAGGAGATATATAAAGTAAAGATCACCAATGCATGAAATATATGACTTATGCAATATATAAAACATATAAGATGTAAAAAATATATATAATAAATAGGATACATGAATTATTTCTCTAGTGAATGATTAACTCTTGAACATATTTTTTGTTGTGCTTACAAGTTTATCCTTTGTAGTCGAAGAACTTATATAGATACTTTTTGAAGATACTCTTCTTTAGATGTTTCTTCATCATCTGTCAATTGCTGCTTACAACTATGCACTATACCTATATCTGTCTTAATTCTCATCTTTGTATCATTATGAACTCACTGTTTTTGAGTGTGCTAAGACCATAGATAGGTATTGTAAAGGGGGAGCCTAATTAAAAGATCTTAGAACTTTTGTAATAAGTAATGGTTTCTTTCACACATCTGCAAAGCCCCTAGAAAAAGGGATTATATAGTGAAAATCACTAAACTCGAGGAGTAGAGTGATGGTGGAGTGGACTAAGAGATATTTGTGCCCCAAAACACTATATATACTCAATGTTCTATCTTTATCTTACCATTTTTTATTTCTTTTCTCATTCATGATAAGTGAAGATTAGAATCGTTAAGTCCTAAAGAGAGGGTGGTTTTTATGCGAAGAAAATTTCAAGAAATCAACTCACCCCCTCTTGAATCATTGCTACATTTGTCTCCAATCGACAAACACATCATTGTTACTCAATCTACAAATGGGTCTAATGTGATATCAATCAAACACGCTTATATCACCATACAAAACATGTCTACCAAAAAATGTATCTCTCTATACCGTATATATGATTATATAATCCCCTTTTCCAAGACATTGGGTGACCACTAGACATAGAACATGAAAATATAATTTAGGCCATATCATATGTTCATGATTCTCCAAAATAAACTATACAGTTTTAATGAATACATCACATTCCAATCATCCAAGTAGTTGAGAATATCACATGTATCTCAACTTTTAATGGTATGAGCTTTCACTCAAGGGAAACTTTGTCTATGCATGGAATTTGATGATCGTTCAGTGTTTTTGGGTTTATTAGAACTCATTTAAATTTATATGAAGTGATTTGGTGGCTTGATTGATCAGTAAAAGACATGATATTTTGATTAAAAATGGGAAAATGGTAAATTCTTCCTTAATGAAACATCACATTAAAAAACGGACTACACCGTCGGGTTAAGAATGATGTGTTTACCCTAAAGTAACGTTTTAATAATTTTCAAGTGATGTTAAGTCATCACATGATGGTGATGATTCATTTTTAGAATTAATAATATTTATTAATCCTTTGTAGTGAGTGTCTCGAACTTACAATCGAGAATAACATATCTTTTAATCATTAGATGATGCCCATTTTGATTCTATTGAATTTGATGACACCTATATTTATTAGAATAGGCCCCATTATGTTTTTTCGGGGCATTGATAGAAGTTAGGAAATGTTTTGTGACTTTGGTATTTATGAATGATAAAACATTAATATCTTTTAAACGGTGCATCATATTTGGAAAAAGATTTCATGACTAATGTTGCAACATCAATGAAATTATCACTGCCACTAATAGTTTCAATATATAACTTTCTCCTTAATACAAAGCAACTGTTAAAGAATACACCACCACCCATCTTTCGAACTAAATCCTTCTTGATTTAATCTAGGGACAACATATGCTTCATCTTGGGTGCAGAGTGTAACCCAAAATCTAAGAATTCCAATCTTCTAGGGTCTCTACAAGTAGGAGTTTGGATCATAACCACAATTATTTTGGAATCCAAGAAAAACAACTTGAGCAAAGACTTGAAAGAGATCATAGGAATGAAATGAGTGATAAATAGGTTGAGAAGGATATGGGAGGATAAAAATGATGGAATGGGGGGACTGTAAAAACAATGGGAGTGTAGTTTCAGAATCATTATCCATTGAAAAATTAAATTTTCATGTTTATTAGGAAAATAAGAGTCGCATCTATTGCATGCATCAAATTTGTTTCACTTCCAATTACATTGAATTATGCCACCCAATACCAAATGGGTATGAAAAAAAAGTTATAAGCAGTGATGCATGTTTTTTTGGGATTATTGGTATGATTTAGTTAGTTCTCTATGGGTGTGTTTATAACTTTATATGATTTTTACTCTATAATAAATTATGAAAATGTCAAATATAACAACATTGTGACTATGAAAATATAGATAAAAACTCATATCCAACACCTATCTTATCTCTCATGAATTGTCACCCTAGATAGACGATTAATGACTACATTAGATTATTTACAGATAATCCATAACTTAAATGTATTGAGGTGCTTAGAGAAATTCTTCACCATTTTAAAAATAGGCCACTTAAGGCAAGAAACTCTTAATCACAAATCATGAAGTCATATTCAACAACAACATCCTATAAATTATAGGAACCGGTCAATAAAAACTCAAATAAAATAACTCTCTCTTCTGTAAAATGATAAGAATTGTCATGCTTAACAACGTAAATTTTAGTTATAATCATTTTACTCAAGTGATACTGGAACACTACTCTCATCCCATTGATACTGATGTTTGATTATAGTCATATATTATACTTGATTTTCATGAAAACTTTTAATGTGAATTTTCATTTGTTCTGCCTAATTTTCCTTATTTTGTTAATATTTTTAGATTGATTGGAGTTATCAATAGAATATGAAATGTTTTTGAACTATAATGAATAAAAAGATAAAAAAACCACATCATGTTGATCAACTAACAATTTTGGTTCATCTTGATGTTGATAATCCTACCCGACATGCTAAATTTTAATAAAGATATTTATTGGGAATAAAAATCATGTCATGATGAATAATACCCTGGAATTTTCATGTGTTTACAAAATAAATTGAATAAAATATATTTCCAAAGAATTACGGCTGCTTAAAACATTAAGGTTCAAGATCCATACTTCATGAATAAATCTTGTTTTGGTTCTGTAGAGTTAAAGTCATTTTATATTTATTAAAGTCATGGTTGATTATAAGTTAACATAAAAATGGTGAGACTCATTTTGAATACCATGTATCTCAAAGATTTCATTTTGGATCCAAATAAGGCCACAACTAAATACACCACGCCATGTCATGGTTGAAGCAATTTTGGGTATGAAATTTGAATCCAACTATGATTTAGGCATTTTCTTTAAGTGTTTCATTCATATTTAGTCATTTCAAAGATATATTGAAGACCACCATGATGTGGTTATAATATTGAATTATCATTTATTATACATAAATATTTTCTTAGTTTTCAGATCATGTGTTGACTTTTCATAGAGTTTCAGAGTTCTAGAGACTAATTTTTGGAGAATTATATTGACCTAGATTTTTATAGACATGTTTTGTTCATTTTTATTGAATTTAATAGAAATATATTTTCTTTTATTTAAGTTTATCTATCCATTAATATAATTAAGATCATTTATCTTATAATTCACATATTAATGATTTTTTATCTATTCATGATCGTGACAGATTTATCATAGGTGACTAGTTTTCTAAAAGATAATAATAAAAAAAGGATGAGTATGTAATTATTTAATCAAAGTATTATTTTAAATGAAAATATTAATAATAGCATCTTTTTTATAATTAATGTTTTATCATATCTCATATTAGATATTTGAAAAAAAATTATAATAAGAGATTAAATCTATCATGGTAAAGTGGATGGAATCATGAGAATGGTTCTTATTCACCTTGTGTTCATATAATTAAAACTCTATGGACTTTGAACTATTTTAATTTTGTTGACCATGTGAATTAAGATGTTTGAAGAAGTATTAATTGAATTTAAATATGTGGATATAATTATATTTATAATTTTATAACTATTATTTTCAATGGATTTACTGAGTGAGTGAGATTTATATATTTTGAAACTAGCTCTCTTGACTTTGTTTTCCTATGGTGTCTATAATTTATTTCAGTGATTGACCCAAATTTTAATCATCATATTGATATATTTGTGATAAATTTAACATTAAATGTGAGAAATTATTTAGGATCTACATTTTATCTATGGTATTGACACCAAACTATCACTTTATTATAACTTAATAGTTTATTACAAAGAATATTCAATGTGAATTCAAAATTTGTAAGTCATGTAGTTTAACAATGATAGATGCCTCAACCAAATTATTTGTGTTGTTATTAAGGATGGTGAAACTAGAATTTTTAAACAGCGAGTGATTATTTTACTCATTTTCACCCCTTTTCTATTTCCCCATTTTATTATTTTTAGTCACGACTTCTTGGATGTGTCTACCAAAAAGGTACCTGAGCTGGAGTGCCACATGACCTTAGGTGAACCTCCGCATCCACTAAAGGCTATTTACTAGGGGATAGGGACTAAAACAACCATTGAGAGAAAATTCCCTCAACCAAACTCATAGGGTTCATGCTCAAGTCAATATAAGATTTGGCATGACTTATCCATATAATAGACATACAATGGAAAAATAAATACAATTAGTGGTAGGATTTTTTATAGATTTTTTGGGGGATATCTATGCCCATTATCAATGGAATAATACATGAAATAAATTCCAAGATTAACTGGGATAGGAACCAATAAGGTGAAACTAGTAAACCATAAAATAAGTGTATATCATTTTCCAAGCCTTCAATCTTCATTGGTAGTGATCTTGATCAATCACCCCTAGAAAAAACCAATAATTTATTACCCACAACAACATCCACCAACCATTGGAATAAACAAATGATTTAGTGGGTCTTCAATTATATGAATGGTATGCTAGAACCTCCTCCTCAAAAGAAAATGGAGAATCAAGCTTGAGAGAATTTTGGCCATGTGATAATAATCTATGATCTATCAAAAGGGGTCCTTGAGTTCCCTTTAAATAGAGCTGTATAGTTAAATGATTAATCCCATTGGAACACAAATGTTTTGAAATGATTAATAAATTTTGTAAGATTTTACAATATTAACATCATTTATTAATCTGATTATTAAACTCCTTTAACAATCAATGTTATATTTACATACCATCCCATGATGTGTTAATGAATGAAGGAATGTGATCATAACCTTGGGAGTTGATTTGAATGATATCGCATATCATTCAACAAGAACACATTGATGTGGTACAAGAAACCACAAGATGACACTGACTATGATGTGGTGACTTTCACCACATCATGGTATGTGCTTTAGTGTAAGAATACAAAAATCTACCATTTTCACTAAATCATTATAGACTTTATGTAAAACTTTACAACTCATTTTGAATCCATCCAAACTATTTTGTATATGATTATCATAATCTCTCTCACATTTTATACCAAAATCAATCCTGATTCTAGGGATTTATGTGTGACCCTATAGACCTTTTTTGCATTGAAAAAAATTATAAATTCCCTAGTCTATAATCATAAGAAAAAAGTGGCATCTGGAAAAGTTTCATTGCAACAAAAACTATAAAAGGGTTTGGTGTGATCTCGATAAAACACACTCATATCTCCACATGAACATGTTCAGCAGAAAATGTATCTCTATACATCATATACATGTTATATAATCCTTTTTCCAAGACATCGAGTGACCAATAAACATGAAACATATTAATATAGTATAGGCCATCTCATACATTCATGATTCTCTAAAACAGACTTTCCAGTTTGAATGAATACATAACATGTCATTCATCCAAGTAGTTGAGAACATCACATGTCACTCGACTTATAATGGTATGAGATTTCACTTGAGGTAGAATTTGATTGTGTATGGAATTTGATGCTTGTTTAGTGTCATTGGGTTTATTATCACTCATTTGAATTTATATGAAGTGTTTTGGTGACTCGCTTGATCATTGAGAGACATTTATAGTGGAAATATCAATATTTTGATTCAAAAAGGTAAAACAATACATTCTTCCTGAAAATATTGTCAGATTGAAAAATGAACTACACTATTATGTTTGGAATGAGGTGTTCACCCTATGGTAATATTTGTATAATTTTTTGGTGATGTTAAGTCATCATGTGGAAGTGACGATTCATTTTTATATTTAATAATATTTATTAATTCTCTATAATGCATGGCTCAGAATCCCAGTCAAGAATAATATATCTTATTATCATCGATAATGTCCATTTCGTTTTTTTTGGATTTATTGATACCTGTATTTATTAGAGTGGTCCCCATGATGTTTTGTTGGGGGCATCAATAGAAGTAGAGAAAAGTTTTGTGACTTTGGGCCCCAATCCCATTTATAGATGAGAAAACATTCATATATTTTAAATAGTGTATCATATTGGAAAATAGATTGCACAACTGATTCAAAAATGGGGAGTTTTCTTTTGGATATTAGCTTGCAATTTTTTAGAGATCACAGGACAATCCCAACACATTAAGAATGTTTATATATTTTTAATGAAGGATAGGGAAATAACATAATACCCTCTCTATTTTATCTCTTCTTTCTCACACACACTCCCTCTCCCCCCCCCCTCTCTCTCAACCCCTATAGATATTAGATCTTTAGAAGAAGGTGGTAGCAAACTGCATGCATTGGGAAGCCTGATTCAAGGCATGATTCTTTGACCCAACCCCCAAAAGTCATATTTATTTTTATGTTATTTTAGTTTTCTTAAATTATTAGATAGATGATATTACACTATAATTTATGAATTGATTTTCATAATTAATCAAACATCACAATAATATGTTCATATTGGTGTATTAAAATTGATGATCCAACAATCGTATTGAGAAATATTCTAGAGAGAAGGTGTCAGGTTGAACTGAATTCACTATAGAATTTGGAAGCCTCAATGGTCAATTTTTTATAAATGGAGATCAGTTTTGGATTTCAGGTGATGAAAATAACCAAACCTGAGAGTTTTGTGAATATTTAAGGAAGTTGGTTAGTGGATAGTGGTGGTGTCAGTGGTAGTAATGATGGGAACCCTGTCGACAACAAGTGTGTGTGGCGATATTCACTACCACTACTTTCATTTTTTTAAAAGAGATTGATTGGTTGCATGAACCACATATGGTAGGTTGTGATCATGCATGCGTTAACCCCCAATGATGATATTCTCAAAAGGGGGAGGGCATTGCCCCTCCCATGTGATTATATATATATATATATATATATTCTTGTATATATAATAATAATAATAATCTTATTATTATTGTAATTTTTGAATTAAATAAATTTATTCCAATACCCAAATTGGATAAACTAATAGTCCATTTTGTATGATTTTTCATAAGGATTGAATTGAATTTTTTTTCGAGGGAAACCAAGCTCATTTAAAGGTAATTTTGGACATTTTATAGTGTTGGGTGTCAGGGTCAATGACGATCCAACCTGAGAAATATTATGAGGATACCACCTAGATCATTTTCATGATAAAAACACAATGATGACCTCTATTTGTTGATTTGGAATTCCCAAGTTGATAGAAACACAAGTTTATAATTTTAGATGTTGATTTTAGCGGTTTCAGTTTGATGACTCATAGTGTTGATGATGTCATTTAGGGATCTAATCATGAGACAATTACCCATTAGGAGGTGGAAAAAATTGACAGTGTTATTCCCAAGACACATACAACGGGTTCTAAGTGAATAAAATATACATTACTAAATCAATAACATTGAATTTACTTTAATTGATGATTGAAATATTATTATTACTTGATAATAATAATATTTAATGAGGAGTTATTAAACTTACATGAGAAGTTGAATTTAGTCATTGTATATGTTACCTATCCATAAGAGGTGGTGAATGGTCTATGTTGATAAATCAATGGCTATTATAAATTATTCCTAAAAAATAAAGACAACCATTGATCTTTATAATGATTCTCATTAAATAATGTTAGAAATCTCAAATGATTTTATAAAATTTATTTCATCTAAATTAATTTTAAACTATGAAAATATGCGAATGATATTAATATGAGTAATGCAACAAAGTAAAAGGATTATGTACACTTATGGAGATTGATAATTTATTATGTAATAATGAAAACTTAATGATTTTCCAAATTAAAAAGTTTACGATGAAGTGATGAACTAAAAGTAAGGGGATTATCAAATATTAAATAAAATAGGGATGATGTTGTGGGATGACTACTTATAGGGGAAAGTAGTGCTTGAGAGAATTGGTGCATTGTTGAGAAGAGATTTGTCAAGAATAGAACTTTGCAGTGTTAACTGGTTGATATAAATATGTTCATTTATATCAGGCATGTAATTTATTATAACCAATAAATTTTGATAAATCAGTTGAATGGTAATAGTCAGGCATAGTGATTAATGTACCATATCACTAAAATAGATAAAGTGGTGGAATATCACTGATGATGATCCATGACATTAATGATGAAAAACCTTCATCAAAGGGGATGTGAGTCCCTAATAAATGATAGGATTATCAAGAATGGAATGAGGAATAGTGATGGTGACTTTAATGAATGAATTCTTGGAATCATTATGATAAATATTCTAATAGCTTAGCATTTTCTAGAGAGCCTAGTGGAAGTACCATGCGTTATTCCTGAAGGTGTGATTATGACTTGTAAAGTGGGAGGTGATATTTACCATTATAAGATGTATCTAAATAGACAATTCAATAATTAAAATTATCTGTTATTTAATTATCATTAAATTTATATGAGATCGAGAAGTGGGAGTTTGTTATGGATAATGTTGTAGCTGTTGAGCAAGTGTTTTTTTCAACAATACATAATGTTTTTATTTAAAGGGGGGGTTTTGTTGAGAACAATACTCTATCTCTTTATGATAATTTTGATACTCACAAATATCCTTAATTATTTTCTAATGATTTTATTTGTTAAGAATTTTGCAGGAATTTATTATTTTATTTTACTCTTGAAATAACGAGAATTTATTACTAAAGTATTCGTATTTAGCGTATTATGGAAAAACTGTTCATACCCTACTTATTTGGGATCTGCTTTAGCGTATTTTGGAAACACTGTTCATACCATATGTGGAGAAACGTAGCGTAAGAATGAAAAGTGTGTATACTTTTTGATATAAGAGAAAATTATGGTTAATCAACCATACGTTATCGGCAAATTATGGAAGAAGAAACCTACGTTAGGAAGGAACCCTACATTTGGGATATTAGAAAAGTATAGAAGGAGAACCGTACGTAAGTATTAAATGTTACATTTTTTTCTCAAAAGTATGGTTCATCAACCTTACTTTTGTGAACAACCATACGTTCTTGGAAAAGTATGGATCAAGTAAAAGTATGGATCTTTTATTATTCGTTTGAAAGTTGAAGAGAAAAGTATTAATGGACAACCCTACGTTTGTAATAAAGCATACGTTGTCAACCCTACGTTTGAAGGCCACGTCATCAAACTTATGTTTGGCGTCAGAGAATTTAAAAAAACAATATTTTTATGCAACGGTCAGCAAACTGATTATTAGGCGGATTTCAAGCTGATTTTAAAGCTGCTTTTAAAGTTTGATCTTGATCGATTCAAAGTCATTTTATCAATGATTTAAGGATCGAATTAAAAGGATTTTTTATGTCGAGTCTTCAGGGAAGTTACGACTACTCTGTACATTCCAATGTTTGAATTTCACGAGTCAAAAGGCAACTTTTATGGATCTAAATTTGCAGAGGATGTACTCTTCATTGTTATATATTTGTGTTTTCTCTGAAACAGATTATGATAATTAATCTATCATTCAAAAAGGGTGGAAAAAGAAAAAACAGAGACTACTCGAAACGTACAGATCTGCTGATTCAATAGGAGCATCAAAGCTCTGTTTATTGAAGAAGAAAGAATATGATAGAAGATTCACTTGTTCTACATCAAAGATATAATGTGGATCTGCTACTGCTGAAATTGTGAATTATATTTCTATATCTATTGAAATGGGATCGACTCAGAACAAATATTATGTGAAGATCATTATTTCTGAAGGTGACGATCAGTCTACTGTCAATTTCATGTTGTTGCAATTGTGGAGAACATCTGGAAAGTATTTTTAGAATACAAAAATCTTTATTTTATATTCTTGAGTAACTGGCTTCTCGTACTAAGTTGTGTAGGTTCTGTGAGTGAATCAGAAGGCTTTGTTTTGCCTTAATTTGAAAAGGTGTCAACTTCCTGTACTCAGTTGTTGAAATGTCTGTTGAAATGAGGACCAGATAGTGAAAATCACCAAGCTCGTGGAGTAGAGCGTTGGTGGAGTGGACTAGGGGCTTTCTGTTCCCCGAACCACTATATATTGTGTGTCTATACACTTCATATTTCTACTTCATTATTCATCTGATTAAAGTAAAAAGCAGAACACAATCTCACAAAGATTTCTGAAAAGACACAATTCACCCCCCTCATGTGTATATTTGGTATAATCCGATCCAACAATTGGTATCAGAGGTTGAACTTTCTGATAAAGCCTTAACAAGATGAAAGTGATTATACACAGAGCAAGATGACTGATACAAGAGAGGGAATGTCTATGGTCAGAGCACCGTACTTCAATGGAGAAAATTATGGATGCTGGAAGTCGCGAATGATTATCTATCTAAAAATATTGGATACAGAGTATATTCTAAGATTCTGACTCCATATAAAATACCAGAAAAACCTGAAACATGGAGTGCAACTACTGAAACATATTATGACATGAACTCGAAGGAAATGAATGAAATTATATGTGGTCTAGGACCTGATGAATTCAACAGATTATCTCAATGCCCGACAGCATATGAAATGTGGAAAACTATTGTTGGTGCTTATGAAGGAACCAACAATATTAGGGAAATGAGATATACAACTGCTAAGCTTAAATTTGATACATTCAGAATGGTTGAAGGTGAAAGTATTACTCAAATGAATGGAAGATTGACAGAGATTGTCAATAATATAACTGCCTTGGGAGATCCCATTAAGCAAGCTGATCAAGCTTTAAAAGTACTGAGAGTACTACCTACAAAGTGGAATGGAATCTCTGCTGCAATTAGACAGTTGACAGCTGTCAAGAACTTAACCATGAGAGAACTGATTGGAACACCAATGATGTATGAAGCTGAGATGCAAGATAAAGCTAATGAACACAAAGTGCTTATTAAGAGAGATGACACTGCCTTGAAAGTGTCATCACAGAGCAAAAATAGAAAGATGAAGAAAAGTGTAAAAGAGAAATCAGAAAGTTCTGATTTATCAAATTCTGATGTGGAACTGGATCAGCTGGCCAGAAAATTCACTAAATTCAACAAAAAGAAGAAGGGCTTCAGAAAATCCTTCAAAAAGGATGACAAGGAAGTCAGATGTTATGAATGAAAGAAAATGGGGCATATCAGACCTGACTGTCATCAGATAAAAGAAGACAAGAAAAAGAAATTATTCAAAAGAAATGATTATGATCATAAGGAAAAGAAAGCCATGAAAGCTACATGGAGTGTATCTGAAGACTCCAGTTGCACTTCTGAATCAGACTCAGAGAAGGAAGAAGTAAATTTGAAAGCCAAAATGTGTTTTATGGAAGACACAGATGAGGTACAATCTTAATACTCTTCTGAATCTAGTTCTGAATCTAGTTACTCTAATGAAAAACTTGCAGCTTACTACAACATGTTTGAAGAAAAATACGATTCTTTGTTTAAGAAGCATAAGTATTTAAAGAAAATTTACAAAGTTGTTTCTAATGAAAGAGATACAATGCTAAAACAATATAAGAAGTTAACTGAGAAGTTTGACTCAATTAACACTAACAATACAGATTATGAATCAAGGATAAAATCACTGCAAAATGAAGTAGAAACCTATAAAAGTGCAGCCCTTATTTTTACTAAAGGGGAAAATACTTTAAATGAAATTCTTGGAAAAAATGTCATTAAAAAGGAAAGATTTGGAATTGGCAGTAAAGGGAAAAACCCAAGCTGTACAAGAATTATTTTATTCCAAGTACAAAAAGACTAGATTGTAATTACTGTGGAATAAGAGGACATACTTCTAATTTTTTTTCTTAAGATAACCCCAAATAAGTGGTATTAAGAAATATTTTGTATCGAATGATTTATTTGACTCCTGTGAAATTATAAAAACAAAGCAAGTCTGGATTTCCAGATCTCTGCTGGCTAACACCCCTGGACCCAACAGAATATGGGTACCAAAGAAAATTATATAAATGCCCTTGTAGGGAGTAGGTCACACAAGAAAAAAGGACATATGGTACATGGACAGTGGCTGCTCAAGACATATGAGTGGGAGCTCATCAAACTTCTCTACACTCACACAAAAAGATGGTGTACTAATCACTTTTGGTGACAATGTAAAAGGGAAGATCATTGGTATTGGAACAATTGGAAATCCAAAAGTTGTCTCAATCAACAAATTACTTTATGTACAAGGATTGAAACACAATATGATAAGTATTTCTCAACTATGTGATGATGGTTATGCTGTTTATTTTTCTAACAATTGCTGTTCTGTTTTCAAGAATAAACTGCTTAAATTTAGAGCACCTAGAACTGACAATGTGTATACCCTGGATTTAAATTCCTTATGTAAACAACAAGTAAACTACTTAACTGCTAAAGTGAATGAATCTTGGATCTAGCATAGGAGACTTGGACATTGTAATGTATATGTTTTATATAAATTATCTAAGAAACAATTAGTTTCTGATTTTCCTAGTCTCATATTTGAAAGTAACATATTCTGTGATGCATGTCAACTAGGCAAGTAACACAAATCATCCTTCAAATATGTTAACAAAATTTCTACATCTAAACCTCTAGAACTTATCCATATGGATTTTTTTAGACCCTCAAGAGTAGCAAGCTTGGCTGGTAAAATATATGTATTTGTTTTAGTTGATGACTATTCTATATTTACATGGATTTTCTTTTTGAAATTTAAAAATAAATCTTTTACTTTATTTGAAAGTTTTTGCAAATTTGTTCAAAATGAAAAAGGTTTTTAAATAATTTCATTAAGAAGTGATCATGGTGGAGAATTTGAGAATCATGAATTTGATTCCTTCTGCTCAAATATGGGTATTAAACACACATTATCTGCACCAAGAACACCTTAACAAAATGGAATTGTTGAAAGAATAAATAGGACTATTCAGGAAATGGATAGGACTATGCTAAATGAATACAGTCTTTTTACCTATTTTTGGGCAAAAGCTGTAAGCACAGCCTGCTATATAATGAATAGAGTTTTAATTAGACCTCTTTTGAAAAAGACAACCTATGAACTTTGGAATAACAAGAAACCTAAAGTTAACTACTTTAAAGTTTTTGGATGAAAGGTTTACATCTTGAACACCAAGTATAATCTTGGTAAGATTGATCCAAAATCCAATGAAGGCATTTTCTTAGGATATTCTGCTACCTCCAAAGCTTATAGAGTCTATAATAAGAAGTCAAGGATTGTTGAAGAATCAGTTCATGCGAAATTTGATGAATCTGATCCCTTTGAGAAAAGGACATATCAAATGGATGAAGCTGACTCTAATGATAACATGAAACTTGAGAATTTGAAAAATGATTTTGAAAAAGATATAAAATAAATTCAGTCCAGTTCAAAAGAACATGATACTGAAGAACCTATGAGTGTGTTACCTAGACAGACTAGAACTCTAAAGAATCACCCCTTAGAGAATATAATAGGTGACTTAGATACAGGAATAAAAACTAAAATAAATATAGGAAATCTTGTATAATTATCTACCTTTCTATCCCAATTAGAACCCAAATCTATAGAAGAAGCTTTAGATGATGAAAGCTGGATGATAGCAATGCAAGAAGAATTAAACCAGTTCAAAAGAAATGAAGTTTTGAAATTAGTTTAAAGACCACAGAATTATCCAGTGATAAGAACCAAACATGTCTTTAGAAATAAGCAAGATGATCAAGGAATAATAACTAGAAATAAAGATAAAATTATAGCTAAAGGATATAATCAGGAAGAAGGTATAGATTATGATGAGACCTTTGCACCTGTATCTATATTAAAATCTATTATAATCCTTTTGGCCTATGCATCTCATATAAAATTTAAGTTATTTCAGATGGATGTTAAGTCTTCCTTTTTAAATGATTATTTAATGGAGGAAGTTTATGTTGAGCAACCTCCTGGTTTTGAAAATTCTCAAAAACCAGATTCTGTTTTTAAACTTACTAAAGCTCTTTATGGCCTTAAACAAGCATCTAGATCTTGGTATGAAATATTAAGCTCTTTTCTATTGGAAAATGATTTTATTTTTGGAATGACAGATCCAACACTTTTCAAAAAAATTGTAAATTCTAATATTTTATTGGTTTAAATTTATGTTGATAATGTAATTTTTAGATCAACTAATAAAACCATTTGTTATGAGTTTTCAAAGTTAATGCAAAAAAAAATTGAAATGAGTATGATGGGAGAATTTAAATTCTTTTTAGGTCTTCAAATTTATCAAAAAGATTTTGGAAATGTTTTAAACCAAAGAAAATACATTACTAATTTATTAAAGAAATTTGGACTTGAAAACAACAAGACATATACAACTCCTATGTGCACTAATATAAAACTTGATTTGGATGAAACTAAAAAATCAGTTGACAACAAGTTATATAGAGGTATGATTGGTAGTTTTTTATATCTTACTACTAGTAGGCCAGATATAATGTATTCAGTATTTCTTTGTGCAAGATTTCAATCAAATCCTAAAGAATCTCATTTAACTACCATTAAAATAATTTTTAGATATTTAAAAGGAACTATTTCTCAATCTCATCTGTATCCCAAAACTTCTGATTTTAATTTAATTTCATATTCAGATGCAGACTTTGGGAGTTGCAGATTAGATAGGAAAATCACATCAGGAACTTGTCACTTTTTAGGGAAATCTTTAGTGTCATGGTCAAGTATGAAACAACATTCAGTTGCCCTGTCAATAGTTGAGGCAGAATATGTTTCTATTGGCAGTTTTTGTGCACAAGTGTTGTGGATGAAAAACACTCTTATAGACTTTGGACTAAATTTTAATAATACACTTATTTTATGTGATAATACTAGTGCTATAAATATTTCGAAAAATCCTATTAATCATTCTAGGACTAAGAATATTGATATCATACATCATTTTCTAAGATATCATGTTCTTAAAAAGGATATATCTTTGGAATTTGTAAGTACTGAAATTCAATTAGATGATGTTTTTACTAAACCACTTCTTACTGCAAGGTTTGATTTTATTAAGGGTGAGCTAGGTTTATTTAATTTTAAATAAAGCTTTATTTTATTTTTCTATGCTGTTTCTTTATTTTAATTCTGTTTAAAATAATTTAGTTATTTATTTTTCAAACAAAATAATTTTTTTCCTCGCATAATAATTTTTATTTTATGATCAAAATCTATGTAATGATTACTTAAAACACGAGAATCAGGGTTATCAGGAATCCTTTCAACTTCTAAACCGTTTCATTTCTACCAAAATCCTTTCAAACCCGCGAAATCATACCACTGATCGAAAACCCTAATCTTCGAACCTTGGAAACCCTAATCTTCAAACCTTCAGAGATTCTCACATAAATGACAAAGACTAAGAGAGATGATGAAGTCGAAACCAGCAGTGCCAAGAAACAACATTCAGAAGGAATGAAAATCGTACAAGGAAAGGTGATTGATCTCGAATGGCTCTATCAGACAAATCTCCTGTTGAAACAAGCATTGTCATTTCATAATCTCGAATAGACTTTCAACAGTGAGAATACAAAATTTTTGTATGAGGTAGAGCTTCGACATTTCTTCAAGTCTGTACAATTTAGTCTGGGAGATAACGAGGACTCTATGCAGGCTAAGATAGTGGATAGAGATTTTTCAATCTCTTTAGTTGAAATTGGTCAGATTTTAAACTTCCCTCATGAGGGAATTTTTCATTTCAATTTGAAAAATATTGGAGATTCTATGCATAAATCAGAGGACATAATTCCTTTTCTTTTTGGTACTACATCTGTAAGAAAGATGTTCATAAAGGATTTGGAGCCAGATCATAAAATTTTGGTAAAATTTATGCAAAAAGGGATTGCACCGAGGATGCATGAGATGGAAAAGATATTATATCCCAATATGTATATAATGTATCTTTTTCTCAGTGATATTAAACTCAATTTTCCTAGGTATATGGTTAGATACCTCAGATATTGTTGTCAGATTGATGCCCGAATGAACTTTTACCCTTTTGGTCGATTCATCTCCAAACTGTTGTTTAAGAAGGATATGGTGAGACTGGTGGATGCCAAAGTGCATTGTCATCATATTAATTTGTTTAATGCTGGAACTTTAAGAAAGATTGGCTATTTATGGAGCACTATAAAAGGAAAACTTTTTCCAGTAGGAGCTGAGGATGAATCAGAGAGTGCTCATGCTCAATCTGCTAAGTTCAAGGAGGGAAAAGCTGAATCGAGAGTCAGCACTACAGCAAGAAGGATCAGATTTGAAGTGGAAGATACTGAGGAAGAAAGAAGTTAGGATGGACTTCAATCTCAGAGGAAAAGAACTGCGATTGCGACACATACTTCCCCTGAATTGACCACAAGAGATTTACTCTCTTACAGATTTGTCAGAGAAAAGGTTGTTGAACAATCTCAAGAAAAGAATGTGGCTGTTACAGACCATGATCCTGCAAGAATTGAAGTTGAAAGATCAGAACAACAGGTTGTAGCAGATGTTGAAGTTACACTTCAACAAGATGAGGAGGCAGAGCCTGGTGAGAAAGTGGCCAGACCTCAAGAAACTCCAGAGGATATAATTTTAGAAAATCCATTGGATGAAAAAATTACTGATGTTTGTGATGAGCATGTTTATGAAGCTCACATAGATTTACTTCAAGAGTATTTTTCTGTGGAAGAGTCTGAAAAGGACTTTGAGGGAAAATCTGTGGACCAACCTACTCAGGAAAAGGAGAAAGACAAGTCTAATGCAGATTCGCTACCTTTAGTACTGCTGCATCACACTAAACTTGAGAATGAGAATCAAGCACAGGGTGCCTCTAATTCAGGGAATAAAGAAGTTGAAGAGCTGTACAAAAACTTATCTCAAATGAAATATGAGAATGATACTCTGAGAAGAGCCTTAACATCAGAACAGTTGAAATTTCAAAGGCTTAAGGCGAGTACAGTTTCAAGGCAAGAAGTTGAAATTTTCAAGGAGGATATGCTGAATGCTGTTGCCAAATTGAAATATGAAATGGTTATAAAGTCATATTTATCAGATCTTAAATTGTTTATGGAGACACAATTTGCATCAGTTGGGAATAATTATGCTAGTGGATCAGGTACTTCACCTGATTTAATCAGAAGGTTTCAAGCTATCACAGTTGCAATGAGCAACATGAATGACAGGTTGCAAGATCTTCAATGCAGCAGTGCTCCTTTATCTATTCTGTTATATAATCATAAATTCTTGGTTGATCAGTTGACATCCAATGAGCTAGGAATCAGCTCTATCTTAAATAAATTCACAGAGAATCTATCTTTGTTTATGGAGAAGGAAGAAAGACTTCATGAGATTTTCAAAGTCAATCTCATTGAAGACATTCATATGACTCAAGAGACCATAGATCTTATTATTAATATCGGTGATGGATTAATGAAAAGATTGAGGGAACAATTAATAGAAATCAAGTCTGCAGTCCAGAGAAGATAAACCATACATGAACAATGACAAAACCTTGATTCCTATATTTATCATTTTTGTACATTTAATGAAAATCTGTTTCATTATATTTATTTGTTTTACTGTTCTTATTTCGATATTCCAGTAATCCAGATTAAATTATTACTAAACAGTTAATAATAGCATTTACTTATGTTCAGTGCTACATTAATCTGTGTTATATTCCATATTCTATCATTCTTTTTGATATCAAAAAAGGGGGAGAAATTTGGATAAACACAACATTTTTATATTTATTTTAAATTTATTTTAATTGGGGGAGAAATTATTAAAAAATGGATAAATCAAAGGGATAAATTAACATTGTATTTATCTTTTCAAAATTCAAAACTATTTGTAATTCATTTTGTAAGTTAATTTCATTAGTTATTTTATGGGTTTTGTGATCATCAAAAAGGGAGATATTTTTGAGCAAGTGTTGTTTTCAATAATACATAATGTTTTTATTTAAAGGGGGAGTTTTGTTGAGAACAATAATCTTTCTCTTTATGATAATTTTGATGCTCACAAATATCCTTAATTATTTTCTAATGATTTTATTTGTTAGGAATTTTACATGAATTTATTATTTTATTTTACTCTTGAAATAATGAAAATTTATTACTAAAGTATTTGTATTTAGCGTGTTCTGGAAACACTGTTCATACCCTACTTATTCGGGATCTTCTTTAGCATGTTCTGGAAACACTTTTCATACCCTATGTGGAGAAACGTAGCATAAGGACGAAAAGCATGTATACTTTTTGAGATAAGAGAAAAGTATGATTAATCAACCATATGTTATCGACAAAGTATGGAAGAAGAACCCTACGTTAGGAAGGAACCCTACATTTGGGATATTAGAAAAGTATGGAAGGAGAACTGTATGTAAGTACTAAATGTTACGTTTGTTTCTCAAAAGTATGGTTCATCAACCTTACTTTTGTGAAAAACCATACGTTCTTGGAAAAGTATGGATCAAGTAAAAGTATGGATCTTTTATTATTCGTTTGAAAGTTGAAGAGAAAAGTATGGATGGACAACCCTAAGTTTGTAATCAACCATATGTTGTCAACCCTACGTTTGAAGGCCATGTCATCAACCTTACGCTTGGCATCAGAGAATTTAAAAAAAATGATATTTTTATGCAATAGTCAGCAAACTAATTATTAGGCGGATTTCAAGACGATTTTAAAGCTTCTTTTAAAGTATGATCTTGATCGATTCAAAGTTGTTTTATCAATGATTTAAGGATCAAATTAAAAGGAGTTTTTTATGCCAATTCTTCAGGGAAGTTACGACTACTCTGTATATTCCAATATTTGAATTTCACGAGTCAAAAGGCGACTTTTATGGATCTAAATTTTCAGGGGATGTGATCGTCATTGTTATATATTTGTGTTTTCTCTGAAACAGATTATGGTAATTAATCTATCATTCAAAAAGGGTGGAAAAAGAAAAAACAGAGACTACTCGAAACATACAGATCTGCTGATTCAAGAGGAGCGTCAAAGCTCTGTTTATTGAAGAAGAAGGAACATGATAGAAGATTCACTTGTTCTACATCGAAGATCTATTGTGGATCTACTACTACTGAAATTGTGAATTATATTTATATATCTATTGCAACGGGATCAACTCAGAACAACTCTTATGTGAAGATCATTATTTCTGAAGGTGACGATCGATCTACTGTCAATTTCATGCTGTTGTAATTGTGGAGAACATCTGGAAAGTATTTTTAGAATACAAAAATCTTTATTTTCTATTCTTGAGTAACCAGATTCTCGTACTAAGCCGTGTAGGTTTTGTGAGTGAACCAGAAGGCTTTGTTTTGCCTTAATTTGTAAAGGTGTCAACTGCCTGTACTCAGTTGTTGAAAGGTCTATTGAAATGAGGACCAGATAGTGAAAATCACCAAGCTTGTGGAGTAGAGCGTTGGGGGTGTGGACTAGGGGCTTTCTATTCCCTGAACCACTATATATTGTGTGTCTATGCACTTCATATTTCCGCTGCATTATTCATCTGATTAAAGTAAAAAGCAGAACACAATCTTGCGAAGATTTAGGAAAAGACACAATTCACCCCCCTCTTGTGTATATTTGGTATAATCTGATCCAACAGTAGCTAGATTTCTACCTAGGAAGTCTTATGTGATTTTTTTTAAAAGTTGAGGGGTCCAAGCGCCGCAAATTTATTTATAAAAGAGATTCAAGGGAAGAAACACATGAAAACAGTGCAAACAAATACATTAACATCCCCTTCCTTGGGAACCAATCTTTTTACTCACCTTATCTGCAATTTTTCATTCTTGGTCTCTCAGTTCATTCCACAGTTTGGCGCTGATACGCCCTCGACCTCTTCCTCTAGAGCAGCGGTATAAAATCTCCTGAGCTTGCTGCAATAATGTTTCAATATCTTCATCAGAGCTGGCAGTTTGATCGTCTTCCTTCTTCTTCATTTCTTCATTTCTTTCCTTTTTCCTTTGGCTTCTTGTTCTTGCTTGTTACCAATTGCAATCCTCTATTTATTTTTTGTCATCTTCAGTCCCTACTGTATCAGGCACCTGCATATTGGCAATCTGAGATTCATAATAAACTCCCCCCAAAGGAGGCATGGTTCCATCCCCTGCTGATGAATCCAAATCCCCTATAATAGGAGAAACAAGATCAACATTAGAAGAAACATTATCAGATTTTGAAGGAGTTACAGTGTGATCAACATCACTACACTGCACACTATGCAGTTTTGCCACCGAAGTAACCAAAGTAGAGTTTTGTTTGGCTAGACCTTCCTCAGCTTGGGTCTCTGAGCATCCTATATTCTGAAGCCTCTCAACATCAGTAACACAATCCATCTTTTATTTCTTTTTGTTATAAGTATATTTTCTAGTCACTTTAGATGGATCAAATGAAGGCATCAGAATCTGATATGTAGCCAGTGCTACATTCTGTTTTTGTCCAGAATCAGACCCAGGTTGAAAATCCTGATGCAAGTTCCCTTGTGATCCCATAGGAGTGTCAACCATATCAGAGGTAGTCTGCACTGTAACCAAATTTTCAGAACAAACATAAGTGTGAGCAGGAGATTTCAAAGCCATAGCTATCCTATTCGTTATCACATCCTCCTCCCTAGCTTGCAAGGATGAAGAGGGATCTCCCTCCTCCACAATCTCAACCCAGGATTTCTTAGTTTGATTATAGGTCCTATTAAAATTCAAAGAGTTTGTAACTTCAGGTCTCTGGACATCCTTACTGTTAGAAACAGTAGGCAAAAAATCTTTGCTCTGTTGATCCAGATTAACAGAGCTAGATTTCACCCTCTCAACCTTTCCACATGACTTGGAGTCATGTCCTCTAAGGGAGCATATGCTGCACACTATAGCCTTCCTACACGTTGTAACATCATCACCTAAAACCTTATAGCTTTGGCAGAATTTAGGTACCCTTTCAAACTCAATTTTCGGCTCTAATTATTCATCATCCATGGATAAATAAACCCTAACAACAAGTGTTGAACGAAGATCAATCTCAATGAGGCATCTAACATAGTGACTGAATCTAGCCATTTCTGTTTCTCTATCCATTCTAATAGGAACTCCAATGGAAAGTGAAATATCGTAAAGAATTATAGGATGCCATAAAATCCAATTAAGACCAAAATTTTTGATCCATACCTGAGTTGAGGTGTTACCTAATTCAGAAGGGTTGAAACTCTTGTCCCATTCCCGGATTTGGAAAGCACCTAGCCTAAATGAGATTGAGCTAAAGCTCTAGGCTTTGGGTTTGAGATCTGCAGAAGGGAAAATCAGGTGGTAATATCCTTTGCCAAGAGAAATGCACTGCCAAGAGTCAAAACCCCAGGCATCGGCAAGTCTTTGCTGAAGATAGTCCATTTTCTAGGGAATACTTCCCTTCAGAAGAATCAATCTACCAATTATAGAGTGCTCTCCTAAATGCATATGCTCCGCAACCGCAGTGTAGTCTGCCTTGACATGAGCCACAAATCCCCTTTTGTGAATGCCTGTAAATGAACTTTTGAACTGGGAAAAGGACCTACTATCTTCACTGGCCTCAAGTATTCCTGGATTTCTAGGGTTAGCTCCATCCATTCCTGATGTGTGTGCGTGGGAGTTGAATCTCCCAGGTAGTAGAAAGTCGGCCGCCATATCGCGTCGCTTCTGATAAAACCCTAATCGCCATGATAGCGTGAGAGTCGACTCGACATTTCTCCCCCCGTCTTATGTGATTGATAGGGGGAAATCCATGATTGTGATTGATGTTATTGATTTCAAGTACTCTTCATCCCTTGAGATATGATTCATCTTATGATGCTTATATATTGATGGTGAAAAAATGTTGTAGTAGATCTCATGCACCCACTCCCTATCTAGGGTTAGAGTGGGACAACATATGAATTATTTTCTCACCCATTGATCAAGGTAGATACTAGTGGCAACCTTCATGTATCTACTTCTACACACCCACAACTATGGGCCAATAAATATCAGATATCTTTAGGATATAGTTGAAGATGGGTATTTTCTTTAACATCTCCTAAATGGGATAGATAGAGATAGTTAATTCCTCTAGAATACATGATATGATAATGCAATGATAATAATTCACTCGAGTAGTGATGCTCTTCCTCACCCACAACTTTGGGGTCGAGGCGGAAAGTGATGCAACTGCTACTATCTCCAATCCCTACCCACTGATCTGGGATTGTGAGTACCCGATGTATAGTTTTATCCCTGGATATGTGTATTTCCTCCAGTATTCTAGTGTAAAAATTTTGCCCTAGATATTTTTATTTATTTCAACATCTAAACATGTATACGATGTTAGCCTTAGAGATGAATATTTCCTCCAAATGGAGATGCATATTTTCTCTAGTACTTTAGAGATAGATTGATATGTGTATTTCCTCTAGTACTTTTTAGATAGTTAGAGACATTCATTTACTTTAACATCTCATGATTATTTTATTCAAGTTGAATTGGAAAGAAAAAAATCTATGATGGGTTGTGAGATATGTTTTATGTTTCTTTATTAAGGAACAATGTTGTTTGGAAAGTGTGATGAAAGTGAGATATGGGTTGTTGGATCAGGATGGATCATGGTTATGCATGTTGGTGACATTAGATTAGCTACACTTTATTTACTATTGATGCATGTCAACATTATTGTTTATGAGGTTGGTTCACTGCTTAGGACTACTATACTAGGTATTATTATATTCACCTATACATGCACACTTTCACGTTGTTCTCCTTGTGTCTATAAAAATTAGCAGATTCAGTTAATGGATGATCATAAATCCAAGAGATGGATACTGGATATGGATAAATGTTGGCATAAATATATCATTATGATGACCACCATCATGTTGTCAGTGATCGAGATTGCATCTATTCGGGATGTCTGAGTTGTATCATGGTGATTTATTTGTTTCAGTTCACATTGTATCATAAATATTTTCATTATATATACAAAATTATAACATTGATCACCTTTATAATCCATAAATGTATGGTGTATGAGGGTGTATAATAGAAATTCATAAGTTGATTTATATGTAATGTATCTCATGTTGCGTGAATACCTTAATATTAGTCACTAGACCTTATCCTAATGTAGGTGGGATAAGGGAGTTCACCCACCGGTGACATGGGATGTGACAGATTGATATCAAAGTAATATGATGGAGTATGGATTTAGGCACATGTGAGGTTGGTTAGGATAAACTAGACACGTATCATTAAGGATCTATAGTACATGTATCACAATAGAGGACTTTATAAAGGATGTGGTGACTGATGTATTCCTGAGCATGGGTCTTATTGATAAAAATGATCATGACTTTAGTATATAAACTAGGAATGTAAAAGGAGGATCATAAATCATATAAACATAGGACATTATTTTATTATTTCATCAATCCTTTATTTACAACCGTGAATAGTCTGTGCAAGCTAGATTGGTGGATGAGTTATCAATATACTCATCATTTTCTATGAGTTTAATGTTAAGGTGTTATATGGGAGATAGTGGTCAGGGATTGAAGAGATTAGATGATGCATTGTTCACTAGTGGATATTATGGAGAGATGGGATATAGAAAATAGATGATGTGTTGTGGCAAAACTCCAAATGAATAAATTTTAAAGGAATCAAATGGACTCAGATAGTGGCCATTCTACAAGGTGGTATCAATTCTTTATGGGATGATATATAAATTCACCAATGTTTCCAAATTCATATCTATTGTGATATGATTTGATTGAAAATTTTAATTCCTTTTTTCATAATATTCGAAACTCTATGTACTTCTATGTAAAGTTAGGAGCTACACCACTGAGTTTTTACCGATTAGAGTTTCACAAGTGGGTGTTTTGATTTCGTGAGACCCTTGTAATCACAATTGTGTAGTAGAATCATAGTAGGAGATTCCAGTAGTGATGCATACATTTATGAGGAATTATATTTTTGATATAATTTCACATGGATAACATACATTTAAATTTTATTAAGAGGAGTAAACAATTCATTATTCACAGTTTCCAGATGAGGGGACTCCACATGAGAATGTACTGTAATGCTTCTCATTTCGAATGAGGCAGTTTTATTGTTTAGGATTTGTGCATATCATAGAAATTACACTATAAATATTAGTACAAGGATTTTGAAATAATGGTATCAAATATTTTGGTGGTATCATCAATTTCTCTCTGCTTCAATCAGGTGTTTTTTTGGAGATTGGGCTATACTATATGGGGTCATTTGTACATTGAAAAGACCACCATTTTCTGATACAGTGGAATGGGTCCTGATAAACTATCAACCATTATATGTTTTGGTTGGGATATTAGGGTGTGAATACAAGAGCTCTTTGACAACAACCCCCTCAGTAGAGTGACAGTGGGATGGTCGAACCTTTTCTCTAGGTATTGAGGGAATCCTAAATGACTGAGTTATGTGGAAAATAATTTCTATATAATTTAGAATAGTTGAAATGGTTGTGAAATCATGACTGTAGATGTTTAGAGTAGAGATAATGGAAATAAAAGGGTCATTGGTGCTTTCTCATTGATGGAAATGAGAAGGTGTGTTCAATTATCATGCCTAGAGGTGCATGCGTGTTATAATCTTGAGCAGTTATCAATGGTTGGTAGTGATTTATATATGGATAAGATATAGGGTTGAAAAACTTTCTTATCAGTTTGGGATGTTCTGTGGTTTTGTTTAAGCCCTTGGTTAGTGGTTTTATTATGAGGTGTGTGACACCATTATTTTTATATTATGATTTCCCTAAAAGGGCCTTGGGGGCACCCTTCTATACCATTGGAGTGGGGTTTCAAAATATGATGAATTTTAAAGTAATTTTAAAAGGAAGTCAGGATAATCCTGATATATTTTTGAGATCTTGTGAAATTTCAATTGATGGTCGACTTGGCCATCATAGGATGGATTTTTAGATAAAATTGTTTATTGTAACATGATCAATTGTGTTTTTAGGCTATTTTATTACAATTATCCAATCATTATTGAGCATTGATGATCTTTAAGTTTTGTATAAACTCATGTAAAGTGGTTCATAAGGAGATTGGTTGTGATTAGATATATTTTCATCTAAACACTAAGCCTTTCTATTAAGATGGGAAGCTTGACACTCTCTCTAGGGATAAGTGGTAATAATTGGTGAGATATGAAATAATGTTATAAGTAAGACTCACACTTTTGAATGATTTTATTCTAGATATTATGTTTTTAATGGTTGGGAAATTATGTAAGTGTCTTATTTTAACTAGTTGATTTAGGGTACCATTATGGTCATACCATGAAATGGATATGTTTTATTATGGGAATAATGGTTTTAAAGGTGACGTTCATCTCATGTTTATTCATACAATTGAAAACATCTTCAAAATAATTCTTGTGTGAGTTATCCTAATGAGGAAATACATACTTTCATTATGTTCTCTCAAGATTGTGTAAGCTTTACGGTAGTTCAGTTTGTCTACCTAGTTGTTTGGTGGGATCCTTCTTCTATAATGAAAGGTTGATGAGAATGATGATTAGGTGGAATTTGATATTCTTTTTGAGGATAAAATGTTTTAAGGTGGGAAGGATATAATAGTATAGGCTTGCACTTGAGGGATACTTTTCCAGTGCATAGAATTCAATGATTGTTCAATGTCATTGAATTTATTAGTACTCAAATGAATTTAGATGAAGTGATTTGGTGGCTCACTTGATCACTGTAGGATATTTATAATAGGAATATTAATATTTTAATTAAATAGAAAAAATATAAAATTCCTCCTAAACAGGATGTTAGATTGAAAAAAACTATATCGTTGGGTCCAAAAAGGGGTGTTTACCCTAAGGTATTTTTTTTATAATTTTTAGGTGATATTAAGTCATCGAATGACATTGACAACTCATTTTTAGAATTAATAATATTTATTAATTCATTTAAATGCATGGATTAGACTTTCATTTGAGAATAACATATCTTTTGATCATTAGATGATGATTTTTTTATTCTGTTAGATTTGTTGACACCAATATTTATTGGAATGGTCCCCACAATTTTTTATTAAGGCACCGATAGAATTCAGGAAAAGTTTTGGGCTTTGGGCCTCAAGGATATTTATGGATGAGAAAACATTAATATCTTTTAAATGGTGAATCGTATTGGGAAACAGACAACACGTTTAATTCTAAAATAGATAATTTTATTTTTTGAAAGAGTTTGTGAATTTTCAGAGACTGTTAAATGATCCCAATGTATTAATAATGTTTATATATTTTTAATGAAGGAGAGGGGGGGTGACATATTTGCATCCCCATTTTCTCTCTTTTCTCACATGCACGCGCGCGCGCGCACACACACACACTCCATTACTATAAAAATACCTTTTAACGTCTATTATTTTTAATATTTAATATCAGTTAAAAGGAGACATCATTGCAGTCAATGTTAAAAATAATATTTCCACGTCAGTTATAAAAAAATGATGTTGAAGATTTATTTCAACATCAATTTTATTAATAAACTATGTGGAAATTCTAAAAAAATTATCCTGAAAAAGCTTTTCAATGTTGGTTGTCTTAAAAAATTGAATTTCAAATACTATTTCCATGTCAGTTATAATTTAATTCATTGTTGAAAATCAGAGAAAAATGACCTTGAAAGTGGATTTCAATGTTGGTTGCATAAAATAATAAACATTGAAACTTAATTTATTTTAAAAAATATTAGAGAAATACAATTCCCCATCCCTGTTAATAGACCAACAACACAAAAAAATAGTATAAAAAAACAATAGCAGTAGCATAAAATAATTTAAAACACAATGAAAACTTTTATACAAAACTTTTACAGATACATATATAAATTAATAAATCCTATAAAATAGTTTGAAAATAAATATCAATGGTGGTTTAAGTATTTAGCTAAATAAGAGTTAAGATCATCAAAAACCTATAAAAAATTTAAAATTTACAATGCAACATATTTGTTTAAATCATAATAGATACAATGGAACTGACCTTGTCAAAAAATTTCACCATTCCAGCCGTGATAGTCTCAAAAATGAATTTTAAAAAATTATATACATAATCAACATATCCTATTTGACAGTGAAACTTCATTTATGAAATAAAACTTTAAAAATAAAACACAAAATACATGTAAGATAAAAAATTATTAACTATACTATAAAAGAAATCTAGCTTCACTTTCATGTAATTAATTTCACGTGGGTTCTTTATCGATAAGTTATTTTTGTTAAATTATTTACATTACTCGTTGTGTTTTCATATATTAATTAGTAAAATATATTTAACATGAAATTTCTTATATCAAAGGTCTAATAAAATAGTATAAAACTTATGAATTCAATAATTCTCAAAAACTATCATGAACTTTACCCAACAAAAATTATAACCAATATGTTGTGCATTCATGTGGGAAGAATATACATAACATCTAATGTCAACTTAAAACATAAAAAGTACAACATAAATGATATTATAATTAATATTAGTTTATAATTATATAATTATTCTTACCCTTTAAGGAATGGAAGTAAACAACACTTAATCTTTGTGTTTTTCATTATGTTAACTATATATTTCACTCTAACATTTATCCTCATGTATTACACAACCATTTAAATATATTATGAATCTATAAATACATAATGGAAGTGATATCATATTATAGGAAAAGGGTTCATAGATACCTAATTATATAATTAATAAATTAAATCACTATAATTTATACTTATTTAACGAAATGAAAATTGAAATTGAAAATTACATACATGGAAACAACTATAACATGGGTACGAAGAGCTTATCACTGATAACAAAATCCATGATATATTTTTAAATATTCTTAATGTATAACCTCTTCCACATATTTCAACAGTCATTGAAAACTCATAATAACTCTCCAACATAAAAGAATTCATTGCTAATTTTTTTAAACATGGAGAAAACTAAGAAATATCTGAAGGTGTGGGTTCCTAAAACTTTTTTTTTATTTTGTAATGAATCCTTAGATTTCAGATACTCCTATATAAGGTAAATATAAAAAATATGAGTAATTTAATATTAAAATTAAATAAAAATTAAAGAAACAACTCATACCTCGTATGTCAACTGATGACAAAGACTAACAGGCTAAAGTTAAAAAAAATAACCCACACTCTACCCAATTGTGGCCACCTCCTTGGTGGACAATAAAATTAGAGCATTTGGATCAATACTACCATGCATCATTACTATTACTTGACCCTTATACATAAGTTGGTGATGCATGTAATTCCCTAGATTATGTATGATTCCCCATACTATAATATGTGAATGGGTATCCACAAAATGTAAATCCCAATACATAGTCAAGTCTGTACGAAGAGGTGGAGGACCATGATAGGAAATATGGGTAAGCCGGGGAGGTTGTGTTTATTTCATAATTTTTTAAAACATAGCTTGTACATATGATTTAATTTAATATTCTATCATTTGATTCATCTCTAACAACTTATTCTTCAAGGAAGATATTTCACCTCTGTATTTTGTCTCCCTCGATGCCACACTAGGACATCCGAAAACTTTTCTAATACCAAAACCTGCATTATATATTCTTACATGACCCATGTGTTTGTGATTTCCTAAAGTAATAGTCATAATGTCCATCCATCCCTTAGTGATAAATGCCCCTTATGTCAATTTATCTTGAAGGGAATCCTTAAATAATATATGAAAATGTTATATTAGAGTTATGAATTCATAAAATACTAATATTTAAGAAAAATAATAGCCATATTCTTACAATATTATCATATACTTATCTTGATGGATCCATAAGAAACTTCCACTTTTTTGTCATCCTCACCCTTTTCCATTTGTCCTGGTGAGTGGTGGGAGATGGAGGACCAAACTGAACTTCTTTTGATTTTACACTAGATTTAGTTCTTAATTCATCAAAATTTTCAGTAATTATTTTCTCCTCTAAAAATAGATACCCTCCACATGATTAATTATGAGGGTATACATTCTATGAATATATATCTTGGTGAGATCTACTATATGACTATTATATAATAATAAATGAATAAGTTTACAGGTAATTGAAAAATAATTTTAGAAATTTATTTTATAATCAATAATTATCATACCATAAATGCTTCCTCCTACCAGCTGGTGAAAAAATTCTCCCAAGTCTCTGCATCTATAAATCCATATTTTAGGAATGGGTTTTCATTTCATTTTTTCCCGAAAATATAATGTGAAGTTATTTTTTTTAAATATCTCCATCTAACTAATGAAAAATATAACCACCTCCTTTTAATTTCTTTTGTATATTTAAAGAAAAATGAAATTTGTAATTAAATAAATTAAATATTAGTCATAGAATATACAATATTTGAAAAATTGGAAAAAATAAAGTAAATGATAAATATTACCGTTACAGATTTCCACAATTGATCTTTCAAGCTATTATCGATGCTCCTCCAATCCGGATGTAAAATATTGATCCCAAAATGTCTCTGCATCTCCATATAACTTTGAAACAACTTTTTATTCAATCCATTTATATTATTATTATCATTATATTCAATTCACATAATTTTCTCCCCATGAATAAGTTAATGTTTTGGAAAATGTGTAATCTAACATCTAATAACTCTGGCTATCATATTCTTTAGATGAAAATAAAACCCAGCCACAGGAGGTTCACCAATAGTGCTACAAATAATTTTAAGAAAAAAATTAATTTCATTAATTAATTTAATTATTGCAGATATATTAATATAAAAAATGTACACACACCTTTGTAAATTTTCCTTATCCTCCTTGATTATTATTTAAATAGATTAATGCAACAAAATTCTATGTACCTGTGTTTTATTAGAATTAAATGGTTGTTAAAAGTAAAAAAAAATATTTTTAATAACAGAAAGAAAATTTTATCTATTATGTTAACTAATACAACGGAAGAAAAATGAATATATAAAAATGATAAATACAAAGAAATAGTTACAAAAAATAATGATGTTTGAATTATTTAATCATAAAATGTGTAAACAAATTGATGAATATATAAATTAATATAAAAATTATAGAAATAAAAAAAATTATAAATTTAAATATTTAAGTTAAAAAAATAGTGTCATTAATTACATGTGTAATTTTCATTAAAAATTAATGATATCAGGGCTTCTTTAACCAAAAAATGTGCAAGTAAAACTGCTAAATATAAAAATCAATTCAAAAATGGAGGAAATAATCGACATCTATAGATTTAAATATCCAAGTTAAAAAAGTGTATTTACATGTGCATATTTTATAAAAAATACTGATGTTGTGTTTTTTTAATAAAAAAATGTTTAACTAAAATTTATGAATATAATATTTAATACAAAAAAAGAAAAAAATGATCAATATTTATAGATTTTAATATCTAAGATAGGTCCAGTGGGTGATTTCTAATCCTAGAGGGGAGGAACGAGTCTTGACCCTTTGGGGTGCCTAGGGTGTGTGTGTGTTTACTGTTGTTGTAATACCCCCACCTGAAATAAATATCCAAGATAAAGTTTTTACATCTATAAGTTTCACAAAAAAATAAAAAATATATATTCACCTAAATAATTAATTGATAAAAAAGTTTTTTCCTATATATGTTCTACGTGATCATTTCATATTTCACGGACTACGTCTATATCACAATCATTTTTATCCTTGGGTAACCATATTATATATGAATAAGTATCACATAATTCTTCAACATCATAAACATTCTCATCATCCAAATATTTTTTTTATCTTGAAAAACAATATACCACTAATCATTCGATGAGTTAAAAATATAAAATATCCATTTTTCATGTGTCACTATAATAAATGATTCCTCTTTGTAACTAAATAATTTCAAATAAACAAGTGTAAATCCATAATCATCATGTTTCACACCACTGTTACTATCAACCTAGTTACAATTAAACACTACTACTCAAAATTTAATATAATCAATCTCCTATATATCTTCAACAACTCAAAAATATTATTTTGATGTAGAAATTAGGTTTTTATATTTGGTACTAAAAAAATATAGTGCTTTAGAGATGACCATTACTCCACTATTTTGAATGCTACTCTTACCATCCTGATTTTTTTGTAAAATTTATAACTGTTGAGACCAAGTGTTTCATTTGTTGTCAATGTTGTGTCAATATATGTTTGATGAACTGTGAGGAAGTGGTGATTCTTGGAGAATTTTTATGGATCCACTTAATGACATTGGATATAATACTTGAGTAATTATCTATGTTAAATGTGATGATTGTTTGAACTGATCTTAAGGCTTAAAGACTTGTGCAAAAGGAATTTGATGAAGTGCACAATTCTTACAGAAATTTGAAGGATACAATGTAAATATTTATTTTCATGAGTATTTGGAGGCTTCCATGTAAAAACTTAGTAATTTTACGAATAATATGGCTTGGTGTTATATGATAAATTAGCTAACTCTTTTATGGAAGTTTTACCACAAAATTAGCAGACTACCTAGCTAGCTGAAGGGATCCACATCCACTACTTAGGTGGGAAGATCGACCTCTATTGAGCCATAGTAGTGGCAGGAGGAAGCATAGTTCCCATATGGAGTGCATAAGGATGGTCATGTATAACACATACAAGATGGTGTATAGGTGCGCATGGAAGTGCTTGGATGGACCACACAGGTGTAACACGACTTGGTGTGGGCAGTGTGTGAGAGTGTTGCATGTGTTGAACCTCATTGTCTACTCAAGAAATCAGTGGCATGGGTTGTAATATTAAGCACACCTCAACTGACTGAAGAGTTTATGTGGGACACAAGAAGTAAGTTTATTGTTCAACTAGGTTAAATGATACACATATTTCATCTGTTGTCCAATATATTTAATGTGAGATGTTCGATAAAGTGGGAGTCATCTTCTACCTCTTGCCTTAATGGAGAGGCTTCTGCATGCATGATTTTTGCAGTCTGCATCCTTAGATCAAACCACAACTCATCTGCATTAAATGGAGGCCACATTGACTTTATGAGATCAAGCCAAGGTCTGAAGCATTTTTTTCACACTATATTCATGCACTACCATGCATTGAAAGTGCCTTGTCAGAGTAATTGTATCACTAGAGGGGGAGGAGTGACTTAGTGATACTCTTTTTCTTTTATGTTTCTTTTCAATTAAAACAGCCTTTGCCTCCTATTAGAGATTTCAATTCCTCATTGAAAACAAATCCAACACACATCCACCGGAACACAAAGATTTACAAGGTTCACTATTCAATAAGAATAGCTTTGTCCTTGGTATCATTTGGAAATGACCCAATACCATACAATCCACTAGAAATCAATCTTTGTATTACAATGAGTGGGATATAACCTTTCACTCGTGCAGCACTATGAAACAATCCCACTAGTTCATGTGTGCCCTCTTAGCACAAATAGGGTAATACAATTTTTATGTAACAGCTCGTGTTACCTGCTATTATTTTCAATTCAACAAATATATTCAATTGAAATATAATTCTTTAATTCCTTACCTAGAAGAAAGGTAAGAACCTATTAGAATTCATTATAAAAAACTGAGTCTGATTTTCCTGGGTATGATTTTCCCAGTCCTATTCCTCCAAGTACGATACTTCCAAAACAATTCTTCTAGTCCAATTTTTCTAATAGAATACAATAGAAATGAATCAGCACCACTTCAATTCAGAATAAAATTCTTCCTCAGTTTGAGAAACCTAATAAAAAAATCCCAAAGCTGATTAATCCATCCCAATACGATGATTAGTTGAATACAAATTCGCTTCTCTGTCAAAACCTATTCAACAAAAGATCAGTATGAAGACTTCTTCTTTTCTCTAGAAACTCGAAACCTCTCTCTCTAGTATGTTGAATAGTACCTTGTCATCAGAAAAGTACCATATACTTTCTGAATTTTATAGGTAACCCAAAACAGGTTTGGGTGGGAATCCCAAAAACTTTCCTGCTCACCTAAATTGACCCAAATATGAATTTCCCCTAAAATATCAGAGCAATCATGACTTCATCAACGCTTCTCAAAGCTTATCGATTCTTCTTCAAACTTTATATCCTTTTCATAATTTCATTTGAATCTTCAGTATGATTTCAATACAGGAGTTCTATTTTTATCAATCCAATTTCTTCAATACAAAGCTCTGTATCAATTAAAAACAAATGTATGAAGAAATGGATACCATTCTGATTTTCTGAATATGATTCTCAAAACTGATTTGAATCTAAAATTTTCATTTGAATGTATAGATCCCCCTTGAAAATTCATTCAGAAATCTCCTTCTCCTATCTTTTTTTCCTTGACCCACTTGAGATTCAAAATTCCATCTTCTCCTCCTCTCTTAACTAAGTTGGAAACCCACAAAGTAATTCAAACCTTTTGAAATGGTTGGTTACATTGTTGATATCATGTTCTCATTCTTCTCTTGACCCACTAAAACGAAACATCTTCTTCTATTCTTCTCTTAACCCACTTAGAAAACACATTATATCCTTCATTTATTTATTTTGTCTCACTTGACAATTCACTTCATTCATCGAATTGTGCTTGTATCATGTCTTCCTTCTTGAATTTGAATTCATTTTAGAACAAATTTAACATCATCAGACTTCGATTGGAAAGTATCGTAACTTTTCATTCATCCCAGTGATATTATTTTATTCTCATCCCAGGTATGATATTTTATGAATAAAATTGGTTTGGATACGATTATCCTAGGTATGATCATTATGGATACGATCATTTATTCTTTCACCTGGATATGATCATTTTAAAAAACAACAGGAACCATCTATTACTTTTCGCTACCACCCATATATGATAAATCTAGGTATGATCATTTCTAGATATGATCAATTTTAGGTATGAAAATTTTATGGCCTATCTGATGTATTAGTCGAATGCTATAGTAAATCCATACAACCTCTTTAACCTAGATATGATTGTTTTGAAAAACAGTCGGTATCACTTCTTTCTCTCTACCACCTAGATATGATAAATATGGGTATGATTTCATTCTGATCGGAATCATATTTTTCACTTAGAACCACCTTTTCAATCGACAATTTTTCTTCAATCAGAACCACCTTTTAATCAACAACTTCTCTTCAATCGGAACCACCTTTTCAATTGGAAACTTCTTATCAATTGGTACCACCATTACTTTCAATCCTTCATTATTACATCAATATTTCATCACAAGTTCTCAATTCAACTTATGATTTATATAAAATACGAATCAGCAAAGCATCATCACAATTATTTAATCATAGCCATAGAGACTCTGTTTCTCAACCAAAACAAATGCATCTACAACATTAGATCCAGAGTGATACCGAAGACCATTTACTTCTAGCAAGATGCATATTGAGTTGAGTTCGATCAAAACCATTTCTTTAAAAAAAACTTATTCTCATTACGATGGACAAATTGAATCTGATTGTTCAGAAAACATGAGTCCTATTCTTTTGAAAACATGAATCTGATTCTTTTGAAAACATGGATCTGATTCTTTTGAAAACAATTATCAATATGATTTTTTTCTACAAAAAAAGTGAATTGATTTCCTTTCTTCCTTTCCTTAACAAATTTATTGACAATAAAAGACAACACATGATACCCATCACCTTTATCATCATCATGGTCCTAAAAATATCCCATTTGAATTTTGTTATCAACCAAGTTTCATAAATCACTGAACTTTATAACCTCAAGCAATGGATTACATATCAATAATTCTAAGCCTAAGTCAGATAACTCATTGTAGGAAACAAGAATCATTGATAGAAAATCCATACTGTCCAAAATTAGTGATTATGAAAATATATTCATATTTATTCCTCATATCTTCTTTACCCTTCCTATGATACAAAACAATTTCTTTCCTATAAACACTCCAACAAACAGTTAGAATAGTTCACTCACAAAATAATACTGAATTCACAGATTACCTACAACTCTCTCTTTTATACAATAGATTTATGAAATAATAAAATCCCCCCCCCATGACAATACAACCCAAAGTTAATATGAGATAGGGGAAAGAAACCCATACCTTATCCTTGAAGAGAAAGAGGTTGGAAACCCATATTCAACCTCAATTTAGAAAATGAATCCTTTGGTAAAGGTTTTGTGAATATGTCAGTAACTTGTTCTGATATCAAAACATATTCCAACATTAATTCATTCTTCTTCACATGCTATTTGATGAAATGATATTTGATATCAATATGTTTTGAACAAGAATGTTGGACTGGATTCCTGGTGAGATTAATTGTACTTTGATTATCACAGCTCAAGATCAAGGGTAACTTCACTTCAACAAGTAGATCTTCTAATTGAGTCTTTATCCAAAAGATTTGAGTAGCAGCTTGAGTGGAAGAAACATACTCAAATTCAGCCGTACTGAGAGTAACTAAATTTCACTTCTTTTAATTCCAACTAACATAATTCTTTCCCATAAAGAATACTCCACTAGATGTGGATCTTCTATCATAAACATTTCCTACCAAATCTGCATCTAAATACCCAAACAAATCAATACTATCTAAGCTACAATACCTGATTCCAATTTTTTTGTTCCTTTGATGTATATGAGAATTCTTTTTCTAGAAATAAGATGATATTCTTTTGAAGCACTCTGAAATCTTGCACATAAGGTAACAACATAAATAATGCCAAGTCTTGAGGTATTCAAATACAATAGTCTTCCAATCACCTTCTGATACTCTTTATGATCAACTTATTTTCCTTCTCCATATTTACACATCTTTATTCCCACTGAAATCGGTGTGGAAAAAGTTTTTGAGTTTTCCATGCCGAACCTCTTCAAAAATTCTTTTGCATAATTTTCTTGGGAGAGAAAAATGTATTATTTCTTTTGAAAGATTTATAACCCAAGAAAATATTTCATTTCCCCTGACATGGACATTTCAAATACCTTCTTCATCTCATCAGAAAACATTTCACAACTTCTTTCATCATTCCCAAAAAATATGATATCATCAACATAAACAATTACAATGAGGGAATACTCTTGAATTTCTCTGATATATAGATTGCTATCCACTATTCCTTTTTTGAAATTCATCTTCCTTAATAAAGTATCAAATTTGGAATACCATGCCCTCAGATCTTGTTTTATCCCATACAAGGCCGCATTCAATTTTCACACATAATTTTCATCTTTTCTAACAACAAAGCCATAAGGTTGTTCGATATAAACCTCTTCTTCAAGATCACCATTTAGCAATGCAGATTTAACATCCATTTAAAATATCTTATAGCCACATTGTACAACAATAAAAAGAAATATTATGATAATTTCAAGTCTTTCCACTGGAGAAAATGTTTCATCAAAATCAATACCCTCAATTTGTGAATACCCTCTGCAAACCAATATTACTTTGTTTCTTATAACACCACCTTCTTTATTCAGATTGTTCCGGAAAACCCATTTTGTTCCAATGATGTTTTTGTTTTTAGGATTGGGTATGATTTCCTATGTATTTTTCTTTTCAATCTGATCTAATTCTTCGTTCATGGCTTGAACCCATTCTGGATGCTCAAAAGCTTCTTTCACATCATTCGGTTCCACTTTTGAATACAATGAAGTACATGTGATAGAATTTTTTGTTCTTATGGTTTGAACCTTTTGATGTTGATCCCCAATTCTATTCCAAGATTCCACTTGTTTCCTTAGTCTGGGATGAATTTTTCAAGAATCATCTTTATTATTTGAAATAGATGATTCATATTCTTCTTATTGAGAAGGAATACAATTGTTTGTATCCTTATCAGAATTGTTTTCTTCAACTTGCTCAACTTCCTTATCTACCTAAGCATGTTTATCTTCCTATTCCTTTTCAATTACTTTCACATCAACTGAATCAATAATTCTCTTTGTTTATTTTTTTGAATCATTGTATCCTCTTCCTTCTGGATCATAGCCAAGAAAGATTCCATCTTCACCTTTTTGATCAAATTTTCCATACTTTCCACCTTTCTTCTTTATAACACATGGACTCCCGAAAACCCTCAAGTGTTTCAAACTTGAAGTTTTGACATAAACAAAATTTATATGGAGTCATAACTGATTGAGGCCTATATAAACAATGGTTCTTAATATAAACAACAATACTCATGGATTTCCTCCTAAAGTAATGAGAAAGGCCATGTTCAAGTAACATGGTTCTTCCAATTTCAACCAAGCTTCTATTATTTCTTTCTTTAACCCCATTTTTGTTGGGAAGTGTATGGGGAACTATACTCATGATGAATTCCATGCTTCTCAACATAGTCTTCAAACTCATCACTTCTAAACTCACCACCATTATCTGTTCGTAACTTCTTCATTGAATACTCACATTCGTTTTCTACTTTTCTTCTAAAACTTTTAAACATTTTCAAATCATCTAATTTATGTTTCATATAAATGACACAAGTAATGCAACTAAAATCACTAATGAAAGTAATGAATCACTTATCAATATTTATTTATTGTTTTCTCATTGGCCCACATATATCGGAATGAATCAACTCTAAGGGTTGTCATGAACAAATATCAACTTTCTTATGCATAACATTTGTAATCTTTCCTTTCTAAAAAATAGTGAAACACCAATATCTTATTCTTGGAAAATCAGGAATGTCTTGAACATTTTCACTTTTACATAACTTTATTATGTTTCTTTGACACATGTTTCCTAGCCTTTTATGCCACAATTTATTCTCTTCTACCATACTCATGTAACAAGAATTTTCTATTTCACCAATCTGAAACAAATTCCCTTTTGTATATTGGACTCTTGTAACAATCTTCCGATATTCTTCAATTTTCAAAAAAACCCATCTTTCCTGAAGATAAATTTTTTACCCTCATCACACAATTGTGAAACAATCAGAAAATTGTGTTTCGACACATCAATATACAATGTTTTCTTGAATTCCATCTTTTATTTTCCAATGATGGCTAATCCAACACCTTTTATTTTCAAGGATTAATCATTTCCAAATGTCACCATTACTTATTTAAACTCTTTTACATTTTTAAACAGCTTCAAGTATCCTATCATATGAGAAGAACACCCACTATCAAGTATCCAAGGTCATTTTCCTTTTATGGATTTCAATACAATTTCAACAACAAGATCTTTTTCTCCTTTGTTTTCTTCCTTCACTTATGGATTGTGAGAAATATTAAGAATATTATCTTATGTAAAAAACAAAACAATACATCATTTTTCAAGATGTCCAGGTTGTTCACATCTTTCACAAATAGTTTCCAGCAGCTGGAACCTATTTTCAATCTTAATTCCACTCTTTTCAGACTTCTTCACAACAACATTCTCAATCTTCTTTCTTTGGGTCAATTGACTCCCCCTAAACCTTTGCCTTTCATAAACTATGGGATAATAGAAATATTGTTGGTTAAAACAAAATACACTTTCCATGTGTCCAAATCCCCCACAAAACTAGCAATACCTATAGAAAGAGTATTTGCCTCTGAAACCTCCATACTGATCAGAATTGTGAATATATTTCTCAGCCACCTTATTCTCATTATTTTCTAATCCACCAACCTTTTTTCTATTAATATAATTATTATTATTCTTTTGAACCTTGATAGAATTAGAAGTATTTGAAACTTTTACAGATCTAGATAAAACTTTTTCAGACTCAGGATGTTTTGTAACTTTTGAGTTCTTCACTTTGTCCACATACATAACTTTTCCAGTATTATTCTTTTTAGAAACAATTCAATTCTCATTCTCACCCTTTTAAGGTAACTTTTGTTGAATCTTATTAAGTTTCTTATTATGATAACATTCACCAACATCAGAGATAGAGTTTTGGAAACTTGTTCTTTTCTCTTCAGATTTAGAAAGTTTTTGTTGGACAAGTTCTAACTACTCTTCTTTTTCTTTCAATTTCACTTTCAAATGCTAATTATGATTCTTTTATTCTTCAAGATATTTCTTAATATCATCAATCTATCTCACTAGATTTTATTTCTCATCATTAAAACATTATTGGTTGGTTGAGAATTCATCTTCCAACATTTTGTTTTGATTTTCAAGTCTTCTGATCTTTAACAGACATTTTCAACTATTCTTTCAAATGAATCTTAAGTTGAGTTTCCTCTTATTCATAAATAATGATTCTGAATTCTTCATCATTCACTATTTCAATAAAAGTGTTTTCAATACCATACTCAAATGATTTTTAGGATTCAGCATCACTTCCTTCTTCTTCTTCATCTTTTGATAAGAAACTTCTTCTATTGGATTTGAAGAATTTCTTTTTGTTCCCTATAGATTTCAATTTTTCTTTTTCTCCATGTTTATTCCATGATATTCTTATATTTATTTATTCATTATAACTATCCTATTCATTATTTCTTCAAGGATAACTTTCTACAAAGTGACCAATTCCTCCACATTTGAAACATTTCAAGGGAAGTTTCCCTTTGTATTTATCTATACCTCTTTTCACATTTTTAGAAAACAAGGATAAAATATCATTGATATTTTTATATACCTCATTTTTAGAATCAAAATCACCATATTCTTCTTCAATAATAATCTTCTTTGACTTTTCATTATTCATAGCCTTGAAAGATATTTATCTATCAACTTTTGTTTTGCTCTTCATATATTTCACTCTTCTCATTTCATAAGTGATAAGAGTGATATGAAAATCATCAAGATATAATGTTTCAAGATCTACGTCTTCCAATGAATAAACTTTTTCATTGAATTTGTTAGGTATGATTTGATGAGCTTTATCGCACACGCTCTCAAAAATATTTGTGATTTTACTAAGTGCGGCACAATGGCTGACCTAGGTCATTATATAAAAGAGGAAGTGAATTAAACAACCCTAAATAGGATTGAATGAAAAAATAAAATAAGTGAAAACAAATGAAACACAATATGGGGGGGGGGGGGTTGGTTGGTTTAGTGACTTTAAGATAATAAACTAAACAACAAACAAGAAGAAACAATCAAAGACACAATTTCTTTAAAAACACTTATATGAGAATACATAGTTGATCTAATATACCCCATTTATTATTCATTTATCATTATCCCATATGATTATAATTATTTCAATTATGATTCCCTAACCTTTTCAACCCCCAAACTCTATGGAAATTAACACAACCACAAATATTGGAAAAATGACCCTTAGGCCAACTTTGGGAATTCCAATCACAACACCCTACTTTGATTGTGATCCAAAATACAAATTATGTTAAATGGTCAGTTAGGGAATCATATCCTCCCCAAATTTGAGAATTAATTATGTTTTGGGATGAGATTTGAACCCTAATATTCTATCCCAAGTTGATTAGATTTTACGATTGAGGTTTCACTCACATGATTTACACAAGCCTGACCACATGGTCAAGTGCAAGTCGATCGAGTAACTTAGAAATTAAAACTCAATTAATTAATCACAATTTATGAATTACAGTGTGTTTATGGATTCAAAATAAATAAATTAAGGGATTAGGGATTAGATCAACTACGAACGAAATCACTTTTCCATGGGTGGAGTTGTCATCGTGGAGACATTTTGCATAAGCAATGGATTGAAAGGGGAAAACCCAACATTGTCCCCACTCTTATATTATAGCACCAATAAGAAAAATATAAGTATTAAAAGATAATAATACATAATATTTATTGAATAAAATTCACATTACAATCATAAAAACAAAGAAATACAATGTGGAGGAGGGAGAGGAGAGCCTTCTTGGAAGAGTCCTTTGCACAAGGACTTACTACTTAAAAGAGGTTTGATATGTTCCCAGGAGACAAAACTTTGTCAAAACCTTCCAAATTCCTCGACCAAACCTTCCAAAGAGTTAAAATATCATTTAAATAGAGTTTTAGAGGGGTAGGGTTACAAAAAAATTTAAGTGTGAAAGGGAAATTCAGACAAATATTTTATTTCCAATTTCACTGCATCTTTGACCTTTAAGACTTGTGAATTATCCATAATTATAGATGGATGATTTTTTAGGAATTGGGTCTTAGAGCTCCCCTCCAAATATGTTCCCAATACAATAACGGATGAAGAAGATACGGTCCAAACACTGAAGTGACATCCAATCTGGTGAATCGAGTCTGACTTTGAATTCATATACCATTTAGCCCACTCAAATGCATGATATAGCTCCCATGTACTCAATATAATTTGTATCCCATTAAGTTAGTAACATAGTTACAAAATTTTAAGTCAAAATAATTTACAAAAAAATATTTATTCTCGAAATACTAAAGTGAATTTTAAAAGGGTAAAACTGGAATTTTCATCCAATTTTCAAATGAATGATCTAATCCCAAATATTTTATAAATAAATATATTTAACACAATGTGAGGAAATTTTGTTATTTATTATCAATAAAATATTAAACAAAATCATGTTTTATCAACTCCCACACACTTACCCTTTTGCACTCCTGGGAAAAACCTCATATCATGTATTCAAAAAAATTTGTGACAAAATATGCATGTTAATATTTCTAAATCCATAGTGGAAATATAGGAAAATTAATAATCTCATAAAGAGTCAATATTAATAAATTTTAAATTCATTTTCTTATAAATTGTGTCCAAAAAAAACTTAGTGAGATTCATAACACTAATCATAGCGAAACAAGTCATGGGTCTACCATGCCACTAATTCTCCATGTGTGTGTGTGTCAACCATTCCAAGCTCATAAATCCACCCTTTATTTAGTATATTCAGGTCAAGTAAAACAGTTCTTCTTACCTGGTTTAATTCACCGAACCTATTCTATATTCCTTTGCAATCGAATTTCAAGACCCACTCACTTAAGCATTCCCGAAAGTCAAAACTTAAGTTCCCGACCTAGATATCCCCATATGTTGTACATTTCATCACTCCCCTCATTTATTATTTATTTTTTAGTTTCAATTTGAACAAATATTACACTCAACTCTCTACCCGTGTTTGATCTCCTCACGACACTAATTGTAATAGTTATGACAAGATCAAAGGTCAAGGAAGAGTGGTTTTTGACCTTCCCAAGACACAACCCATATTTTTTTTTGTTTTTATTAGTGTAAAACAGTCGGATAACAGGTACACACACATAGGTAAATTCAGTATAGTAATGAAACCAATCGGAAGTGAAACGAATGTATGGATCAACCAATGATTTTTTACCTAACTTGACTATACCTTAAATTGAGTAGGAAATATTTCAAAATTCATGGTTGAGTGAAATTTTGTGTAGAGAAATCAATGATACAATTTACCATGAAAAAATATCACAAATAATGATGTCAAAATGTAAAAGGATTTATAATGACATAACCAATCATATCACCGACGACCTTAATTTTTATAAAAATCAACCCTTGATGATGAAATCTTACTCATGATTATAACTCTACTAATGAATTTTGAAAACATTAATTTTCCATATGTTCCACATGAGAATGTTACATGATATCTTTGTTTTTTTATTTTTGTTTGAAAATTTTAACAAAAAACTTAATAGAAAATATACACAAAACACACAAATTAAAATCCTAAATATCTACCCCAAAATGTTGTCCCCTCCCCCAAACTTAAAATATTGAATTGTCCTCAATGTGAACTTATGAAATGATATGTGGACATGAAATTTAGATTTTTAAATAGGATAAAGAATATAAAAGTGAAAGGGTTAGGAACAACTTGATATTCTCAAGTGATGATGGGGTTATGCAGTGTGATGAAATCCACTACATTAGTAGAAATTCCCTCAATGTATTGCTTTAACCATTTCCCATTGAATGTAAAGATCCTTCTAGTGTCTTCTTGAGTGATCTAAATTTCACCCTAATAAAAAACATTAGATACAATATAAGGAACTAACCATCTAGAATTCAACTTACTAGACATCAGGTTCAATCATGAACTGTAGAGAAGGACTTTCTCTCTAACATGAAACTCCCTTTGTTGGATCATTCTATCATGCACTGCTTTTTATCTTTCCTTATAGATCCTTGAGTTATCATATTATGAAAATCTAATCTTCTCAAGCTCTTGAATTTGCACCTTCATTTGGATTTCATTTTGGGCCAAATCCATGTTGCATTTCTTTATAACCCAATAAGCCCGATGCTCGACTTCCACGAGGAGATGACACACTTTCCCAAAAACAATCTGAAATGGGGACATACCAATGGGTGTCTTTTATTCTGTCCTATAATCCCATAGAGGATCATCTAAGTTCTTTCTCTAATCTTTCCTATTCAGCTGTATGGTTTTTTCCAAAATTTGTTTCAATTCCCAATTTGAATCCTCAGCCTGAACATTTGTTTGGGGGTGGTATGGTGTTGATGTTTTGTGTGTCACCCCATACTTCCGAAAGATAGAAGACAATTTATTATTTCAAAAGTGTGTCCCCTGATCATTGATGATAGTCTTGGTACTCCAAAACTACAAAAAATTTGTGCCTTGACAAAGTTGACTACAACATGAAAGTCATCAGTCCTGGTGGATTTGGATTCCACCCATTTACTCACATAATCAATAGAAACCAAAATATACAAAAAACCAAATGAACTAGGAAAAGGACCCAAAACATCGATGCCCTATACCTCAAAAATCTCACAGAATAGTATAGGTTATTAGGGCATATCACGTCTCTTAGAAATGTTCCCAGTGTTTTGGAAATGAGAGCAGGACTTAAAAAACACATGGGAATCATATAATAATCTAGGCCAATATAATCCAGAGTCTAAGACTTTCTTAGATGTTTGTTGGGGTCCAAAGTTTCCTCCACATGAAAGTGCATGGCATAAATGCAGAATAGACTCAAACTCATGATCAGGAACACACCTCCTAATAACTTGATCACTGCATTTGCGCCAGAGATATGGATCATCCCAAACAAAAAATATTGACTAAATATTTATATTTTGGACTTTATGTTTCTTTAAATTTTTAGGAATTCCAGAGGCAACAAGGTAGTTAACCAAATCATCATACCAAGGATGCATACCTGAGATGGAATAAAGATGCTCATCAAGGAAAGTGTCCTGAAGTGGTACCTGGTCCAAGGTGTCAGCCTCTAATGCGCGATTAATCCTACTCATGTGGTCTTCCACGAGGTTTTATGAACCATTCTTACCCTTTATCTCGATATCGAAATCTTAAAGAAGAATAATCCATTGGATAAGCCTGAGTTTCACATTTGGCTTCTTCAAGAGGTACCTCATACTTCATGGTCAGAAAAAACAACTACTATAGAGCCCAATAAATATGAATGGAATTTATCTAAACAAATATAACACCAAAAAACTTCTTTTCCATGGTTTTTTAGTTTGATTGGGATGAATACAATGTCCTTGATGCATAGGAAATCACATGTGAATTCCCCTCCACCTTCTGTGATAAGACAACTCTAACTGTAAAGTTTATAGCATCACGCATAAGATCAAATGGAATGTACCACCGTGGGGGATGTATGATCGATGGACTAGTAATATGCTTATTTAGATCATCAAAGGAAGCCCTAAAAGAATAATCAAATACAAAATCATAATCCTTTTGAAGTAATTATGACATAAGAAGAGCAATATTACTGAAATCTTTGATGAATCACTAATAAAATCCTACACACCCTAGAAAAGATCTAACATTATGCACACATGAAGGATAGGGTAAGGATAAAATAATATCTACCTTAGATCTATCAGCCTCTATCCCATTTTTTGACACTACATACCCTAAGACAATTCTATGCTCTACCATGAAATGATACTTTTCAAAGTTCAAGACCAGATTCTTCTCAATAAAATGATTCAGAAACTTTCCCAAACTAAAGATACATTCATAAAATGAAGATCCATACACTGTAAAATCATCCATAAATACCTCCATGCATCTCTCAATGAAATCTGAAAAAAATACTCACCATGCATCTCTGGAAGGTACTTGGTGCATTGCAAAGTCCAAATTGTATCCTTCGGTAGGCAAATGAACCGAATGGGAAAGTGAATGTGGTATTATCCCGATCCTCTGAAGCTATGGGAACCTAAAAATATCAAGAAAATACATCCAAGAAACAATAGTGTGTTTTCCTAACTAGTCTCTCAAGCATTTGATCAATAAATGGGAGGGGTAAATGGTCCTTGAGAGTGGATTGATTTAGTTTACTATAATCAACACACACACACCAACTGTTTTCACCCTCATTGGAACTAACTACTCTCTCTCATTTTTAACAAAGTAACACCACTTTTCTTAGGCAAAACCTGAATAGGAATTACCAACTGGGAATCTGAAATGGGATAAATTATACCTGCCTTGAGAAAATTTTCAACTTATTTTTTGACAACTTCTAGAAGATTTGTATTGAGTCTCCCTTTTGGTTGCCTAACCAGTTTAGCTCCATCCTATAAAATAATCCTATACATGAAAATGGAGGGGCTAATACCTGATATGTCATCCAAGGTCCACCTAATTTCCCTGACGTTCTCCCTCAAAAGATTCAAAAGTTTTTCTTCATGTTCAAAAGGGATATTGTTAGAAATGGTATCAAGCAATTTATCACCACTTATCAAGTATGATTATTTGATATTTGGTGGAAATGGCTTGAGTTCCAATGAAGGGGGGTGTGGTATGGATAGAGACAATGAAGGAACTGAAATATGTGCGCAATGAACATCAGTACCAGAATATACATCATCAGAATCAAAGAATAAATCATCCAATCCATCATCACACTCAACATCCATTTCATAATCATATTTCACATGATCAAAATCAGAATTTGAATCCACATAAAAATCACATCCAATAGAGTCTTTTTCATTAGAAACATGTGTGGAAGTGTTATTAGTCATAAAACTAGAACCAATACTCATAATATCTCTAAGAATAGTACAATCAAAATCCATAGGGTTTTTATTTGGTGGTTCAAAATGGGAGATTACAAAAGCATAATGATCCTATGAGGGGTAATTCACGGAGTCCATAACATTAAACATCACAACTTCATCTCTAAACTCCATGGAAAGTGTACCCTCATGTACATTTATGATAGTTTTTTTAGTTTCGAGGAAGGTCCAACCTAAGATAATGGGAGCATGTAAACTTACCTGATCATCCTCCATGTTAAGCACATATAAATCTATTGTAAAGATCATGTCTATTACCCTAAAAAGTACATCCTCAAGGACTCCCGTTGGATATGACATTGCTCTATTCGCCAACAATACCACTACTCTCATTGTCTTCAACTCAGCAACTTGTATAGAAGAGAATACAGAGTGAGGCATTACATTTGTGGAATCTCTAAAATCACAAAGATAATCATAAAAGTAAAACTCCCCTATGGTACATGGGATGGTGAATGTGACCATATCCTTGAACTTTGTTGGCATTGCTTGATTTGGTGTAATGAGTGCTGAAACATTCTTTCTGAGACCGATCTTCTCATTCCCCTTGATACATTCATTTGGTACAAAGTTCTTTTAATAATTTGTCATATCTTGGGGTTTTCTTGATGGATTCAATAAGTGGGGTGTTTATCTCCACATGCTTTAATGTGTCTAAAACCTCTTTTTTCATTACCTCTTCAGCCATATTTTTGGTTTGAACAACTCTATTTGGAAAGGAAAGAGGTTTAGGAGGAACATCATCAATATTTTTATTACCTTTATCTTTCTCCTTGGGGTTTTCATTTGTTGGTAAGGAATGGGGATTCTCCAAGGTGGAGGTGAATCTCGATGGAACAATAGGTGCAGATGTATCAGCTGTTTGCTTCCCGCTTCTCAATGTGAAGAAACTAAAATTCCCCTTGGGATTTGGTGTAGTCTGTGAAGGAATATTTCCAGAGTTCCTACTTACCAATTCATGGAGGGTGGTGGCAATCTAGCTCATTTGTGTCTTCAATTCCCTCAACTCCGAACCTTGACTCTTCAGCTCATTCTGTTGATTAAGAACAATTTGTTTCAAAAGATCATATGTGTTAGAATCTAACTTTGGTTGGGGATTTCCTTATTGTTGGATTGTTGATTACTGAGCTTCAAATCTCTTTTGGGGTTGTTGGAAACCCTATTGGTAAGGTGGAGGCTTTTGGAAATTTTGTTGAAAAGGGGGAATTTGTTATTGTCCAGAGCCATACCTCATGTATGATTGATCCTTCCACCCTTGGTTGTATGTTGGAGAAAAGGAATCGTACCACTTCTGGGGATGTGGTTGTTGTTACTACTGATATGGTCTCCCAGGGAATATGGCTGAGCAATCCTCAGTCTCTTGTAATTGAGGGAAACAATCATTCAGGTGGTCTATTTCAGTGCAAATGTGACAAGGCCTTGTAAGAGAGGGTTGGTATGTATTTTGTGCCAAAGCAATCTATCTCACCATAGATATCAATTTCTCTAACTTAGTATCAATCAAATGATTTTCAAGAGAAGGACTTACCTGATGTACTCCTATAACATGTGGTGTACCTTGATTTCCAAATTGTTGGGAGTTTTGTACCATCTTATCGATCAATGCACGTGCAGCTGCTGGTGTTTTTTCCACCAATGCTCCACCAGCTGCGGCATCCACCATGATTCTCTCCATAGTCTTGAGGCCTTATTAGAAGTATTGGATGAGGAGTTTCTCACTAATTTAGTGATGCATACATCTTGCACACAACTTCTTGAATCACTCCCAGTACTCATACATTGACTCCCCTTGTTCTTTCTTGATCCTTGATATCTCCTTTCGAATGGAAGTGGTCCTTGATGTTGGAAAAAATATCTGTAAGAAAAGACATTTCAAATCATTCCAACATGTTATGTCTTTAGTTTGTAAATAATACATCTAATCATTTGCAGTTCTATCAAGTGAAAATGAGAATGTTATTAGTTTTATTTGATATTCAGAGATATTTCTTGGTTTCATTGTTGAACATACCACATTTAATTATTTAAGGTGTTTGTTTGGGTCCTCACCAGATAATCCATGAAATTTGGGAAGAAGGTGAATTAACCCAGATTTCAACTCAAAGTATGATTCGAGAATTGAATATGAAATTCATGTAGGTTGATAATTAATATCAGGTGCCGAAAACTCTATAATTATCCTATTGAGTTCATTGTTATTATTTTCATCCATTGGATATGGTTTAATATTTTTTTAGGTGGGTCTCCTATTTCAAAATTCCTAGAGTGGAGGAGTTCCCCAGTTGGGTAAATTTCGACACATCCCATAGACCAAGATTGTCTAATTCGATCCCTAAGACTATGTTCAATCTTAGGGTTTAGATAAAAGATATCCTCAGGATAAGATCATGTCATAAATCATAAAAAAGATAAATAAAAAGCAGCGGACACCAATATCATTAAATGAGGTTTCAATTGATGGTTTGAAAAAGAATAGGTGGGGAAAAACAATTGAAAAGAAAATGGAGGAGAAGAAAAGAAACAAAATAACAAATAAGAACAAAGAACTTACCTAAAATTGGTTTAATAAAACACTTTCCTCTCTGAAAATGGTGCCAATTTGATGAGCGTTATCACACACGCTCTCAAAAATATTTGTGATTTTACTAAGTGTAGCATAGTGGCTAACCTAGGTAGTTATATCAAGAAGGAAGTGAATTAAACAACCCTTAATAGGATTGAATAAAATAAAAAAATAAATGAAAATAAATGAAACACAAGATGGGGGGGGGGGGGTTAGTTTAGTGACTTTCAGACAATAAACTAAACAACAAATGAAAAGGAACAATCAAAGACACAATTTCTTTAAAAACACTTATATGAGAAGACGTAGTTGATCTAATCTACCCCCTTCACCATTCATTTATCATTATCCCATATGATTATAATTCTTTCAATTATGATCCCCTAACCTTGTCAACACCCAAACCCTATGGAAATTAACACGACCACAAATATTGAAAAAAGGAGCCTTAAGTCAACTTTGGGACTTACAATTGCAACACCCTACTTTGATTGTGTTCCAAAAGCCAACTTATGGTGAATGGTCAGTTAGGACAGCATCTCCTCCCTGTATTTGAGAATCAATTGTGTTTTGAGATGAGACTTGAACCCTAAAATTCTATCTCAAGTTGATTAGATTTTGCGATTGAGGTTTCACTCACACGATTTACACAAGCCCAATCACGTGGTTAAGTGCAAGTCAATCGAGTAACTTATAAATTAAAACTCAATTAATTGATTATAATTTATTAATTAAATTGTGTTTATGGATTCAAAATAAATAAATGAAGGGATTATGAATTAGATCAACTACGAATGAAATCACTTTTCCATGGGCGGAGTTGTCATTGTAGAGACGTTTTTAATAAGCAATGGATTGAAATGGAAAAACCCAATATCATCTCCACTATTATATTACAGAACCAATAATAAAAATATAAGGATTAAAAGATAATAATACAAAATATTTATTTAAGAAAATTCACCTTAAAAGCATAAAAATAAAGAGTTACAAAGCAGAGGAGGGAGAGGAGATCCTTCTTGGAAGAGTTCATTACACAAGGCCTTATTACTTACAAGAGGTTTGAGATGTTATTAGGAGACACCCATTCATCCAAACCTTCCCAATTTCTCTACCAACCCTCCAAAAAAGTGAAAATCTTATTTAAATAGAGTTTGGGAGGGCTAGGGTTATAAAACATTTTTAAGTGTGAAAGGGAAATTTGGCCAAATATTTTAATCCCAATTTCACCGTATCTTTGACCTCAAAGATGCATGAATTATCCATATTTCTAGAAGGATTATTTGTGTGAAATTTGGTGTTCAATCTTCCCTACAAATGTGGGCCTAATGTAAGCATGGGTGAAGAAGATACGATTCAAACACTGAAGTGGTATCCAATCTAGTGAATCTGGTCCAGCTTTGAAATCATGTCCCATTTAGCCCACTCAAAGGCATGATCCATCTCCCATGTCCTGAATGGAATTTGTATCCCATTAAGTTAGGAAAACTTTTTAAAAATTTTAAGTCAAAATAATTTATTTAAATATATTTATACTTGAAATACAACAATTAATTTTAAAAGGGTAAAGCTAGAATTTTCATCAAATTTTCAAATGAATTATCTAATCCCAAATATTTTATAAATAAACATATTTATCATAATGTGAGAATTTTTTTTCTTTTATTATCAATAAAATATTCAACAAAATAATTTTTTATCAACTCCCCCACACTTACCCTTTTTCACTCCTGGGAAAAACCTCATATCATGTATTCAAAAAATAATTATGACAGAATATGCACGTTCATATTTCTCAATTCACAATGGAAATATAGGCAAAGTAAGAATCTCATAAAGAGTCAATATCAATAAATTTTAAAGTCATTATCTCATAAATTGTGTCAAAGAAAAATGTAGTGAGATTCATAACACTAATAATAAAAGTTACGAGTCTACCATGACAATAATTCTCCATATGTGTGTGTGCCAACCATTCGAAGCTAATAAATCCACCCTTTATTTAGTATATTCAGGTCAAGTAAAACAATTATTCTTACCAGGTTTAATTCACCAAACCTGTTCTATATTACTTTGCAATGGAATTTCAAGACCCACTCACTTAAGCATTCCCGAAAGTCAAACCTCAAACTTGTGACCTAGATATTCCCATATGTTTTACATTTCATCACTCCCCTCATTTTTTTTGTTTTTTAGATACACTTGGAATAAATATCACACTCAACTCTCAACCCATGTTTTATCTCCTCATTACACTAGTTTTAATAGTTATAACAAGATCAAAGGTCGAGGAAGAGTGGTTTTTAACCTGCCCAAGACACAACCCATATTTTTTTTGTTTTTTTAGGGTGTACAACAGTCAGCTAATAGGTATACACATAGGTCAATTCAATATAGTAATGAAACTGATCAGAAGAGAAACGAACATACGGTTCAACTAATGATTGTTTTACCTAACTTGACTATACCTTTAATTAAGTAGGAAAAATTTCACAAGTCATAGTTGAGTGGAATTTTGTGTGGAGAAATTAATGACACAATTTACTATAAACAAATATCATAAATAATTATGTAAAAATATAAAAGGTTTTATAATGAAACAACCAATCATATCATCAACAACTTCAATTTTTATAAAAATCAACCATTGATGATGAAATATTACTCATGAATATAATTCTACCAATGAATTTTGAAAACATTCATTTTTTATATGTTCCATATAAGAATGTAACATGATATATTTGTTTTTTTTTAAATTTTAACAAAACAATTAAGAGAAAATACACACAAAACACACAAATGAAAATCCTAAATATCTACTCCAAAATGTTGTATCCTCCCCCACACTTAAAATATTGAATTGTACTCAATGTGAAATTATGAAATGATATGTGCACATGAAATGTAGAATTTTAAATAGGATAAAGAATATAAAAGTGAAAGGGTTAGGAACAACCTGATATTCTCAAGCGATGATGGGTTTATGCAGTGTGATGAAATCCACTACATCAGTAGAAAGTCCCTCAATGTATTGCTTCAAGCATTGCCAGTTGAATATAAAGAACCTTATAGTGTCCTATTGTGTGATCTACACTACACCATAAGAAAAAACATTAGAAACAATATAAGTACCTAACCATATGAAACACAACTTACCAGGCATCAGCTTCAGTTGTGAACTACAGAGGGGGACTTTCTCTCCAACATGAAACTTCTTTTGTTGGATCATTATATCATAATATGCTTTTGATATTTCCTTGTAGGGCCTTGAGTTCTCATATGATGACAATTGAATCACCTCATTCTCTTGAATTTGCAGCTTCCTTTGGATTCCATCTTGGGCCAAATCCATGTTGCATTTCTTTATAGCCCAATAAACCTGATGCTCAACTTCCATGGGGAGATGACATGATTTACCAAAAACAATCCGAAATGGTGACATACCAATGAGTGTCTTGTATGATATCCTATAAGATCATAGCACATCATCCAAGCACTTGCTCAAATCTTTCCTATTCAGCCGCACAATTTTTTCCAAAATTTGTTTCAACTCCAGATTTGAAACCTCACCCTGGCCATTTGTTTGAAGGTGGTATGGTGTTGATGTTTTGTGTGTCACCACATAATTCTAAAGGAGGGAAACCAAATTCTAATTTTAAAAGTGCGTCCCCTGATCACTGATGATAGCCTTTGGTACCCCAAACCTGCAAAAAATCTATGCCTTGGAAAAGTCGACTAAAAAATGAGAGTCATTAGTCCTGGTGTCATTGGCTTCCACACATTTAATCACATAATAAAAAAAACAAAAATATAAAAAAACCAAATGATCTTGGAAAAGGACCCATAAAATCTATGCCCCATACATAAAAAATCTCACAGAATAGTATAGGTTTTTGGGGCATCTCGTGTCTCTTAGAAATGTTCCCAGTGTGTTGGTAATGAGAGAATGACTTAAAAAAACATGGGAATCATAGAACAAGCTAAGAAAATATAATCTAGAGTCTAAGACTTTCCTAGATATTTGTTGGCTTCCAAATAATCCTTTACATTAAAGTGTATGGCATAAATTCAGAAGAGACTCAAACTCATGATCAGGAACACAGCTCCTAATAACTTGATCACTACACATGCGGAAAAGATATGGATCATCCCAAAAATAAAATCTTAACTCACTCTTTAACTTTTGGACTTGATGTTTATTTAAATTTGTAAGAATTTCAGAGGAAACTGTTGTACCTCTCAAACCCCTCGAGGTTTAATTTTCATGATCACAATCACCCTATTATGTTTCTAACATTGTTTCAAGTGTTTTTGATTGATAGGAAACAAATCAGGTGGCCAAGGAATTGGGCCAAGAAAGAAAGCTGGCAAATGGACTGAAATCCAGACCACTGGCCAGCCGGTGGCACACCACCGGCCAGCCGGTGGCACCTGCACTCAAGAAGGAGCCACTGCCTTACCACCGGCCAACCGGTGGCTTCACCACCGGCCAGCCGGTGGCACCTGGGAAGAAGGCTGAGCTTCTGCCTCATCACCGGCCAACCGGTGGCCTTGCACCGGCCAGCCGGTGGCCCCCTTCCCAAACAGGATGAGCTACTGCCTCACCACCGGCCAGCCGGTGGCTCTGGCACCGGTCGACCGGTGGCCCCTGGACAGGAATCCAATGCCATTTTGCAAACACCGGCCAACCGGTGGCCCTGCACCGGCCGGCCGGTGGACACAGTCAAACTAGCCGTTGGGCTGTTGACCAGCCTGTCCACTTGGCTCCCAACGGCTCCGAAGATCTCTCCAACGGCTCCGAAGCCTCCCCAAGGGTTCCTAGCCTATAAATAAAGGCCAAGGAAGCCCCGGACACCTACCGGAACATATACGAAGCCAACGGACATATTTTGGATCAATTGGCCAACCTCCGGCGGACTTCCTCAAAGGAACCCACCTAGCTCCAACAAATTCCACATCCAAGGAGCTCCTTCAAAGAAGCTTGGAAGCGGCCTTCAACATCTCCATCCAATCAAAGGCGCCCAAGTCTTCCCAAATACGGTTTTTCTTGTTTATTTTATTTTGAGCTTAAAATTGGGTTTGTACCTACAAACCCCAACACTTTTCTCTTCCCCCTTTTCTTTTGGGTTTCACATCACCACTAAGGTGTGAAAAGGTTGACAAGCCTTACCTTGTAAAAGGCTTGAGATCGGTGAGCTAGCCTTCACCCGTAAAAAGGCTAGTGGGTTATTGCTTAACCATCAAAAGCATTGGGTTCTTGCTTAACCACTAAAAGCAAGCTGTAATAGGTCCTAGTGCTACCTTAAAGCCTAGTGGGTTTCTTGCTAAAACCATTGAAAAGCAAGCGGTAGAATCTCTCAACGGTTGAGTTGGGAGCGGAGACGTAGGCCGGGTTTTTGGCCGAACTCCGTTATCAATTTCTTGTGTGATTGCCTCTTTATTTCCGCTGCACTTTACTTTGATTTTTAATTTGTTAATCAATTTTTTTAAAAGGCAATTCACCCCCCCTCTTGCCATCATTTCCCTCCTTGGGGTGTTCTTCCGACCCATCAATTGGTATCAGAGGAGTATTTGAATAATTCCCTAACCGGTTTCAAATTAAAGATCCTTTTTGATGGCTTCTACCGCTTCAACCTCTTACGCCCCCGAAGGTTTTTCTTTGGATCGTGCTCCATTCTTTGATGGAGCCGATTATTCTTTTTGGAAAACCCGCATGACTACATTTCTTAAAAGCATTAGTTATCCTATTTTTAAAATTGTCATGCATGGTTATTCACTTTCTACTCCCGATGAATCTAAATGGACCCCCGTAGACATTGCTAATTTCGAGCTTGATGGCAAAGCCATGAATGCTCTACATTGTGGGTTAGATCGTAATGTTTTTGATTGTATTTCTTCTTGCACATCTTCGCATGATATTTGGAAATTTTTAGAACTAACCTATGAAGGTACTAGCGAGGCTCCAAAGCAAGAATCCGATCAAAAGCAAGAACCCGATGCAAAATCCGTACCCAATTGCCCACTCCACAAGAAAAGGGCCAAGAAAAAGGAGAAGAAGAAGGCTTCAAAGGCAACATGGAGTGATAGCTCCACCTCTTCATTCTCCTCCTTCTCCTCAAGCGACCAAGGTAAAAAATGCCTAATGGCATTCCATGAGGTAACATCATCCGACTCCTCCTCTTGTTCTTCAAATTCAAATTCTTTAAATCATTTATCCTATGAAGATCTCCAATACGCTAGAGATCAACTAGAAAAAGGTTTTCATACTTTATCGTCAAAATTTGTTGCTTTAAAAAAGTCTTTCAAAAAACTCTCCTCCGAAAAAGACCAACTTCTCAAAGAGAAGGAGGAACTCTCCCTCAAAATCCAAAATTTTCCAAATGTTGATTCTATGGAATCAACCATCAAAGATCTAAGAGAGACCCTAGCCAAGTTCACCCAAGGTGAACAAAATTTGTCCAATCTCCTTGGTTCTCAACGTGTTTCTAGAACCACACATGGACTTGGCTACACCAACCAAGCTTCCTCCTCCCATGCTCAAACTGTTTTTGTAAGGGGGAGCTCCGATTACAAATTTTGTAATTATTGCAAGAAAACCGGGCATCTCATTTATGAGTGTAATTGTAAAAACGCCCGGTATGGCCAACCCAAGTCTATTTTCTATAGTGACGAGTTTTATAGGAGAAGACCCGCCATGAGACAAGTTTGGATTGAAAAATCCCTCCTTGCGAGTCTCTCCGGGCCTAAAATTGTTTCTTTTCAAAATCCCACTCCCCGGTGATTCATTATTTTTATTTAGGGGGAGAACCTTCTCATTTTCAAAATCTCAAAATTCAAAAATTTCTTTTGGTTTCAAATTTCAATTTTCAATTCTTTTTCAATTCAATTTAAAATTTTCAATTTTCAATTGGTTTCCAACAGTTGGTTTCGAATTTGTTTTTGATTCAAAACTTTCAATTCAAACTGTTATTCAATTTTCATTTCAAAATTTTCAATTTATCCCTCAATCAAGTTTTATGCCCCATTCTATTTTGATAATCACAAAGGGGGAGAAATTTCTTGATTGATTGGGGGAGAATCATTTTCATCATGCTTAGTATTTCCTTTCAATTTCAGCATTTTACATTAATTGTTTTGGTGATTGTGATCATCAAAATAGGGGGAGATTGTTGTACCTCTCAAACCCCTCGAGGTTTAATTTTCATGATCACAATCACCCTCTTATGTTTCTAACATTGTTTCAAGTGTTTTTGATTGATAGGAAACAAATCAGGTGGCCAAGGAATTGGGCCAAGAAAGAAAGCTGGCAAATGGACTGAAATCCAGACCACCGGCCAGCCGGTGGCACACCACCGGCCAGCCGGTGGCACCTGCACTCAAGAAGGAGCCACTGCCTTACCACCGGCCAACCGGTGGCTTCACCACCGGCCAGCCGGTGGCACCTGGGAAGAAGGCTGAGCTTCTGCCTCATCACCGGCCAACCGGTGGCCTTGCACCGGCCAGCCGGTGGCCCCCTGCCCAAACAGGATGAGCTACTGCCTCACCACCGGCCAGCCGGTGGCTCTGGCACCGGTCGACCGGTGGCCCCTGGACAGGAATCCAATGCCATTTTGCAAACACCGGCCAACCGGTGGCCCTGCACCGGCCGGCCGGTGGACACAGTCAAACTAGCCGTTGGGCTGTTGACCAGCCTGTCCACTTGGCTCCCAACGGCTCCGAAGATCTCTCCAACGGCTCCGAAGCCTCCCCAAGGGTTCCTAGCCTATAAATAAAGGCCAAGGAAGCCCCGGACACCTACTGGAACATATACGAAGCCAACGGACATATTTTGGATCAATTGGCCAACCTCCGGCGGACTTCCTCAAAGGAACCCACCTAGCTCCAACAAATTCCACATCCAAGGAGCTCCTTCAAAGAAGCTTGGAAGCGGCCTTCAACATCTCCATCCAATCAAAGGCGCCCAAGTCTTCCCAAATACGGTTTTTCTTGTTTATTTTATTTTGAGCTTAAAATTGGGTTTGTACCTACAAACCCCAACACTTTTCTCTTCCCCCTTTTCTTTTGGGTTTCACATCACCACTAAGGTGTGAAAAGGTTGACAAGCCTTACCTTGTAAAAGGCTTGAGATCGGTGAGCTAGCCTTCACCCGTAAAAAGGCTAGTGGGTTATTGCTTAACCATCAAAAGCATTGGGTTCTTGCTTAACCACTAAAAGCAAGCTGTAATAGGTCCTAGTGCTACCTTAAAGCCTAGTGGGTTTCTTGCTAAAACCATTGAAAAGCAAGCGGTAGAATCTCTCAACGGTTGAGTTGGGAGCGGAGACGTAGGCCGGGTTTTTGGCCGAACTCCGTTATCAATTTCTTGTGTGATTGCCTCTTTATTTCCGCTGCACTTTACTTTGATTTTTAATTTGTTAATCAATTTTTTTAAAAGGCAATTCACCCCCCCTCTTGCCATCATTTCCCTCCTTGGGGTGTTCTTCCGACCCATCAATTGGTATCAGAGGAGTATTTGAATAATTCCCTAACCGGTTTCAAATTAAAGATCCTTTTTGATGGCTTCTACCGCTTCAACCTCTTACGCCCCCGAAGGTTTTTCTTTGGATCGTGCTCCATTCTTTGATGGAGCCGATTATTCTTTTTGGAAAACCCGCATGACTACATTTCTTAAAAGAATTAGTTATCCTATTTTTAAAATTGTCATGCATGGTTATTCACTTTCTACTCCCGATGAATCTAAATGGACCCCCGTAGACATTGCTAATTTCGAGCTTGATGGCAAAGCCATGAATGCTCTACATTGTGGGTTAGATCGTAATGTTTTTGATTGTATTTCTTCTTGCACATCTTCGCATGATATTTGGAAATTTTTAGAACTAACCTATGAAGGTACTAGCGAGGCTCCAAAGCAAGAATCCGATCAAAAGCAAGAACCCGATGCAAAATCCGTACCCAATTGCCCACTCCACAAGAAAAGGGCCAAGAAAAAGGAGAAGAAGAAGGCTTCAAAGGAAACATGGAGTGATAGCTCCACCTCTTCATTCTCCTCCTTCTCCTCAAGCGACCAAGGTAAAAAATGCCTAATGGCATTCCATGAGGTAACATCATCCGACTCCTCCTCTTGTTCTTCAAATTCAAATTCTTTAAATCATTTATCCTATGAAGATCTCCAATACGCTAGAGATCAACTAGAAAAAGGTTTTCATACTTTATCGTCAAAATTTGTTGCTTTAAAAAAGTCTTTCAAAAAACTCTCCTCCGAAAAAGACCAACTTCTCAAAGAGAAGGAGGAACTCTCCCTCAAAATCCAAAATTTTCCAAATGTTGATTCTATGGAATCAACCATCAAAGATCTAAGAGAGACCCTAGCCAAGTTCACCCAAGGTGAACAAAATTTGTCCAATCTCCTTGGTTCTCAACGTGTTTCTAGAACCACACATGGACTTGGCTACACCAACCAAGCTTCCTCCTCCCATGCTCAAACTGTTTTTGTAAGGGGGAGCTCCGATTACAAATTTTGTAATTATTGCAAGAAAACCGGGCATCTCATTTATGAGTGTAATTGTAAAAACGCCCGGTATGGCCAACCCAAGTCTATTTTCTATAGTGACGAGTTTTATAGGAGAAGACCCGCCATGAGACAAGTTTGGATTGAAAAATCCCTCCTTGCGAGTCTCTCCGGGCCTAAAATTGTTTCTTTTCAAAATCCCACTCCCCGGTGATTCATTATTTTTATTTAGGGGGAGAACCTTCTCATTTTCAAAATCTCAAAATTCAAAAATTTCTTTTGGTTTCAAATTTCAAATTTCAATTCTTTTTCAATTCAATTTAAAATTTTCAATTTTCAATTGGTTTCCAACAGTTGGTTTCGAATTTGTTTTTGATTCAAAACTTTCAATTCAAACTGTTATTCAATTTTCATTTCAAAATTTTCAATTTATCCCTCAATCAAGTTTTATGCCCCATTCTATTTTGATAATCACAAAGGGGGAGAAATTTCTTGATTGATTGGGGTAGAATCATTTTCATCATGCTTAGTATTTCCTTTCAATTTCAGCATTTTACATTAATTGTTTTGGTGATTGTGATCATCAAAATAGGGGGAGATTGTTGTACCTCTCAAACCCCTCGAGGTTTAATTTTCATGATCACAATCACCCTCTTATGTTTCTAACATTGTTTCAAGTGTTTTTGATTGATAGGAAACAAATCAGGTGGCCAAGGAATTGGGCCAAGAAAGAAAGCTGGCAAATGGACTGAAATCCAGACCATCGGCCAGCCGGTGGCACACCACCGGCCAGCCGGTGGCACCTGCACTCAAGAAGGAGCCACTGCCTTACCACCGGCCAACCGGTGGCTTCACCACCGGCCAGCCGGTGGCACCTGGGAAGAAGGCTGAGCTTCTGCCTCATCACCGGCCAACCGGTGGCCTTGCACCGGCCAGCTGGTGGCCCCCTGCCCAAACAGGATGAGCTACTGCCTCACCACCGGCCAGCCGGTGGCTCTGGCACCGGTCGACCGGTGGCCCCTGGACAGGAATCCAATGCCATTTTGCAAACACCGGCCAACCGGTGGCCCTGCACCGGCCGGCCGGTGGACACAGTCAAACTAGCCGTTGGGCTGTTGACCAGCCTGTCCACTTGGCTCCCAACGGCTCCGAAGATCTCTCCAACGGCTCCGAAGCCTCCCCAAGGGTTCCTAGCCTATAAATAAAGGCCAAGGAAGCCCCGGACACCTACCAGAACATATACGAAGCCAACGGACATATTTTGGATCAATTGGCCAACCTCCGGCGGACTTCCTCAAAGGAACCCACCTAGCTCCAACAAATTCCACATCCAAGGAGCTCCTTCAAAGAAGCTTGGAAGCGGCCTTCAACATCTCCATCCAATCAAAGGCGCCCAAGTCTTCCCAAATACGGTTTTTCTTGTTTATTTTATTTTGAGCTTAAAATTGGGTTTGTACCTACAAACCCCAACACTTTTCTCTTCCCCCTTTTCTTTTGGGTTTCACATCACCACTAAGGTGTGAAAAGGTTGACAAGCCTTACCTTGTAAAAGGCTTGAGATCGGTGAGCTAGCCTTCACCCGTAAAAAGGCTAGTGGGTTATTGCTTAACCATCAAAAGCATTGGGTTCTTGCTTAACCACTAAAAGCAAGCTGTAATAGGTCCTAGTGCTACCTTAAAGCCTAGTGGGTTTCTTGCTAAAACCATTGAAAAGCAAGCGGTAGAATCTCTCAACGGTTGAGTTGGGAGCGGAGACGTAGGCCGGGTTTTTGGCCGAACTCCGTTATCAATTTCTTGTGTGATTGCCTCTTTATTTCCGCTGCACTTTACTTTGATTTTTAATTTGTTAATCAATTTTTTTAAAAGGCAATTCACCCCCCCTCTTGCCATCATTTCCCTCCTTGGGGTGTTCTTCCGACCCATCAGAAACAAGGTAGTTAACTAAATCATCATACCAAGGATATGTACCTAAGATGGAATAAAGATGCTCATCGGGGAAAGTGTCCCGAAGTGGTACCTAGTCCAAGGTGTCAACCTCTAATGTGTGAGTAATCCAACTCATGTGGTCTTTCACGAGGTTTTATGAACCCTTATTATCCTTTATCTCATTATTGAATTCTTGAATAAGAATCATCCATCAGATAAGCCTGGGTTTCACATTTGGTTTCTTCAAGAGGTACCTCAGAGCTGCATGGTTAGAAAAAAACTACTTCAGATCCCAATAAATATGAACAAAATTTATCTAAAGAAAATATAACAGAAAGAAAATAATTTTACATGGTTTTGTAGTTTTATTGGGTTGAATCCAATGTTCTTGATTCATAGGAAATCACATGTGAACGCCCCTCCACCTTCCATGATAAGATAGCTCCAAATACAAAGTTTGAAGCATCACACATAAAATCAAATTGAATATCCCATCATGGGAGCTGTATGATCAGTGAAGTGGTTATATCCTTATTTTGATCATCAAAGGAATTCATATAAGAACCATCAAACACAAAATCAAAATCCTTTTGAAGTAATCGTGACATAGGAAGAGCAATCTTACTGAAATATTTGATGAATCACCGATAAAATACTACATGCCCTATGATAGATCTAACATCATGCACACATGAAGGATAGGGTAAGGATGAAATGATATCTAACTTAGATCCATCTACCTCTATCCAAATTTTTGACACTACATTCCCTAAGACAATGCCACACTCTACCATGAAATTACACTTTTCAAAGTTCAAGACTAGATTCTTCTCAATATAATGATTCAAAACCTTTCCAAAACAAAAGATGCATTCATTAAATGAATATACATACACTGTAAAATCATCCATAAATACCTCCATGCAGCTGTAAATAAAATCTGAAAAAATACTCACCATGCATCTCTGGAAGGTACCTGGTGCATTGCAAAGTCCAAATGGCATCCTTAGGTAGGCAAATGTACCAAATGGGAAAGTGAATATAGTTTTATCCTGATCCTTCATAGCTATGGGAACCTGAAAATATCCAAAAAATCCATCCAAGAAACAATATTGTGTTTTCCCAACTAGTCTCTCAACTATTTTATCAATAAATGGGAGAGGGAAATGGTCCTTGCGAGTGGATTGATTTAGTTTCCTATAATCAATACACACACACCAACTGTTTTGCACCCTCATTGGAACTAAATACTCTTTCTCATTTTTAAAAAAGTAACACCACTTTTATTTGGCACAACCTGAATAGGACTTACCCACTGGGAATCTGAAATGGGATAAATTATACATCCCTTGAGTAAATTTTCAACTTCTTTTTTGAAAACTTCCAGAAGTGTTGTATTTATTCTCCTGTGTGGCTGCCTAACTGGTTTATCCCCATCCTATAAAATAATTCTAAACATACAAATGGAGGGGATAATACCTGATATATTAGCCAAGGTCCACCCAATTTCCCTGATGTTCTCCCTCAAAAGATTCAATTTTTTTCTTCATGTTCAAAACTGATATTTTTAGTAATGATAACAGGTATTTTATCACCACTTAACTAGTATGATTATTTGAGATTTAGTGGCAATGGATTGATTTCCAATGAAGGGGGTGCACTATGGATGGAGACAATGAATGAACTAAAATATGTGCAAAATGAACCTCAGTACCAGAATATACATAATCAGAATCAGAGAATAAAACATCCAATCCATCATCACACTCAACATCCATGTCATAATCAAATTTCACATGATCAAAATCATAATTTTAATCCACATAAAAATCACTTCCAAGAGAGGTTTGTTCATTAGAAACCTGTGTGGAAGTGTTCTTAGTCATAAAACTAGAACCAATGCTCATAATTTCTCTATGAATAGGATAATAAAAATCCACAGTGTTTTTATTTGGTGATTCAAAATGGGAGATAAGAAAAGCAGAATGATCCTCTGAGGCGTACTTCATAGAGACCATAACATTAAATACCACAACTTCATCTCCAAACTCCATGGAAAGTGTACCCTCATGGACATTTATGATAGTTTTTTCAGTTTTGAGGAAGCACCTACCAAAGATAATGGGATAATGTGAACTTACCTGATCATCCTCCATGTTAAGAACATAGAAATCTACTGAAAAGATCATGTCTCTTACCTGAACAAGTACATCCTCAAGGACTCATGTTGGATATGACATTGCTCTATTCTCCAACTATACCACTAATCTTGTTGTCTTCAACTCACCAACTTGTAAATAAGAGAATACAGAGTGAGGCATTATATTTATGGAATCTCTAAAATCACAAATATCATCATAAAAGTGAAACTCCCCTATGGTACATGGGATGGTGAATGTTTCTGGATCCTTACACTTTGTTGGAATTGCTTGATTTGGTGTAATTAGTGCTGAAAAATTCTTTCTAAGAATGATCCTCTCATTCCCCTTGATCCCTATTCGATTGGTACAAAGTTTTTTTTAATAATTTGGAATACCTTTGGATTTTCTTAATGGCTTCCATAAGGGGGATATTTATCTCAACACACTTGAATGTGTCCAAAACCTCTTTTTTCATTACCTCTTTGGCTATATTTTTGATTTGAACAACTCTATTTGGAAAGGGAAGGGGTTTAGGAGGAACATCATCAATCCTTTTCTTAATTTTTTCTTTCTCCTTGGGTTTCTCATCAGTTGGTAAGGAATGGGGCTTCTATAGGGTGGAGGTGAATCCCGGTGGAACAATAGGTGCATATGTATCAGTTGTTTGCTTCTCGATTCTCAATGTGATGTCACTAAAATTCCCCTTGGGATTTGGAGTAGGATGGGATGGAAGATTTCTAGAGTTCCTACTTACCATTTCATGGAGGGTAGTGGAAATATGGTCTATTTATGTCTTCAATTACCTCAACTCTGAACCTTGACTCTTCAGCTCATTATGTTGATTAAGAACAATTTGTTTCAAAATATCATCAGTGTTATAATATACCTTTGGTTGGGGATTTACTTTTTGTTGGATTGTTGATGGTTGAGATTCAGATCTCTTTTGGGGTTGTTGGAAACCCTATTGGTAAGGCGAAGGCTGCTGGAAATTTTATTGAAAAGGGGGCCTTTATTGTTATTCAGAGACATACCTCATGTCTGATTGATCCTTACACCCTTGGTTGTATGTTGGAACAAAGGAATCATACCTATTATGGGGATGTGGTTGTTGTTTCTGTTAATATGGTCTCTCAGGGAATACGGATGAGAAATCCTCGGTCTCTTGTAATTGAGGAAAACAATCATTCAGGTGGTCTATTTCAGTGAAAATGCCACAAGGCCTTGTAGGAGAGGGTTGGGATATATTTTGTACCAAAGAAATTTGTAACACCATAAAGGTAAATTCATCTAAATTAGTACCAATCAAATGATTTTCAAGATAAGTACATACCTGATTTACTCCTCTAACATGTGGTGTACCCTGATCACTAAATTGTTGGGAGTTTGTGCCATCTTATCAATCAATGCATGTGCAACTACTGGTGTTTTGTCCACCAATTCTCCTCTAGCTATGGAATCCACCATTCTTCTATCCATAGGCACGGGGCCTTCATAGAAGTAGTGGATAAGGATTTTATCACTGATTTGTTGAAGCGGGAAGCTTGTACACAACTTCTTCAATCGCACCTAGTACTCATACATTGACTCCCCTTGTGCTTGCTTGATCCCTGATATCTCGTTTCGAATGGAAGTGGTTCTCAATGCTAGAAAAAATCTCTATAAGAAAATACATTTCAAATCATTCCAACTGTTATTTCTTCAGGTTGTAAATAATACATCCAATCCTTCGCAGTTCCTTCAAGTGAAAATTCGAATTTTATTAGTTTGATTTAATCATGAGAGATATTTATTGGCTTCATTATTGAGCATACCACATGAAATTATTTAAGGTGTTTGTTTGGGTCCTCACTAGATAATCTATGAAATTTGAGAAGAAGGCTAATTAAACTAGATTTCAACTCAAAGTATGATTTGAGAGTTGGATATGAAATGCATGTAGGTTGATAATTAATATCAGGGGTGTCCAACTCTATAATAATCCGATTGAGTTCATTGTTATTATTTTCAGCCATTGAATCTGGTTTAATTTTTTTATATGGGTCTCCTATTTCAAGATTCCTAGAGTGGAGGAGTTCCCCAGTTGGGTAAATTTTGACACTTCTCATAGACCGAGATTGTTTAATTTGAGCCCTAAGGTTGCGCTCAATCTTAGGGTTTAGATGAAATAGATCCTCGGGGTGGGAGCGTGTCATAAATCATATAAAATAGAGAAACAAAAAGAAATAGACACCAATATCATTAAATGCGGTTTCAATTGATGGTCTGAAAAAGAAGAGGTGGGGAAGAAAGAACTGAAAAGAAAAGGGAGGAGAAGAAAAGAAAAAAATAACAAATAATAACAAAGAACTTACCTAAAATTGGTTGAATAAATCACTTTCCTCCCTGTAAATAGTTCCAATTTGATGAGCGTTATCACGCACGCTCTCAAAAATATTTGTGATTTTACTAAGTGCAGCACAGTGGTTGACCTAGGTTGTTCTATCAAGGATGAAGTGAATTAAAAAACCCTTAATAAGATTGAATGAAACAAGAAAATAAGTGAAAACAAATGAAACACAATATGGGGGGTGTGGTTTAGTGACTTTCAGACAATAAACTAAAAAACAAATGAGAAGAAACAATCAAAGACATAATTTATTTAAAAACACTTATATGAGAAGATGTAGTCGATCTAATCTACCCCCTTAATCATTCATTTATCATTATACCATTTGATTATAATTCTTTCTATTATGATCCCCTAACCTTTTCAACCCCTGAACCCTATGGAAATTAACATGACCACAAATATTGGAAAAATTAGCCTTAGGTCAACTTTGGGACTTCCAATCGCAACAACCTTCTTTGATTGTGATCCAAAAGCCAACTTATGGTCAATGGTTAGTTAGGGAAGTATCTCCTCCCTATATTTTAGAATTAATTGTATTTTGGGATGAGACTTTAACCCTATAATTATATCCCAAGTTGATTAGGTCCTATGATTGAGGTTTTGCTCACACGATTTATATAAGCCCGACCACACGGTCAAGTGCAAGTCGATCGAGTAACTTAGAAATTAAAACTCAATTAATTAATCACAATTTATGAATTAAAGTGTGTTTATTTATTAAAAATAAATAAATTAAGGGAGTTGGGATTAGATCAACTACAAATGAAATCACTCTTCCATGGATGAATTTTTCATTTTGGAGATGTTTTGCATAAGTAATGGATTGAAAGGGGAAAACCCAATCTCGTCTCTACTCTTATATTCTGGCACCAAGAATAAAAATATAAGGATTAAAATAGAAGAATATCGAATATTTATTGAAAAAAATTCAAGTTACAAGCATAAAAACAAAGAAATACAAAGTGGAGGAGGGAGAGGAGAGCCTTCTTGGAAGAGTTCTTTTCACAAGACCTTACTACTTTCAAGAGGGTTGAGATGTTCCTATGAGATAACCCTTAAACCAAACCTTCCCAATTCCCCTACCAACCCTCCAAAAGAGTGAAAATATCATTTAAATAGAGTTTGGGAGGGCTAGGTTTACAAAAAAAAAAAATAAGTGCGAAAGGGAAATTAATCCAAATATTTTAATCCCAATTGCACCACACATTTGACCTCTAAGATGCATTAATTAGAAGTCCTTATAAAAGGATTATATATGCGTAATTGGGTCTTTGAGCTCCCATGCTCATCAAATTTATTTGTGATTTACTAAGTGTAGCATAGTGGCTGAACTAGGTCGTTCTATCAAATAAAAAGTGAATTAAACAACCCTTAATAGGCTTGAATGAAATAAGAAAATAATTTAAAATAAATGAAACACAAGATGGGGGGTTTGGTTTAGTGACTTTCAGATAATAAACTAAACAACAAACAAGAAGGAACAATCAAAGACACAATTTCTTTAAAAACACTTATATGAGAAGACATAGTCGATCTAATCTACCCCATTCATCATTCATTTATCATTATCCCATATGATTATAATTCTTTCAATTATGATCCCCTAACCTTTTCAACCCCCGAACCCTACAGAAATTAACATGACCACAAATATTAAAAAATGAGCCTTAGGTCAACTTTGGGACTTCCAATCGCATCACCTTGATTTGATTGTGATCCAAAATCCAACTTATGGTCAATGTTCAGTTAGGGAAGCATCTCCTTCATATATTTGAGAATTAATTGTTTTTTGGGATGATACTTGAACACTAAAATTCTTTCCTAAGTTGATTAGATTTTGTGATTGAGGTTTCACTGAAACGATTGACACAAGCCTGACCATGCGGTCAAGTGCAAGTCGATCAAGTAAATTAGAAATTAAAACTCAATTAATTGATCACAATTTATTAATTACAGTGTGTTTATGGATTCAAAATAAATAAAAGAAGGTAGTAGGGATTAGATTAACTATGCATGAAATCACTCTTCCGTGGGTAGAGTTTTCATCGTGGATACGTTTTGCATAAGCAATGGATTGAAAGGGGAAAATCCAATCTCCTTTCCACTCTTATATTCCAACACCAAGAAGAAAAATATAAAGATTAAAAGTTAATAATAAAGAATATTTATTTAAGAAAACTCATGTTACAAGCATAAAAACAAAGAAATACAAAGTGGAGGAGGGAGAGGAGAGACTTCTTGGAAGAGTTCTTTGCACAAGGCCTTACTACTTCCAAGAGGTTTGATATGTTCCCAAGAGACAACCCTTCGGACACGCCTTCCAAATTCCTCTAAAAAACCTCCTAAAGAGTGAAAATCTCATTTAAATAGAGTTTTGGAGGGCCAGGGTTACAAAACTTTTTTAAGTGTGAAAGGGAAATTCTGAAAAATATTTTAATCCCACTTTCAACAAATATTTGGCTTCCAAGAAGCATGAATTATCCATCCTTATAGAAGGATGGGTTGTGTATAATTGATTCATCGATCGCCCCTCCAAATTTGGGCCCAATCCAAGAACGAATGAAGAATATACATCCCAGACATTGAAGTGATATCCAATCTGGTGAATCCAGTCTAGCTTTGACTTCATGGCCCATTTAGTCCACTCAAATGCATGATCCATCTACCTGTCATGAATAGAATTTTTAAACCATTAAGTCAGGAACACAGTTACAAAATTTAAGTCAAAATAATTTATATAAAAATATTTATGCCTGAAATACTACAGGGAATTTTAAAAGGGTAAAACTAGAATTTTCATCAAATTTTCAAATGAATGATCTAATCCCAAATATTTTATAAATAAACATATTTAACACAATGTGAGGAAAATTTTCCATTTATTATCAATAAAATATTCAACAAAATTATGTTTTATCTGGATTCTCAAGATATTTTCAACAACTGTAGAGTCATCTAGATTTTCATCAAGACATCTAATAGTGCTCACAATGTCATTCACTCTGGTAAAGAAATCCCCAACAGATTCATGCTCTCCCATCTTCAAGTATTCATACTTCAATTTACAGATTTGAAGTTTTTCCTTTTTGACTTTTGTATTTCCTTCGTATATGTTTTTTAATTTTTTCCATATACCTTTGGATGTGGCAACACCTTTCACTCTTATGAATTCACTTTCAAAAAGTGATGATAATATAACATTCTTGGACCTTCTATCATTCTCTAGATTCTTATTATCAATATATGTAAGAGTAAATTTATCATCAATGGGTGGAAACCAAACTGTTAAAGCTTCAAGAACATCATAACTGATAGACATAAGATAAGGTAACATTCTATCCTTCTAGATATAATAATTCTTTCCATTAATGAATGGAATACCTTTACTGTTCACACAGTTAAAGTTCTCCATCAGCAAAGAATAGCGAAGGGAACCTTCCCTCTGATACCAATTGAAAGTTCCCAGTCAGAGTAATTATATCACTGAGAGGGGGATGGGTGAATAAGCGATACTATTTTTCTTTTATGCTTCTTTTCAATTGAAACAAACTTTGCATCTTGTTATAGATTTCAATTCCCTGCTGAAAACAAATACAACACACATCCACAGGAACACAAAGATGTACAAGGTTCACTATTTAATAAGAATTGATACATCTTTGGTATGGTTTGGAAATTATCCAATACCATAAAATCCACTATAAATAAATCTTTGGATTACAAAGAGTATGATATACCCTTTCACTCATGTAGCACTATGAAACAATCCCACTAGTGTGTGTGCACCCGCTTAGTAAAAATAGGGTAATACAATATTTATGTAACAACTCATGTTACATGAACTTATTTTCAATTAAAAAAATGTATTCAATTGAAATACAATTATTCAATTCTTTACCCAGAAGAAATGAAATAACCTCCTGGGCTTCATTATGAAAAACTAAGTTCGATTTTCCTGGGTCCGATTTTCCCAGTCCGATTCCTCAAAGTATGATACTTACAAAACAATTCTTATAATACATTTTTTCTGATAGAATACAATAAAAATGAATCAACACCACTTGAATTCAGAATAAAATTCTTCCTCTATCCGAGAAACACAATATGGAAATCTTGAAGCTGATTAATCCAGCCCGATACGATGATCAGCCGAATACAAATTCACTTCTCCATCAAAACCTCTTCAAAAAAAGATCAGTAGGAAGAATTTTTCTTCTCTCTATAAACTCAGAGCCTCTCTCTATATTGTGGTTAATAGTACCTCATCATCAAAAAAGTACCATGTACTTTCTACCTTTTATAGGTGACCCAAAATAGGTTTGGGCGGGAATCCCAAAAACTTTCCTACTCACCTAAGTTCACCCAAATCCGAATTTCCCCTAAAATCTAGGAGCAATTATAACTTCATCAATGGTTATTGAAGCTTATAAATTCTTATTCAAAATGAATTTCCTTCTTTATATTTTCATTTGAATCATCAGTACAATTTTGATACATGTGTCCAATTTTTCTCAATCCGATTTTTTCAATACAAATATCTGTATCAATTGAAAACAAATGTTTAAAGAAATAGATACCATTCTAATTTGTTGAATACGATTCTCAAAACCGATTTGAATCAAAATATTTCATTTGAATGTATAGATCCTCCTTGACAATTCATTCATCAATATTATTCTCCTCTCTCTTTTTTCTTGACCCACTTGAGATTCAGAACTTTATCTTCTCCTCTTCTCTTGACCCAGTTGGAAACCTACAAAGTAATTCAACCCTTTTGAAATGCTTGAATACATTTTTGATCTAATGTTATCATATTCTCTTGACCCACTAAAAAAAAACTTCTTCTTATCTTATTATCTTGACCCACTTGGAAAACACATCATCTCTTTCATTTCTTTATTTTGACTTCACTTCATTCACAGACTTGTGCTTATAACATGAATTCCTTAATGACTTTGAATTCATTTGAGAATAGCTTTAGAATTATCAGAATATGATTGGAAAGTATCATAACTTTTCATTCATTCCACCTAAATTCTTTTCTTCTCAATCCAAGTTCAATATTTTTTGAATACAATTGGTTTGTATATGATCATCCTAGGTATGATCATTCTATATACGATCATTTCTTCTTCCACATGGATACACTCATTTTGAAAAACAATCATCACCATCTCTTACTCTTCTCTGCCACCCGGATACTATAAATATGGGTATGATCATTTTTGGATACGATCAATTCTAGGTATGAAAAGTTTATGGCCTATACAATGGATTAGTCGAATGCTACAGTAAATCAGTACCACCTCTTTTACCTGGATACGATTGTTTTGAAAAACAATCAGTATCACTTCTTTCTCTCTACCACCTAGATATGATAAATCTAGTTACAATCTCTTTCCTATAGGCATTATATCTTTTACTCGACACCACCTTTTCAATCGAAAACTTCTCTTCAGTCGGCACCACCTTTTAATCAATATCTTCTCTTCAATCAGAACCACATTTTAATTGGCACCACATTTTCAATCGGAAACTTTTCATCAATCAGAATCACCATTACTTTCACTCTCCCTTTCTTCCATCAAGATTTCATCACAAGTTCTCAATTCAACTTATTATTTATATGAAATATGAACTGGTAAAGTATCATCATAATTATTTAATCATAGACATAGAGAATCTGTTTCTCAACCAAAATAAATGCATCTCCAACATCAAATCCATAGTGATACCAATGACCATTTACTTCTAGAAAGATGCATCCCAAGTCGAGTTTGGTAAAAAGTATTTATTTCAAAATAGTTTATTCTCATTACGATGGTTAGAGTGAATCCGATTGTTCATAAAACATGAGTCTAATTCTTTTGAAAACATGGATCCAATTATTTTGAAAACATGGATCCAATTATTTTGAAAACAAAAATCAATATGATTTTTACCATAAACAAAGTAAAATTATTTCCTTTCTTCCTCTCTTCAACAACTTTCTTGACAAAAAAAGAAAACACATGATACCCATCAACTTCATCATCAGCTTGGTCCTAACATGCACGAATAGAGAAACCCAATCCGTGAGGTCTCCGAGTGAAGTAGATCCTTTAGAAAAAGTAAATTATTAGATTAATGAACAAGTATAATCAAAATGATAAATGCATGTAGTTAAACTTTCATGCATGAAAATAAAATGAATAAATAAATATGTCATGGTTGATAATATTGTTGCGTAAAGAATGGAGAAACCCATGTCTTCAGTAATTTGTTTATAGTGTGAATGATGAGTTGCATTCCATGTAAATGAGATGCATGCATGAAGATTAAGGCAAATCATAGGTGTGATAAAATAAGGAAACTCGATTCCATCATGTGAATTTAAATGTAGGCCACACTGTTTGTATAATGAGGCCACGTAAAGAGATAGAAATATCATAGGGATCTACACTTCCTCACAAAAGCTCCATGATGATGAGATTACATAGGTATTCAAAATGAATATTACACCTGAATAAAGGAGAGGCAATGAAGAATGGAAAACCTAAGATTTTGGGTATTTATGTTGAGGAGCGTTATATTCTTACTGCATGAAGAAATAAGATCACATGATGATAAAGACACATTATTATAACTGGACAAGGAGACACTAGTAATGTTAAAGCCTTTTATTTTCACTATGGAAGCCTCAAATTTTATAGAAGTAGGAATTGCAGCTATAGTAGGCTACACCATGGTACATGAGAGTGCATCACAAGCATATTGATGACTTTTTATGGTTCTAGAAAATAAGAAGGTGTTGCATTGTGGAATAATAACTATGACGCAAAGGGTTTATGTGCTAAACCATATAAGAAATGGTTACACCATAATAACTATAATATAGAGTGAAAAATGAGGAAATGTTTACCCAACTATCAATGAGTATTCATATTTAAATAAGGGATATTAAATGTTTTATTCATAACACATTTAAATCATGGAATAAATGAGTTATTATCACATGCACAATTATTATTATATTTTGGATAAACTGTGCATGTAGGTGATGAAGAATGTGTGAACTGAATTGTAAGATCATTTTGAGAACCTGATATATCCTTGTATCTAAGAGATAAGGCGAGTTATGAGACTAGTTGGCATGACCCATCCCAATGGGTCCTATTCCGTGACTACCCTAAGCCTGCCTCCAATAGTCCAAGGGCTGGAAACTAGCATCGAGTAGGCATATCACTAACATGGGAGACCTTAACCTAATGTACCTATACACATGCACACATATCAAAGTCCATACAATAACTAATTGTAGAAAAACTAATAAAACATGCATGCATACATCTAAATCCCACTACCATAGTAAAATAACAAGTAATAAATAAAAAAGGTCCAAATACAAGCCCACCACAAAGAATTTGAAAACAAGTACAACCTAAAAGTGTATAAGGGGACTGCTTCCAAGGTGAACGTAGGAACACACCTCGGTCTATCTAGATCACTAAGCTCAGCCTAGTCTTGGCCCCTCTTGTACTCTATCAAAAGGTCAATCATTTTCATAAGACACGACACATATAGGAAAACCCCATGTAGGGGTGAGTATAACAATACCCAATAGAACATCTCAAAATCACTAAGCATATAACAACATTCGGCTCAACACATGTATATTTTTACAACACATATAAAAAAATATCCAGATATACTCAACAAAGACACACAATCTCAAGGTAAAGTCACAACCATAATTCTACTCTAGGAATCATGCTCGAAGGTTTCAAATAACACTCATCTAGGATAACACACTTTCCGAGTCAGATAACACCGATGGCGTCCATCTGAGGTGTTATTATTGTTAGATCTTTCCATAAGAAGTATATTATGGAAGTTTGAAGATAATGATGCACAAATGAGGATCACACCCAAGGCCATGAGGTATAATAAAAAATCAATCTAGAATTACCCACTAAGTAGAGGATAGATGCCTACATAGTGTTGTTCATGAAGATACCAAGAACTCCACATAGGGAAATATGATGATAGAGGATCTTACTCCGGACCTCACAAAAGTATTCCAAAAACCTTATCCAATAAGTCCCACTAAAGGGATCACCATCCTATGTGTAGGACGCGATTCTATACTAACCCTTAGGGAATGGATTAAGGGAAGAAACCCTAATGAAACTTGTCCAAAATAAATATGAAAAGGGTTCCAAGTCTTCTTTTAAAGAGTAAATGGTGTGTCCCATCGGCATTGGGTTTATCCCATGTAAAACGACTCATGTCCGTGTCCGTGTTTGAGTACACGACATGTTTGAGCCTATGTACTCCTGGTTGTGTCTATGTCTAGCTAGTCATGTCTGTGTATGGATAGTTGTGCACATGTATGTCTGGCCATGTATCCTACATGATAAACACTTAGTGATAGAAGAGGGGTGACACACTGTGTGATGGGTTTCACATGCCATGTGATAGGTTTCACACACCGCGTGATACTTAATTCCACACAGAAACCCTAGTACTGCACTAGGGGGTCCCATACACTATATAATCCCGGGTTACATGATGTATGTTATGGGATTTTCTAGAGATCCAAATCTGGTTTATATGCATTCTTCCTCACCTATGACAATATATTCGTCCATGCACCTCACTAGAAAACATGAACCCATGGTCAGCCAACCCTTTTCATCACCGATCACCAAGTTCTATGAACACACAAGATCGGTGGGATAAATCCAATAAAACTCATAAAGAGAAATGAACCTTGGACATGTTCAGTTGGCCTTAATTCATTGCTATTATAATGATGAATGAATATCCAAGAATAAATAAACAACTCTCCCAATAAATCCCTACAGATAAACCCATCCCACAATATGAGCGATCTGTGAATCAATCTGTTGGTCAATTGATTCGCGTTCATTTTAGAAATAAATAACAGAGAAAAAAAATCCAAAAAAAAAACAAATGTTATACCTCAATTTTGATTGATCACTAATGAAGAATGAATCTATGTCATTTTCGGTGGTGAGATCCTTGAATTCCATTGCACACCTATTGTAAATCTTTGATTCAATTTTCATTCACCAATGGAAGCTCATCCAACGGATCCTATAGATATCTAGGGTTATGTGGCTAACCATGATATCCCCATAGCTATAAATTTATAGAAAATAATTAGGGAACTAAAACATTTTAAATAAATAAATTTTATTAATTTACTTGTTATCCACACTAGTGATGATTTTTTCACAAACACCTCACACTGACAAAGGTTATGTCATGCCTAGGGTAAAACCCATGATCTGAACTCAAAGAGGACCTCAAATTTAAAATTTAAAGATCCTTTTAGAATTTACTCCACATTTTTAGGGAAATTACATGAATTTGTATTTAATATATTTAATATAATTCAAAAATTAATTTTGGGCATACTAGGCCTCAGAATCAAACACCATCTCAGTACCTGTTCTAAAAAATATTCTATATAATATCCAAAAATAATACACAAAAAATATGAATCACTAAATTATCCCCACATTGGGGATTTATGTATTAAAAATCCAAAAAAAAGCTACATAAAGAGATGTGGGTACTGAGCATGCACCTAAGTCTACTATTCCTAGGTGCTCTCCTAAAGATTCTCATGCTACCACTAGACATGCACTAGGGGAATTGATCACCCATGAAGGATCCTCTCTTGTTGATCATTGATCATTACTGGGTAATCAATAAAGGTATCTCCACATTTTATGTCCAGATCACCTCAGTCGATAATGTGTGACAAATCATGCACATACCTCCTCATTTGAAACATGTGGAAGATGTCGTGTACCCAGTCCAACTATGGTGGTAGAGCCAAGTAGTATGCCACCTCGCAAACTCTATGTAGTATCTGAAAAAGGCCAATGAATCTCAAATTTAACTTTCTACATCATCTAAATATTCATAATCTATTTCAAGATGAAACCCATAAGAACACATGGTCTCCCTCCTTGAACTCCATAGGTCTCTGTCATCAGTTTGCATAAGAATTGTGATGGATATGTGCAGTCCTCATCTGTTCCTAGATGATATACACCTTCTCTATAGTAGCTTGCACAAACTATGGGCATATAAGTTCTTACTCTCCTAGGCCAGTCTAGCATAGTGGTGACCTGTATGGTTATGAACAATATTCTAGGGAACTCTATGGAGTTGGACTATCTCCTACACATAGTGGCACCCCAAGCTCTACACTGAACTCTACTCTCATATTACTAGGAAGTAGGCTGGCTTGGTGAGTTGGTCTACTATCACCCAGATCACATCATGTCCCCTAGATATACATGTTAACCCCATCACGGGGTCTATGTATATACCATTCCACTTCTACTCTGGCACCTCAAGGGGTTGAGCTAAACCCACTGGAACATGGTACGCAACCTTCACTTACTAACAATCATTGTATCGAGAGACAAACTATGAAAATCCATTCTTCATCCTTGGACACAAAAACTAAGATCTGAGGTCCTATTATATCTTTTATGCACTTGGATGTATCACCATAGGAGATGTATGAAACTCTCTCATAACATCCTCTTGTAATGTCACTGGTGTTGGAACCAAGGCTGTTCTTTGCTGGAAAAGGACTATGGTTTGTGTTTATTGTCAATCCTCTAATGGATGTTAGGGAGATTGAATGGAAAGGGATCATACAGTCCAAGGCATAAGTATTATTGAAGGTGATGTCATTTCCCAGTGTTTTCCAAATTTTTGTGGTTCAAAATTTAAAGATTGGTAAGTATTGTGAAAAGCAGTTTTTTCTTGAAGATCTCATGAAAATATGGAAAAGTCATGAGTTTTGCAGAGATGGGCTTCATGAAGTGTGTTTCACGAAGACATGAAGATTGTGATGGTGTGTTCTACGATTACAAGAATTTGAGGTTCACAACAATGTGGAGGTTTGACAGAAGGCTTTGTGAGTAGAGCATTACAGCGATGTGAAGAGATTTTATGGAGAGCTCTACGGCTACGATGAGCATTGAGAATAGGAAATTTTCATGGAGCTTCACGAAGGGAGATGTTCCACGAAGAATTTTTTTACTGATATAGAAATCACACCAGAAGAAGTGGAGCTCCACATTCGACTGCACCTATAAATAAGAGGCCACCCCCTCTTCATTCCTCAAAAACTCGAGAGAGAAAATCCTGAATCTCTTTGATTTTGTGAAGTAAGGGGTGCTCTGTAAAGATGATTGTCTAGGAAATATTTTGATTTGTGAAAAGACTACTTTAGTCTTGAATGAAGTTAATGAATCTATGTATTGAGTGCTTTGTGAAGATAGGACATTTCGCACTGGCTTAGTGAGATTTGCAAAGGAAGTTGTTCCGCAAAGGAACTGTGCTTCACAATGAAAATGGGTTTCACAAAGGTAGTTGTGCTTTGAAAAGGAGTTTGCTCTGCGAAGGTGAGAGCTCTGTGAAGGGCTGAGCTCTAAAAAGTAGTGTACTCTGTGAAGGTGTATGATCTGCAAAGTGTTGTTCTCTCTGAAGGGTTTAGATTTGCGAAGGGGGATTCGCAAAGGACAATATTGGATACCTGAGTTAAGTTGGCTGGGATTTTAGTGCGCATCTACTCAGGTATTTGATGCAAGTAGTGTCTCGTGCTGAATAGGGAAAAAGACTTCAATGCCAATCTATTGAAGTGACCTTCAATTCAATAAGCTGAGTTATAATTTTCTCAAATCTATGAGCTAGGGGTAGTCAATGAAAGTGATCTGAGGGATGCGGTGAGCTATCCCTAAACCATTGTAAAGGTAATTTTCCTAGCATATAGTGACTATGACCGAAACTTTGTATTCAACATCTACAGAAGATTAGTGGACTTTGGTACGACCGACACACTATCAGTGTATGCTCCTTGGACGTAGCCCTTTATGGTGAACCAAGTAAAATTGTTGTGTCATCTCTCTGCATGCATTTGTCTGACATGTTTAACAGGTACCTACCAACATGGGAACAAGATCCATTAGTTTAAAAAGAAAAAGTTTACACCCTGATTCACCCCTCCCCTCTCAGGGTGTTCTGGGGTCCTTCAACTGGTACCATCATACATCCTCTAAAAATAACAACATGCTCCCCACTTTTAGAAAATCCATCTGGATCATGTCAAGTGGATATCTAAGTACGTAGGGTTGCATAGTCAAATATCCCCAAGCTATTCCCCCCTAACTCACTACAAAAGAGGAGGGGTAAAAACCATTAACTGAAGGTAAGTTTCTCCATCTCCATCCACAAAGGATAACTACAATGAGGAAAACTAATTCGATGCCCCACTCAACAACTACAAAAAAGATCTCATATTGAGAGAATCTATTACCACGTTCCCCTTCCAAGGATTATAGACAATTTTGAAGTCATAATGCTAGAGGAACTCTATCCATTTACTCTATATCAAGTTAATATCCTTCTGAGAGAATATATACTTGAGACTCTTGTGGTCATTATAGATGATAAACCTCTCACCCATAAGGTAGTGTCACCACATCTTCAACGTGAGGACTACTACTGGTAACTCAAGATCATGGGTTGCATAGTTCATCTCATGTGGTATTAATTGACATGAACCATATGAAATCACTTCCTACCTCTACATCATAACAAAACCAAGCTAGGTTTCTGATGCATCGTAGAACACTACATACTTTCCCTCCTATGGAAATCTCAAGATGGGAGCACTCATCAATCTCTACCTCAACTCCTAGAAATATTGCTAACACCTATATGTACACACAAAAGGATCCCCTTTTTAGGTCAAAGATTTCAAGGGAGATGATATCCTAGAGAAGTTAGGTATGAATCTCTGATAGTAGCTTTCCAACCCAAGGAGGCTCCACACCTCTGTTACACTCTTCAGTGGCTCCTAAGATAAAATTTCCTAGGCCTTCACTAGGTCCACTGCCACACCATTTGTTGAGATAATGTATCCCATAAAGTGGATCCATTGAGTCTAGAACTGCCACTTCAAGAGCTTACTATAAAAATGGTTATCTCAAAGGATTTCCAGAACCATACTCAAGTGTCTCATGTGATCCTCCTTGGATGTTGAGTACACTAGGATGTCATCGATGAAGACTACCAAAAACTAGTATAAGAAGGGTTGAAAGATATGATTCATGAGTCTCATGAACATTGTAGGGGAATTTGTCATGCTAAAGGTCATCACCAAGTACTCATAGTGACCGTCGCGACATCTGAATTACATCTTTGGTATATCCTAGACCCATAATCACAATTGGTGATAACCTGATCTATGGTAAACCTTCAAGAACCATCATGCCCCTATCAACTGATCAAAGAGGTCATCGATCCTCATTAGTGGATACTTGTTCTTTATGATCACTTGGTTTAGGTGACAGTAACCCACACACAACCTTAATATTCTATTCACCTTCTTGGTGAAAAAAACTGGGGATGCCCAGGGTGAAACATTAGGTCTTACAAAGTCATTCCTATGCAAGTCCTCTAATCGCACCCTCAGTTCAAAAAGCTCTGTGGGATCCATCTGATATGCTAGTGTAGATATCAGGGTCATCCTAGGGTGTAGATCAATATAGAATTCTATCTCTCGACAGGGAGGTATGCATGTAACGTCCTTAAGAAAGACATCCAAATACTCCACCACCACTACAGGGAACTGAAAACTCATAGAATCCACTGTATGAATGGTCATTCTAGCCAACTGACGAGTGATCAATTACACCCTCGTATACATGTCTCCATCTTGAACTACTTGGATTTCCTTTTCACCCACAAAGGAAAACCTGGTCCCATCACTATGGACACACCACATCCTACTCCTAAAATAGTCTATATGGGCATTAACTGTAGATAACCATCCCATACCTAATATGACATCATAAGGCCTCATCAATGATATAAATAGTTCCCAAAAAAAAACTCTCACATCTAACAGTCAGGTCATACCATTGATATAAGTGTGTGATCACTGAGTCACCTCTCGTAGGAGTCTCCAAGCATAAGTGTTAAGCCAAAGGCTCAACTGAAATCCCTAAGTCTTGAAATAGATATGTAGAAATAAAGAAATGGTTATCACCTATGTTTTTTATCACTTAAAATAAGGTATAAAAGGCACATACCATACCTCATATCATCCCTTGAGCCTCTGGTTAATAATCCTCAACTGCCTGAAGTTTCCCTCACCCCTATCATTAGGCTCCCTAAGCCTGGAATAGACCACCTGGTGGTGGGGGTGGTAATAAGTCATAATGTTCACCACCTTTAGTTATTCTCCCAGTTCCTCTACCATGTATGTTTCCCCATATACCTATCTTCTCCTACCACTACCTCTTCCTAGGTAGTCCCTGAAAAATATCTATGTTGGCCATATGGTGTGTTGGAAAATCCCTCGAAATATTTCCCTTTCCATAACAAGAGTATCACCACTACACTATGGGCTGACTAAACCCATCTTGTGAGCCCTAAACTGTAGAACCTCTATCCTAGGATTGCCTCTTGAAATGCCTCACATGTCTAGGTCCCTGAGACTGATGTCATCTCCCTACTGCTAAAGTCTATGATCTGATGTTCCCACTATTGGAAACAACCATATGTGTCTACTTAAAAAAAAAAACTCTTGACCACCAAATCTCACCCTAGTACTCCAACATAGGTAGAAATTCACATAGGTATAATGCTAGCTCAAATTTCTCTACACAGTCCTAAATCAAAGGTCCAATCCCAAAATAATTTATCACGATCCATATCCATCAAGTACCTAGAGAGGTTGGTGAACCTCAATGAATACTCAACCATTGTCTTACTTCCCTAATGAACCTGTAGAGGCTCCTAAATGCGTACATACCTCAACATAGCTAGATAGAACTTCTCTATGAAAAGGTTCCTGAACTCTAACCATGATAGAGTCACCTTGTTATATGAATGGGTCACTAAACTCCACCATCGTGTTGAATATCCAAGGATAAGGCTCTCTTATAGGACCACCATATGATCTACGGGTGTCCTAAAAAGATGAAAAACTCTGACCACCACCTCAAGCCAGTCCTCAGCTGCCTATGGGTTGGACTCGCCTTGAAACTTGAGGGGTCACTGTCACTAAAACTTTTGAAGTGTGCTCAGCCTGTGTACCTCAGCTGATGGTACCATAGGTACCATATGCTGCTCAAAATATGGTGGTATAAATGGTCAAACCACTCAGAAGTAACACCTCCAGAACCTGCCTCTACATTGATGCCTTTTCACTGAGGTGATCATCCTCCAGATTTTGATGCTGAATCCTAGCTGGAATACATCACAGAGGCATCCTAAAATAGACAAGATGTACCATGGTCAATGAGTATATCTAGAGAGCTGATTTAAGAAGGACATAGAAACCAAAACCCATTCCTATATGATTCATGTACCCTTTTTCCCCTTTAACCAGTTTCTACATGTACCGAGTCAAAAGATAGGTGATTAGAGTCCTAGTGTATGGATACACCGACCACCACACCAGCACTGGAGTCCCTAGTCTAAAATCCAAACTTGAAACACTTAACACTGTTTCCCCAAACCAAACTCACAAACTCTAGTCCTAATGTAGAACCGACTACTCTGATACTACTCTATCATAACCCGTCTCAATGGGGACCGTGTTGCAACTACCCCAAACTCACCTCTAATAGGTCAGGGGCTGGAGACCAGTGCCGAGTAGGCATATCACTAACATGGGAGGCCTTAGCCAAATGTACCTACACACACACACATCTTAAAGCCCATATAATTTTTAAATATAAAACAAATTATAAACCATGAAAGAATACATCTAAATCCCACTACCAAAGTATGAAAACAAGTACTGAAGCCAAAAGGTCCAAATACAAGCCCACCACAAAGAATTCGAAAACAAGTCTAACCTAAAAGTGTAGAAGGGGATTACTGTCAAGGTGACCATATGAACACACCTCAGTCTATCTAGATCACTAAGATCCACCTAGTCCTAGTCCATCTAGGACTCCGTCAAAAGTTCGATTGTCTGCATAATATATGACACTTGTGGGAAAATCCCATACATGGACGGGTATAATAATACCTAGTAGGACACCCCCAAAATCACTAATCATACAACAATAAGAATAATAGTTATCTCAAAACAGGTATATGTATACAACACATATAATAAGAATATATATATATATACTCAACAAAGAAACATAATCTCAAGGTAAAGTCACAACCATAATTCTAGTATGGAAATCATGCTCAAAGGTTCCATATAAAACTCATTGAGGAGAACACATTCTATGAGTCACATAGTACTAATGGAATCCATCCGAGGTGACATGCTCATAGGATTTCACCATAACAAATATACAATACAAGTCTAAAGAGAACAATACACAAATGAGGATCACACCCAAGGCTATAAGGTATACCAAAAAATCAATCTGGAATAAACTACTAAGTAGAGGATCAATGCCCATGTAGTGTTAGTCATGGTGATACCAAGAACTTAACCTAAGGAAAGATGATGAAAGAGGATCTCACTTCGTGCATCAAATAAGGATTCCAACAACTCTATCCAAGAAGTCCTACTAAAGGTATCACCATCCCAAGTGTAGGATGTGATTCCATAGGAAATGGATCAAGGGTAGGCACCCTAATGAAAATTGTCCAAAATAAAGAGGAAAAGGTCTCTAAGACTTCTTTGAAGGATTAAACGACGTGTAATGGTAGTATATGGCATGTCCCATCAATATCAGGTTCTTCCCATGTAAAATAGATTGTATATGTGTCTGTGTTTATGCTTGGGTACATAGTGTTTCCAAGCCCATGTACTCCTAGTTGTGTCCATGTCTAGCTAGATGTGTCAGTGTATGACTATCCATGTCTATGTATGTCTATACATGTATCCTCCATGATACACGTGGAGTTCTAGGTGAGGGGTCACATTCTATGTGACAGGTTTCACATTCCGTGTGATACTTAACTCCACACGGAAACCTTGGCACCGCACCAGGGGATCCCACATGTCGTGTAATCTTGGGTTACACACCATGTGTTAAAGGATCTTCAAGAAATCTATATTTGGTTTTCATGTCTTCTCCTGCTCCTATGGTCATCAATCCGACCATTCACCTCACCATAAAATATGAATCCATGGTCGAACGACCCTTGATGTCACAAATCACCAAGTTCTATCCCTAAAATATGTTTAGAAATCAACCTCATGCATCAACCATCATCACATGCTGAAGAAAATGAAGATTAGGTATCTCCAAATCCATAAAACATGCTTTATCTACCATCACTGTATGATCCAAATTTCATACTAATCCCAGATATGCAATATCAAACTATTGCATCAAGAAGCAAGTGTGCAACAATTGATTTCTTAGTATTTTAGTCAAACTACTGGTCAAAATGAATACCGATGATGAATGCACAAGAACAGAGGGAGAAATACAAGAAAACACATAATGAGGAATGAATCTCAGCCATGTTCAATTGGACTTGATCCATTTCCATTAGAATGATTAACAAATATCTAAGAGTAAATAAACATGTCTCCTAATAAATCCTTACAGATAAACCCATTCCGAAATATTTCCGATTCGTGAATCAATCCATTGGTCAATTGATTAATGTTCATCATAGAAATAAATAACAGAGAAATAATCTAAACAAAAAAATAATACTACCTTGATTTGGATCGATTGCTGATGAAGAATGAATCTGCATTGTTGTTGTTAGAGAGATCCTTGAATTCTATTACACACTGGTTGTCGATCTTTGATCCGATTGTCTTTCGCCAACAAAAGCTCTTCCAATGTATCCTATAAATCTAAAGGGTTATGATGATAACCCTAGGATTCCCAATATACATAAATTTATAGAAAATAATTAGGTCATTTCATTATTTTAAATAAATAAATTTTATTAATTTATTTTTTATCCATGTCCACAATGACTTTTCCACAAACACCTCACACCGAAAAAAGGTATGTCACACCTAGGGTAAGAACCATGATTTGAACTCAAAAATGTCTTCTTATTTCTGATCCAAGCCTCTATTTAGAAGTTATTCAACTTTCTAGGAAAACTGCACACATGTGTATTTAATATACTTCAAAAATTAATTCTGAGCATATCGGGTCTCAGAATCACACGCCGTCTCAGCATCTTGTCTAAAAAATATTCCATATAATATCCAAAAATAATACATGTAAAATATAATCCACTACACTAGTGAAGCTAATACTTATTAGTTTCTACTGAATATCTTGAAGGTTTCTCAAAACTAGCACCACTTGAGTTCTTGAGGAAGTGCACGAGAAAGTCAAATCCTGCAAGTTCATTAAGGAAGACCAAGAAATCATACTACTATGGATCATCAAGAAGAAGAAGGAGTTTGTGATTGAGGGGTATAACCAGTTGTTGTAGAGGATCTAGAAGAATAAAATAGTTGAGGGGTATAACCAACCGAGGCAGAAGAGTTCGATCATTTGGGGGTATAACTAGGATCAACTAGAGGATCAATTAAAGGGGTGTATAATCAATTTCTTCACGAACCACTGTAATTGGTAATAATATTATAGTATAGAATCTATGTTGGGGGTTTCTAACCAACATAAAAAGGAGTGTGCTTTTATTATAGACCTTATAAATACCATGTTTTACTCTTTATATTACTATAACTACACACGAGGTGAGATTAAGAGATTATATTTCATGGATAAAGAACTTTAACTAGTTTAAGAGGTTAAATTTAAAAGAAGAAGAAATTCATAAAATTTGGGTACCACTAATTCACTCTCACTCTCTCAGTGGAACTTAATTGGTCCTTATACTCTATAATTGGTATCAAATCTAGGTTACCTCTAAATATCCCAGAAGTTTGGAAGATGGAATCTGATATAGATTTCAATGATATCAATTCCCTTATTTCAAGAAAATTCGAAAGGGCTAAAGTGAATAAGGAAGGAATTAGATGTGAAATCAATCTCCATGCCTTTTGGAAAAGAAATAAGAAGAATGATTCATAGAAGGAAGAGTATGTTAAAAAGGAAGTAACATACATTGATGATATCAATAAGTAAAATCTTAGCGAAGAAAAACAAGAAAAGACTATCATTGATCTCAAGAAGCAATTAGCTATAAAGGAAGAAGAGTTGTTTGAGAAAAAATCCATATATATCATAGTTCAGTACGAGTCAAATAAAGCTAGATAATACTTTAAAAAATTAGTGGAGGTTAATGGAAAAAATTCTCAAGTTTGTGACATGAAGAGTTCGAAAAAATTGGTAAAATATGACTCTCAAAATAGATTTTCTATATATGACAATGCATGTATTAAAGATAAACCAGTAAAATATTGGACTAAGAATGAGATTAAGAGAAAATATTTCCTATTAAAGGAATAAATGAGGTCAAGAATATTATCCCCCTAAAAAAAGAAGTTTTGCGGTGATTTATATAGAATATCAAAATTCAAAGGTTTTTATTGGTGTTGTGGTAAGAATGGTCACAAAGGCTATTCATGTTGCTTTAACATGTCTTTATCTAGAAATAAGAAAAATCCAAGGGGGATATATAGTGAGAAACTAAGAAAAAAATCTCAGATGAAATGTGAGAAGGCCAAAGATATTGGGAAACAAAAAAATGAACATTTTTTAGGCCTAACCAATTGTCCAAGACTAAAAAAATTGAAGATGCACAAATTAGTGCCATGAATTAAGGATAACTAGTGGATGAAACTTCACCTACAAGAGGTTCCTTGATGACCAAGATAGTGAAAACAACTCCACATAAGGAAAAAATTTATGGGAAGGATATATGTGAACAATTCATGAAACCTTTCAAAAAGAAAATAAGCACATCCCATAATGATCTTGGAAAGAAGAAAAAAGTAAGGATGAGAGAAAAATATCACCTTGAATGTTTCTTCTATAGAAACAAGAGGTTCCTTTTTATTTCTTATTATTTTTGTGTCTTGATATAACATATAAGGAATTGAAGTAGAAGGTTAAGGCTATCATTTATAGATAGAATGATGAGTTATTTCATGAAGCTTCATGGTTGGAAACTCTCCATGATGAAGAAGATGAGTTCATACCTTTAAGGGGATCTTGTATGAGAATTGAGGTATTCCAATAAAACTTTCTAACACTAATTTAATTATCTCATTTTTATAATTTTTGGGGGGGTGTTGGTTGATGAAAATATGAGACAAAGGGGGAGTTATTCTTTTACTCTTGAAATTTCTGATGATTTTGTTAAAGTGTGTGTAGGATTTTTTATTTCATTGATAAATCTATCCCTTATATTGAGATTTGATAATTTTTGAGCTTGGTATCACATATGGGTATTTGTTACAGATAGCTTAAGTAACCTTGGTTATTTCATTATTACTTTATACATTGGGTTAACCCATGTAGACTTAGAGTTTATTAACTAAATTTTCTTTACCATGTATCACGTGATATCATTCCTTCATTTAAAAACAAGAGAATATGTTTTTGAGAATAAATATGGTGTGAGAAGACCTCACTTACCCTTTGCATTTGATTGTCAATAAGGGGGAGAAGTATTTGATCACACATATTAACTTTTATGAAATTATGATATACTGACAACAAAATACAAAGAGGGATATTGTTGAGACCAAGTGTTACATTTGTTGTCAATTTTGTGTCAACATGCGTTTGATGAGTTGTGAGGAAGTGGTGATGCTTGAATAATTATTATGGATTCACTTGATGAAATTGAATTTGATGCTTGAGAAATTCTTCATGTTAAATGTTGTTTCTGACGCTTTCGCTGGGGCACACGTGTCTGTCTTGTTGGGGGATGACGACGCTGTTTGTTGCCCCACATTCCCGCTTTCCAAAGGTGGGTGACATCCATTCCTTGTTCAGGGATGTTTTCTCCTTGACTGAAATGAGATAATGGGATGTCAGTTCTTCCTTTTGGGGATTCCTCCTCAGAAATCGTCACCTAGTCTGGGCCTCCCTTATAGATTTAAGACATTGTTTGTGAAACTCTTACTAGTGTCATATCTTCATGGACACCAGTTAATTACACTGCTTCTTTCAGGACATTCTAAAGGGTCCGGTCAGGGAAGCAACCTTCGGTCAGGGGAGTAGTCACTTTGGACATCACTGGCATGTCTGGACGCTAGGACACTGACACGTCTGGGTTTTTCCCCTTATTATAGGGCTTCTCGAGGGCGCGGAAGCCCGATGCATCCCACATCAAACGTAGGGAATCATATGCTGTAGGCATGAATTTGAGGTTTTACTCAGCTTCCCATGTTTAACACAGGGTATGCCACGAGTTTAACGTCTAGTAGAGATGGATCAGACAGATTAGAACACTGATTAGAGTGGATCAGATGGGTGCAACCCCTAGAGGGAACACAAATATAGGGGGGTGAGTTGTCATGACCTCACCAGGATGTGGCGGCCCGGGTAAGAATCAAGATGGATAATGTAGTGTTTGAATGAAGTGGATGGTGAATGGGATGGAACCATCGCGAGGATGACGATAATGTTGGGTTTGAGTCTCGAGGAGACTTCCTACGTATCCCTGTGACAGGGAATCAAAGTCTGCGTAGTTTGGTAGGGAAAATGGACGCCTAAGGAGGTGGCCCATGAGAATGGAAGCATTTATTGGACCCGGAGGAAGTGGAACCTCTAGGTTGGGGAATGAACCTCCTAAAACACATAGGCTCTAAGGGAAGACCAGGCAATGGACTTGAATTGGGGTGTACACATAGGACGAAAACCCGATGACGTGTATGGGGCTCATGCATGGTTAGCAGCCCAAGTTGGTCTGACGCCACTAGGATGGACCAAAGATGAGGGTCCCCGGTGAAGGGGATTACAACATCTTGCCTCTGAATAGGGGACATGACGGCTTACTGCTTATTGAGGTCACAATGGCTTACTGCTAGATGGGGACACAATGGCTTACCGCTAGATGAGGTCGTAGCGGCTTACCGCTGGATGGGGTCACAATGGCTTACCGTTGGATGGGGTTGATCTTCATGGAAGATTCCTATGTACCCTAACTAGGAGAAAGAGATCAAACCCACATAGTTCACATGGGATGGGGGTCTGTGGACCGACACGAATAAGGACCTGGAGTCCAAATGGATGGTGGGCTTGATCTTTATGGAGGCTTCCTACGTAGAATGCCTTGGAAAGGATCAAATACCTCATAGTTCATGAATGGGGTTTGGTGAACCTATGTGAAGGGGGTTGGAACGACTGGGTGTTGGGCTTGAAACTATGGGAGGATTCCTACATACCTTGCCTTGGCAAGGATCAAAGTCCATGTAGTTCATGATGGTATTTTGGTGAGCCGATGTGAAGGGAGTCGGGACCAATGGTTTTTGGACTTGAACCTCAGAGAGGCTTCCTACGTACCTTTCCTTGGCAAGGATCAAAGCCCACGTAGTTCAGGTTGGAGTTTGGTGAACTGATGTGAAGGGGGTCAGAACGACCGGGTGTTGGGATTGAACCTCAGGGAGGCTTCCTACATACCTTATCTAGGAGACAAGGATCAAAGAACTTGTAGTTCATGAATGGGGGAATTTAGGAGCTGTTGACGCTCCTTTCCGTCACAGAGTCTAAATGAATGAAAAGGAAAATACCTTGAACAAAGAAGATTCATCCTTTGAACAAATATCAATAATTGACAAAGTAAGGAAGAAGAAGAACATTGCGCAAAGGTCACGCAAGTACACTTGCGCGCCGATGTTGGTCGTGCAAGTGACTTGCGCGCCAATGTTGGTCGTGCAAGTGACTTGCGCGCCGATGTTGGTCGTGCAAGTGACTTGCGTGCCCTAAATGATAACCACCCGGGGTCTTCTCCTGCCTATAAATAGACCCTGTGGGCCCCCCATTCAGTGAGGATTTTTTCCAGAAACCCAGATTTGAGCTCCTGGCGCCCTAGTCTCTTCTCAAAGCTTCCGGAACACTTATAAGGTAATTTCTTACCTATAACGGAAGATCTAAAGAGGGGGAGGAAGGCCTAAGTGTTGAAACCCATCAACACTTGCGCGCCTAGGTGGCCAGCCCTTAAGGGAAATGACCACACTTGCACGCCGCCTTACTCCTTCAATAGAACCTGTGCGCCCCTCTCATGGAAGAACCTCAAGAGGATTCTAAAGGCCTTAACCTAAAGTAGCTCAAGTATTACCTGGCTGGTTAACCATCGCGCAAGTACACTATGTGTCGCGCATGCATACCTGCGCAACCAGGATCTGCACGACCAGGACTTGCGCGCCCACGCAGTACCTACGCGCCTGCCAGGACTTGTGCGCCCCTGCCTTTTTGGGTGCCTTTCTTTCCCATTTCACCCCTCTTAAGCCATTACACCTTTCCTATTCAAGATTCAGTCTTCAAGAAACTCTTCAAAGCCATTTATGGCATGATTTCTTGATTTGACTTCCTTATCTGAAAGGAATTCTGTGGAATATCTCTCAAAACCTAGTGATTTACATATCTTTATGTCACTAAAGATTGAGAGTTCATTCATTCAACCTCATCCTTTAAGATGAGAGAATCCTTAACCTGGGTATCCTTTTCAGGAATAATCCCCAGTCATAAGTCCTCTAATTTGGGCGTCCTCTTAGGAGTAATCCCTAGATCCCCTAACCCGGGCTTCCTTTTCAGGAGTAAGCCCCAGTCTCAAATATGGGCATCTTTTTTAGGAGTAAGCCCCAATTCTTAAAGTTCCCAAATCTGGGCATCCTATTTAGGAGTAAGCCCTAGATCCCTTAAACTGGGCCTCCTTTTCAGGAGTAACCCCCAGTCTCAAATATGGGCATCCTCTTCAGGAGTAAGCCCCAGTCCCCTAATTTGGGCATCCTCCTCAGGAGTAAGCCCCAAACCTTAATTCCCTTAACCTGGGCCTCCTTTTCAGGAATAAGCCCTAGTCATAATCTTTTAGCCTGGGTATCCTTTTCAGGAGTAAGCCTCAGTCATAATTCTCTTAAACAGTCCTAATTTACCCTTGATCTGGGATTCCTTTTCAGGAGTAAAACCCAAGTTAGAGTATTCAAAATCTCCATGAAGCACATATACCTTTATGGACCCTGTTCCTGGATTTCTTCCCTAAAGTAAATCCTAACCTTCATTTATCTGGGCAGTCATACATACATAAGCCCCACATTATTTCTCATGATTTCATCTTTCATGGCACAATTGTCTAATTTTTTTACCAATACCTCTTGTTTCTCACACCGAGCATGATTCACGTGAGATTAGAGTGTAAAAGTAATTATGACATCCTTCTTTGAGCCATCAATCATAAACATCATACTCCCTTACTCGAACTACGTGGGTTCTGATTCCTTTTCCAAAACAAAGGATACGTAGGTAGCCCATCTGCGGGTTCGATCCCAACTCTGAAATAATCCATGTCCTTCTGAATGACAATAAACTTCAATTGCCCCACTGAGTGGCTTTGAAACCAGCATGGTCATCATAATGACCAAGAGACTTTTATATAAATATTCCAAAGGATACCATTGACCAAGAATCTTTAATAAATACAGATGATTCTCTATCAATGAAGAACCTCTAATACATATAAAAGATTCTCTAAATTGCGTACATATTTTATCATTGATTTTAAGATCTAAAGGAAAGATCATTTTATACTTGGTAATGTAATAAGGATTCACGAACATAACTTAAATCTATAAATAGAGTCCCGGAATATACAATAATTCCCCTCAAAAAAGGTGTGATGAGTCCGACCTCCCATCCTCTCGACCAATGCAAATTCCTAAGCCTCATCAGTCTACAAACTAATGAGCGCCTACCTTTGGAAAGTAGGTCCAAATGGATGTGGAATCATTGGATGTTTCCAGTTCTACGATCAAACCCGTTAGAAACCGATCGGAACGTTTGAACCTCCCATCAAGAGGTCATCCTCGAATTCCGAGGGAAACAAAAATGGTGAACCCGATGTGAATCCTTAACCAAATTAAAAATGATGTTTTACCTATTTGTTAGGCCCCTTATTTAAACTCAATGAGAGGGCCAACAAGACAGTCAATAACATATGTGATCATCCAAAAGATGTAGTAGCTGAATTTATCTTGATTACGTCTCTTATATCAAACAAGCACTCTTTTTCCAAGATCTTCTGTATTTCTAGAATGGCTGATCTCAAGTTCACACCTGTGAATACTGCTTCTACAAATGCCACTGCTGCTACTCCTGCTGGATCGTCGTCCTCTCTTAGGACGATATCACCTACTCAGCGTCTTCAACACTGGGTATCAAATGCACTGGTTAAGAAGTATCGTCAACACGGTACCATCCTAACTCTGAAGGCTGCCTGACAATCCCTCCAAGTAAACAACTCACACTGGTCGTCCAGACAATGAAGACCAGTGATCAAGAAACAGGCAGTGCTGACTACCGTCTCCAACCATTTCAGGTCGTTATCACCGGAATGAAATCACCATTCGCTCCCTTATTCTGGGGAGGTGAATGAGCAGGTCCCTCAGGACCTTAATTCAAACAGACAAGAGTCCTTCCTGAGGGCTCCCACCAACAATCGCCGCCAGACTCGTGTGGCAGTGTGCCCTCAACATGATGAGGGTACCGACTCCAGGCATTCGGCTCATGTTCCTCGAACCTGAGCAAGCAAGACGAACCACCAGAGGTTGAATTCGGTCAACAGTGAGCAGGTTCTCATCTCTGCCATCTCCGGAGAAGTCCACCAACCTAACTTGGGGGCAAGCAACGAGCAGGAACATACACCTACCCATTTTAATTCCGCTGTCCAGCAGACTCGTCTGGTAGCATCATGCCAATCCTGCCAGGCAATTATGGCGGAGTACTATAGTCAGGAACATACACCTGTTTATACATCATCATCTAGTCAGCAGGCTCGTCTGACTACATATGATGGATCTCATCAACCACGTTTGGCGAAGTGCAATCAGCAGGCATATACACCTGCTAGTATTAATCAAGCCTACCAATAGTCTCTCTTGGTAGCATTCGGAGAAGTTAGTCAGAAAGCCCCGACAAAAAATAGGAAGCAAAATCAACTCTCTCCCCCCACACTTGAGTACTGTCAGGATTCACTGACAGGAAAAGGAGGACAAGAGCAGGCACATACACCTGCTCCAAGCCCGGAATGGACGTATATTCCCGTTCTGGCAGCTGAAGTCACCAAGCATATTCTATCAATGGTGAAAGAGTAGAAGAAAATACCTGCTCATATTCTGGATGCCTGCCAGGATATTATAACAACTTCAGTGGCATCTCAGGGAAAGACACATAAATATATCCCTAACAATGGAGTGACACATCAAAAATTCACTCCGGAATAGACACACACATCTGTTCCAGTCCAAGAGGGTTGTGGGGCATAATCCCCCATATTATATGGACAACCAAGTCAGGCACATACACCTGATTTGAGTGGAGATTGTCAGCCTAACCTGGACATCTTTCCTGATCAGGCACATACACCTGCTCAGAGCAGCCACTTTCGTCAACAAGTGGTTTCCAAGGCGAGTAAGAAGGCTTATAAGAAAAAGACCCACCCAGCACAGTCAGGAGATCAAGAGCCAATCTGTAACAAGGCCTTGCTCGATGCTGGAGTTCTTGAATCCCTTAGAAATTTATCTGTTGGAATTCAAGATTCTACTCCCTCAGTTCCCAATAGTGGTAACATTAATTCCAAAGGTCTTCAACAGAAACTTCCTCATGAAGGCTTGCTTCATGACAATTCGGTTGATCTCGAAGTTTCATCTTTAGATGAGAGCCACAGGAACCCTCTATGTGGTCAGAAGACCAAGGAGAAAAAGATCTCATCTTTTGCTGTAACCCATTATGGTGGTCCTCCCCATGAAGATGAATTTCGCTGCAAAATTCCTCTCCGCAGTAGTGATGCACATTGCCCAGAAAATGCTCCAGTGGACAATGTAGTACTGAGAAAGCCCTCTTATCTTGAGGCACTTGAAAATGCGAAACCAGTCATGTCTGAAGCTTCATCGCTAGAAGGTGAAATACTTTCTCAATCAGAAGATAGACCAGGGTATAGGTCATTCTCCGAACCACCCCTAAGTCATGCATCTTCTAGTTTGATCAATGATTTCTCTACCAATCCTGTTGAATCCAATGAAGCAATAAGGAAACACCAACTCTGGTCAAATCAGGTAGAATAATCTTCATCAAATAACAAAGAGGAAATGCTGAACATGAGAAAACAACTGGCGAAAGGTGAAGTGCCAATCATGTTTTGGCCTCTGGCTGACTCTCAGTATAATATTCCAGAAATGTTGACAGAAGATGAAATTCATGATATTCGTCTCAACATATGGAAAACTCTTTGTCAGTTGAAAAAGAAAGTATTATCTTATGATGAATATGAAAATCATCTTAAGATAATAGAAGGGTTACAACGTCAGATTGATTTGGCGTCTCTATCAGTCTCTCGATATCCGAAGGCTGAAAAGCAGCAGAGAGCCCTTCAACGTTCATGCCTTGGCACACTAAGAAGATTGCGTCAGTTAATTGCCAATGCCCCATCTGGTATTCGTGTTAGAGGATGGGGTGTTCATAGAGCACTGCATTTCATGGTGCTCTCCAGTCAACAAAGCCCGCCGAAAATGGTCTCATACAATGTTATTGCCCATAACTGGCCACAGTCAATGGGCTTTGTTTGTAATAAAAAGTTTGCCCAAGAACAGGCTTCAACTAGTTCCTCTCAAAATCAAGAATACATAGAACAATTTGTTGAATTACTCTTGTATCAAGCAAATGAGAATATTAAATAGGCCTCTCGTTTGGAGCAAGCACGTCACCAAGTGACAGAAGTGTCAGAAATTATCCAACGGTCTTTTGAACCGGGTGATAAAAGCGGATACAGGCTAATGCATCCAGATAATTTCTGGACTAAGGTTCGCAAGATCAGGAGGACTTTCAAGAAAGTCTCAGACATAGCATGTCAAGAACCACCCCAGCTCGCCAGACTGGGGACTCTTTTAAACCAACCCTTAGAATCAACAAATAGGTTCCAAGGAGTTGAGCGGGAACAACAGGAACAGCCCCAGTCCACTGGACTGGGGACTTTTTCAAATCATCAATCCCCTCCTCAGAGAAAGTTGGTCTTTTCTCGATTGGGGAAGAAACATCAAGAGGAACGAAGAGCCAAATTATTAGGAGATTCCCTCCAAATTACGGTTCGTCAAGAAGTTCCTGAAGGATCGAATCGACAAAAGGCAATGTCTCATCAAAGACATGGAAGAAGACAATATCACAGAAATGCTGATAGAAGGGATGCAATGAGTTATGCATCAATCAATGTCATCAATTACGTTGTTGCTGATCCACCAGATGAGGCTCACTCAGGGGACTTAGATGAAGAGGTTCCTGCTCAAGAAGATGTACGCACCGACACAAATGAAGAAGGTGTGCATACACGAAGTCAAAGGATTACTCAGAACTTAGGTAATCCTTCGATTAACCCACTTCCCCCTCTCCGAAAAGGATCCAACAAAGGGAGGGGAACGAATCAGGTTACATATCCTTCCTCTGGAGAAGGCCAATCGCTCTCACTAGAGCAAAGGTTTGCACAACAGGAGGAAGAGATGAAGGAATTAATAAGGTTGAATGCAGAACTACTTCAGAGTAGTCTTCTTCTTAAGCATGCTAGGGTCAGTCAGCCAAAGGAATTTTTTGCAGCTATTAAGATGGATCAAGAATATCCTCCTCTTTCTGTACACCCTCACAGGTCTAATCCTACGGGTCAAGTGCAACAACATTTGGCAGTGCTACCATCAGTTGCAGCGCCAATTGCCACATCTATCCAAGCTCCGATCATTATACCTACCCAAGTCCAAGTTCAACCAGATGTTTCTCAAAAGTTAATAACTACCATTGAGTCATTAAAAGCTCAGTTAGAAACTATGTAAGGGAAGCATGCACAAGTTCAACTAGAAAAGAAAGTTTACCCTGAATGGGTAGATTCAATTTCTCCTCCATCCAGTTTTGGGAACCCTATATTCCCTATTTTCAATGGATCAGGCGATCCTGAGAAACATTTGACGCATTACGTGTCTTGTTGAGATCCTATGATGGGAACTCTAGAGCAGCAAGAAGCAGTGAAAATCAGATGCTTTGTGCGAACCTTGCAAGGACCAGCTTTTGTTTGGTATACAAGCTTACAATCCTGGTCAATTATTGGATGGGAGGATCTTTGCCAAAAATTCCTCCTTCATTTCAGCTCAACTTTTCCAAAGACAACAGTTTTCGATCTTACAAACTATAAGCAAAGGGAAAATGAAAGGGTCTCTGATTTAATTGCTCAATGGAAGGGATTAACATATTGCTTGAGTTTAGCACTCCTTCAAGAAGAATTGTTGCCAATCTGTGTGGAAAATATGTGTGACGAATTACGCATGCCATTAATCCCTGTGAAATATGCAGGAGGGTTTCAAGACCTTACTTCAATCGCTCAGAAGATTGAAGATTCCCTTATACAGGCTAAGGCTAAATCTCGTTTAATTCCATCAGCTCCAGGAAGGATAATGGGTAAAGAAGAAACTGCTACAGTTATGCTTAAATAAGCACCTGTACATATTTCTACCTCAAAAACTTCATCTTCTCGAAGGGCTCCACCTTCTGAGTGCCAACAACGAAGGCCGTTTCGTCCAGATGATCAAAGAGATCAAAGACGAAAACAATTTGAGGATCTGAAGAGAAAAACATACTCTTTCCAAAATGAACAAGTTCCTGGTTATTTCATTTCGGCTCTGGAAAACAATTTGGTTCAATTGCCAATACCCAAGAGGCCAAACAAGAAAGGAGATGAAGACCGTCCTAATTATTTCCCTTTTCATCAAATGTTGGGGCATCCCATCCAGGAGTGTTTCGTCTTCAAGAACCTCCTGCAAAAGATGGTCGACTTGGGGAAAGTCACATTGAAAGCCTCCTCAGCCCAGGTAACATGTGTCACTGCTACAGTTCCAGTGGAGGAAGGTGAATGGCAAAAAGTCAAAAGAAAAAATGCACAGAAGTATGATGATTGGATGGTCAGAAAGACAATCAATCGAACTCATGCTATTTTGCGAACACAATTAAAGAAACCAATTGTGTCTTCTGCCATGAATGTTGCGGCAAAACCTTCTTTGTCAGAAGAAAAGACCTCAAAGAAACAACATGATTCAAAGAAAGAAAAAGAATCAGAAGAAGATGAGTATGTGTCAAAGCCTAAGTTATCTTTGACTTTGGCGGATTTCATGCCATCTACTTCAAATCCACAGGCACCACCCCACCAAACGGCACAGCCTAAATAGGCTAATCAGGAAGAGTATTCATCAGACGAAGAGTTAATCTTTGGTTTTGTTAATATGATTCAATTAACAGATCCATATGCCAGATTTTTGAAGAAGTATTTTGTATAAACTACAAAGTACCTCTTTTGTCCTTGCTACATGACGTTAAAATATACAGCAATGGTCCAGTATGACCTTAAACTCCTCCTTGGTCCAGTATGACCTTAAACTATTCACCAGTATGTCCCTGCAACATGACACTAAACTGTGCGGCACCAGTTCATCCTTGATATATGATGTTAAACTATACAGCAATGGTCCAGTATGACCTTAAACTCCTCCTTGGTCTAGTATAACCTTAAACTATTCACCAGTATGTCCCTGCAACATGACACTAAACTGTGCGGCACCAGTTCGTCCTTGCTATATGACGTTAAACTATACAGCAATGGTCCAGTATGACCTTAAACTCCTCCTTGGTCCAGTATGACCTTAAACTATTCACCAGTTTGTCCCTGCAACATGACACTAAACTGTACGACACCAGTTCGTCCTTGCTATATGATGTTAAACTATACAGCAATGGTCCAGTATGACCTTAAACTGCAACTTCACCCCACATGACGTTAAACTGTGAAAAAGTTCACTAAATGGTCCAATATGACCTTAAACTGCAACTAGGTCCTGTATGACCTTAAACTGCATCATCAACGGTCCATGCATATGACCCTAAACTATTTGCAAGTCCCTTATGTCCAGCAAGACGTTAAACTGTGACATCCTAACTACATGACGCTAAACTGTATAAAAGTCCCTTACGTCCAGAAAGACGTTAAACTACATAATCATCAAAGGTCCTATATGACCTTAAATTACACTTTTGTCTAGCATGACATTAAACTGCACCATCCACAGTCCATGCATATGACCTTAAACTATTCGCACTTTCGTCCAATATGATGTTAAACTGTGGAAAAAATCCCCAATGCATCCAACATGATGATAAATGGTGTACTCTTTTGTCCTCACTGCATGACATTAAACTGCACAGTCCCCCTTTTGTCCAACATGACGTTAAACTCTATTGTCCCCATCATCCCAACTACATGATGCTAAACTGTACAAAAGGTCCGTGATACGTCCTACATGACATTAAACTGTACCTTTTCCCTACTACATGACATTAAACTATGCAGCACCAAAAGTCCTAACTGTAAGACTTTAAACTGCATAGTCCCTTCATACGTCCTACATGATGTTAAACTATGTATCATTAAGGTTGTTGCTACCTCTTGTTTCTCACACCGAGTATGACTCACGTGATATTAGAGAAAACCTCAACCATAACACTCTCTTTGGGCCGCTAACCATGTGTAAGTCCCAACAACATTTTTTTAGGTCGTTGTCCCCAAGAACAACTTGATCATTAATTCATTCTTTAATGGAACTACACGGACTTTGATTTTTGCCTTCTAGGCTGGGTATGTAGGCAACCTCCCAAGGTTCAAGCCCAAAACCAATCTCCTCACATCAGTTCACCTCTATATCATACAATGTTGATTCGTGAAACCGCCCTTAGAATCAATATCTTTACATTGGTTCACTTTCGTCCTTGTTATACGACGTTAAACTATACAACACTTTTGTCTAGTATGACAATAAACTACAAATTTCTTTGATACCCTCACCTGAGAGGGAACCATTATTTTCATTGATTTTTCAATCATGTTTCATTTCAAAGACTACGTGCATACATGGCAGGGCCCGGACCTTTTATCTTGGGTTAAACCATCATTGTACTAAAGTCCCCTTTCACCCTTCATATGTACGAACCAAATTTGTACAAAGGGTATTTCTAGAACTACGTGGGCTTGATTCCCATCCTTATGGGATATGTAGGAACGTTCGAGTGTCCCTCGAATCTAGCCCCAAGTCTTTGGGCCTAACCCCAAATTCCACTTTCAGTCCCTTGGCTGAAAAGTCCCCATGAAAACACACACTGTGTATTTCTTACAATGGTCCAAGCTCTATGACCCTAAACTAAGATCTCTAATCATTTTGTCCCACACGACGTTAAACTGTAGTTTAAGAACTACGTATGGCTTGATTCTCATCCTTATGGGATACGTAGTGAAGTCCAATATTTCAATTCAGGACCCAGCCATAACATGATTATGGTTAGCATTGATTTGTGTATCTCTGTATACATTGAAAAATACCCATCTTTATGTGTTATAATCCTAACCTTAAATATTCTTAGATCCTCATAACCCTTTTCATGACTTCTAGTCACAAAAATGTCAAATTTTTGAGAATTCTTTTGCCTGACTATGCAGCACGTGCCCATAGGCGGCCTTGCATAAACAGTCTACATAACAGACTTGTTAGCCAAAAGATACTATTATTTGACTATGCATCCAATGCCCTTAGGTGACCCTGCATAATTCAACCCCCTAACGGGTTTTTCGGATAGTGGTAACTTCATTCTTGGGAAGAATGCCTCTTTTGTCTTTATTTGTCTTAAATGACAGTATGTAGGGAACCACAAAAATATCCATCCTTAATATACTCGTCCCATATCCTTTTTCATGATCTGAAAGTATTCAAATCTATGGCTTATATTCTCCTTCCCTACGTTTGGGTCAGACCTTCGTAAGAGTGATATTCATCCAGTTCTTCGATAATCTTGTTTGGAAATATCTGTTCCATATTCAAGTACCTATTTCCATACAAAAAACTCTATACTTTGGAAGATTTGAATCTCCATAAACTTTCACTGGCTTTTAGCACTAGGAAAGTAAATTTCTGAGAGTTCTTTTGCCTAACTATGCAGCACGTGCCCATAGGTGGCCTTGCATAAAAAGTCTACATAACAGACTTGTCAGCCAAAAGATACTATTTTATTTAACTATGCAGCCAATGCCCTTAGGTGGCCCTACATAATTCAACCCCCTAACGGGTTTGTTAAATAATGGTAACTTCATTCTTGGAAACTACTTCTTCTAATTCCTTTTAGCTCTTTTTCATATCATTCCTCAGATTCAAATATTCTTAAGTTATAGCTTACATATTTTCCCTCATACTTGAGTATGGTACTTTGTTTTCAGATGAATTATCAAGGAATTGAGTCAATTCTAATTCATTCGGTCAAAGCTATTTCGACCTTAAACATTATCCTCTTTATGTCTGACATGCATGACATTAAACTGTCAGATTTCTTATTTCTTCTCACCTCAGAGTCAAATCCTCTTTTCTCTCCGGATCCAACTCTGAGGGTGGACTTTTGTTGACGCTCCTTTCCATCACAGAGTCTAAATGAATGAAAAAGGGAAATACCTTGAACAAAGAAGATTCATCCTTTGAACAAATATCAATAATTGACAAAGGAAGGAAGAAGAAGAACATTGTGCAAAGGTCGCGCAAGTTCTACAATGGTCACACAAGTATACTTGCACGCCTCAATGGTCGTGCAAGTACACTTGTACGCCGATGTCGGTCGTGAAAGTGACTTGCACGCCGATGTTGGTCGTGCAAGTGACTTGCGCGCCCTAAATGATAACCGCCCGGGGTCTTCTCCTGCCTATAAATAGACCCTGTGGGCCCCCCATTTGGGGAGGATTTTTTCCAGAAACCTAGATTTGAGCTCCCAGAACCCTAGTCTCTTCTCAAAGATTCCAGAACACTTATAAGGTAATTTCTTACCTAGAACGGAAGATCTAAAGAGGGGGAGGAAGGCCTAAGTGTTGAAACTCATCAACACTTGCGCGCCTAAGTGGCCAGCCCTTAAGGTAAATGACCACACTTGTGCGCCGCCTTGCTCCTTCAATAGAACCTGCGTGACCCTCTCCTGGAAGAACCTCAAGAGGATTATAAAGGCCTTAACCTAAAGTCGCTCAAGTATTACCCTGCTGGTTAACCATCGCGCAAGTAAACCATGTGTCGCACAGGCATACCTACACGACCAGGATCTGCGCGACTAGGACTTGCGCGCCCATGCAGTACCTGCGCGCCTGCCAGGACTTGTGTGCCCCTGCCTTTTTGGGTGCCTTTCTTGCCCATTTCACCCCTCTTAAACCATTACACCTTTCCTATTCAAGATTCATTCTTCAAGACACTCTTCAAAGCCATTTATGGCATGATTTCTTGATTTGACTTCCTTATCTGAAAGGAATTTTGTGGAATATCTCTCAAAACCTAGTGATTTACATATCTTTATGTCACTAAAGATTGAGAGTTCATTCATTAAACCTCATCCTTTAAGATGAGAGAATCCTTAACCTAGGTATCCTTTTAAGGAATAATCCCCAGTCATAAGTCCTTTAATTTGGGCATCCTCTTAGGAGTAAGCCCCATATCCCCTAACCTAGGATTCCTTTTCAGGAGTAAGCCCCAGTCTCAAATATGGGCATCTTTTTTAGGAGTAAGCCCCAATTCTTAAAGTTCCCAAATCTGGGCATCCTATTTAGGAGTAAGCCCTAGATCCCTTAAACTGGGCCTCCTTTTCAGGAGTAACCCCCAGTCTCAAATATGGGCATCCTCTTCAGGAGTAAGCCCCAGTCCCCTAATTTGGGCATCCTCCTCAAGAGTAAGCCCCAAACCTTAATTCCCTTAACCTGGGCCTCCTTTTCAGGAATAAGCCCCAGTCATAATCTTTTAGCCTGGGTCTCCTTTTCAGGAGTAAGCCCCAGTCATAATTCTCTTAACCAGTCCTAATTTACCCTTGATCTGGGATTCCTTTTCAGGAGTAAAACCCAAGTTAGAGTATTCAAAATCTCCATGAAGCACATATACCTTTATGGACCCTATTCCTGGATTTCTTCCCTAAAGTAAATCCTAACCTTCATTTATCTGGGCAGTTATACATACATAAGCCCCACATTATTTCTCATGATTTCATCTTTCATGGCACAATTGTCTAATTTTTTTACCAATACCTCTTGTTTCTCACACCAAGCATGACTCACGTGAGCTTAGAGTGTAAAAGTAATTATGACATCATTCTTTAAGCCATCAATCATAAACATCACACTCCCTTACTCGAACTATGTGGGTTCTGATTCCTTTTCCAAAATAAAGGATACGTAGGTATCCCATCTGCGGGTTTGATCCCAACTCTGAAATAATCCATGTCCTTCTAAATGACAGTAAACTTTAAGTTCCCCACTGAGTGGCTTTAAAACCAGCATGGTCATCATAATGACCAAGAGAGTTTTATATAAATATGCCGAAGGATACCATTGACCAAGAATCTTTAATAAATACAGATGATTATCTATCGATGAAGAACCTCGAATACATATAAAATATTCTCTAAATTTCGTACATATTTTATCATTGATTGTAAGATCTAAAGGAATGCTCATTTTATACTTGGTAATGTAATAAGGATTCACGAACATAACTTAAATCTATAAATAGAGTCCCGGAATAGACAATAATTCCCCTCAAAAAAGGTGTGATGAGTCTGACCTCCCATCCTCTCGACCAATGCAAATTCCTAAGCCTCATCAGTCCACAGACTAATGAGCGCCTACCTTTGGAAAGTAGGTCCAAATGGATGTGGAATCATTGGATGTTTCCGGTTCTATGAACAAACCCATTAGAAACCGATCAGAACGTTTGAACCTCCCATCAAGAGGTCATCCCCGAATTCTGAGGGAAACAGGGGCTTACGCTCTGAGGAAACCCAAGTTGTTGGTGAACCGACGTAAAGGGAGTCAGGACCAATGGGTGTTGGGCTTGAATTTCAGGGAGGCTTCCTATGTACCTTGCCTTGGAAAGGATCAAAGGCCACATAGTTCAGGTTGGTGGGTTGTGGGGATTACAATCTAGGCTACCCATATAGTATTTCATGGTCTATGCTTGCTGATTCTCGCTCAAATTTACCCAAGAGATGAAGGTAGAACGGTCCTTGTAGTCTAGCTTGGGTTATCGAATCCACAAAGACCTAAGAAGTAACCTATAGACACGCACATTCTAAGGATTTTTTTGGCTATGAGGTGGCCAAATTTGGGTTGATTTTAGATGGGTTTAAGTGAACTCTAAGAGACTTAAGTGATTTCAAATTAAAATAATGAGTTGATCCTAGGTTATCGCTCAGGGTGGATTGGACGTATTTTCTTTTTAATGATTTCAATTTCTTAAATTTGAGATGGGTTCATTTAAGGAGATAAAAAAACATCATCACTTAATGGTTTAATGCCTAAACCCTTTAATACTAATCACCTATACACTTGAAGGATCAAGGTTTTGAGCACTTCAAGGTAAAGGTTTGTATTAGCACTTGAAGTGTGTGGCCTTAAATTCAACAAGGACGATGGAGTTTAAAAACCATCAAATAAAAATATCAATTAAAGAAGTGATTATACATTAATGAGGTGATAAATAAAATCCAATCCAGCCCCTTTCTACTCCCTTAGATCAAACCATAAGTGAGTTAGCCCTCCATTGATCCCATGGTTTCAATGGAAGCGGAAAGTAGACTCATAAGGGAGGAAATGGAAAAGTAAAAAAAAATGCAATAAAATAACAATCACTCCACCGTTGTGTGATAATATCACAAGGTTTGGTATGAACAAGTTCACACCTTGAACCAACAGTATAAAAGTGATAAGGAGAAGAACAGAATAATAAGAGAATAAGAACATTTATTAAGAAACAAGGATGATTTAAAACAACTTACACGTGGAAGATAAATTTGAGACAACAAAACCGCAGCATAACATTACAATGAAAGGAAACTAAAAGATTCTCAACTACTCCACCACAACTTCCTTAAATATGAATTTTGGAAGCCTTGGGTCGATCCTCCAACAGTACAAAGCATCTCGATTAATTTTGGTAGGCCATAGGTGGTGGAAAGCTTGTGGAATTTGGACTTTTCCACATTTGACCCGAGGTGGCAGCGAGCTTTCATCCACCGAACAGACGCGTTTGGATAACCTTCTAGATGGCCGAATAAGAGTGTTCCATAGAAGAATAAATTGGATATCCAGATGTTTTCTAACCTCCTGTAAAATTTGGGCCCATTTGGAGTTTTGGATTCCGAGATATGATCCAATTAGTGTGCTATTTTTCTGGGCCGCAGAATCTGGCCCAAAATTTTATCTCTAACTTGGGACGCCTAAATGACCACCATGGAGGCCGAATTAGCATTGGATCCTTAAGAGTGATTTGTTCCTAGACATGTCTTATATCATCCCACGAAATTGGGGATTCATTGGGCCTCGATGTTGGGCCCCGCCGTCTCATCAGTGGGCTGGTGTCCAATCTGCCTTCTCCAGAATTGCTTCCTTTCATTGCCAAATATCTCCATCATCCTCCATGATTTCTCCATTGATCCCTGAATGAAATATGTTCATATTGGAGTGTAGATAAATTTAAAAAAATATAAAATTAAAATATGTATAATTAGATGAATCATTTGGTACTTCAAATTATGTTAAAAAATGTACCACATAATAGTGCATTTTAAGAAGGTATTACAATCATAATGTGAAATGATGTTCAAAGTGTAAAATGCACTAAAATGGTGTTTATGAATAATAAAGAACATGAATATTATATATATTAACAATGAATATTAGCCTCATTTAGTGGCTAATCACACCCCCTAACTTGAGTTTTGCTAGTCCCGAGCAAAATATATCTCAACAATATGAAATTCGAATTCCCTTTTCCAAAAACATTTTAATACACAATGATCACCAAAAAACCTTATACCAAAAAATCATGAAACCCATCAAAATATTTTAATACAAGATAGTTTCATAAGAAGATCCCAATCCCAAGCCCATTCCTTTGTTCAAATTCATTGCCATATTTCATCTAATATCAATTAAGTATGAGGATGTGTTGTGCATCACAATAGAAATGGGGGTTCATCTTTATTCAAGGGGTAAATTACGGAAGCGCTAGGTGGAATCACATTTCAATATTAAGATGTGTATTAATTTTTTTTTGTATAATTTTTTTTGTTTTTTTTGTTGTTTTTTTTGCAATTTTGCCATGGTGATTGAAGTTTCACTCAAAAGAGTCAACCCCTATAGCGAGACTTTGCCGATGACTCACAGGCTCAAAGACCTTAGGGCACCAAGTTAAGCCCACATACTCGGGCATCATCTCGAGTGAACTCAGTCAAAAACAAATTCAAATTACCAAAAATAGAGATAAAATTACTAACTCTGGGCCAGACAACTATGGAGTCACGATCCCCAAGTGCCGAAAGCCACGCATTAGGTCATTTCATTGATCTACGCACAATTTTTTTTAATATATATATATATATTTTGAATACTCATATTAAACTAAAATGATCACCAAACCTATGCTATTTATTTAGGGGACCCCATGAACTCAAACTAATACCCCACTATCCAAAGGACGTGCATTGTGATCTTTTTTTTGGATGAAAATATAAACGATGAAATATCACATTGGACATCCACACTTTCCAAAATCAATGCTCATGAAATTATACAAGGATTAAAATCAGAATCAGGGTATGTTAAATTATTTGATATTAAATTTCAAAGTGTGCAATGTGTATTACCATGTTTAAAGTTAAATGAATTTTTCCTTCTATTTTCACAATTTTTTTTTCAAAATCATTTATCATTTTTTTTTGACACAAAAGCATTTTTTTTATTTTATCTCCCCCCAACTTAAAACAACATTGTCTCCAATGTTTAAAGAAAAGAAAATTTAGAAGGGGGTATAGGTAGATAATGAAAGTTCAAAAAGGAAATTAAAAATTAGGGTCATGGAATGAAGTCACCTGGTGGTTGAAGTTTGAAGTTCTTGCTGCTCCAATTTAGTCCTTTGATATCCATGTCGCTTGCAGAGTTCCCTAGTGGAAAAAGGAAAAAAAAACAAAACAAAAGAGTATATATATATATATATATAAAAGTAAAATATAAGTATATATATAAAATAAAATATACTGATGATACATTGTCTTCTTTTTAAATTTCTGGGTAAGGTATTACTCAAGGATCACACCACGTGACACAGATGAATATGGTGCTCCCCTTTCGTACCCATCCATACTCATAATAGAAGAACAGGTCAAAAGTCTATTTATTATTATTATTATTATTATTATTTTGTTTTATTTTTTTTAAATATAAAAATGATTAATTAATCTTATTTGAAAAATAAATATGATTCAGAAAGTTTAGAAACATGAAAACCACGGGTTGCCTCCCGTGCAACGCTTTGTTTAACGTCATTAGCTAGACTTGAACCCCACGACTTACCCAATACCAACTTTCAACATTTTAAGGACCACATGTTTCACCACTTCTACTAGGTTGAGATTAAATCTATTTTTAGAATTTGTTTCATGCACAAACCTATGTTCTAAAATGAGTGGTAAAATCAAAGGAATATCAGAAATAGTTGATCTAGTTTCCTCTGTAGTCTTTCCTAAGACATCAATGATCATTCCAAATTTTTTGGTTTCAAGAGAATAATGAATTCCGATTGAAAGGTCATGATTATAACTTATGAATGGATTATTTATAGGGGAGGGAAGGACAATAATTTTGAGCTCAGGTTGGATAGGACATTTAGACACAAGTTGATATTTTGAATCCAAATCGGTTTCATTTTCCAAATTTCTCAACAAAATTGGTTCCTTTTGAATAGTATATTCAACCACAAAATTAGAAAGATCAGTTTCAGGAATTGGTATGGACTCAAAGTTTGTGATTTCTCTTAATGGTTCAGTGATTTGTGTTTTTGAAAAATCATCAATGGAGTTATATTCCCGAGACTTAATCCATGATGTCAAATTCTCCTCTTATGAATCCAAAAAGTCAATTCCTCCTGATTTAAATACCCTTCAACAATTCCTTTATCCTCTTCATCTTCCCTAAATCCAAAGGTTTTCTCTTTAGTAAATTCATGAGAGGTTTGTGGGAAACTAGACACTTCACATAAGGTTATGGAAGGGACAGTTTGTGTAGGGATGGGTTCCTCACAAATTTTAATGCTTTGTATTTCTAACCTCAATGATGATACCTAAAAATTCATTTTCTACATTTTTTGACACAATTTTTCAAGTAATGGTTGTGGATCATTATGGACAAGGGGTTGAGAAAGATGGTCTATTCCAGGTGGATAATTAAGTTGTTGAAATTGTATAGGAGGGTGTTTTGATTGGCTTTGTGGGGATTGAAACTCATTATAGGATTTAATGTATTGTGGATCATATTAATAAAAACATTGTGGTTCAGCATGTTGTTGATGATCCCACAAGTAGGAATTAGGATGGTCATTGTACATCACACTTGGTGTAGAGTGATCAAAGTAAGGAGAGGTTCCCCATGTTTGGATTTGTTCAAAAGGGTTTTCCATTGGAATGAAATTTGTGATGAGATAAGAGAAGAGAGATGAAAAAAAGGATGATAATGTCTAAGATAACTTACTTAGGTCCCTGGAAACGGTGCCAAAATTTGATTCTCGCTCAAATTTACCCAAGAGATGAAGGTAGAACGGTCCTTGTAGTCTAGCTTGGGTTATCGAATCCACAGAGACCTAAGAAGTAACCTATAGACACACACATTCTAAGGATTGTTTTTGGATATGAGGTGGACAAATTTGGGTTTATTTTAGATGGGTTTAAGTGAAATCTAAGAGAATTAAGTGATTTCAAATTAAAAGAATGAGTTGATCCTAGGTTATCGCTTGGGGTGGATTGGACGTATTTTCTTTTTAATGATTTCAATTTCTTAAATTTGAGATGAGTTCATTTAAGGAGATAAAACAACATCATAACTTACTGGTTTAATTCCTAAAACCTTTAATACTAATCACCTATACACTTGAAGGATCAAGGTTTTGAGCACTTCAAGGTAAAGGTTCGTATTAGCACTTGAAGTGTGTGGCCTTAAATTCAACAAGGACGATGGAGTTTAAAAACCATCAAATAAAAATCTCAATTAAAGAAGTGATTATACATTAATGAGGTGATAAATAACATCCAATCTAGACCCTTTCTAATCCCTTGTATCAACCCATAAGTGGGTTAGCCCTCCATTGATACCATGGTTTCAATGGAAGCGGAAAGTAGACTCATAAGGGAGGAAATGGAAAAGTAAAAAAAAACGCAATAAAATAACAATCACTCCACCGTTGTGTGATAATCTCACAAGGTTTGGTATGAACAAGTTCAAACCTTGAACCAAAGGTATCAAAGTGATAAGGAGAAGAATAGAATAATAATATAATAAGAACTTTTATTAAGAAACAAGGATGATTTAAAACAACTTACACGTGGAAGATAAATTTGAGACAACAAAACCACAACATAACATTACAATGAAAGGAAGCTCAAAGATTCTCAACTCCTCCACCACAACTGCCTTAAATAGGCATTTTGGAAGCCTTGGGTCGATCCTCTAACAGTACAAATCATCTCAATTAATTTTGGTAGGCCATAGGTGGTGGAAAGCTTGTGGAATTTGGACTTTTCCACATTTGACCCGAGGTGGCATCCAGCTTTCATCCACCGAACAGACGCGTTTGGATGACCTTCTATATTGCCTAATCAGAGTGGTCCATAGAGGAAGAAACTGGAGCTCCGGATTTCTTATAACCTCCTGTAAAATTTGGGCCCATTTGGAGTTGTGGATTCAGAGATATGATCAAATTAGTGTGCTGTTTTTCTGGGCCGCAGAATCTGGCCCAGAGTTTTATCTCTAACTTGGGCCGCCAAAATGACCACTATGGAGGCCGAATTAGCATTGGATCCTGAAGAGTGATTTGTTCCTAGACATGCCTTATATCATCCCACGAAATTTTGGATTCATTGGGCCTCTATGTTGGGCCTCGCCGTCTCATCAGTGGGATGGTGTCCAATCTGCCTTGTCCAGAATTGCTTCCTTTCATTGCCAAATATCTCCATCATCCTCCATGATTTCTCCATTGATCCCTGAATGAAACATGTTCATATTGGAGTGTAGATAAATTTCCAAAAATATCAAATTAAAATATGTATAATTATATGAATCATTGGTTACTTCAAATTATGTTCAAAAATGTACCACATAATAGTGCATTTTAAGAAGGTATTACAATCATAATGTGAAATGATGTTCAAAGTGTAAAATGCACTAAAATGATGTTTATGAATAATAAAGAACATGAATATTATATATATTAACAATGAATATTAGCCTCATTTATTGGCTAATCACTTGCTATAAGACCACATGAGTCATGCTCAGTGTGAGAAACAAGAGACAACAAAGACCTGACGATCACGTCGCGAAAGTTGTGTCCGCGAGAAGTAGAATGGGGCCACGCGTAGTTAGCGGCCAAAGAGGAAACATGGGGTTACACATGGTTAGCAGCCCAAGTGATGGATATTGGGACTTACTTTTGGAGGGAGGCCTAGGTGGTGACAAAGCCCAACAGTAGAGGGATTTGGCACCTAGGAAGAGAGGAGGAGTAGGGGTGCTGCCTCATGTAAGGAAAGCTATGGGCTTACACCAGGGTGGTTGCCCTTTCCCCAGATGTCATTCCATGTGAGGAATGATTTTACTCCCTTGGATACTAGTGGGTGTAGAGAATGTCCAAGATGGGGCACCCCGCATGAAAGGCATGAAGGTTATAGTTTAACGTCATGTGCTGAGGACGTTGGGGCTTGGCAGTTTAACATCCTGTAGCTCGGACAAGGCAGGTTCACTCCGTACCCCTTGGACTTACATAACCATCACCCTCTACAACTTGGTAAAGAGAAGGGATAGGCAACACTGTGGCTAGGGAGTGTCGTGAGGTGATCCCATTGGGGTTCCACGTTAGCCTGGATATGAAAAGAAGCAATAGTTGTTAGCGTGCCTATGTGAAGGAGCATGAGGCGAAGCAACGCAATGGGAAGTATCGTCCAAGGGATTGAAAGTTACTTCGTACGATCCTAGAAGGTCGTACGGGAAAACGGTGTGTGTCTTAGATGTCTTGGGCATGGGAGACACCCAAAAATGATGTCCAGAAGAGAGACATCGAACACATGCGCACAAGGAGGGAGGCTTGCACGAAAAATAGAATTGTTGTGAGGAAAATGCCGGGTCAACGTGTAATTGAGACACTTGTGCGGAAAAGACCGATTCGACTTGCAAAGGGGGGATGCAGTTTTGCACGCAATTGGAAAAGATTACGCACATGGAATAAGAGATGTGTGAAATTGGAAAAGATTGAACACAAGGAATTAGGGTTCACTACTACAAATATGGATTTTATCAGCGCTAAAAATGGCCATTAGTAGTGCTAAAAAAAGTGCTATTAATGCCGGAAAAGATAAAGGGGGGGGGGGGGTCCCCTTTATCAGCGCTCCAAAAAGTGCTAATAAAGACCCCTTTTATCAGCGCTAAAAAAAAGCGCTGATAAAAGGGGTTTTTATCAGCACTAAAATGAAGCACTGATAAAAGGGTCTTTATCAGCGCTTTCTTTTTAGTGCTGATAAAAGACCACTTGTATCAGTGCTGATAAAAATAAAAAAAAAATACTACCAATCTCGGGGGGGGGGATTTTTACAGTGCTTGAGCCCCCCTTTATCAGTGCTTTCCCGCACCTCCAGCGCCCGCCCGCACTGCCTACACCCTTTATCAGCGCTAGCCCTTTAAATCACCCGTTCGCGCGCACCCGTGCCTCCACCTGGATTTGATCTTGAGACCTCCCCCCTGCGCACCTAAAGCCTTTGCCACTACCCTATATTGATTTGTTCTCTTATTCATGATATATCTATTTATTTATATATATATTTAGTTATATTTATTCGTATAGTAATATATATTTATATTAATATATATAGTTATATTAATATATATATATAGTTATATTAATATATACATATAGTTATATTAATATATATATAGTTATATTAATATATGTATAGTTATATTAATATATAGTAGTTATATAAATATTCATATATTGGTATTTTAAATAAAATGAATATTAGTTATTATTTAGATAAAGCTAATATATTTTATATGTAAATATGTTTAATTATTTATTTAAAAAATTTAATTTTTAGGTGTGGATATATAAAAAATATGTACATATAGTTATATATTTGATTATAAATAGTAGTGCATTATAAAAAAGGATGAAATTTCAAAGACATAATATCAATATGAATGTAATACCTTGGAATAAATTCAGTCCCCACCAAAAAAGCCAATAATACCCCCTTAAACGAGGCTGAAAATCCAAAAAATGTTAAAAAATCTGGGTACCCCGACTAAAAACTCAGTTTTGGAGGCCTTCTGGGCCTCTTTTGGCCTCGAAAAACGCTTGAAAAGGGTTTCCTTGGATCACCACAACGTAGAGCTCGTCGCAGGCTTTGATTTGATATGTGGTAGAGCTCAAACGGACACCCGGATCAAAAGTTATGGCCGTTTGAAGTTCGAGTTGCGTTTTCAACATATTTTGGATCTTTTTTTAATTTTTTTAATTTTTTAGTCTTCAAATTGTTATTAAATGACTATTACTCCATAATAATTATAAAATTATTAATTAAAAATATTTTTTTTATTTTTTTATAAGCCATTTTCACTAAATATCTTATATATTAAGTATAATAAGTGTAAATGTACATTTATACTTATCTAAAATATATTTAAAAATTATATATTATATTTATATCAATATAACTATATAACTATATTTATATATTAATATATTTTTTTTAATTTTTTTTTGAATTCGACCCTTTATCAGCGCTACTAAACAAGCGCTGATAAAGGTGGTCCCTTTATCAGCGCTAAAAAAAAGCGCTGATAAAGGGGTACTTTTATCAGCGCTTTTTTTAGTGCTGATAAAGGCACCTTTTATCAGCGCTTTTTTGAGCCCTGATAAAGGGCCCCCCCTTTATCATCGCTTTTTCGTTAGTGCTGATAAAGGGGTGGCGCTGGTCTTGCCCAGTTTTGTGGCAGTGGTTGTGCGTAATTGGAAGAGATTGCTCGCAAGGAATAAGGTTTGCACGAAATTGGAAGGGTTTTCACGCAAGGAATAAGGTTTGCACACAATTGGAAGGGATTGCGCGCTGGGGACCAGACTCAAAGGGATTCGGCCGAGGGTTAAGCTTGAGTGGTCTCATGCGAAGGTGGACCCCTGGGCGGCCTGTCATAAAAAATCCCGTACCTGAAATCCATATTTTGCGCGCAAAAGAGGTGGATTTCGTGTAGGGGAGACGGTTCAGATTCTTTAGCCATCAAAAGTTGAAGGGGCACCCTTCTATTTATAGGTGCTCAGGGTCGTCTGATCCGCTTGGAAACCAGTCTGTGTGAAAGATTACGCACCGGTGTCAGCAGCGCAAAAGTTCACCCGTGCGGGGTTGGCTGTACGCAAACTTCAGCTCCCACGGTCATTGGCGTGAAAGTTTCTGCACCTGCGCATAAAACTTCCTTAGATCCTTTGGTTTTCTATGCGGGAGAGATTTTTTTCACTCACCCCTGAAATTTTCTCGCGCGGCCTTTCTGGGCCCCCTGGAATGGATCACCGGTTCCAAATATGTCCTTTCTTGGGCATGCCAAAACCTCTTTCCTCCCTTGATCATTTTTCGGTGTCTAAAAATACCCCCCCTCGAAATTGGATTGGCAAGGGGATACAAAGGTTGGATTCTGAGGGAAACACCGAGATGCATAACTTCCTGGAGTCGGTGTGCGCCAAAACCCACAGATGCATGTAAAACTGGGAAGTGGCACGTAAATCACTTTTCACGCGCACACAAAAACCATGCTATGAACCTATAAGAACCCTCATGGGTCCCTCAGTTCATATATATTTTTCTCATGAGATAAGTCCTGAGCTCTCATGCGCAAAAAACCTCCCCTGTCTTGCATGAAAAACTGCTTCAGTTGCGTGTAATTTCCCAAGTTCAGCCATTGTTTTACGCGCATACCCAGGGTTTTTCGCACCAAAACCTCTGTTTTTCGCACCAACTACTTATTTTTCATGCCACCTTCTAATTTTTCATGCTTCCTTTCATACTTTTGCGCTGTAGTAGTCTTTTCGTGCTGACTCCTTGAGACCTCACCGGAAGAAGATGGTTGCTAATCGGGCTGACACTTAGAGAGAAGCTGTGTTTGCCGCTCGAAGGGTTGAGATGGTTGCCAATGCTGAGTTTTATGGAACCCAAAAGATTGTATCCAGCAACCATACTCTCTTCTACATGTTTACCCCAGCCCAAAAGGAGGATGCACTGTTCAAAAACTTGCTGATATGGGACTTCAATATTTTAGAGGAGGTACCCATGCCACGATTTGAAGTCGACACACCGCAGTCATGGATGACCCGCAAGGATGACCTACCTCGATATAATATCACTAACAATGGCCATCCTTCCAGAGAAACCAGACATATGGATGTTTACGTCCTGAATCCCAGGACCAGGACTATTTTGGGAAGCAAACCAATCGTAGAGGATTCTCCGTCCCATTACGCAAGTACTTTACGACAGAGTGTTACTGACGAAACTAAAGGCTGGATGTAGGATTGGGATTTGCATTCTGGAGGCAATTTCACCATTTAATGGGCCTGGGTGTATTGGGTACACCAAACGTGTGACTAGTTTGGGGCCAAACTGCGGCACATCAGTTTTTTTGAGGCGGTGTGGACGTCGCAGTTTCATTTCTACCGTCAGTATGAGCTCGGGCCATAGCTGTTTACCCGATGGTCCCCCGATACCAGTACCTTCTATCTTCACCATGAGGAAGTTGGTATTAGCCTTTGGGACATTCATTGCATCAGGGGTATCCCTTTGGATGGGCATCAGTATGATGAATTCCTTCCGACGAGGATCATCTGGGGAGACAGATCATGAACTCCTATCCTAACATGGCATCTGTTGGAGCTCGCTAAGGAGAGGCTGGGGTCAAGAAATTTTTGAAAGACATTGCCTACAAAAAATGGATTAGCTTGTTTCTGAAAATAGATTCTAAAGTAAATATGTTGGGGCGAGGAAGGCGGTGTCCGACTGTGGCACTGAGGAGAAAAAGTGGATCTTACTAGAGGATCCTGGAGGTGTGGGAATATATATCATGGGCTTTCAGTATAAATGAGAGTCGGGACCCGAATGTCTGGTATGCTAGATTTATTGCAACCTTCCTGAGTGGGTGGATCCTACCAGTGAGGGACACGAGGATGGGAGTTCGACCAGCGACCTTGGTGATGGTTGGCATCATGGCCGCTAATCATAGGTTCAATCAGGGAGTCCCCATGTTAGCCCATTTGTATGCCATTATGGGGAGTATTTCGAGAAGGGGGTCACTGAGGAGGATTTGTGGTCCCTTCTAGATCCTTCATGGCTGGGTCGCAGCTTATTGCGGTAGGTATACCTTTCCAAACACCATTCGTCCTCTGGGTAACGGCCGACGACCTTCCTTGCTAAACATTGTCGGGGTCATGCCATTGATGCTCAATGAGGAGGGGGTAAGGATCAGAATTAGAAATCATGCCAACTTCACTTTTAGCCCATTCCCCACCCCGACTGGACAGATGATAGACAATGGAAAAGGCTCATTAGAGAAAAGGGAATACTTCCAGGGCATCAGAGGTGGGGTGCTTGTGGCCCGCATTGATGGGAAGATCCTTTGTGAGACCTACGTGCCGTCAGGATTTTCCAGGAAGTTTGGATGCCTCCAGTAGATGCCGAAGAAAGTGTATACAAATGTTCGGGAGGAGATTCATCCCTGCGTTCTTCGCTAAATGTGGCTGATGTTCACAACCCATGGCTCTGACAACGTCATTACCTTTCCCCCCACTGGAGTTGATGCTGGCCTCTCGATAGAATATGCCAAACATTGGGCTGTAGCACACCTTGAGGGACTTTTGCATAAGCGAGTTCGGAAGCTCAAGGTAGATAGTGTAGAACCTGGGCGGTGAGAGAGAATACAAGGTGATGTTGGGGAGGAAAGGTTAGAATCAAGTTGGGAAACTAGGACCACACAGGCTGGGACTACAGTAGAGGGAACGTCGCATGACATTGCCGCACCTTCATTTCCCAGGGGGAGAGGGGCTCACGGAGTGGTTAGATAACTTCCTGGGAAGCAACTAAGATATCTTCTTCAACCTTCTGATGATGCAATCTTCCCAACTCTATAGTCGGCCTGGTTGACCCTACGATAGTTGATGGACGTCGAAGCCCTCTGGAGAAAGATAATACGAGATAGAATCCAACTGCCAGAGGTCGGACTCATCTGGGTTGATGATAGGGTAAACTTCCATAGTCGACACGCATACCTGACGGCCATGGATGCGTATGCATGCCAACGAGGTTGGCGTGAGGAACTACCCCTCCTGGTGAAGGTAATGCTTGGCCAAAAGCATGATCCAGACAAGATGCCACCCGAGGATGACGACAGCGATGAGGAGCCGGTAGGTAGTGAGACGGAAGAGGAGGAGGTGGAAGGAGAAGGTGAAGGAGAAGAGGAATGAGGAGGTGAAGGAGAATAGAAGCTCGAAGGTGGAGGGTGTCAAGGGACGTCCCACCAAGGGAGTCTTCGGGATAGTGGCGAGATCATTGGCTCTGATGTAGACATAACTAAGCTACTCGAGGTATGTATCAACCCTTATCTATCCTTCACCCCTTTGTTTTTTTCTTTGTAACCCTCAATAATATCTCTTTATTCTTCTCAGGTGAATATTGGCACTGACCAAGAGGCTCCATCCGAAGGGGGGGAGGAGGCTCCAATAGAACAAGGTGGGGAGCAGACGCCCATTATTGAGCTAACAAGTGCTGAGGGATCCCCTACAATAATGGCTCATGCAGCAACTGGAACACCGGAGGCTGACGCCTTGGGCTCTTGTAAGGTCATTAATTAGACACCGATATTTACCATCGGAGATCTAAGTTGATCAGGGTGTTCATTTTTTGTGCAGTAATAATAACCTTGGAGGCTCATCAGGCTGCTGAATCTAGGACATTCGTGAGTGATTCAATGGAAAACATGTCGGCCACTTTAGGGTGCACTTCCCAAACCGATCTGACCCCAGCACTTGGTGAGAAAAGAGCTATGGATATTAGCAATATTAATGCTGGGATGGGGCTAAAATTTGGAGAAGGAGCTACCGAGACCGAGATGAGAGAGGAAGGTTGCCCATGTGTTGAAGAGCCTACCCCCTTGGGAGGAATACCTAAAGAAGACCCTACCACTAGTCTCTTGGATTATTTCCCTGATTATCAGCCTGCAGATCCTGAGGAGATAGATGATTCTGATTTGGAGGTGGCCGAAGAGAGCCGTATGAAGCGACACAAAGGGTGGAAGTGTATCAAGCGTTTTATCGATCAGCCTCAGATAGAATGGATAAAATGGATGGTATCTCTCCACACTTGGTTGCACTTTCTCTATGCTGGAGGGGTGAATGCTCACCATCTTCATTCGACAGTCTGCGACTACATGGCCGAGAAGATGTGCGAGAGCAGCCGACGCTCCGACGTCACCCGGTGTCAGAAAGAGTCGGGGAGTACTCATGTGTTTCTAAAGGAAGAGAAAGAGGTCCGGAGCCTTGAAGAATAGATGAAAGAAAATGAGGTATTCATTGCCAACTATGCCGAGCTCGTGGAGCAATTGAGGGCCCAGCTTGCGGACACCCAAGAGCAGCTAGTGGAAGCAGGTCACTGAATGACTGGACTTCAAACTGAACAGGCACAAGCATAGGCTAGGGTAAGTGCACTGCGCTCTGTGGCCGCTGATGAAGATAGGGTTCTCAGGGGGTGAGAATCAATCCTGGAGGCCACAAGCCAAAAGTTAGTGGCACTGGAATGATCTATCCAAGATGCTGATCCTTAAGGGCCCTGTTTTGGTCAAACTCATAAACTAATTTCTCCTTACTACCTCTTGTTTTGAACTGCATGTATAGATAGATGTATGGATAGATTTATTTACTTGTTCATTTGGTTTAATGCATTCAACCACAATCCTGAAATAAATATCAATCCATTACTAAGCTCACGTGGGTCGTACTCGGTGTGAGAAACAAGGGATGCTCACACTCTTACTTCGTTTGAATGTAGGAGTTCCAACCAAGATTTAGGCACCCGAGGTTTGGAAAACCAATCCGGATTCCCGGGAAGAGAAGGGAGAGGCCTGATTAGGGGATGAGGACCTTAGAACAATCGGCATGTTTTCTTCCCAATGTGCTCTAGTGCATGAGCGGGGTAACACCAGGGGCATTTGAAATCAACCCGAACATAAGGGAGTGGAAAGTGTGAATCACAGTACCACAGATTTTTAACACTGTGGGGGTGGCATGACTATAGAGGATAAATGTTGACCATGTTTGAAACACAGTATCCATATTGTATTAGCCTGAAATGGGAATGACAAACGAGGGCCGGCCGTTGACCATGTTCGAAACACAAGGCCTGACTCAGAATGTCATCCATTAGTCTTCCAGAATGTTGTCCCAGGATAGTAGGCGAGCCATAGGCCGAGAATCCATATTTTTAGGGGGTTCCTTTAGACGTGAAAAGAGGATGAGGGTCTGAATAAAGGGAACACAAAGCGTGGAAGGCGGAGTTGTGGTTTACTCGAATGGAATCCAACACTCTTGGTGTTACGCCACCCTGGTGAGAACACATTAGGTGGCCGCACTGGTCCAATCATGGGTCATTCCTTATTCTAAACAGGACCTCTTTGGCGAGGAAACTGTCGCCTCCCAACGTTATCGTGGGGAATCCAGAACTTGTTCAGGGTAGAACTGCGGTTATAGGGTTCCCTGAAAGAGTTTGGGCCAAGGGGCCGAAAAAGAGGAGGAAACATGATTTCCGATTCCTGGGGATGGACCTAGTGATGAGGTGTTTGGGAATTCCTACATATCCCATGAATATGGTAATCAATCCACACGTAGTTCTGAGGGTGGCATGGTGAGATACCGGGGCCAGGGATATGGTCGTGCAGATCTGGACCTTGCACCAAGAGAAACGAAATTTGATAGATCTTGTTTGTTTTTCAAGATGAATGTGTTTTTTGTTTGTGAAGCAATGGACCTAGGATGGAAGGTCCAGGTATCACCATAGGAATCAAGACATATGCAGGCATTGACAAATGGTATGGTGTGTAACCGATACTAAACATGACGTCCCCTCGGGTGAGGACATCACAATGTAGTGCCGTTTTTCATCGTGCGGCCAAGACGATAATGTCACAGTTTAGGGTCATGTGATGGGACCAACCATGCATTTTTAACATCTTGCAGGATAAATGAAACAATTTAAATTCATGTGGGACTAAGCATCATAGTTTAAAGTCATATGGATTAGACGTATATAGAAGAGATGAGGTTCCATAGGGGATGCACACGACATGATAAAGCATACCCGATGTGATCGAGGACAAGGTCCACACCATACCATGTGTAATTTCGAGGAGGAAACTTCGAGACAAGGGGACAGGAAAGATTAGAGGATAAGGGGCAGGAGAAACTAGCTCCCAATTGAGCTGGACCCAAAGACAAGATGTCTAGGCGTTCCTACGTATCCCATGGGAATGGGAATCAAGTTGTACATAGTTCTAAAAGAGATATTAGTTTATGTTCTTAGAGCTTGGACCATAGAGGAGTGGAATCCTTCTGAGTAAGTGCATACCTCAATCTGATCCCTAAGCCCAAGTGAGTCAAACTCAGTGTGGGAAATAATGGTGGAAGAGGTTTTTTGCAATACCTAGAATGCATGCCAAAGGGAAGTCGGTGCGGAGCCCCAAATGATGCCTTTACTGTGGCTTTTGTCCTCCTAATGTGCAACTGTGCACTGAGGGATAGTGCTAGGAGTGTCAAAATTCCATTTGGACATGATGGGGTGGAAAATAATGTGAACCATGTAACCAACATTCAAGGCTTAAAGGGGATGGCATGCCGGTGGAGGATAACTGTTGACCATGTTCGAAACACAACATCCATATCGCGTTAGCCTGAAATGGGGACAAACAAATGAGCGTCGACCACTTACCATATTCACAACGTGATACTTGTATTGATTTGTTGTCTGAAACTCTTGAAGACGTTAGCCCGTAATGGTAGGAGAGCCCTTAGGCCTAGCATCCATGCCATTTGGGGGTCCCTTTGGGTGTGAAAGATTATAGAAGCCCAAATGAAGGGGAACATGAAGCCTAAAAAATGGGCGAAAGCATGTCCACGTAGAATCTGACACTCCGGGTGCTAAATCAGAGTACTCTTGGGCACATTGGTGAACCACTGTAGAGGGTCGAGGGGCTCAACTTGAGAGAAACCAATTTGAAAGGATGAGTATATAACAAAGAGACAAAGAACTCTCAGGAGAAAGAGGTACATGGTGTGGTTGTTACAAACCCGACGTGAATGAGGACATAATCCCATACCACACCATATATCCCTCTCATGGAAGAATGAAGGCCAATGGGCCTAGATAACAAGGATATCTCTAAGAAATGGGGCTGAACCCGATGTCTAGACGTTCGGGAGGTCCTACATATCCTATTAGGATGGGAATCAAGAAACATGTAGTTCTAGAAGAGACATAAATAGGGGTAAGATACCCCAACAAGGGAGGTGTATGGAAAGGCGAGTAACCCGACGTGAATAAGGACATAATCCCGCACCACACCGTACAATCCTAAATGAGAACTTAGGCCAGGGGCCTGAAAAGGCCAAGGGGCCTGAGGCTGGGCCTTGAACGGAAAGTCTCGGCTAGTTTGCAGTTTAACATCTTACAGTGAGGATGAAGGTAGGGGTAAGGTATCTCATCCAGGGATGTGTACGACACGATAAGTAACCCGGTGTGAATGAGGACATGATCCCACACCACACCATACAACCCTAAGTGAGAACTTGGGCCAGGGTCCTGAAGGGGTCGAAGGACCTGAGGCTGGGCCTCCCGGACAAATGTATCCATATGACCTCTTGTGCGGTTACCACCTCATCACAGCTCCTAAGCCCACGTGAGTAGTGATCGGTGTGGGAAACAAGGATCCAGATTCAGCTTTCCCTATCATATAAGTGTCTGATAGCTGGCATCACCTAAAGGGAGTCACAACTTGAAGATACAACATGTAGGATGACCCACCACACTCAATGTTTGGGATCTACAGGGGTGGTGACAACGACAAAGGATAGCCACTGACCATGTTCGAAACATTGTGTCCTTATAGTGTGACCTAAAATGGGAACAACAAATGAGCATCGACTGCTAACCATATTCGCAACATGGGACTTGTATCAATTTTTTACTCAACATCCTCGATGGAATTGGCCTGAAAGATGATGGAGTCCCAATCAAAGGAATGGGTGAAGCATAGCTGCACCCATGCATTTTAACGTCCAGTAGGGTGGTGAAAGTTATGGACATCTCTGGGGAGCGGGACATATGGAGGGATCGAGATGATCTCAACGTGATTTGGGGAAAAATCCTGTACCATACCATGTGTCCCGACCCGAGGGGGAATTATGACGTTTGGGCTGGGTTATAGTAGATCGATAGTGAGAACTGTGGAATAGATAGACTCCAACATATTTTATTAGTCAGTGTAACTAGATAGACAGATTATAATTTCTTTATATAGGAGGGTGGGACTACCTTTTTCTCTGTAAAATTAATTTGAGTGATATTTTTATTACTTGATTTTGTAATATTAGTGACTCATTAATCACAAAGTTGTAATATTTTCTTTTTGAAGTAATGAAATGATGCAATGTTTCTCCCATGGATGTAGGACTTTTAGTTCAAACCATATAAAACCAAATTGTTCATTCTTCATTACATTTACTTTTTTTTCATAAATGTTTTTAATATTTTAGAGTGAACATTGATAAAGTTGTTTTTAATTAGTGTAGTGATTTGGGTTAACATTGTTTCAACCAAGTACTAGAATACTAAGATTTGGTAAGCTCCTTATGGAATCGGTTTCAACCAAAGTGATTAAAAATTGTCTACTTTTAATTGTTTTTCAAAATGATGGTGTAGAAGTGTTATTAAGAAATTATGTAAAAGGTTTTAATTCATAGTAGGATAATAAGTTTTCTTAAAAATTCAGGTAACATTGTCTTGATCAGAATACTTTTTGAATTTTAGGTGGATTTTTTGTTTTTCATAAGAATGACATCAGAGGATGGAAAGGTCTATATTGAAAAAAATTATGGAATTAATTTTAGTTCCTATAAAATACATATAGAATATTATCTCATTAAGAAATATTTTGAGCTTCTGTTAAAGGGTTTCAAACTGGAAGCAATGGATAAATGTGAATGGGAAAAGATGTATTGGAAGTCACTTGGTGTGATATGAATTTCTTTAGTCTAGAATGAGGATTTGAACATTCATTAGTATAATACCATAATAGAGTTAATTTAATACCTTAAAGATATCTAAGAGAAACCTATAGAACTGAATAAAGCATTCTTTATGTAGAGGTTATTAAATATGAGGTTATATGAAGGAAGATCTACATCATGTCTATTGAATGATTTAAACTTAATCTAGATCCATCTAGAGTCTATGAAAGTTACATTTATTGGTGATTTTTGGGTGATTTTTTATTGTTATCTACCCCAGAATCTTTATAGGACATGGTGACTATTGTTATATATTCAAGAAGAAAAAATGACTTGATGTTCATAGATGTTCTAAACTTTATTTGTAATAAAGAGATTTAAATAAAATAGATTTTAGACTCTTTTTGTGATGTATTAAATACAAAAGTAATAGGATATTCACCTCATCAAAATAATGGGAAGAAATCAGAGAAAACGTCATGGAAGAGTAGCAGAGGTAATTCTTCTATAAGTAGGCATGTTTATTGGCACTGGGGAAAGATAGTTCAACTCAATAAAGACTAACATTATATGAAGAAAACATCTAGAAGGACTGCATCTTGAGAACTAAGTATTACAATAGAGAGTAGAGTAAATATTCTTATTAGTGTTTCTAATCTAATGGAATATTGGATCATAGATTTTGGAGATTTATTCCATTCCACAAGTGAAAAAAGATATATGTCAAATTATGAATCTAGAAATTTTGGTAGAGTGAATCTTGATGATGATGAAGCTATTAACATTTTGGGAAAGGGAGAAACGAAATTTTATTAAAATAATGAAAGTTTACTTATATTGAAGGAAGTTTTATGTGTTACATGTATTTAGAATAACCTGGTTTCAATGGGTTAGCTAGATAAATTAGGTTTCAGAGTAAATTTTGTGAAATAAGTATGGAATATTACTTAGGAAACTCTTTTTATATCTATAGGTATAAAACATATGTCTTTGTATCAGACTTGAAGGGAAGTGGGAGATATAATTTCTAGATCATCATCTTTTAAAAGTTAATAACTTTAACATAATCAGTTTGGGAACCTCAGTGAGAAAGGTGTGAATTTTCTATTAGAAAAGGGTATACTAAAGTTGGATCATTCGAACTTTAGAAGATAAAATAGATGTATACTCAAGAAGCTATATAAGGTTTTTTTCAATTTTTCTAGAAGAATACCTAAATGTCAAAAGATATAATTGGTTCATATATATATATTTAGGGACCTACCAATGTTTATTCTCATGAAAATTAAAGGTACTTTTTTACCTTAATTGATGATTCTGTAATAAAAATAAGGGTATAATTTCTAAAACATAAGATTGGATTGTTTGGAATATTTTTTCAATAGAAGGCTATAGTGGAAAGATAAATTGGAATCAAGATGGAATTTTTGAGACTAGAAAACGGGGGAGAGTTTACCAGAATAAGTTTTATGAATTATTTCATACACATAGGAATCTGGCATGAGAAGACTATTCTTGGAACACATGAACAAAATGGTGTTTCAAATAGAATTAATTGGATGTTAATGAAGATAAAATATATATTCTATTGTATTATGTAATTCCTAATTAGTTTTTAGTGGAATCATTTGGAACAAAAACTTAGATAATCAAAAGAAGTATATCGACACTGATTGGATAGAAATTACCAGAAGAACTGTGGTCTAGAAATATTCTATAAGTTTCTCATATATGAGTCTTTAGAACTTTAGACTACATTCATGATGATGAAAAGACATAGATAATATTGATGAAAAGTCTTAAAAATGCTTCTTAATAGTCTATGGAAATGAAGATTTTTGTTTTTGGATTTATGATGACGAAAAGAATACATTTTTTAGAAGATTAAATGTGATATTAAAAGAGCAGATATTTTGGAAAGATCTAAACATGAAGGAGAAAGAGGATGAGAATAAAAATTCAGCTTCAATTAAAGTTGATCTGAATAGTAGTTCTATAATATCAAAGATTCTACAAATTTTTGATGTCTTTGAATATATCATAAGGTAACATTTTCTGGGTGGAAGTTCAATTATTTGTATAAAAAAAGTCATAATTTCATCTCATGAAATGCATACTTGAAATATCATGAATTGGGGAAGCTTGGCCTAGAGTTTTGGAAGGAGATGTTTTGGAAAAATATTAATCACATATTAATTTGTGAACATCTTCAAGGGTCAGATGATCAGTGTAGAGGTATGGATATAGTATTAGTTTCTTACTTATAAGAGATTCAAGGGATCCAGAAAGTCCAGAATAAGTGGCTACCCTGGTTGATTTGATAAAGTGAGAGTTAGTAATGTAGGACTTGGATTCACTATAAGTGAATAAAACCTCGTAGATAATAGAATTACCACTAGGGAATAAATCACTTGATAATAAGTGGGTATTCTAGTTAAAAGAAGAATATGGTGGAAGGAATATGAATAAAGCATGGTTGGTTGTGAAGGGATTTCGGTATAATAAAGGTATTAAATTTTATGATATATTTTCTCTTGTAGTTATACATGCTGTCGTTCAAACTATTTTAAGATTTGCTTCTTCTAAAAACTTTTCATTGAATAAATGGATATGAATATGACTTTTATTTATAGGGATTTTTAGGAAGAAATTTATATAAAGAAACCAATTATTTTCATGGAAATCAAAATCAAGTCTTTGTGTACAAACTACAAAGGGGTATTTATTATTTAAAACAAGCACCAAGGTGTTAAAACAAGATGTTTGATTCCTTTATGGAAAATAAAGGTTTCTCATGAAGTAACTCTAAACACTTCTATTAACGGGTGGAGTTCAATATTAATTACTTCGTTATGTTAATTTTTTAAGTGGATGAAATGTTTTTTTGTTTTTATAAATGTTCAACTGATTTGGAAGTTGAAGGAGTACTTTTCTATAAAGTTTGAGATGAAAGGCCTTGGTTATGAAAAAAGATATTTTTCATTAGGGTTAAATGTGATAGTAAATCTAGGAGATTTGTTTTATCATATAATTATTTCATATGAAAGATCATTAAAATATTTAGAATAAGAATATGTAATCTAGTTTCAACTCCTCTCACTGGTCACATTAAACTTTCAAAGGAGTAGGAACAACAAATGGAAGAAGAAAATAAGTACATGGAAAAAAAGGTATGTATGCTTTATCCATTGAATGTTTTATGAATTCTATGATGTTCACTCATACAAATATTTATCATACAGTGGAGTGGTCAACTAGTTCATGGAAATCTAAAGAAAGTTCATCAAGAAGTTGTAAAGTGGGTTATTTGGTATCTCAAAGGAATGTAAGGTGCAACTCTTAGTTTTGGAGATGGTGATCTATAACTTGGGTTTTTATATGTAGACATTAGGGGTGATTCTAATTCTTGGAAGAGCATAAATAGATATGTTTAAACTTTTGGAAAAACTGTAAAAAATTAGATGTTTAGGTTATAACCAGTGATTAAACTTTCTATAATAGAAGTAGAGTATGTGGTTGTTATGAAATAAATTAAGGAGGAGGTGTGGTTGAGGTATTTAGTTTAAGAACATGGTTTTATTTAGGGTAAAGGTTTGATATAATATGATATTAAGAGTGAAATTAATTAGGCTATAAATCTAGTGTTTCATTTAAGAACTAAACAAATGGATCTGAAGTTTCATTAAAATTAGAAGATGCTAGAAAATGGTGAGTTTGAGTTATGGAAGATAACTAGAAAACAGAATCTAGTGAACATGTTTACCAAGATTTTGGGTCTATAAGTACAAATGAAAAATCAATCCTCGGTTAGGATTGGGTGAATGGAAGGATGTGGAGAAGCATTATGCATATTGAAAGATGAAGGTGGTGTTGTGGTTTTCTCTGAAGAAGTTTTTAGGTGGGAGATTATTGGGAATGTTTGAAATCAACTTTAGTTTATTGAATTTAGTTGAATGAAAAGATTGAATCTAGAAGATCTATAGTTCATTAAATTAGTGACAGTAGTGGTTTTATACTTTAGTGTCTCATAAGGAGGTGTATGGAAGGAGGTTCTTTCAGGATTCTCATATCTAAGTGATATTGTTCCAAAATTTCAGTTGGGACTTCCAAAATATGGTGGATGTTCAATGTGCTATTTGAGAGGTTACTAATTTATAAGAGGTGGAAATCACACTGAGTATTTCTAAATTAGATCAGTAGTGAGAATGATGTAATGGATGGAATCTTGTATCTTTCATAGGTCAGTGAAATAGGATGATCAGATGGTATTCTATATATATAGGAGGTTGGGACCACCTTCATATTTGTACTATCACTTAGAGTGAAATTTCAATTACTTTATGTAGTTTTTTGGGTGGATCATTAGTCAATTTTTTTAATATTTTATTTCTAGAGGAATGGAATATAGTAAAATTCCCCTCATTGACATGTGAATTTTATTCAAAACCACGTAAAATCGAAGTGTGATTTCTTACTTACAATTAATGTTAATTACATGAATATTTTTTATCTATCACAGTGAATAGGGATAAAGTTGTTTCAACTTATTATGGTGATTTGGGTGAAATTTTTTTATTTTAAGTTCTGGAAAAATAATCTTCCAAGAGTTTCTTCTAGAATATGTTTCTTCTAGAGTGAATCCAGATCAACTACTTCTAACTATTTTTTGGAAGGATAATGTGGAGGGATTCTCAATACTTTCAAGAAAACATATCATTACCATTTGATCATTATATATTTTCTAAACATATGAATCTAACCAAATATAAAATTTGGAATTAGATTTGAGTCTAAGAACTTTTTGAGGGTTGATATGGGATAGTACCTGAGAAGTTACAAAAAAGGTGACCATATCAATATACCAGGTCATTTATCCTTCCAAAAAATACAATTTCTCTTCTCTAAGTAAGTCATCCACTAGTTTTCTATCTAAATTCTCTACTTATGCGGTATTGGTCAGTTTGATCAGGTGATGAGTCCCTTGGTTCTCATCTCCCTTATTATATTTAATCTCTAGACTGAACTCTTTAAGTAACATTATACATCTGACCAGTCGTGGATTTCCATTATTTTCTTTATAAAATACCTTAGATGTTCATGATCATTAAACAAAATAAATTTAGTTCCCAATAAATATTATATGAATTTCTCCAAAGAATAAATGACTATTAAAAACTATATTTTAGTGTTTTTGTAGTGGTTCTAGGTAGCATTCAATGTCCTTGATGCATATGTAATGAATTAAAGTATTTATTCAACTCTTTGTGATTGAAATACTCCCAAAACATAGATAGAATCATCTCACAGTAAATTAAAAGGGTGTTCCCAGTTTATGAGTTATATAACAGGTAGTGTGATCAGTCTTCTCTTTAATTCATCAAAATTTTCCCTATAATCATCATAAAAATTGAATTCAGTATCCTTCAAAAGAAACCTAAAAAGGGGAAGAGTAATCTTACTAAAATCCTTAATGAAACTTGTAACGACCCAATGTTTTATCAATGGAAATTACATTCTTATAATTATTTCAAATAATCACATGAAATCATAACAAAATGAACTACTAAGTACTATGTGACCTTTAAACATAATATTTTTACTTCTGTGATTTTAATTTTTAAAATCTAACATACATGGTTTTGATCAGTAAGATGTTTGGAGTCCGATAAGACAAACTTGATTTCTTTGGTGAATAGTAACATACATTTATGAATAGTAATATACCCTTATGAATAGTAATATGACTCATATCAATATTAAATTTTCTAAAAGAATAGTAAACTCACCCATTAATGTATAAATAAAATTTAGACATCTTATAAGGGATAATATGACCATAGTAAAAGTATTGGTATTTTTGTAAGTCATAAATAATTAATTACAAGTAATTAATTAATTTAAAATAAAATGAATTTTTCTAAAAGGTGTTCATAAATTAATAATTTTTTGTCTTATGGTTTTAAGATAATTTTATAAGACCTTATGTAATTTTTTAAAACATTATAAAATTATTTATAGTTTTAAAATCCATATTTTTCAAGTAAATTATGATTTTAATAAAAAATTAAATTAATCATATTTAGAAAATTATATTTGAAAATTAGATTCAATTTTTTGATTCTACACATCAAAAAATGTTTAGGGTGAATTTTTCGGATTTTTCTAATATACTTTAATTTTTTATGAATAGTAAAATACGGTAATGTACTGTATTTATACATTATATGTTAAATACACTTTTTATTGAGTCGTGGATGATTTAATCACCTTGCGTTATAAATAACATGCAAATATTACAATTTTTGGTCACAATAATCATTACTAATGCTTGTCTTATGGAAAAATAATAAAATAATGATTAAAATATTAAGAAAACCCCCCTCCCCTCCACTATAAAAACCACCCACACTCCCCTCTTCTCTTCACTACCCTCAAGAATTTTTCCTTGCCTTAATTCTTCTCAAATATCTCCCCAAGATCCTCCCCCACGTATATCATCCCATGGTATCCTCAAAATACCAAATCCTCTCCCCTTAAGAGACTCTCAAGGAAGATTAACTCAAGTGATAAATCCTCTTTTCAATTCTTTTACTTTCCTTTCAAGTTCCTTTGTTTTCTTTTCAATCATTAACTATTCTCATAAAAATATTATGAAAACTATAGTACCTTATATTTATTTTAATATTTTTATGAAAATTGAATAATCTATTATCATCTCTCCTTTACCCTTTATTTACACTAGTAGTAAAAACACCATCCGAGATGTGTTAATTTACCACATTCAAGGATGATGGGTTTTCAATTTCTGTTACCATCTTCAATTATGGTCATTAAACCATTTTAATGGTTACAATAGACTATAATATATGTATTATGTCTCATATATTCTTCTATTATATATTTTTTATAAATGGTTTTGATTTATAAAACAAAATGTGTTTGTTATGATCAAAAACCGTCAATTAACCCAAAAGGTCATCACTAAAGTTTTATATAATGATTCAACTTCACTCTAATTAACCAAATTAAATTTACAAACATGTAACCCTATATATTTTTAATAATAAAATTTAACTCCAATTCTGGACAACCATCCTTATTTTACATGGTTATCTGTTCATGTATATAAGTAACCCAATCATAAAACAAACTGACCCGAACAATTAAATTGAACCTCTTAACTCATCAAAAAGGCCATGAATGAACATAAAAAGGTTATAATATATCAATTAAATGTAAAATATGTTCTTTAATTATAAATTAATGAACCTAATTTGAATATTCAGATCATTAAGATCAATTCAATAACACCATCAGACTTAAGGTAAGTGATGTTTTCTTTCTCACATTTTTTCAAGAATATACTCTTTGTTATGTCCTTTTATGTGTAGTTACTAATGATGGGGTATGATTTATAACATCCCCCATACTTCCCTCATGATTTATAAAATAATATAAACCTCTTTATCTCTCATTAATCCCCCCCTAAGTACACCCGGTGCCATGCCGATATTCCGCAAAATATTCTACCCAAACCTCCAATATTCTTTCAGGTTATTATTATTCTATTTTTACCCAAATGAAATCCTATATTCTGTTTATATACATCTTATAATTTATTTTTATATGTGAAAACTCATTTATCAATATCCATTATCTGTTCTTTTTTTGGGGATATACTTCCTGATAAACAAACCCTTTTTAAGGGAACTTCCCGAATCCGTACCCAAATTCAAGTGAACTCAACCATATGTTTAAATACACGATTGTTTTTATAAATATATTTATTTTATTATAAAAATCTACTTAGATAACTTCTGGTTTTATATAAAATACTATTCTCTTTTCTATTTTAAATGCTCATTAGTATTTTCCTTAAAACCACACTAAAATGCTTTAATGGTAAAATTTATTAAATACACTTCTTACATGTTTTCAATTCTATTTTACATCACTTACCATGATATATGATTATTTTACCTTATGAATTTAAATTTATATTTCAATTCCTTTCTTTCATGGACACTTGTATGATACTCTTATTCATTATACTTTATGACATGATTATGATACCCATTTCTTTCAATGGGTACCCTTATCTTTATGTATGATTAATTATGTATGATTATTAATGTGGAAATAATATTCATGAACATGTTAATATGGGTATGCCCAGATAGTTCTCCAATGCATTGGGTAAATTTTATTCTCATGATATGTTATGTGCAACGGTCTTGGCAGTTAGCCTTGACTTGTGCTACCATGTGCAACAGTCTTGGTGGTTAACCTTGACTTGTGCTCCTCTATATTCAATGAGTCTTGAATCATGTTAAATCCATGTTTTATGTTTCTTCCACATTCCTATTATTCAATGTTTATATGATCCTATGTTTATATTTCATAATTCTATATGCCATTTATATCTTTATGTCATGATCTCTAACCCATGTGTTAAATCCTTATTCTCATGTTTATTCCCTTACTGGGCTTTTAGCTCATCCCTTCATTTATGTGATCCCTTGGGTACCTTATACAGATGTAAAGGCTCAAATTAAGTTAGGATCTCTTTATAAATATTAAATAAAGAAGTGTTTTTTTAGTCCCATGTTTTATGTTTTATGTACCTATTCTTCCAAGACACTAGACTTTATTATCCTTATCTTGTAATATGATGTTTTATTATTCTTAAAATCATGTAATGTTATGTGTAAAAGTCTAGGGTATCTATAGTTGGTATCATAGGATGATCTAGTAATTTTTTGATATTAATAATAGATCACTTTAGTAAGAACCTTAAGGATGAAACTATGTATAAGAAAACACCCCTAAATTTTGGTAAGTATAGCGTAAGTGGTTTATCAAGAAAATACATCCCTATCTAGATACAAATAGGTATAGGTTGCTCTGGCACTGATGTATCTAGGGGTAAAACCCAAAAATAGCACTTTGAGCTAGACTCGAATGAGAACTGGTGCACGACAACAGGACTTGCTGCACTCTTAGTTTGACACTCTTGGGGGATATACTTTGGTAAATTCATGATCTTAGTACAACCCATTTTTAAGGGAATAAAAAAATCCCATAAGAATATAAGATAAGAAATAGATCAAGTATAACCTAGATTTAAACCTATGGAACCAAAAATTAGGATATACTTCTCCTTTACAAGTTTATACATTTATGTTCAAAGTTTCCTTTTTATGATCAATAAGTAATTATTCAATCCCTATAATTGTATGTTATTTTTCTTAGTTAATGGAGGGAAATAGAAGAACACATTCCAACAATCAATGTCATAGGGGATGTGAATATTGACCTAATGATATCTCAAATATGATGGGATTGGGTTCTCAAAACTGACAATACTTTCTTAGCTATCTTATGTTTTGAATAATAACTTGAATCATGTGGAACGCCCTCCTCCTCCAAGGAAAGAGAAATTTTCCACCAAATCCTTCATGAAGAAAAGGCCTCCCATGTTTAGTGGGTCTTCTAATCCCCTCATCATGGAACAATATATTAACTCTATTGAAAAGATATTATTTTTCCTATAGTTCTCAGAAAAAGATAAATTTGTGTTGGTGGTCTATCATTTTGATAAGAAGTTGATCAATGATGGACACTGATCAAGAATAAAAATCCCCAAGAGGAAATTGATTCCATGGATTGGTAGGAATTCAAGAGAATGTTTTTCAATAAATATTTTCCATGAACCCTCTGAATCAATATTCAAAGAGAGTTCTTTGGACTCAAGCAGAAGTAGGATGGTTCAATCAGGGCGTATGAAGAAAAGTTTAAAAGAATTTCAAGGTACGCCTTTGGATTTGTCATGAACACAAAAATAAAGGTGGATCGCTTCTTTAGAAGACTAAATTCATGTATATGAAAAGTATTGGTGATTTAAGACTTCAACAAATATGAAGAGATTGTTTGTTGTGCCCTTAAGGTTGAAATGGAGATCGGAGACTCTCAGTGGTATCGTGAGCCTAATGAAAAAAGTGGAAAATTGAATTCAATTTAGGTAGTTCCAAAAATAAATTCCATGATGGAAAGAAGCTCAACCATCCCACATGTAAAAATTATGGGAGGAAGTATCCTGAGAACTGTCAAAGGGAACCAAGAATTGCTTCAAATGTGGAAAGATGGGACTTCTAGCTAAAAACTACCAATAAGATATGAAGAGTCTTACTAATGTGGAAGAATAGATAAAGGTTTAGATAAACACTCAGTCAGTGGTTCAGTGTTACAACTGTAAGGAACATGATAATTATGCTAAAAATTTCCCTAAGTTATGGGTTATCGAAGGCAATCAACAACAACCTCTAAGGAAACAAGGAAGGGATTTTTTATCACTACTACTGAGGTGGATCCAGACAACAATGTGGTAATAGGTACATTAGTTATTCATTCAAGAATATATAACATACTATTTGATTCTGGTTCTATGCATTCTTTCATATCTTTCAAGTTTAGTATAACTATTCAAACACCACCTTAAAATTTGGAAGATATGTTATCTGTGAGAACAGAAAATGGGGAAATTATTGCATCTAAGGTTTATAACTCCTCCCTGGTAAATTTTTGTGGACTAAAACTCCCAAAAAATATTTTCATACTTCCTTTAGTGGAGTTCGATGTTATTTTGGGCATGTATTGGCTATCATTATACAAATACAACATCAAATTTTGGGAAAGGGAGATCACTCTTCACATCCAAATTCATCCTACAATTCATTACAAGTGTAAGGAGGAATATGAATATACTTTAGAATCATTTTATCAAGTGTGGATATTAATTCCTTATGAGAAAGCATGTCTATATCAAATGATTGGGACAAAGTAGAGAATAATTCTTGAAGATATGCCCATCATGAGGGATTACATTAACGTATTCCATAAATATTTTCATGGTCTTTCACCCTGATCGAGAGGTTTATTTCTCAATTGAACTTATTCCTGTATCCCTACCTATATCAAAGACACATTATAGAATATACACCATAGTTCTAGAAGAGCTAAAAAAGCAGTTACAGGAGAATCTGGAGAAGGGTTTTATACACCAAAGTGCTTCACCATGGGTTGTGCTAGTCCTCTTCATTAAGAATAAGAATGGTTCATTTCACCTCAACATTGATTATTTTGAGATCAATAAAATCGTGATAAATAAAAAGTATCCTCTAACTCGGATAGATGAATCATTCTATTAGCTTCATGGGGCCAGTTATTTCGCTAAGGTGGACCTTCAGTTGGGATATCACTAATTAAAGGTGAGGAAGGAAGATATTCCCATGACTACCTTTCGAATGAGGTATAAAAACTATGAGTTCTTAATGATGCCCTTTGACCTCACTAATTCTCCCGAAATATTCATAGGCTTAATGAATAGAACCTTTAGATATTACCTCAACAAATTTTGGTAGTCTTTATCGATGATATTCTGATATACTTCAAGAGCAAGGAGGAACATGAGGAGCATTTGAATATTGTGATGCATACTTTGTGAAGAGATAATCTATATGAAAAGTACATCAAATGTGAGTTCTAGATGGAGGAAGTATCATTCTTTGGGAATGTTATCATTGGAAAAGGGATATCTATAGACCCTTCTAAGATAAATTCAGTTGAAGAGTGGCCCTGAAAAACATCTGTAACAGAGATCTACAGATTTTTGGGTATTTCCAGGTATTATTTATGATTTTTGAATAACATCTCATGATTTTCAAACCCAGTGACCAATATGACATGGAAGGTAGTGAAGTTCATCTAGACTCAAGAATGTGAATTCTGCTTTAAGGAGTTGAAAAAGTGTCTTAACATTGCGCCAATACTCACACTCCCAATGAGTGGATAACTTTTTGTGGTGTAAAATGATGCTTTAAATAATGTCTTAGTCTGTGTGTTGATGAAAAATGATAAATTGATATCCCATGCCACAAGGTAGCTGAAAATCCATGAGCAAAACTATCCAACGCATGATCTGGAGTTAGCGGTTGTGATCTCTGCGTTAAAATATGGCGGAATTATCTCTATGGGGAGAAGGGTGAGATATATATTGATCAGAATAGTCTAAAATATATATTCACACAAAAATATTTTAATATGAACCAGTGAAGATGGATAGATCTCATAAAAGATTAAGAATACTTAATCCACTACCATCTCGGTAAGCCAAACAAGGTGGCTGATTCTCTAAGCAGAAAGGATCCCACATCTTTATCAATGTTGAGAATTGAAAAGGATCCAATATTCTTAGATTTCTAGAGTATTTACATGGGAATCATTAAGGGAGGAACATAATAAATCCTTTCTCAAATGATTTCTCAGTCATCCCTTATGGAGAAAATAAAGTATGCTCAAAGAAAAGATTTAGAAATTTTGAAAAGGGTGTAAGCCATTAGAAATGGAAAATCTTATGAGTTTATGATTAATGAGGAAGGATTTGTAAGATTTGGGTCATGATTATGTGTACCATCAGATCCATAGACAAAGAAGGATATTTTGAATAACAGACATAGATCAACCTTCTTTATTCACCCAGGGAGCACAAATATGTATCAAGATCTTTGAGAGAAATTTTGGTGGGACAATATGTAGAAGGATATTGTTGAGTATAAATCAAAGTGATTAGTATGTCAACAAGTGAAAGTTGAAAGATATAAGTCTAAGGGGATGATTCAACCACTACCCATACCAACATGGATGTTGGAGAACATCACCATAAACTTTGTCACCGGACTTCCAAGGACATCCAAAGGAAACAATGCTATATGGGTCATTGTGAACCGTCTTATAAAGACAACTCCCTTTATTGTGATTCAAGAGGACTTCTCATTGAATCAACTTTCATGGATATATATCAAATAAGTGGTAAGGCTACATGGAGTACCACTATATATTGTATCTGATAGAGATATGAGATTCGCCTAGAAGTTATGGAAAAGTCTTCAACATTCTCTAAGCACTGAACTGAACTTTAGTACGGTGTATCACCCTCAAACTGATGTCCAATCTGAGAAATATATTCAGACACTAGAAGAAATGTTGAGAGCATGTTCTATGGACTTCAAAGGAGTATGGGACCAACATATTCCACTGGTTGAATTATCCTACAACAACATTTTCGACTCCAACATCTGAATGACACCATATGAAGCCCTTTGTGGGAAAAGGTGCAGAACACCGGCGTGCTAGGATGAAGTTAGTGAGTGTAAATTTCTAGGACCTAAAATGGTCTAAGAAATTGTGGAGAAGGTAAAAACTATTCAGCAACACATCAAGGTAGCCCAAATTCGACAAAAGAGTTACGCAGATAATCATCAATGAGACCTTGAGTTCAAAGTTGGAGACATGATATTTCTCAACATATCTCCATGGAAGAAGGTCATGAGGTTTGGGAAGAAAGGAAAGATAAGTCCCAGGTACATCAGCCCCTTCTAGATTCTTGACCGTGTCGAGGTTGTGGCCTATCAATTGGAACTTCCACCTACCATGTCTAAAGTACAAAATTTCTTCCATGTATCCCTTTTAAGAAATTACATATGAGATTTTTCACATGTACTCCCTTCAAAGGTGGTATAGTTGGAGAATGATATTTCTTATGAGGAGAATCCAGTGAAGATCTTAGATCATAGATATAAAGTTCTATGTAACATGACTACTCACCTAGTGAAAGCACTATGGTGAAACCATAAGTATGAAGAGTTAACATGGGAACTAGAGGAGGCAATGATGGAAAAGTACTCGCACTTGTTTATGGATTAGAATGTAAAATAAAATTTTAAGGGTGAAATTTCATAAGGGGGGAATAATGTAACGATCCAATATCAATGGAAATTACCTTATTATAATAATCTCATATAATCACATGAAATCATAACAAAATGAACTAATAAGTACTATGTGACCTTTAAACATAATATTGTCACCTCTGTGATTTTAATTTTGAAAATCTGACATACATGGTTACGATCAGTAATATGTTTGGAGTCCGATAAAACAAACTTAATTTTTTGGTGAATAGTAACCTACACTTATGAATAGTAACCTACCCTTATGAATATTAATATGACCCTTATGAATAGTAAATCTTCTAAAATAATAGTAACCTCACCCATGAATGTATAAATAAAATTTAGTCATCTTATAAGTAATATGACCATAGTAAAAGTATTAGTATTTTTGTAAGTCATAAATAAATAATTAAAATTAATTAATTAATTAATTTAAAATAAAATTTATTTTCCTAAAATGTGTTCATAAATTAACAATTTTAGGCCTTTCGGTTTTAAGATTATTTTATAAGACCTTGTGTAATTTTTTAAAGCATTATAAAATCAGCTATAGTTTTAAAATCTGTATTTTTCAAGTAAATTATGATTTTAATTAAAAATTAAATTAATAATATTTAAAAAATTATTTTTGAAAAATGGATTTCATTTTTGGATTCTACATTTTAAAAAATGGTTAGGGTTAATTTTTGGGATTTTTCTAAAATACTTGAATTTTTTTTGAATAGTAAAATACAATAATTTACCATATATATACATTATATGTTAAATACACTATTTATTAAGTCATGGATGATGTAAGAACCTTGGGTTCCAACTCACATGAACATATTATTATTTTTGGTCACAAGAATCATTACTATTTCATGTCTTATGGAGAAATAATAAACTAATGATTAAAATATTAAGAAAACCCCCCTCTCCTCCACTATAAAAACCACCCACACCCCCTCTTCTCTTCACTCCCCTAAATCCTTGTGCCTTGAATAAATTATTCTCAAATATCTCCCCAAGATCCCCCCACATCTAGCATCACTGGTTCTTCTCCAAAGACAAAATCCTCTCCCCTTAAGAGGCTCTCAAAGAAGATTAACTCAAGAGGTAAATTCCTCTTTCCAATTCTTTTACTTTCCTTTCAAGTTCCTTTGTTTTCTATTTTATCATTAACTCTCCTTATCCAAATGTTATTAAAACTCCAATTCATTATTTTTACTATAATTTTTTTATTATAATGGAATAATTTATCATCATATCTCTTTTACCCTTCTTTTATTCTAGTAGTAAAACCAACATTCAAGATGTGTTAATTTACCACATTCAAAGATGATGGGTTTTCAATTTATGTTATCATCTTAAATTATGGTCATGTAATAATTTTCATGTTTTAACCAGACTATAATTTATGTATTATGTCTCATATATGGTTATATAATCTTTGTGTACACATGGTTTTGATTTATAAAACAAAATGTGTTCGTTGTGATAAAAAATTTCCAATTAACCAAAAAGGTTATTACTAAAGTTTTATATAATGATTCAACTTCACTCCAAGTAACCAAATTAAATTTATAACCATGTAACATTCTAGATGTTCAATATTAAAATTTAAATCAAATTTTGGAAAACCACCCTCATTTTACATGGTTATTCGTTCATGTATATAAGTAAACCGATCATGAAATAAATGAACCCGGACAATGAAATTGAACCTCTTAACCCATCAAAAAAATCCATGAATGAACTTAAAAAGGTTACAATAAATAAATTACATGTAAAATAGGTTCTAGAATTATTAATTAATGAACCCAAATTTATTATTCAGGTCATTAAGATCAAGCGAAGAACACAATTAGACTTAAGGTACGAGATCCTCTCTTTCTCACATTTATTCAAGAATCTTCTCTTTTTTATGTCCTTTTATGTGTAGTTACTAATGATGGGGTATGATTTATAACCTCACCCATAAGTCCCTCATGATTTATAAATGAATATAAACCCCTTTATATATCATTAATCCCTCTTAAGTATACCAAGTACCATGCCAATATTCTGTAAGCGATTTTACCTGAACCTCCAACATTTCTTTGGGTTATTATTAGTCTCTTTTTACCCAAATGAAATCCTATATTCTGTTTATGTACATATTATAATTGATTTTTATATGTCTAAACTCATTTATCAATATCCAGTAGCCATTCTATTTTGGGGATATACATGCTTTTAAGTGATTACCTCCTCAATACTTCCCGATTAGAAAACCTGTTTTAAGGGAACTTCCTGAATCTGTACCCAATTTCAAGTTAACTCAACCATATGTTTTAAGCCACCACTATTTTTATAAAATTAGTGTTTTTATTATGTAAACATTATTTTATCACTTCTAGTTTTATATAAAATACTATTCTTTTTTCTATTTTAAATGCTTGTTAGTATTTTCCTTAAAATCGCACTAAAATGTTTTAATGCTAAAATTTCTTAAATACTCTTCTTACATGAAGTCAATTATGTTTGAAATCAACTACCATGATATATTCTTATTTTAACTTATGAATTTCAAAGTATGTTTTAATTATTTTATTTCATGGACACTTGTATGATACACCCATTCATTATGATTTATGACATGATTATGATACCCATTTATTTTCATGGGTACCCTTATGTTTATGTATGATTAATTATGTATGATTCTTAATATGGAAAGAATATTCATGAAAATTTTAGGATGGGTGCACCGAGATAGCGCTCCAATTCATTGGGTAAAGTTGAGTCTAATGAGACATTACGTGCAATGGTCTTGGCAGCTAGCCTTAACTCGTGCTACCATGTGCAACGGTCCTGATGGTTAATGATGACTTGTGATCCTCTATATGCAACAAGCCTTGACTTGTGCTAAAGACGTGTTTTATTTTTCTTCCACATTCCTATGATTCAATAATAATATGATCACATTTTTATATGTTATGATTCTATATGTCATTTTATATATTTATTTCATGATCTCTAACCCATGTGTTCAAGCCTTATTCTTATGTTTATTCCCTTACTCGGCTTTTATCTCATCCCTTCATTCATGCAATCCCTAAGGTACCCTATGAAGATGTAAGGGATAAAAGGAAGTTAGGATCTATTTATAAAGATTAAATAAAGAAATGTTTTTTTATTCTCATGTTTTAAGTTTTATGTAGCTAGTCTTCCAAGACACTAGACTTTATGATCCTTGGCTTGTAATATGATGTTTTATTATTCCTATAATAATGTAATGTTATGTGTAAAAGTCTAGGGTCACTATAAAACTCATGTAAAATCCCACATGTCCTAGAAAAGACTTAACATTTTTCACATATGTTGGATGGGGTAAATAATGTATCAAATAAATTTTATAATTATCTACCTCAATGCCTTTTTGTGACTTTACATGCCCAAGGACTATTCCTCTTTTCACCATTAATTGAAACTTTTCAAAATTATGAACAAGGTTCTTTTCGATGTGGGTTTTCAAAACTTTTTCCAAATTTTTGAAGAAATGATCAAATGAATTACCAAAAATATTGAAGTCATCTAAGAACATTTCCATGTATTTTTCGATGTGATTGAAAAATATAGTGATCACACACCTTTGAAATATACCTAGGGCATTACAAAATCTAAATGGAATCCTCTTGTATGCAAAGGTACCAAAGGGTAAAGTAAATGTTTCCTTATCTTGATCTTATAATGCAATGGGCACTTGAAAAATCATATAAAAATAGAAGTGAGTTTAGTTTGATAATATTTCTAACTTATGGTAAATAAAATTAATGAGGAAATCATCTTTTCTTATGACATGGTTTAAATTTATATAGTTTATATAGACACACCACCTATTCTAAATTCTAATAGGAAACAATTAATTTTAATCATTCCTCACAATGGGTAATCAATTTTTTTTAATAACTACATGAATGAGGTTGACCCATTTTGAGTTAGAGATGAGGTAGATTATTTCTAATATTAAAAACCTCACTATCTATTTTTTAATACCTCTATCATGTATAGATTCATAATCCTTTGGATATACCTAATAGTTCTAGAATTTCCTACATGAATAATTTTATGTGAACAGATTTTTGGATTCAATCCGAGAATGTCTATTAAACCCCGACCTATTACTTGAACATTTTCCATTAAAATCTCAATAAAATTTTTTATGGTTAGGGGTAAAGTTATTATCAATTATTACTAACAATATTTATCCCTCCATTAAGTATAAATATATGATATTAGTGGGTGAGTGTTTAAATTCAAGATTTTTGGGTTTCTCTAAAGATAAAATCATGTTGGGTTTTATTACTTCCACAAATTAGATTTCTTGTAATTAAGATGAAAAATAGGTTTATTCTTTAGGAAAAAAATAATCAAATACAACAAATTTTTCATAAGTTGCATATTTTTTCAAGATAAAAATAGATTTTATAGTTTTTTAAACCTATTTATTCTCTATGGAATTTTAAATAATTATGTTTTTTACTAAATATGGAATCTTATATAACATAAATGAATCATCACTAGTTTAGCCTCCTTAGGCTGGGATAGATTCAGAAGGTAATGATCCTCTAGAGGATGCTTCATTAAGTCAAGGATGTTAATGTGGGTTGTGTTGTCTCCAAACTCCATGGTGAGGGTTACTTCATGTATATAAATGATATTAATCTCTGTAGTCAACAAGGATCTTCCCAAGATAATTGGTGGTAGTGTTGTGGATTTATCTTCCTCCATGTTTAGTATATAGATGTTTGCGGGAAAGATTAATTTTTTCACTCTAACTAGAACATCCTAAAAGAATCCTGCTAGAAAAAAATAAGTGAATCTATTTGAATGTTTCACTTCCACTCATATGGGTTTCAATTCTCTCATCTATAAAGAATTGAAAACTAAGTGAGGCATAACATTAATATAAACACCTAAGTTGAAAAAATCATATGAAAAAAGTATTGAATGGATTTTGAATGGGATTTAAAATGTCCTAGGATCTTGAAATTTTTAGGGGGGTGAATAGGGCTGAAACTTTTTATTTAGAAATTGATTCATTCATTCCCTTGAAGTATTATTTTCTTTGAACATACTTCCTTAAGGAACTTATCAAACACGGGGATTTCCTGGAGAGATACTAGAAGATGGATGTTTTTAGAACTTTATGGAAGGTTTCCATAACTTCCCTTTGAAGTTATTCCTCTGGGATATTTCTAGATTGCATCATCCTTAATGGGAATGGAAGTGTAAATTATTTATTCTCCATTGGTTATTTTTGAAAGGGTTTCTATTACCTATTTCTTATTAGTCCGTATCTCTCTCTCTCTCTTTCTATTCTTTTCATCTTCTTGGATCTTCTTAGATTAGTTTTCAGGAATCTATCCAGAAATTTTTTAGGTTCAGGTTTATTAGATTTTGATTAATGATTCTCAAGATCTCGTGTGGCTATGGAATGAATTTCTTTGTCACTTCTTGTGGTTACCAAACTCACATTACCCTTAGGATTTAGAAATTACTGACTTGTAAACTTTTCCATTTTTTTAAATAATTTTTTACCAAGACTGCAAAATTTATTATATAGGTCCTTCACTTAACTCCTTGATTCATCAACCTCATATCCTTTTTTATGCTACATAATGTTTGGTTTATCGGTTAAATATTGTTCAAATGATATCTTTTTCCATAAATGGGTTTGTTGGTAAGTTGGTTTGCTAATGGGTGGCTTGTATGGTTTTTGGAAGGGTGTTTTATGATATAAATGTTGATTTATCTATTGTAATGAAGGTTATTGTTGGTACTAGTTTTGATAGGGTGATCTAGTCTGGTTCTAGTGATTTCTAAATCCATATTAGACTTGGGAGTTATCTCTCTATCCTATATTTTTCTGTGGATATTGCCTCTTCTAGTGGGATGATGCACAAATTTTCATACCCTACACCTCAACACACTTATTAATATTGTAACACTCCAAGATTTCATAGTAAGTTATTTTCTTTAAAGTAATTCAATAGCTTGCGCTATAAGCAACACCGATTTCCAGCGCACCACGACTTACCAAACTAGCCGTTCAAAAAGAAATTATGAATAGTATAAACTGAATTTTGAATTTCATATACTCCATATAATTTTAGAATCCATATTACGTGTTTCTTAGATATAATATAAGAGAAAATTCATTTTTTCAGATAAAAGAAGTATTTTTCAAAAAATGCAATTTTACCACCTTTTAATGGAAAACCTTTTTTAAAACCAACATTTGACACTTTTATGTATTCAATTTAATGAAATTAAATTATTCTTTGAAATCGGGACATAAAAATTTAATTTGTATAATTTTTTGGTACTTTTCTGATAACTTTCATATTTTGATGAATACTGAAAAATACTAAATTTTAATTTAAAAGAAATTTTTTAATTGAAATAATTTATAGCATTAAATTATGCATTTGAATGGTTTAGAAGTATAATTATATTATATTTTTATCATTTAATAAAATTTAGGTCATTATAAGTAATTTCACATTTAAATTTGACATAAACACATGTCAATCTTTTGATAGTTTTTAATTTTAAAAACCCGCTTTTTGGTTTTGACAACGAGAATTAATTTTAAATTAATTAATGAAAATTTTATGTTTTGAATTTGGTAAAATAGAATAATTTTTTTGGAATTCAGAATATCAAAATTATCTTAGGGTAAATTTTTGGTATTTTTCTAAAAACATTCAATTTTTGATGAATAGTGAAAACACTACGTTATAGTTTAAAATCGAATTTTTATTTAAATAATTATTTATTTTATTTAAATTTATTTTATGTAAAAATAGATATATAATACCTATATAAGTTCAATGTAATTAATTGGAGTCATTTTGTAATAAAATTAAATGTATAAATTTTTATTGAACTTTTTACCGTCTTTTACTCACCTTCTAGAAGCATTTACAAATTTGCATAAAATGTAATTTTACCGCTTCTGTGAGTTGAATTTCAAAAATCTAAGAGACACGGTTTACATCAATAATTAAAATGTGGTTCAATAAGATGAAAATAATTTTTGGTGAATAGTAACTTTTGACTTTTATTAGCACAGTTAAAAGTAAATAGGGTAATTAAGGGTAAAACTGATATTATAATTACCCTAACACATGTCCTAATTCTATTTTATAAGTGTAAATCGACAAAAAACAACCTTAGTAATAAAATATGATCCTTTTGGTCCACTTGGATTAGATTAGGACATTTATTATTATTTTATTTAAAGAAGAGTTAAAAGTGTTAAATTTAAAGTTTAATAACTAAACCATTTTTAATATAGGGTTATACATAAGATAAATTCAACTATAAGTATTCATTATAAAGATAAAACTATTTCCTAAATAATGGTATTTTATTTATAATTTTTATACATTAAATACTTAAATTTATTTGTGACACAATTATGATGTAGTAATTACATTATTTATGAAAGAATAAAATACTTGATATTATAAATATCCAAATAAATGTAATTTGAGATTTTTGATAAATTAAACTAATTTTATAGGTTAATATGACATTTTAGGGTTGATTAAATATATTTTTTGAATTAATAATGTTGTTATGATTTTCACAAAAACCAAATACTAAATAGTGTCAAAATTGACATAATTGAGTTTTTAAAAAAAATACTATATTATTAATTGATATAATATTCCTAAAAATATAAGGTTTATCAAAAGGACTTATATAAGGTTATATATATTAATAATGAACCATTTAATAATCTTTTGGCTTGTTATAGTAAATTTATTAACCATATAATATAAAAATACAAAGAGACATAGTAAATGTCAAACTATTTAACTAAGAGTTAAATCTAAAAGTTAAGGTTAATATGGTGACATGAACCTGTATAAAACCTATTAGTTGAGAGTTTTTAGACCCATACCCACCTTATCCTCGAAATAAATCATTTTAGAGCCATTATAAACCGAAAATAATTTTATTATAAAATAATATTTCAAGATGTTCCTTAAGTGACCCTCACCTCTCTTATAAAAGGGTACTTCCACTTCTCTTAATTTCACACCTCCAAAGCCATTTTTTTGGACAAAACCTACCAAAATATCCTACCAAATTTACTCCCTTAATTATATAGGCATTTATTTGGTCATAAAACCAACCTAAGGAGACCATTTGATCAAATTAAAAGGAAGAACCCAAAGAAGAGGTAAATATTTCATCACCTCTTTCAAGTTCTTTTCTTCTTCCACTTCCTCTTTCTTTATTGTTTCCATTATAAAATAATAACTCCAGTATATTATATATACTATTATGTTATTATAAAAATGTTAAAACCATATTTATTATTCTATCCATCATATTAATGACAAAGTCACCATACGTGCGTACGTACGGCTTACCGTCTCCGCGTCGTGGTGTAGTTTTTTATTCAAACACTTCATTATTTGGATGAGTATAATAATGAGTATAACTGATGTAAATAATAAATATAACATCTTAATGATTCTTTATATATTATATACCATCCAATTACATACGATTTCACCATTAATATAATGATATTGTCGCTCGTACGTACGAACGGATGCCCGTCTCCACGAATGCGATGAGATTCACTCCTCATCGTAATCATTCAGGAATTATTTTCATTTTATGATTAAAAATAATGTTTAAGAACTTGAAATCATTATGTATATGAATAAAATACATCCTATCCATAACAATCATGGCTTACATAACTGATCATATAAAGGAAAATGAATCAGTTAACACCCAAAACGACGATACTACTAAAATATCATTAACAAAGTAATATTAGAGGATCATATATGAAATCATATTTATGTATATAGTTATAGTATAATTTAATAACAATTATTTAACTATTATAAAGGAGGTTAACATACCCTCTACCATGGAAAAGTACAAGGTAATGGGTTTTCATCTCATTTCTTATTCCCGTGAGATTCATGCTATATTGCCACTATTTCCTTTTATGTGGTGTATACACTGCCCATGATTGCATTATTTGTGTAATATACTTTAATTTATGGTTATTTAAATCTTAATTTTATGATATTTCCTTCATGGGGTGTATGTTTTGTAAGGTACCAAATTGTTAAGGGAATTTAAAATTTCAATTTCCACTTCATTGGGCTTTACGAATAATTCGTTGATTATTTTACTCCAAGATTATGTGTGGAATCACAATTTACTATTTATGAAATAATCTACACTCCCATTTCTTTGGATATACCTTTGATACACATAATCACTCCATTGATAAATTCACATTCCATTGAAATGAAATTTTTAAGGGCAATCTTAACTTAATTTCAATTCATTGAGTTAAACATCCAAGACATTGGTTTTGTTTTTACAAGAATATGTGTGAATTTAATCTGATTGATTTACACTAAATATCCAATTATATTGAGTCTATTTATATTTTTCACACATAATTATTTCATTTATTTTTCCTTAATCTAAGGATATAGTCTTTATAAGGTATTTCGTCTCAATTTACATTCCTTTGAGACCTCTTTGTCGTTATGCACCAATTCACTTTTATATGGTGTATATACTGTCCTTTGACATATTATATCATGAATCCCTTTATTATCATGATATTAAATTTTTTTGATTAATTTTATTTCTCAATTAATTGTATTAAAGCGTCTCTTATTTGGTTAAGAACTCTTTAACTAAAATATTGTTTTAAATGTTTTAAATATTTATTCTTCTAAATATTTCTCATTAATATCCATGTTTTAAAAATGGTTTTAAGTATTTATTTATATTTACATAATTTTTTTAAATTAAAATCCTTTTTAAAAATATTAAAAGTGTTATGGGACACTTTGATTCAGAAATCTATTTTAAATGACTTCTTTGATAAATAGTGCGACATTTAAATGTTTTAAAGAAAAAGGGGATATTTCTCTCAAATAGTTTTAATGACTATTTTCATCTATGTTAATATCCTTCATTTTATTTTATTCTTTATTGAGGTTGATTTACCATAATACAATCATCCATATTATATTGAATGAGTTATGTTTGACTGTGGATGTGCTATTTTTATGTCATTCATGGTTTGTAGTTAAAATATTGACATTTTGTATGTTATTTTTAATATGAATATTTAGATTATGTTTCAACTTTTCATATAAGGAATTCATTGGAATTAGTAAGTGATGGGTGGAGCCCGCTATAGCTCCTCGATGCATCGGTAGGTTTTCATGAGACAAACTAGTGTCTTGGTATAAGGCCTTGACAAAATATTATTTGTAGTCTTAGCACAAGGCCTTGACTATGTGGTTATGAAGTATGGAATTATATATTACATTATTATGAAATTGGATATTGATATTACATGTGATTATTTTACTAGTATAATATCCATGTGAATAAGTAAATGACATTATTTGATTTTTCTTTTCCATATTATGCAGAAGTTTAAGTTTAAAAAGCTTGTGTTCTAGTCTTATTCATTACCTTAAATGTTTATTCTTATTTATGACAGTTTCCACTATATTGTTATCCTTACTGAGAATTTGAGATCACCCCATTATTATGTTTTATTTTTCCTAGGATGAAAATAAGTATATTATGATTAACTTGCAGGAATAGGCTAAGGGATATAAGAGTGTTCAAAGGGGACACAATGTTGTTTTTGTTTATTTCATGATGTAATGTAAAACTTATGTATATATCTAGTACTTCCAAGGATACTAAACTGATTGGTCTTTTAGGAAATGATTCCTTGTATCATGCCAATGTTATGTAATAATGCACCGATTCTGGATAACTGGGGTAGAGGAATTACAGTTGGTATCAGAGGAAGTTTAGTACAAAACTTGGAAGCTATATTTAGAAAAACTCTAATTAGAAAACACTACCCTAAGATATAATTTGAGAATTAGTATAGAAGAACATCCAAAAATTTTGGTAATGTAAATATTATGTGGGTTTTCTAAGCAATAAATCTCTATCTGGATACGAGTAGGTAGATGCAACTCTGACACAGATGTACCTAGGAGTGAAAACTCTAACAAGGAGTTTCAGTCTTGACCCGAGGTATCCTAGTACATGACAACAGGCCTTGCTGAACTCTTGGTTATGACACTCCCAGGGGATATGCTTATGATAATTCACATTTTCTTTACAAACTGATTTGATGGATTTTAATATAAGATGAGAATAAATAACCTTGATTAATCCTAAGGTGTTTTAGATTGAAAATAAGATGTTATGATATTATCTAAATGATTTTATGACTCACACTATGCTTTCTTGTGTTAGTCAATGACTGGATTCCAAGGAAGTCATAGTAATATTGAACATAATGTACAAGGTGGGAATGGTGGTGGAAATGAGAAACAAAATGGAATGTTGATAGGTGTAAAAGATATCTTGTTCATGTCGAATCAGTTTTCCAAAAATATTATCAACAACATATATATTAACCAACTCCTGGACTCAACAAAGAAGAGAAATGCAATGAATGATAAGAGCTCCAACAATGGAGGCCATGAAGAAAAGAAAGATCAATTTCCATCATGCAGGAAATGTTGAAGGACACACCTAGGAAAGTGTCTCAATGGAACAAAGAAATTCTTTATGTGTGGGAAAGAAGTACATAAAGTACAGTATTTCCGAGAAAAAATGAAGAGTACTATGAAATAAAATAAAAATGATCCTAAGAATCCATTTACAGTCATATACCGTAAATTTATGGGACCTGGAAATTACCCAAGTGAATGCCCTATTCTATAGGATAACCTCTTGGTCAAGAAAGAACCTATGTGGAAATAAATGGATGGATAAATGCTTAAAAGTATTAGTGGTTTTTGATGATGGGATTACATGGGAAGAATTTTCACTTGTATGTGTAACCCTGCATTTTGTTATGTAAAAATGCTATTTTAGGAAGAATTATCTTTTCTATTGTTGATATAGTTATAAATAACCATTTGGGTTTATATGATACTTGAATTTGAGGCAATTACAAGTTATTAAATTTTGGGATGAAAATGAGAGGTATGAGATAACATTTGTGATGAAATTATGTTATGGTTATTTTGAGGAATTTATCTCATTTTGGGAATGTTATAAAATATAGTTTTTGAAAAAAGGACAACACGCAAACTATGTGACAACCCATTGCATCAGACAAAGCTCGGGAATCGAACCCACAACCAGAGTGCGATTGGGATTTATCACCTACCACTGGAAAACATGAAGTCTCTGGTTAGTGTGACTAATTATATTTAGTTAAATGATTTTATTGATCAATAATAAGTTGATTTTGGATCTTATGTCTTATCAAATGGATATCCTTAGTATAGGAAAATGATTTTGTGATTAAGTGATAAATGTTATTTTAGAAGATGTTCGCTATATTGGGAATACTATATGACTAAGGAAAATAGAATACTATGGGCTTTCATTTAAGGAGTAATGGTGCATTATTACCTATGTTTTTATTGTGTATTTATAGTTATTTGGGTTATTTATGTAAATGATTAACCTATCATAAAGAATATGTGATTTGGTTAATTACTTTTAAATATATGACTTTAAGAGTAGTCGATGTTATTTGGAGATACAATTTAATGTGTAAGACTATGTAATCAAATTATTCTATGTTTTGGGTTTCAATATTAGTTTGTATTATATTGAAGGGTTTTAAGGACAATTATTTATTGAATGGTATTTATAGAAAATTGGGTATTGTTGGTTTAATTTTAGAAATTTAGATTAGTATTTCTTTCTCTAAAGTATTATCCTTTTTGGGGATCATTTGATCTTGTACTAACCATTTTGGTTTTGTTTAATCTCTAAAGACAAGGGAAATATATAGTTTACCCTTTGTGATAATGTGATTCTCTAGAAGTTGTTTCTAGCGCTTCAGGTGTGACCAAGTCAGCTTGAATACTCATCATTTAAAAAAAGAAGAGTTAGTGGTAGAAATTTATTAAAGTATAAAAATATACTTAAAAAGTAACTATATCTCTTTATGTTCTTAGTCAATCTCATAAATAAATTCCTCAAATTTATGAAATGGAACTTAAAACAAAAAAAAATTTGTTCGTTTACTTTTCATACTGGGAGACTAATGACCATTTATCCCATCAAAAGTTTGTGGTTTTATTGTTGTTAACTTTCTCCTGATCATATTTTCTATCACTCTTCATCAGAACTTGACACTTTGTTTATCTTCCATATCCATATTTTCCTACATGGAATCCTGGTATGGGTTATCTTGGGTGACCTTTGTACTTCTCTATCTTTCTTTTAAAGTGATAGTTTTATTGAATCTTTTTCTGATGCGGGACTTTAAATGAAGTTTCTAAGCCCAATTTTAAAATTATGAGGATTCAATTTCCAAAAGGGGGGAAGAATATAACACCCCAAGATTTCATAGTAAGTTATTTTCTTTAAAGTAACTCAATAGCTTGCGCTATACGCAACACCGAGTTCGAGCGCACCACGACTTACCAAACTAGCTGTTCAAAAAGCAGTTATGAATAGTACTAACTGAATTTTGAATTTTATATTCTCTATATAATTTTAGAATCCATATTATGTGTTTCTTATACATAATATAAGAACAAATTCATTTTTTCAGATAAAAGAAGTATTTTTCAAAAAATGCAATTTTAACACCTTTTAATGGCAACAACTTTTTTTAAAAAATATTTGACACTTTTATGTATTCAATTTAATGAAATTAAATTTTTATTTAGAATCAGGACATAAAAATTTATTTTGGATAAATTTTTGGTACTTTTCTGATAACTTTCATATTTTGATGAATACTGAAAAATACAAAATTTTAATTGAAAACAACTTTTTTAATAGAAATAATTTATAGTGTTAAATTATGCATTTGAATGGTTTGGAAGTATAATTAGATTATATTTTTATCATTTAATACAATGTAGGTCATTATAAGTAATTTTACATTTAAATTTGACATAAACAAATGTCAATCTTTTGATAGTTTTTAATTTTAAAAACCCACTTTTCGGTTTTGACAATGGGAATTAATTTTAAATTAATTAATGAAACTTCAATGTTTTTAATTTGGTAAAATAGAATTCATTTTTGAATTCGGAATATCAAAATTATCTTAGGGTAAATTTTTGGTATTTTTCTGAAAACATTGAATTTTTGATGAATAATGAAAAACATTGTGTTATAGTTTAAAACTGACTATTTATTTAAATAATTATTTATTTTATTTAAATTTATTTTAAGTCAAAATAGATATGTATTACCTATATAATTTCAATGTAATTCATTGGAGTAATTTTATAATAAAATTAGATGTATAAAGTTTATTGAACTTTTTACTGTCTTTTACCCACCTTCTAAGAGCATTTACAAATTTGCATAAAACTTAATTTTACCGCTTCTATGAGTTGAATTTCAAAAACACAAGAGACACAGTTAACATCAGTATTTAAAATTTGGTTCAATAAGATGAAAATAATTTCTGATGAATAGTAACTTTTCACATTTATTGTCACGGTTAAAAGTAAATAGGGTAATTAAGGGTAAAAATAATATTATAATTACCCTAACACATGTCCTAATTTTATTGGATAAATTTAATTTGACCAAAAACAACCTTATGAATAAAATATGATCATTTTGGTCCACTTGTATTAGATTAGGACATTTATTATTATTTTATTTAAAGAAGAGTTAAAAGTGTTAAATTCAAAATTTAATAACTAAACCATTTTTAATATAGGGTAATAAATAAGATAAATTCGACTATAAATATTCATTAGAAATATAAAAATATTTCCTACAAAATGGTATTTTATTTATAATTTTTAGAAATTAAAAAATTAAATTTATTTATGACACAATGATGATGTAGTTGTTACCTTATTTATGAAAGATTAAAATAATTGATATTATAAATATTCGAATAAATGTAATTTGTGACTTTTGATGAATTACACTAATTTTCTAGGTTAATATGACATGTTAGGGTTGATTAAATAATTTTTTTCTAATTAATCATGGTTTTATTATTTTCACAAAAACCAAATACTAAATAGTGTCAAAATTGACATAATTGAGTTTTTAAAAAAATACTATATTATTAATTGATATAATATTCTTAAAAATATAAGGTTTGGCCAACAGACTTAGATAAGGTTATATATATTAATAATTAACCATTTAGGGTTCTCTTGGCTTGTTATAGTAATTTTATTAACCATATAATATAAAAATACAAAGAGACGTGGTAAATTTCAAACTATTTAACTAAGAGTTAAATCTAAAAGATAAGATTAATATGGTGACCTAAACCTATTTAAAACCTATTAGTTGAGATTTTTTAGAACCCTACACACCTTAGAATCTAAAGAAATCATTTTTGAGCCATTTGAAACCGAAAATTATTTTATTATAAAATAACATTTCAAGTTTTTCCTAAAGTGACCCTCACCTCTCTTATAAAAGGGTACTTCCCCTTCTCTTGATTTCACACCTCCAAAGCCATTTGGCTTGGAAAAAACCCACCCAAATATCCTCCCAACTTTCCTCCCTTCATCATTGAGTCCTTCCTTTGGTCAGAAAGCCAACCTAAGGAGCCCTTTTGATCAAATCAAAAGGAAGAACCCGAAGAAGGGGTCAATATTTCATCACCTCTTTCAAGTTCTTTTCTTCTTCAACTTATTATTTCTTTGTTGTTTCCATTATAAAATAATAAATATGGTATCTTATATATAATATTATGTTATTACAAAAATGGTATAACCATATTTATTATTCTATCCATCATATTAATGACAAAGTCACCATACGTGCGTACGTACGGCTTACCGTCTCCACGTCGTTGTGTAGTTTGTTATTCAAAAACATCATTATTTGGATGGGAATAATAATGAGTATAACTGATTTAAATAATAAATATAGCATGTTAATGATTATGTATATATGATATACCATCCAATTACATATGATTTCACCATCAATATAATGATATTGTCTCTCATGCGTACGTATGGATTACCATCTCCACGAACGCGATGAGATTCATTCCCCATTGTAATCATTCAAGAAGAATTTTCATTTTATGATTAAAAGTAATGTTTTATAACTTTATATAATTATGTATATTAATAAAATACATCCTATCCATAACAAACATGGCTTACTTAACTGAGCATATAAAGGAAAACAGATCAGTTAACACCCGAAACGATGATATAACTAAAATATTATTAACAATGTAATATTAGAGGATCATATATGATATAATATTTGTGTATATAGTTCTAATATAATTTAACAACAATTATTTAACTATTATATAGGAGGTTAATGTACCCTTGACCAAGGAAAATTACAAGGTAAGGGGTTTTCATCTCACTTCTTATTCCCGTGAGATTCATGCGATATTGCCACTATTTCCTTTTGTGTGGTGTATGTACTGCCCATGATTGTATTATTTGTGTAATATAATTTAATTTATGAGTATTTAAATCTTCATTTTATGATACTTCCTTCATGGGGTTTATGTTTTGTAAGTTACCAAATCGTTAAGGAAATTTCAAATTTCAATTTCCACTCATTAGGCTTTATGCATACTTCGTTGATTATTTTACTCCAAGATTATGTGTGGAATCACCATTTATTATTTATTTAGTAATATCCAATACCCTTTATATGGATATAAATTTTATACACATAATCACTCCATCGATAAATTCACATTCCATTGATATGAAATTTTAAAGGGTAATCATAACTCAATTTCATTCATTGAGTTAAACATCCAAGTCATTGGTTTTGTTTTTACAAGAACATGTGTGAATGTAATATAATATATTTACACTGAATATCCAATTATATTGAGTGTATTTATATTATTCACACATAATTATTTCATTAATTTATCCTTAATCTAATGATATAGTCTTTATAAGGTATTTCGTCTCAATTTACATTACTTTGAGACCTCTTTGTCGTTATGCATCAATTAACTTTTATATAGTGTATATACTATCCTTTGACATATTATATCATGAATCCCTTTATTCTCATGATATTATAATGTTTTGATTAATGTTATTCCTCAATTACTTGTATTCAAGAATCTCTTATTTGGTTAGGAACTCTTTAACTAAAATATTATTTTAAATATTTTAAATATTTATTCTTGTAAATCATTCTCATTAATGTCCATGTTTTAAAAATTATTTTAAGTATTTATTTATATGGACATAAATGTTTTGAAATTAAAATTACTTTTAAAAAGTTTCAAAGTGCTATGTGACTCTTTTATTCAAAAATCTCTTTTAAACGACTTCTTTGATAATTCGTGCGATATTTAAATGTTTTCAAGAAAAAATGGATTTCTCTCAAATATTTTTAATGACTATTTTCATCTATTTAAATATCCTTCAGTGTATTTTATTCTTGATTGATGTTGATTTATCATAATACAATCATCTATATTGTATTGAATGAGTTATGTTTGACTGTGGATGTGCTATTTTTATGTCATTCATGGTTTGTGGTTAAAATATTGACATTTCTTATGCTAGTTTTAATATGAATGTTTAGATTATGTTTCACCATTTCATATGAGGAATTCATTGGACTTAGTAAGTGAAGGGTGGATCCCGCTATAACTCCTCGATGCATCGGTAGGTCTCATAAGACAAACTAGTGTCTTGGTACAAGGCCATGAAAAAATATTATTTTTAGTCTTGGAATAAGGCCTTGACTATGTGGTTATGAAGTCTGGAATTATAAATTCCATCATTATGAAATTGGATATTGATATTACATGTGATTATTCGACTAGTAGAATATCTATTTGAATAAGTAAATGGAATTATTTGATTTATCTTTTCTATATTATGCTAAATTTTAAGTTTAAAAGGCTTGTGTTCTAGTCATATACATTGCCTTAAATGTTTATTCTTATTTATGATAGTTTCCACTATATTTTTATCCTTAGTGAGCTTTTGAGCTCACCCCTTTCTTGTGTTTTATTTTTTCCAGGATGAAAATAAGTATGTAACGATTAACCTGCAAGAATAGGCTAATGTATATAAGAGTGTTCAAAGGGGAAAAATGTTGTTTTTTTATTTCAGGATGTAATATAAAACTTATGTATGTATCTAGTACTTCCAAGGCTACTAAACTAATCTGTATTTCAGAACACTATTCCTTATATCATGCCAATGTTATGTAATAATGCACTGATTATGGGTAACAGGGGTTGGGGCATTACAAATTTAATGGTTAGAAGATACACACAAACCACATACTAAAACTGGTGGTTGATTATTTATAGATTTCTTCAATTTTATTTTGTTTGACAAGACTGGTTAGCTCATCATGTTTTAATTCCAATAGGGAGATAAGTTAGAAGATCTTACCTTATATAGGCCTCATGTACTTGTGAAAAAATGCTATAATTTTTTTATAATATTTATAATAAGTCCATTGGCCCCTAATGGTGATTTATCTATTAAAGATACTCCCAAGGATGTATCCAAAAATTTCTTATCATTGTCAAGTGAACCTTAGTAAAAGAAGGCAATTAAATAGTGATCCTCAATGGCTTAATGTGGGAAACCAACACAAAAATTATTGAATCTCCCCCAATACTCATATAGAGTCTCTCTATATGTCTATCTAGTAAAATATATAATATTATTGATAGATATATTTCTATAGGTGGGAAAGAATATTTGAAGTAGGCTTATTTTCAGGTCATCCCAATCATGTACGTCTTTGGGTTTTAGGTTGTACAACCACTCCCTATATGATCCTTCAAGGTAAAAGGGTAATTCCCTCTAATTGTGTTGTTATTCTACCACTCCTCTGCGATTCATTTCTAAGTAAAAAAGGGTATTTTTTTTATGTTTTTATTGGTATATTTTATTTCTGGTCCATGAAACTTTGGTATTAACTAAATAGAACTTGTTTTAGATTAAAAATAATTTTTTAAAATAGGCATGGAAATGTGATTATTTTTATTTCTAAACCGAGGGACACAAATATGTCTTATAGTTTGGTTGGGTTTGGATACCATGGTGGTAGGTTCAAGGTGAAAACTAAAAGTTTCACTTGAGTCTGTACAATAAACTTCCTTAAATTTAAACTGTAAGTGTAGATTTCTCAGCTTATTTATCAAGGTTATTTCAATTTTTGGTTCAAAATTAAATAGCTGGTGATTTGAAGATTGGTTCATAAATTTTAAAAGTTATAATTTAGTACTAACTTTTTGATAACAACACCAAATTTTGACAATAACTTATCATGGGGTGTGAAAAAAACTATTATTTTTCTAGGTCAAATGTAATATTAGTGGAAACTCAAGGTTGTATCTAGAGAGAAGTGATAAAATGTAAATTATCTATTTTATTTAAAGGAAAAATGGGTTTTTGTATTATTTTTTTGGAATAAAATTAAAATAAAGATAATGGGTTGGATTTGAAAATAAAATAATGAGAGGGTGATGGTTTGGGGATGAATGTTAAATTATAATCTTGTCATGGTTTTAAATTATTTTACCCTTCTTCTTATTAACTGGAAAGTGGGGGTTACATAAATAGTTTACCTCTCACCTAAGGTGGAATGGAAATAGGGATAATTAGATTAATTGAGATCTTGGTTTGGTCTATCATCCTTACTTGTGTGTAAAGTGATGCAATAATACACTTTTAGTTTACTTATGTAAGACTAAATTTGGTTTTTTTCTTCCTAAGTCACCTAATAATGTCCAACTTCCCTTCATACATAAGCTAGAAATTTCTAACATATTCACCAATAATCCCTCCTCAATTCCATCAAGTATAGTTTAGAGACAAGTGGATGGATACAACTGATCATAAACCAATGGTAACATGTAATAAATATAATTAAATCACTCACAATTTCATATGATATTAAAAATTGTTACTGAACATTGAAACTAGTTAAAAGAAGAGAGTTTTTTATTTAAGAAGTTTGGTACTCAAGTATCACAATTAGAATTCTTCCCTAACCTTATCACTAATGGGTTCTACCCCTATATGTTATAGGAAACAATGGTGGATGAGGATGAAGAAGATATTTCCACAGAATAAAAAGTAGGAAATAAAATAATGAAAACATGAAAACAAAAATAGTAGTGTAGGTAAAGATGTCCAGTATTTGGGTATTATTTTATTCTTATATATCTATGGTTTCCTTCCTCTTCAGGTTATGTTAAAATCCTTTATAAGATCCTTTATCTTTCTAAATATACTATATTTCATTTTTCCACAAAATCTTTCTTCTTCTTTGCAGACTTCAAATATCTACACAATTTTTAGCTTCCATTTTGATCTTGACTGAAATATCATTCATATTATAATACATGTGGTCAACTATGGTAAGTTGTATGAATATTAGTGTAACATTATAGTTTTTTAGTCTATAGTGTAGATGGTCATTATAATGACTGAAATTTTACAATGGAATGATGCTTATAAATGATTTCATCCATATGACCTTTTATCCTTACTACATTCATGCTTACAGCCAGTCATGATTATAGGGATCCATGTTTACATGTTAGATATTACTTAAGGTAATTAATTATTATTTTATAATCCATCCTTATGTCCAGTCTGTTCATCCTTATGCACATTCAATACTTAAAGAAAATAATCCTTTTGTTCATTCCATGCTTACGGGAAATCATCCGTATGGGGGAAATCATGCTTATGGTTTGGAATTTTTTTTCAAAAAAGAAATCATTAGAGCTTGTTCGAACCTTCATGTATCATCCCATGAGCTCATCCCATGCTATAAAATATGTACATCATAATTACAAGAACCAATCCTCAATCTAATCTTTATTCAACATTCCTTTCTTCAGAAAATTTTGGGTAATGAATCCATAACAATCCTTCAAGAATAGACACTTTCTTTAATAGTTACATTATCAAGAATGGCATATAATGTCACAATCCATGTTTCAATCCTTCACAATAAAAAGATAATGAACAATCACCAATAATCCATTCATATTACTCTAAAAATCAAGTTAGTAAATTAAATTCCTTATTTTTCCATTTTAAGAAATATTCACATAATCAAATGTTTTGAAAAGTTAATTCAAAAAAATATTAAAACTTAATGTATAAATAAATATAATGGAATAAGATAAATTAAATATTAATAAAATATCATTAATTATTGATGATTTCAATAGACCATTCACCACCACTTGTGGTTAGGTTACACATCCAATGATTAATTCAAGATTATCACTTAAGTTTAAAAACTACTCATTAAATATTATTATTATCAAATAATAATAATACTTTATTAATGAGTTAAAGTAAACTTGGTTATATTGATTTAGTAACCTATATTTTCTTCACTCTAAATCTGTTACATGTGACTTATAAATGGTACTATCAATTTCATCAACTTCCTCATGGGTCATTGTCACACAATGAACTCCCCACATGACATCATCAATACTATAGGTCATCTAATTGAACCCACTAATGTCTACATATAAAATTATAAACTCATGTTTTCATTATCTTGGGAATTGAAAATAAAAAATATAGGATTTCATTAAACTCTAATCATATAAAATGATCTAGGTGGTATCCTCATAATATTTCTCGGGGCCTTTACTTGCAATCTCAAACTAAAACAATTCAAACAGACTCTTAAATATTGGTGTAACTCCAAAGAAAAACAAGTTAACAATGAAATTATTCTTCATGAGAAACAACTCAATGATCTCTAAAACAAAAACACCAACTCGGACCTCCACACTGATCCCATGCAAGAAATAAACGTTGCGGTCAATCTCAATTCCTTGCTCACCTTTAAAGAAAATATGGGAAATCAAGATTATAAAGTTAAATGGTTAACTGATGGAGACTGAAATACCAAATTCTATAATGCCCTCCAAAGAACTAAGAAAGCCTACAAACCTATAACCTTTCTAAAGAATAGTGATAAGATTTTTGACAAGGATGATGACATAGCTCAACAGATAGTTTCCTATTATGAAACCAAATTTAATGGCCCAGATAACAGCAAATACCTCCTCCCTGAGGTCATTCCTTCTATGATCATTGAAACGGACAATATTTTCCTTCTTAACACACCTCTGGATCATGAAATTAAAGACACCATCTTCAGTATGAATCCCGATAGTTCCTCGGGTCCTGATGGCTTTAACAATGGTTTCTTCCAACATTACTGGGATGTGATCCAATACAATGTTTGTAATCTTGTTAAATCCTTTTTAAAAAATGGGGTGCTTCTTCATGATATTAATGCTCAATTTCTCACCTTGATCCCTAAAGTGGACAATACATCTGAAATTAATCTTTTCAGACCCATTGCTCTTATCAACACCCTCTACAAAATCATTACCAAAATCATTTCTAATAGGCTTTCAACCATTACTGAAAAAATTGTTTCATGGAACCAATTTGGATTTATAAAAGGTAGATCCATTGAGGACTGTATCTATCTTGCATCTTAATGTATTAATAACTTGAACAAAACTAATAAAGGAGGCAATATAGCTCTTAAAATTGACATCAGGAAATCTTTTGACACTATGGATTTGAGTTTTATTTTTAAAGTTCTTCAAAGTTTTGGTTTTAGTACGCACTTCATTGATGTGATCATAACTCTCTTCAATTCGGCCACCATCACTATTTTAATCAATGGATCTCCCAAAGGTTACTTTAAATGCACTAAATGCATAAGACAAGGTGACCCTCTCTCTGACATTCTCTTCTATATAGCGTAAGACTACCTCAGTAGGCTGATCAATTGTTTGGTGAGCCAAGGAAATTTGAAACTTATTCATGTCTCCAAAAATTTTAATGCTCCCACTCACCTTTTCTATGCTGATGAAATCATACTTTTCCTTCAAGGAGATAAAAGAAACATTCTTAACCTCAAAAATACTCTCTCCCACTACGAGGAGGTTTTTGGTCAAACCATAAGTTGGAACAAATCCTGTATCTTTTTTGGAAAGAATTTTCCCTCCAATAAAAAATGCAATATTATCAATGATTTGGGTCTAAAAAAAGGCTGTCTTCCTTTCACTTACCTTGGTGTCCCCATTTTTTGGGGTATACCCAAAGCTTTCCACTTTTTAAATATTGTCAATCAAGTTTATAATCATCATTCCTCATGGAAGGGTAAATCTCTCTTTATGGCAGGTAGGACTTGCCTTGTCAAATCCACTATTGTCTCTAAGTTGGTCTACTCTATGATGGTTTAAAAATGGCCCATTAATCGTATCAATAAAATGAATATGACTATTAAAAATTTCATTTGGACTGGTAGTACTCTTGAAAGAAAACTTGTGATGGTCCCTTGGTCAACTTATTGCAAACCTATTGAGCATGGAGGCATTGGTATAAAAAACTTAAAATACTTTAATGAATCCCTTCAAGCTCGACTTACTTGGAATCTCTTCCACAACAATTTGGAGTCCCTCATTTTTCTCAAAAATAGATTTCTTGATAAAATTAAGACTGGAAACATGAGATTTATTAATTCATCCATATGGTCTTCCATCAAACACTCCTTCACCAACATTATGAACAACTCAAGTTGGATGGTCTGCAGAGACTCTTCCATGAAATTCTGGCTTGACAACTGGACTGGAATGCCTTTAATTTCTATGATTTCACCTAATCAACTTCCTTAAAACACCAACATCTCTATCAAAGATGATCTAAACTCTTAAAAAGATCATCTCCCAAATACTATTCCGAATCTCATTGATGAGTACCCTTTTTCTTACAACAATGATTTCTTAATTTGGGAGCCATCTCACAATGGAATGCTTACCTCTAGAAAGTACTATGCTCATATGTGATGTAACACCCAATATCTTAAAATGTTCAAAAAACCCTTCATATGATCCCAATTTCCCTAAAAAATATCACCAATGTGATCCTTGTGAAAAAATACATAGAATGAAATATTTATTTTTCCAATTTAGACATTAGAATAAAATTTGGAAATTTCAAAATAATAATAATGTTGTAATTGTTGTTATTGTTGTTGTTGTTATTATTATTATTATTATTATTATTATTATTATTATTATTACATAAAACTATGGGAGAGGGGTGGTGGTCCCCCTCCCTTGTGTCCTGTCACTAGTGGTCATCTCATGGACGACTATGACACACCATATGTAAGTTGAATGGATAATCTCTATCTCTTCCTCTCTAATAATTTTTTTGAAAGATGTGGTGGTGGGAATTTCTGCTCATGCCTACCGCTAGTGGTATGCACATTGGTGTCACCACTCAAATTCCCTTAACCTTCATTAAATTTTTGAGCCTTTATATTTTCATTGCCTGAGTCCAAAATCACTCTTTGTTTCCATAAATTCAGATATTAAGGCTTCTAGATTCAAGAGATAAGTTGGTTCTACAAAACACCTTCTTTTTAGAACATTTCTTGATCTTTCTGTTGAATTGTTTATTTTAATACATTGCTATGAATATGTTTTTGTGATGTTCAATTACATGTGAATATTAATCCATAAATTACAATGGATTATCATAGATCTAAAATTCAAATAAAAATAATAATAAAAACAAAATAAATGGTGCTTTGGTAGTTAGGTCAAAGAGACAAACCTATAATTGAGAATTTTGAAGTGTGTCAACCATTTCACCTCCTTCCTAAGCTCCAAAATCCACCATGGTATAGATAGAGGGGGAAATAATGAAAAAATTAGTTTTTGTGCCGGTGTTTTCATGTTGATTATTAAAAAGTGGTGTGAAAACCCTGAGATTCAAGGTTTTTATGTTGGTTTTTATGACAACCAATGTTAAAACATTTTTAAAAAATTAAATACATGTGAATTTTGACTCTAATAATTCATTATATCAAACTTTAAACACTAAAACCCAAACTTTTTCAACTTTAAAATGCCTTCCATCCACTTCATTAATATGAATTATATATTTATTTGTGTTTCATCCTTTGATTATTCAAGGTTTCACTTATATCCTTCTCATTTCACTAGCCATTTTCATTTTTCGAGATCTCATAGGTGTTTTACATCTTTGATTTGAGTTCCATGATCCTTTTTTCCCACCTAATTGTGTTCTATATAAGGTTTTTGTACAGTTTTTTATATCTTTTTATCACTGATATACTCTCCTCATCTATATTTTTTTTTATTAATTTTCTGTTTGTTAAATTTTTATTTTTTTAATTTAGAGGATTTTTTTGATTATTTGTTATTTATAAATTGTATTAATTTATTTATTATAGATTTAAATTTTATATCCATTTATTATATTATGTTCATTTATTAATCATATTAATTTTTATATTGTATAATTGTTTGTTTCGATTAAATTTTTATGAATAAATGGTTTTAATTTCATGTTTATTAATAAATGATGAGTTTGTTTATTATATTGTTTTTATTTATTAATAATATCAATGTTTTTTTTATTATTGGTTGTTATGATTAAATGTTTATGAATAAATAACTAATTGATTGTTTCTTTTGATTATATGTTTTATATATGTGTATATATAATTTGAATATATATGTTTTAAATTCATCTATTTATATATATAGTTATATTTTTATATGTTTAAATATATTTATCTATTATATTTTAATTTTAGCTAATTTATAGATATAATTGGGTACATTCTCAAAAAATTGGTGATGAATATAAGAAAGGGGTTGACAATTTTTTTTGGAATTTGATAAAAACATCTTGAAAATAGATATATGATTTTTTTCCATGCATAAAGTGTTTAAATATGATAAAATTAGGGTACATAGAAATAAAACACCATTTTATTTGTTATGGTTTTAATCATAGTTATACATGTTGGATCTAACATGGTGAAATAACAAAGAAGTCAATATTTAATGTTGATAAATATGTTTAGCATGATACATAGTATCATATTAAAGAATTGTCTCATGATGTGGTCATTAAAACCATTAAAAACATCAAGTGTTGAATGATTGTATAGAGACATTAAGATACCACTATTCTTAGGTTAAACTAAATTTAAAATGTTATCAGTAGTACTGAGATTGATTAACTTGAAATAAAAAATGGTTAAAGTGATATAAGTTTCACTAAACTTCTTGAAAATTTAAAAGGGTTACTCATAGAATGAAATTGAATTATAGATTCCAATTATGATGTAAAAAAATATTACATCTATTAGGATTGGGGTATGTGAAAATATATGTTTCCCCCAATGAAATTTTTTTTTATTGGAATGAATATGAAAGTTTATCATAATGTCCTAAACTTAGTACATCAAGATATAAAATGAATGAGAAATTAAACTATGATTCATTCTCAAGAACAAGAAACAACCCCCCCACAATAAATCTATCTAATATCTTCTAATAATTACTTATTTGAGTCATCTATTTTTAAATTAAAATGATATAGGATAATATGGAATACAGATGACTGAATATTTGATGCAATCCTACATCACCCAGGTGATTCACCATAATGGAATATATTTGATGAAAAAATTCCTAATTTTGGAAATGAAGCTAGAAACATCAGAATAGGACTATGAATAGATGAAATAAATCCATATCAGATTCTCAGAAGCCATCATAGTTTGTAACCTCTTATGTTGACAGTGTGTAACTTGTACCCATATATATGTATGAATAAAAAATATGTTATGATGAAATTGATAATTTATATAAAAAACTTCCTAGAAATTATATTGACATTTACCTACTACCATTTATTGATGGTTTAATATTTATAGGGGAAGTAAGTGTTATAGTCATTGATGTACACAAGAAATTGTATTTTCTATTATGTGTTATGGTAATGTTTACTATAAATTAATTTCATGAATATGGAAACTTATTTGGATTCATTTTTAAGGGTCATAATACTTTTACAATTTGAGAAGGGACTTCATATAATCAATTGAAGAATGTTAGAAAGATAATGCACATGGGACATCAATGATTTTTCAGAATGGATCATCCTTGTTGAAGATTAAAAAGGGTATTTTATGGTTTTTAAGTGTATGATTTTACCCCCAAACCATTGAAAACTGAAGAATATTATGACAAGGTGAACAACATAGATGTCACATTTGGAAAGAAAGTAATTTTTTTCATCAAATAAATACATGGAAGAAATGTTTCATCTTACTCGAGCTACATTATTGGATAATTTTGGAGTTAAAATATAACATTGAAATTATGAATGTTAAGAAAAACATGTGTGACAGTTTTATTGGAACTTTTTTAAATATAAAATTAAAGGAAAAAATATGGATTGAATGAAAATTTGGAATTAATATTCATGGGAATATTTTTAGACTTGTCTCCCACTTTTAAAAGAAACAAAACATGTTTACCACTGACTTGTCACACATTAATAAATAATGGGGAGATAAAGTTCTCTCAGCATATTTATGATATTAAATTATTCAGTAGGTTTTCTTCGATTGTGAAACAATTTGTGCCATTGAAGGATTTAAAGTTAATAGGTATGAAATATCATTACTACCTTGTGTTGATGCAATAGGTTCTACTAATGACACTATGTGGCTATTATTGATACACATTTTAAATACTATCATCAATTTGTGTTACTTTTTCAATTCTATTTTCTGTAAATTTATGGATCAAAATTTGTTAGATGTGTTGGTGAGAAAAGATATCCAAATACTTTTTCAATTAAAAATGTAATTTATGCCATAATTTTTTGATATAATGGTTCATCTTATAATTAATTTGGTTTAAGAGATAAGAATATGTGGGCCTATTTATTTAAATTGGATGTATCCTTTTTAAATATATATAATTATTTTAATGGGTTGCATTAAAAATATGCATTGACCATAGGCCTCTATTTTTCAAAATGTATATCAGATGAGTGATTTGGTTCTATGATGATTATTTGTATGAATTACAACATTTTGGTCTCCCTATATCATGAAATTTGATAGTTTATAGTGAATGTAAATGGATATATGGATTAAAGGTGAAGTTAATTCCATATAATTAAGTGATACATACACATTTATGCATTTTGAACAACACAAGTGGGTTTTAATCATATATATCATCACATGTTACTAAATTAAAGATTTTGTTTCTAAAAATAAAGGAAAATTGGTTGGTGAATGAACATAAAAATACATTTTCTCATGGTTTAAGGAAAGATTCAATGATAATTTATCTATATCAAAAACATTTAAATGGTTAGTAGGGGGACCAAGTGTTAATGTGATCACATGGTCTAGTTTTGTTATTAATGGTTACTATATAATCCAAGGACATGTTAAGTTCCACTAAGAGGGGGTGAGTTAGTGGTACCTTCATTTTATGAATTTATTCTCATTTTAAATTCAACCATTTGAACTGGTTAAATTATTTTGATCCACTCAATATAATCTCTCAATCTCACCTTGTGTGTAGTAGTATTAATAGAGAAAGTAGCAAATAGTATTTACATGGTTTGACATAAAATCCCACTCCTTTTTATGTTAGTTAGACATCCCAATATGGATTATCCACTATATTCTTATTATCAATTATATGAGTTTAGGCAAAAACTGGTTATACACCCCAGTAATCGATCCTATATTTGATCTTGGTTAAACCCCCCAATAATCCAACTCTTCTTCCTCGGTTGGTTATACCTCCAACCATATTATTCTCCTTGAGCCTCTTCAAAAACTAGTTATACCCCTAGTCACAATCTCCTTTTTCTTATTGATGATCCACCGTATGGTGATTTCTTAATCTTCATCAATAATATTACTGGATCTAGCTTGCCTGTATACTTCCTCAAGAACTTTAATAGTGATGGAATTGATATTTATTTAAGATATGTAGTAAAAAAAATAAGGATAAGCTCTATTAGTCTTGAAAATCACCTTTTCTCTTCAATACAAGGATGTATTAGGTTCTAAAAATGATCTTGTAATTCAGATCATGAATTCTTTATCAACTACATGCATAATTTGTCCACAACAGAACAATAATTGTGCATGTGATAATAATTCATTTATTCCATGATTTAAATATGTTATGAATAACACATTTAATCTCCCTTATTTAATTGTGAACACCTGATAATAGTTGGGTAAACATTTCCTCAGTTATCACTCTGTATTATGGCTACTATGATATAGCCATTACTTTCACAATGCAACACGTAAACCCTTTCTGGAATAGTGTGTCATCCATGGGGTAGTAAATTATCATTTTCCAGAACCATAAAAACTCATATATATTCTTTTTGTGAACTCTCATATACCATAATGTAGACTACTATAGCTTGAAGTCAAGCTTCTATAAAATTTGAGGCTACCACAGTGCAAAAAAAGGCTTTGACATAGTCGGTGTCCCCCTGTCTAGTTATACTAATGAAGCCATATCATCATGTGATCTCATTTCTTCACATGATAAGAATATACTGCTCCTAAACATAAATACCTAAAATATTAGGCTTTCCATTATTCATTATCTCACCTTTATTTATGTACAATATTCATTTTCAATACCCATGGAATCTCATTATCATGGAGATTTTTTGGGGAAGTGAAGATCCCAGTGGTGTTTCCATCTCTTCACATAGCCTTATTATATAGGTAGTGTGGCCTACATTTAAATTCACCCAAAGGAATTGGGATTCCTTATTTGATCACACCCACATCTCACCTCAATATTCATGCTTGCATCTCATTAACATGGCATGAAATTCTTCATTCATGTTGTAAATAAATAATTGAAGACTCGGGTCTCTCCATTCTTCATGCAGTAATGTTAACACTAGAAACATCTTCATTTCTTCATTCAATTTTAATGCATGAAATTTTAATTACATGAATTTATAATTTTGATTATACCTTTTAATTAATCTAAGAATTTACTTCTTCAAAAGGCTCTGTTTCATCTAGTGACCTCATGGATCAGGGTACTCTATTCATGCATAGAAGTGAATGAATATAGGGTTTAATAAATTCTTAATACCAAGACTTGATCAAAAGTAGTCAATGTGACCTCCATTTAATGTGGATGGGATACGGTTTTATCAAAGGATGTGGACTAAAAAAAACATTCACACATAATCCTCTATGTCAATGTAGGAGATAGATGATGACTCCCACTTAAACGAATGGATCACATCAAATAGACCAAATAATAGATGAATTATATATATAATTTAACATAGGTGAATAGTATTCATACTTTTTATGCCCACATTGACTCTTCAGATAGCTTAGGCATGTTAGAGATTACAAACTATGTCGAAAATTTCTTGACCCGACAGTAGGGTTTAGTGTTGTCCATGTACTGTATCAATAATACTCCATAAATCTTTTTAATTTTTATGCTTACTAATACCCATGTTTTTTTAATAATGATATTAATTTAAGTTTATTTTAAGAAATTAATATTCATTAAAATATTTATTCTAGAATTATATTCAATCTTTTAATTCATAAGGAATATTCATTAAAGTGTTCAGAATGTGTTTTAGTGTATTTTGTAAACACTATTCATACCCTTCATTAATAAATTAAATGTATGGAACAAACACTATGATTAGAACATTGCATAAGGAATGAACCCTACATTCATAATAGTATGCATGGATCATCAACCCTATATTTTCATAAAAGTATGGTTAAAGAACCTTACATTTGGATGGAACCTTACATTTGTTAAGAGAAGAATGTATGGTTAAGAAACCCTACATAAGTAAGGAACCCTACGTTTGAGAAACAAATGTATGGTTCATCAACCTTACTTTTATGATCAAAATTACATTTTCAACCTTACATTTAAAGAATGAATGCTGCGTAGTTGAACCCTATGTTTGGTATTTTGTCATTTTATGATAGAACCTTATGTTTGACTATTAAACACTGAATGTTTAAATCCACGATTCTATCTAAGATTTTAGGTAATGGTCTTGATATAATTAAATATATAATAAAATATCATTTATGACTGATTCAAAGCTCGTTTATGATTGATTCAAATAATTATATTCATCAAATGAAATCACTCTTATTCTTAAGGGAAGTTATGACTCCCCTGATTATTTTGTATTTGAATATCTATGATCTATCATGTGATTTTATTGAATATGAAATATAGAAACAATCTATATGATCTATATATTATACTGAAATTTCTTTTGAAATATACTTTCACACATACATCTGTATTCCTATGAATATCTTTTACAGTGCTTCTGCATCAAACAATTGAATACATTTGTAGACGCCGGAAAAGTCCGTTGTTCCCAAACGAAGCTCCGGATGCGGAAAGCGAAGTGATATTTGGAGTCAGAGGCACGTTCCGGAGGGCACGGAGGACTTGCGCGAAATTTCAGAGGCTCGCGCGCAAAGTCGAGCCGCGGCGCGCAATCCTCCCGGGATGCGCGCAATGCGCTGGGCCGGCGCGCTATTTTGCGCGCCCGCGGCCTGCGCGGCGCCCTTTGCGCGCCGGGTCCGGATTCCGCGCCCGCGAAGCGAATTGCGCGCCCGAGACCGGATTCCGCGCCCGGGGTTGCCTATAAATATAAGGCGACCCCCGACGTTTTGAAGGTTGCCAGAATCCGAAGCGTCGCTCGTTCGCGCAATCCAACCCCCTCCGCGCGCAATGCCGATCTTCAGGTAACCTCCTTTCTTTCGCGCAATAGAGCCTTGGGGTCCGCCTTCGCGCGCAATCCCCTTGGCTCATTTCCTTTGAATAAATTTCAACCCGAAGGCCTTTGCGCGCAAAAGAAGCCTCTTGCGCGCAATTGCCCCCGGGTGCGCGCAATCCGCCCCGATTGCGCGCACCCCCCATTTTCAAAGTGGCCATTCGTTAGAGAATGAGCCGTTGCCCCCGCGTGCTATCCGAAGCCCGGTGCGCGCAATCCCAACCTTCCGCGCGCAAAGGGCTGGCCCAATTGCGCGCCAGCCCGCCATTTTTGCGCGCCGACCCGCGGTTTTGCGCGCAAGGTTCCTCTTTTGCGCGCAATCCGCCAGGGTCGCCCCCCTCGACCCCCTGAGGGCACCTGCCTGCGTGGCGCCCGATGATCCTCATCCTGGGTGCCCGCACCGTGCGTTGTCTTCCCGTGCGGCCCTCCAGGTTCGTGCGAAGTGACATGCACCCATCGTCCGGCAACCTATGCCCAGCATGACGTTAAACTGCACATTCGTCCCGCATGACGTTAAACTGCGCATACGTCCAGCATGACGTTAAACTGCATATTCGTCCAGCATGACGTTAAACTGCATATTCGTCCAGCATGACGTTAAACTGCACATCCGTCCAAGCTGCACGACGTTAAACTGCCTAGCCCCCATCGTCCGCGCTGCAAGACGTTAAACTGCCAAGTGTTTCGTCCTCAACACACGACGTTAAACTGTACTTCGTCCGGCAAGACGTTAAACCGTCCGCTTCATCCGATCCCGTGCTCTGCACGCAGGGTCTCCCCCGGTTTGGATGTGGCCCCCACCCGCTCGTCTCTGCAGGGATGTCGGGATTGTCCCGCTTTTGGGGTGATTTAATGGGAGCGGCTTTTCCCTACGGGGGCAGGGTATTACAAACCCCTAGTTTCTCGTGGGAGGCTGCACATGTGTATCTCCATTGCGCCTCCCCACTGCCGAAGCCAGTAGAGGGTCTGACTGGGATCGAGGTGTCTTCTGCTTTCGGTCCAAGTCCCTTCCAACTGAGTTTTGCAGCATCCGGGCTGCCCCAAGTGCGTAAGTCCTGACAGAATGAACTACGTGGACTTTGATCCCTGTCTTCTATACAGGGTACGTAGGAAGCCTCCATGAGGTCCAAGCCCACCACCTGGTCGCCCCGGTCGTATTTACGTCGGTTCGTCCATCAGTGGACCCCTCCAGGGTTCACGCTTGCGTCGATTCACCTATGAATCCGCCCCTGTGGGAGACTGCCCGCGTGTATCTCCGCGGTGCCTCCCCACAGCCCCCCTTTTCCATTTCCCCTTTTATCGTCCAGCATGACGTTAAACTGTGATCCACCCGGCCGTTCCATCCCCCTCTGTGCGAGGTGGTTCGGTTCAATCCTCCGCCCGGCGGCCTCGACCTCTTCGTGAGTTGGCTTGCCGACGTCCAGCATGACGTTAAACTGTATACCCGAACTACGTTGACTTTGATCCGTGCTAACGCGCGGTACGTAGGAAGCCCCTCTGGGGTCCAAGCTCTTCACTCCATCATCCATCCTGATCCTTACCCGGGCCGCCACATCCCGGTGGGGTCATGCCACTTCACTCCACTCCACGTTACTTGGGAAGCCGCCCATGTGCTGGCCCCAGCGTCGGAGGTTCCCCGCAAGGGGTTCTGTCATCTGATCCACTTTTCGTGTTGATCGGTCCGATGCCGTCCCCGCTGGACGTTAAACTCGCGGCATACCCCGTGTTAAACATGGGAAGCTGAGGAAAACCTCAGGTGACACAGTTCCCCGCACCCAGTACGGGATGCCTCAGGCCATCATGCCTTCGAGAATCCCTATTAGGGACGGAAGACAGACGTGCAAAGCCGCAGTGTTACGACACGCCCCCAGCACCCAGAGCCACCCGGCCTTCTCACCGCAGGTTGCTGCCCCGCCCGGACTCCTTGGAGCGTCCGGGCGGAAGCAGTGTAATTAACCGGTGTCCATGAAGATATGGCGCCGGGAACGAGATTCACGAACATTCTTAAGTCTATGAGGGAGACCCGGATTAGGCGACGAGTTCCGAGGAGACGTCCAAGGAAGGAGGAGCCGACATCCCATCATCCCGGTTTCGATCAAGGAGCAGACGCCCCTGAATAAGGGACGAATGCCGCCCGCCCTTGGAAAGCGGGACTGCGGGACCACAAGCCGCGCGCCCATCCCCTCGGGTTGACGGGTGCACGCGCGAACGCGTCCTGGCGGAACAGCGTAACCCGACGCACATCCGCACCGAAACAACATTATTTGGGAAAGAGTCTACACTTTGAAAGTTCTATATTTTCTACCTCATACTACTATTAGAGTACTGTAGCTATTTCTTTCTACTAAAATTGAAGATCACGTGCAGCCAAGATCACTTTATAGTTATTATTTATTAAATACATTCATTTATGAAGAAGAAGATCAATATACTATCAATTTCTACTGCAATAATTGTGAAGATCAACCTGAACCACCATCAAACCAAGTTCATTTGATTTATTGGAGTATCAACTGCTTGTATTCAGTTGTGGTTCGAGTATAATCTTCTTGTATTAAGTTATGGATGATCGATTCCCTATAAAATAACTATAAGACTCTATCTTTAGCCTTTTTGTAAAGGTTTCAACATCCTGCACTCATTTGTGGATTTGAGGTCTTGGGACAAGAGAAATTTGCAAGTAAAATTCACCAATCTCACAGAGAGAGTGTTAGTGAAGTAGACAAGGGGATCTTTGTACCCTAAACCACTATAAATTTTTTGTGTTCATTCTTTATATTTAATTCGCTTCTCATATTTCATATAGAAGAAAACACTACATATCTGCATAAATCACAAACGAAGTTAAAATCCAAAATTGGTGAATTTTATCGAAAAGACACAATTCACCCCCTCTTGTGTAATATTTGTATTATTCTAACCTAACAATTGGTATCAAAGGTGAGCATTTAGAATAAAGTTATAAAAATATTAAAGAGAATAAGTTCTATATAAAGAAGATGGAAATAATTGATTCAAAAGAAGGAATGTCTATGGTTCATGATCCATACTTTATTGGTGACAACTATGGATGATGGAAATCACGTATAATAATATATATGAAAAATATGGGCTTCAAAGTCTATTTGAAAATCATCACTCCTTATGTGATTCCTAAAAAACCAGAGACTTGGGATGCTCCAACTGAGGCTGAATATGAAATCAACTCAAAGGTAATGAATGCTATTATATGTGGACTTGGACATGATGAATTCAATCATGTCTTACAATGTCCTATTGTCTATGAGATATGACAAACTATTGTAGTTGCCTATAAAGGAATTGATAACATCAGATAGATGAGGTATGTTACTTCCAAACTAAAGCTTCAAACCATTAAAATGTTTAATAGTGAAATAATAACACAAATTAATGGATGGTTAACATAGATTGTAAAAAATATTACTACACTGTGAGATCCCATTAATCAATCAGATCAAGCGCTGAAAGTACTAAGAGTAATCCCCTCAAAATGGAATGGTATATCTGTATCTAGTCGACAATCATCACCTGTAAAAAATTTGACTATGAAGGAATTAATTGGAACATTGATCATGTATGATACAAAAATGAAAGATGAATCCAAAGATCAAAATATTATAGTAAAAAGAAAAAACACTTCCTTTAAGGTGGCATCTTAGAAGCATGAAAGAAAATAAAAACAAGAATTCAAAATAGACAAGAATTCAGATTCCTCATATTTTGAAATGGAACTAGCTTAGCTACCCATAAAGTTTATAAAATTATACAATAAGAAAAGAGGCTTCATAAAACCCTTCTATAAGAATGAAATAGAACCTTATGAAGTAAGTTACTATGAATGAAAAAAATTGGTTCACATCAGACCTGATTTCCCTCAATTGAAAGATGAAATAAATAGGACAGAAAAGAAATATTAGAAGAATGTAGATTATGATCATAAAGGAAAAAGATAGATGAAATCTATGTTGAGTGTATCTAAAGACTCTAACAACTCTTATAAATCTTATTCATAGAAATAATAACAAAATCTCAAAGACAATATGTGCTTTATGGATAAGTAAGAAGAATAGTTAAAAATTTATTATTCTTCTACCTCTGACTCTGGTATTTTTTCAAGTAGTAAACTGACTACTTATTGTTCTATTCTAGAAGAGAAACATGATTCTTTAATAAAGAAACATAAATCATTAAAAAATATACATAATGTTGTTTTAGGTGAAAGAGACACTATTCTAAAACAACATCAAGATCTAATTGAAAAATTCAACTCATCCACATCAAAATATATTGATCATGAAAAAAGAATAAAATAATTACAGGATGAAGTAGAATATTATAAAAGTGTTGCTCTTATTTTTAAAAAAGGATAAAATACTCTTAATGAGATTATTAGAAAGAATTTTATTAAAAGTGAAAATTTTGGAATTGTAATATTGGGTGAAAATCAGAATTATATAGAAATTATTTTGTGACCAATTAAAAAAATGCTACCTGTTATTACTATGGGATAAAAGGACATTACACTAAAAACTGTTACATAAGAAATCCTCAAATTAATGGTATTAAAAAGGTTTTTATTTCAAAAAATATGTTTGAAGGTGATAATTAAAATTTTCTAAAAATAAATAAAATCAAGATTCCTAGATCATTATTCATTTACACTGCTAGACCCAAGAAAATATTGGTACCAAAACAAACACATGTTTAACTACTTTTGCAGGAAAAGGGCCACTAGAAAAAAATGTTTTACGATATATAGACGGTGGTTTTTCCATACACATGAGTGGAGACTCATCAAATTTCTATACACTGACTCAAATGAATGGATGTCTAGTCACTTTTGGTGACAGTGCAAAAAGAAATATTATTGGAGTTGGAACTATTGGAGATCCAAAGACTATCTCAATTAGAAAAGTATTGTATGTATAAGGGCTAAATCCCAATCTGATAAGTATCTATCAAATTTGTGATTATGGATTTTATATTTATTTTTCTAACAATTATTTCTCTTTTTTCAAAGATAAACTGTCTAAATTTAGAGCACCAAGAACTAAAAATGTTTATACTTTGGATTTAAATTTCTTCTGTAAACATAAAGTGAATTATTTAACTTCTAAGAAAAATGAGTTATAGATCTGGCATAGAATACTTTGACATTGAAATATATATTCTTAACATTAATTAACTAATAAATAGTTATTTTCTAATTTACCATGTCTTAAATTTGATAATGATAGATTCTGTGATGCATGCTAAATTGGAAAAAAACACAAATCATCTTTCAAATAAATTAACAAAATTTCTATATATGAACCATTAGAACTTATACATATGTTTTTTAGACCATCTAGAGTAGAAAGTTTGGATGGTAAATTATATGTTTATGTTTTAGTTGATGATTTTTCTAGATTTACTTGGGTTTATTTTCTAAAACTCAAACGTAAAGTATTCATTGTTTTTGAAATCTTTTGTAAAATTGTTCAACATGAAAAATACTTTAAAATAATTTCATTACGAAGTGATCATGGTGGAGAATCGAAGAACCGATCATTTAATTATTTTTTCTGAAATATAGGTGTTAAACACACCTTCTCTGCACTAAGAACACATCAAAAAATGGGATTTTTGAAAGAAGAAATAGAACTATTCAAGAAATGCCAAGGACTATACTAAATAAATACAGTCTTCCTACCTGATTTTGGGTAGAAGATATAAGAAGAGACCGTTATATCATGAAAAGAGTTATAATAAGACCAATAATTAAAAATTCATCCTATGAACTTTGTAATAACAAAAAACCTAAAGTAAAGTATTTTAAATTTTTTTCCTGTAAGGTATATATCTTGAATTATAAGGACAACCTTGGTAAATTTGATCCAAAAGCTAATAAAGGATTTTTTTTTCAGGATATTCTAGTACTTCTAAAGCCTATAGAGTGTTTATTAAAAATTCTATGATTATTAAAGAATCATTTCATGTAAAGTTTGATGAAACTGACCCTTTTATTAAAGAGAAAGATCAAATAGATGAAATTACTGATTCATTTGACAATATAAGACTTGAAACCTCTAAAGATGATTTTGAAAATGATAAAAATTAAATTCATTCCAGTTCATAAGAACATGAAAATGAAGAACCTAAAATTGTATTACCTAGATAGTATATAACCTTAATGTACCATCACTTAAAAATAATTATAGGAGACCAAGACATATTAATTAGAACTAGAAGAAATGTAGAAAACCTAGTTGAATTGTTTGCCTTTCAATATCAATTAAAACCTAAATTTATTGAAGAATCTTTGGAAGATGAGAACTAGATGTTAACAATACAAGAAGTACTAAACCAATTTAAAATAAAGGAAGTTTAAGATTTAGTGGAAAGACTATCAGACTATCGATGATAGGAACTAAATGGATATTTAGAAATAAACAAGATGATCAAGATATCATAACTAGAAAAAAAATATAGATTAGTAGAAAAATAATATAATCAGGAATAAGGTATAGATTATGATGAGACCTTTTCTCATGTATCTAGATTAGAATCCATTATAATCCATCTAGCTTATACATATCATATGAACTTTAAATTATATCATATGGATGTTAAATATGAATTTTTAAATGGATATTTAATGGAGGAAGTTTATGTTGAAAAACCCCCAAGTTTTGGAAACCCTCTTAAACCTAATTCTATTTATAAATTTACTAAAGCTCTTTATTCCCTTAAAAATGCACCTAGATCTTAGTATGAAAGATTAAGATCTTTTTTATTCGAAAATGGATTTTTTGTATGATTAGTAGATCCTACTATTTTTAAGAAAACTATTTATTCTAATATTTTATTAGTAAAAATTTATGTTTATGATTTAAGTTTTGTTCAAAAAATAAATATCTTTGTAATTATTTATCAAATATAATGCAAAAATAATTTTAAATGAGTATAATGGGAGAATTAAATTTATTTTTAGGATTTTAAATTTATTAGAAATATTGTGGAAGTGTTTTAAATCAAAGTAAATATATTATTGATTTATTAAAAAAGTTTGGACTTAAAAACAGTAAGACTTATACAACTCTCATGTGTACCAATATAAAACTTGATTTGGATGAAGTTGTAAAATCAGTTGACAACAAGTTGTAGAGGTATGATTGGAAGTTTACTATATCTTACTGCTAATAGACCATATTTAATATTTTTTGTACGTTTATGTGCTATATTTCAGTCAAATCCAAAAGAATCTCATCTTACTATTGTTAAAATAATTTATAGATATTTAAAAGGAACTATTTTTCAATCTCTTATTTACCCCAAAACTTATTATTTTAATTTGATTTCATATTTAGATGTTGAATTTGGAGGTTATAGATTAGATAGAAAAATCACCTCATGAACTTATCACTTTTAGAAAAATATTTAGTATCATGGTCAAGTAAGAAACAATGCTCGGTTTTCCTATCAATAGCCAAGGTAGAATATGTGTCTGCTGACATTTGTTGTGCACAAGTATTGTGAATGAAACACACTCTATTTTACTTTGAATTAAATTTTAAAAATATTTCTATTTTATGTGATAATATTACTGCTATAAATATTTCAAAAAAACCAATAAGTCATTCTTTGACTAAAACATATTAATATAAGGCATCATTTTTTAAGAGATCGTGTTCTTAAAAAAAATATATTATTAGATCTTGTAAATACAGAATATCAATTAGATGATTTTTTTACTAAACCACTTCCCACTACAAGTTTTGATTTTATTAAGGGGGATTTAGGTTTATCTAATTTTAAATAAGTGTTTAAAAATTTAGTTTGGATAAAGTTTCTTATCATTTTAATTCATTTGAATTTATTTTAATTTCACTGTCAAATTAATATTTCATTTATTTGTTTAAATAAATTTTTCTATTTTTTAGTTTTAAATCATATGTTTTCAAAAAATAAAAATTTAATGATTACCCTACGTAATCGACATGAGCAATCAGAACATGTAATCATCCATAAGAAACCCCTTTAACTTTCTTTACTCTTTATCTTTCTTTACCCTTTATCTTCAAATCGTTTCGCCTACCAGAGCCCTTGTCTTTCTTTCAAACCCTAGAATATGAAAAACTTCAATATTCAGATTCTTAGAAATGATGAAGAATAAGTGAATAGGTGAAGGTGAACCAAGAGATCTGAAGCATCAATGTGTTCCCTTTATGAAGATTCTTCAAGGAAAAATCATAGATTTTGAATGATTGTATGAGAAAAACCTTCTACTCAAGTAAAATATTACGTTTCAAGGTTTGGAATTTTTGTTTAATGAGGAGAATACATATTTTCTTTATGAGATAGAACTAAATCAGTTTTATAGAAATGTCAGTTTAGTTTTGGTGAAACAAATGATACAGTATCTTCTCAAATAAAAGATAAGGATTTTTTGATCTACTCAGTAGAAATTTCATACATTTTAAAATGATCTCATGAAGGAGTATTCAATTTTGATCTTTAAAGAATTGGAAATCAAGATCACAAATTAGATGATATCATTTCATTTTTTTTGGATCAAAAAATATTAGGAAAATGTTTGTAAAGTATTTTAAGGCATACCAAAAAGTGTTGGTAACGATTATTCAAACTGACATCACTCCTAGGGTTTCTGAAATGGAAAATATTTTATACCCATACATGTATATCATGTTTCTTTTCATTATTGACATCATGTTGAAATTTACTAGATATATACTAAGATATCGGAATTATTGTTTTCATTCAAAGCCAACTATGGCATTCAATCCTCATGGATGAATATTTTCTCTTATTTTTTTCAGGAAAAAGTTGATTCGAATTTTTTATTCTCAAGTAAAATGTCATCACATCAATGTTTTGAATGTTGGTACTCTATGAAAATTTGGTTTCTTTTGTAGTATAGTAAATGGTAATTTGATACATGTTGGTGCAGATTGACAACAAAAATCTAGATCTTTTACTCAGGGGGAGAAAGTAAACCTCAAGTCTATAGGTTCAATTCATTTAAGAAATGAAGTTGGAGAATTAAAAATAGAAGGTATCACTCATCCTAAAAAAATAATGATTCGATATGATGATATTGATCTTGCTGAAGAAGGTTCATAAGAAGGAAATTAGGAGGAACTTATTTTTAAGACCAAGTAATAGATAAGAACCCCAACAAGAGGATTCAGTGTTAGGATCTGGAGATGCAACTCATTCATTCCATTTGGAACAACTAGATCATGCTGCAGATCAACAATTAGAAATTAAAGCTCAATAGCTTCATGTTTTTTCTCAAATATATCAACTGAAAGAAACTACTCAAGCATATATGCAATTTTAGAAATTTATAACTAAGGCCATTGAGATCATTGAAATTTAGGTCATCTCTTCCATTGGTCAATCCTTAGAAAGAAATGCATCTATGTCTGGAGAAAGGATATAGGTCCTTAATGGTATGTATTTTTCAAGTGAGAATTATGTGGATAAATAGTAAGCTATTGTGGGAGTTTCACAGTCAAATAATCATGATGAAAGAACATCTGGTTCCCTAACAAATCATATTGAAGATCATGTAATTAAGTTTAAAAAGGATTAGGAAGAGAACTCTAGTCTTTGACAAGAACTGGAAGCTACCATGAAATATTTAGAAGATTTGAAAAATTCATCTACTTCAAGAATGGAATTAGAGTCTATTTAGAATAAAATTCAATAATTAAGAAAAAATTCAATGTCAAAATGGATTTTGATGCGCTTAAGAGAGATATTTTAGATCAGTTTGGAAAACTGAAATTAGAGTAATAGATTTTACATATTTGAAATTGTACTTTGGAGGTCAATTTTCCTCAATTAGTGGAGATATCGTTCATTCAACATCTTCTACCTATGCACCTCCAACATCACCCAATTTGATCAGAAGGTTACAAGTTATTTCATTAGTAATGAATGATATGAATGATAGAATTCAAAATATTTAGTGTAATAGTACACTCTTATCAGTTCTGTTGGATAATCAGTGATATCTTTTTGAGAATCTCACTTCAATTGAACCTAACATCAGGCTGCTACTTAATAAGTTCAGTGATAAGTTATCCCAGTTTTTATAGACAGAGGAGTATCTACATGGCTTTTTGAAATTCAATTTGGTTGAAAACTTTAAAGTAAGTCAAGATTCATGAATTTTGATAAGGCATTTGGAATACACTCTTTTATAATGGCTATAGGATCAGGTGGTCAAATTAAAAGATATTTTTCAAGCCCCGCCAAAACCAAAATCAGAAACTGATCCTAACTAAAACCTTTTACCTTATACCAGGACTATTTTCTAATTTTATTCTTTCAATCCAAAACATTTATTGTATTGTTAATATTTTTATATTAAATTCTGATGTTTTGTTATTATTTTAATATTTTCTATATTTTATTATATGTTTATCTCTACTTCCATAACCCATGTCTTATTTATCAAAATAGTACAATATAAACATTCATTTATTATTCTGTGCAATATTAAATGTGTTTTAATCCATTTCCCTATGTTTTATTTTTGATATCACAAAGAGGGGGACAAAATTGGGTAAACATATTATTCAAACTCAACATTCAAATATTTTTTAAAAATTGAAATAGTTTTGTTAAATCAAAATATTTCTTTGATAAAATTAATCTTTAAAGCAACAATTTTTTTCATTAAAATAAAATTTCATTAATGTTTATAAAATTTGTTTATAAATTATTTTTTATGGGTTTTGTGATTATAAAAAAGAGGAGATTGTTGGGAATGTATTGTCACAACAATAATCTATAAATATTATTAATTTTGATTCTCAAAAATACCCTTGTTTGTATTACTAATGATATTACTGTAAGTGTATTTTAGAAATTAATATTCATTGAAATCTTTATTCTGGAACTATAATCTATCTTTTAATTCATAAGGAATATTTTTTAAAGTGTTCATAATGAGTTTTAGTTTATTTTGGAAACACTGTTCATACCTTATGTTTATAAACATAACATAAGCAACAAACCCTATGCTTAGAACAACACGTAAGGAATGAACCCTACATTCAAAACAGTACATATGGATAATCAACCCTACTTTTTTAGAAAAGTATGGTTAAATAACCTTATGTTTGGATGAAACCTTACATTTTTTAGGAGAAAAAGTATAGTTAGGAACCCTATGTAAGTAAGGAACCCTACGTTTGAGAAACAAATATATGGTTCATCATCCTTGATTTTATGATCAACCTTATTTTTTCAACCTTACATTTGGAGAATCAATGTTACATAGTTGAACCCTATGTTTAGTATTTTTTCATTTTATTATGGAACCCTATGTTTGACTATTCAACACTAAAAGTTTAAATCCATGATTCTATCCAAGATTTATAAAACAGTCTTGAAAGAATTAAAGATTTGATAAAATAACATTTATGAATGTTTCAAATCTTTTTTATGATCGATTCAAAGAACCATATTCATTGAATAAAATCACTCCTATTCTTAAGGGAAGTTAAGAATCCCCTGATTATTTTGTATTTGAATATACATGATCTATCAGGTGATTTTCTTGGATATGGAATACTGAAGAAATCTATCTACTCTATATATTATATTACAATTTATTTTAAAATATAAATTCACATATACTTCTCTATTCTTGTGAATATCTTTTACAGTGCTACTGTATCGAACAATCGACTCTGTTATTTGTGAAAGAGGCTACACTTTGAAAGCTATAAATTTTCTACCTCATACTACTGTTAGAGTATTACTAATATTTATTGATAATCAAATTGAAGATAATTTTAAACTAGTATCACTTTAGAGTTATTCTTTCTTGAAGACATTCATTTATAAAGGATAATGTTCATCTACTATCAATTATTGCTTCAGAAATTGTGAAGATCAACCCGAACCATCATCAAATAAAATTCTTTTGATTTATTGATGTATAAAATACTCATCTTCAATTGTGTTTTAAGTATCAGCTTCTTGTACAAATATATTTATAAAAAGTTCCCTTTAAAACAACTAGAAGGATATGTTTTTTAGAATTATTGTAATTTTTTCAACTACCCTCACTTAGTTGTGGATTTTAGGTCTTGTGAAAATAGGACCTTTCTAGTGAAATTAATCAAGATTGCAGAGAGAATGTCGGTGGAGTGGACTAGGGGATCTTTATGCCCTAAACCACTATAAAATTATTGTTTTCATTATTTCTGTTTAATCCACTACTTATATTTCATATAGAATAAAATGATGTATATCTGTATAAATAAAAAAGGAAGTCAAAAGCCAGAATTGGTGAAGTTTATTTAAAAGACACAATTCAATCCCCTCTTGTGTAGTATTTTTATTATTCTGACCTAATAGTTACCACCATTAACATTCTCACGCACCACCCTTATTGGACTTCACCTCACCTATATGGTCCATCTAGGCACTTCCATGCACAACTATGCACCATCTTGTGGGAGGTATATGTACCCATCCTCATGCACTCTATGTCATCATTATGCTTCCTCATGGCACTACCATGGATGGTTGGAGGTTGACCTACCCACCTAAGTAGTGGCTATGGATCCATTCGACTGGCTAGTTAGTTGGCCAATTTTTTTTTGTAAAACTTCCCTAAAAGAGTTAGACAATTTCCCATATAACGCCATTCCACATTCATCATGTAATTTCTAACTTTTTTCATGGAAACCTTAAAATACTCATGAAAATAAATAATTGCATGGTGCTCTTCAACTTGTTTTAAATAGTATACACTTTATCAAATTCATTTTTCACAAGTATTTAAGCATTAATATTAGTTCAAAAATAGTCATATATAACATCGAGAATTTCTCAAGAAATAAATCAAATGTCATCAAGTGAATCCATAACAATTATACAAGCATCACTACTTCCACACAACTCATCAAAAATGTATTGACACAAAATTGAAAATAATTTAATTTTTTTTCACAATAGTCTCCCCTTTTTTATTTTTTTTAATACCTCTTCACATCATAGAAGTCAATATGTGTGCTCTAATTATTCTCCCCCATTACTGAAAATCAATTGAAAAGGGTAAGTGGGGTCTTCTTATCTCATCTATCTTTCCAAAAACATATTCAATTATTTTTTAAAAGAAGTAACGATATCACATGATACTTGGAAAAGATCCTTTAGTCAATCAATTCTATGTCTACACGGGTTAACTTGGTATATAAAAAAAGAGTTAAATAACCATGGTCATCTAATATGTACACAAAAAATACTTATATGTGATACCAAGATCAAAAATTCTAAAATATCAATATATTGGACATATTTATAAATGAAATTAAAAATCCTCAACATTTTTTAACAAACTCATTAAAAAGCTTAGGTGAACAAGAATTACTCCCCTTTGTCTCATCTTTTCATCAACCAACACTCCCTCAAAAATTATCAGAATTATAGAATTAAAAAAGGGGTATAAATTGTTATTGTTATACCTCAATTATAATTTAAGACCCCCTTAAAGGGATTTTAAAATCCTCTCCATCATATATAGTTTCCTACCATGAAACTCTATGAAATAACTCATCATGTTGTCCAAAAATGACAGCTTCAACTTTATCCTTTAATTCCCCACTTATTATCTCAAAACAAAAAAATAATAGGGAATAATAAGGTACCACTTGTTTATTTAGAAGAAACATTCAAGGTGAGAGCTATCTCTCATCCTTGATTTCTTCTTCTTTCCAAGATCATTATGTTATGTTATTTTATATTTTTTATAAACTTTATGTATTGTGAACATATCTCCTTCCCATAAATTTATTCCTCCTGTGGATTTGTTTTCTCCATCTTGGTTATCAAGGAACCTCCTATGGGTGAAAGTTCAGCCACTTATTTTCCTTGATTCATGGACCAGATTTATGAATCCTCTATTTTTTAGTCATGGTAAATTGGTTAGGCCTAACCAAACACTCATTTTTTAATTACATATCATCTTTTGGATTCTCACATTTCATCTAAGATTTTTTCCCTTAGTTTTCCACCATATATTAACCTTGGTTCTTGCCTATTTCCTTATAAATACATATTAATACAATAAAAATAAAAATTTCAACCTTTCTTACCACAACACCATAAAAAACCTCTGAATTTAGATCTTCCATATGAATCACTATAAGCCTTATTTTTATTAAGGGGAAATAATCTTCTTGTCTACCTTTCTTCCTATGATGGGGAAGAGTTTCTCTTAAGCTATTTCTTGGTCCAAAATTGTATTATTTTATCTTTAAGGCCTGCATTGTCAGATATAGAAAATCAATTTTGATATTTATATTTTACCAGTTTTTTGGAAACCTTTATATCACCAACTTGAGAAGTTTCTCCATTAACCTACACTGATTTTTTTCAGTCTTATCTATCTTTATTCAACTCATATTTAAATGTGACACATATGGCTTGTGTCATGAAAAACTATTCTTCTTTTTTATATAATTTCTTCTTGAGATCAATTATAGTCTTTTCTTGTTCCGCTTTTCTAAACTTGGGATTATTTATCTCATCAATGTATGTTACTTCCCTTTTAACAAACTCTTCCTTCTCGAACTCATTCTTCTTGTTTCTTTTCTTAAATGCAAGGAGATAGATTTAATCTCCAATTTCTTCCTTCTTTACTTTACCCATTTTTAGTTTTCTTGAAACAAATGAAATTATCTCATTGAAATAATTATCATATTCCATCTTCAAAAATTTCAAGATATTTCGAGGAAACATGGATCTGATACCAATTATAAAATCCAAGGACTAGTTAACTACCACTAAGAGGGTGGGGGTGAATTAGTAGTACCCTCATTTTATGAATTTATTCTTCTTTTAAATTCAAGCTCTTGAACTGGTTAAAGTTATCGATCCACTCAATATGATCTCTTAATATCACCTTGTATGTATTAGTAGTAATATAAAGAGAAACAAATAGTATTTATATGGTTCGACATAAAATCATACTCCTTGAAATGCTGGTTAGACACACCAACATGAATTCTCCACTATAATATTATTTTTAATTATAGTGGTTCTAGAAAAAACTTTTTATACACCCCAATAATCTATCCTCTAATTGATCCTAGTTATACCCCCCAATGATCCAACTCTTCTACCTCACTTGGTTATACCCACCAACCATGTTTTTCTCTTTAATCCTCTTTAAAAACTGGTTATACCACCTATACACATGCTCCTTATTCTTCTTGATGATCCACTATAGGATGATCTCTTTATCTACTTCCATGATCTTTCTAGATATGACTTTCTTGTATACTTCCTCAATAACTTCAGTAGTGATAGTCTTGAGACTCCTTCAAGATCTTCAGTGTAAACCAATAAGGATCGTCACCACTAGTCTTAAAACTCACCTTATCTCTTAGATATAAGGATGTATCGGGTTCTCAAAATGATCTTTTAATTTATCTCAAGAATTATCCATCACCTATATGAATTATTTATCCACAACAGAACAATAATTGTGCATGTGATAATAACTCATTTATTACATGATTTAAATTTTCTATGAATAACATATTTAATCACCCTAATTTAAATGTGAATACCATATAACTATTGGGTAAACATTCCATCATTTCTTAATATGTATTAATTCTACTATGGTGTGGAAATTTCTTCTACGACGTGTCACATTAACCCTTTGCAGTGGAGTTCTTCTTCCATGGTGTTACACCTTCTCATTTTCTAGAACCATAAAATATCTTCTATATGCTTATTGTGCACTATAATGTACCATGTTTTAGCCTACTCAAGCTTTAATTCCTTCTTCTATAAAATTTGAAGGTGAAAAGTAAAGGCTACAATATAGTTGGTGTCTTATGATCCACTTATAATAATGTAGCTATATCATCATGTGATCTCATTTCTTCACATGGTAAGCATATACTTCTCCTCAACATAAATAACTAAAATATTAGGATTTTCATTATTAATCATCTCTCCTTTCTTAATGAACGATATTTATTTTGAATACCCATGTAATCTCATCATCATAGAGCTTTAGTAGGGAAGTGATGATCCCTATGGAATTCCCATCTCTTCACGTGACCTCATTATATAGGTAGTGTGGAATATATTTATATCCAACTAAAGGAATCGTGTTTCCTTATTTGATCATACCTATGGATCACCTCAATATTCATACATTAATCTTATTTAAGCATCATTCAACTCATCATTCATGTGGAAAACAAATTCTCAAAGACTTGGGCTTCTCTATTATTCACATGACAATGTTATCACTTGCAACATCTTCATTTCTTCATTCAATTTTCATGCATGCAAGTGAAACCACATGAATTTTTCATTTTGATTATACTTGTGCATTAATACAAGAATTTAATTCTTCTAAAGTAATTTCTTCTTATGGTGACATCATGGCTTGGGGTCCTCTAATCATGCATGGTAGTGTATGAATATAGTCTGAAAAAAATGATTTGGACCTCACCTTGATATCAGGAAGTCAAAGCATCCACTATTTAATAAAGTTGATATATGGTTTGTTTTGAGGACATTGAATGTAAAAACGTGCATGCAAAAGCCTCTTCATCGAGGAAGGAGGAAAAAGATGAATCCTTCTTGATTAAATTTCTCACATTGAACAAATCAGATAGTGGATGAAATATGTGTATCATTTAACGTGGGTGAACAGTATGCATACTTCACATGTCCCACACCAGATCTTCCATCATTTGAGGCACACTTAATATTAAAACTAATTGTTCATATTTCTTGAATTGGAAATGGGATTTGACACCCATAACACTATCACACACCACCCTCACTAGGCTGTACCACACCTGTGTTATCCATCCAGTCACTTCCGTGCACATTTTTGCGCCATCCTGTAGGCGTTATACATTCCCATCATTAGGTGCTCCATATGGGAACTATTCTTCCTCCTACTACTCCCATGACTAGATGGAGGTCTATCTACCCACCTAACTAATTTTTTTAGATCCATTCGATTGGTTAGGTAGTTGGCCATGTTTTTGGTAAAACTTCCATAAAAGGGTTAGCCGATTACCTATATAACAATAAGCCATATTCTTTATGAAATTACTAACTTTTTTCATGGAAACCTTCAAATCCTCATGAAAATAAATATTTTCATAGTCTTCTTAAACTTTTTGTAAATATTTTTTTCTTCATAAAATTCCTTTTTCATAGGTATTTAATTTTTAATATTAGTTCAAATAATCATCACATTTAACATGGATAATTTCTCAAGCATGACATCCAATGTCATAAAGTGATTCCATAATAATTACACAATAATATTCACTTCCACAAAGCTCATCAAACACATATTGACACAAAATTGAAAAAAATGCAACAATTGGTCTCAAAAGTTACACATTTTATAAAAAAATCAGGATGGAAAGAGTACCATTCAAAATAGTGGAGTAATTTTCTTCTCTAAAGCATGTAATTATTTTAATACCAAAGCTAAAAACCCAATTTTTGAATAAACATAATATTTTGGAGTTCTTAAGGATATATGGGATATTTATTATACTAAATTTTGAGTACCGGTGTTTAAGTGTAACTGGGTTGATAGTAACAATGGTATGAAACATGATGAGTATGGATTTACACTTATTGATTTGAAAATATTTAGTTTCAAAGAGGAATCATTTATCTTGGGATAACATGAAAAATAGATATTTTAAATCTATAAATTCTGATAAATTCTATAATTTTTATATTAATTTCTATTTTCATCCATTTCAGTTATACATTATATGATTAAATAGGTATAATTTCATTTTTTTGTGCCTATTTCTATATATTTATCATTTTATGATATTCATTTTTCCTCATCTATATTAGTTAAAATAATCGATATAATTTTCTTTTTATTATTAGATTTCATTTTTTTACTTTTAACAACCATTTAAATATAACAAAATAAGAGAACATAGATTTTTTTTGAATTTATATATTTAAATAATGAGCATGGAGGAATAGGAACATTTAAAAAGATATGTGTTCATTTTTAATATTAATATACCTATAGTAATTAAATTATTTAATGAATTTTTTTTTCATTAATTTATTTTTAGCACTATCGGTGAGCCTCCCATGGTAGGGTGTTCATTTTCTCTAGAGAAGACAACACCCTAAGTTAGTAGACATAGGATTACACATTTACCAAAAATTTAAATTACTTGTGGGGGAGGTTTAGAATTGAAATTTATGATAATAATACTCCAAAGGGATCAAATTAAAAGTATTTTTAGAGTTATATGGTCATGTAGAGTTTGTATAGGATTAATATTTTATATCCTGATTGGAGGAGCATCAATAAAAGGAAAAAGGTCATTTATATGTATGAAACCCTAAGACATTATCCAATATTTTTATTTTAGAATAAATATAATATTGTTGTTGGAATTATTTATACATAATGTTAAATTTATGCTACATACGACACTGAATTAATTGTGTTACATGCAAGACCGAGTTTTACTACCTTTTAAAAAAGAAACTATTTTAAAACTAAATTTTGAAAACTTTGTGAATTTTATTTTTAAAAATAAAAATCATTTTTGAATTCATAATGTCAAAATTATCTTTGGGTGAATTTTTTGGATTTTTCTAAGAAACTTGATTTTTTTGATGAATAGTGAAAATTATTGCAATTTAGTTAAAAATAGCCTTTTTATTTAAATAATTATTAATGATAAATTATATTTTATATTTTTTTAGATTTTAATTGGATCAATTATTCATCTATTTAAACAATTAAGATCATTAGAATCAATTTTACTTTGAAATTGAATATAAAAACTTAACAAACTTTTGAACGTTTTTATTCTTTAAAAACCTGTTATTTCACCTCGTCTCCAGAATTAGAATTAATCTTAATTTTCTCACTTTTGTGGTTTTAATTTTGAAAATATGAAATATAATGATTTAATTAGTATTATATTTTTGTTCTAATCAAATAAAATTAATTTTTTTGACCAAAATGATTAGTGAATGTGATTAAAATTAATTACAATGATTAAGGTATGATTAGGCATAATAAAGGACTAAGCCTTAATATTAAGGACCAAAATGACTTGGAAAATTTTCCAAAATCTATTGGATTCCAATAATTTTACTATTTCCCCACTCGGTTCTAAATATTTGTGTTATTGGGATATTATTAAATGAATGTCCCCTATATAAAAGGTTAAGTAAGGAAAAATACAAAAAGTGAACTTTCCTTACCTTTAAATTTTATAAAATTTTGAGATATGTAAAAAACATCATATTTTCAGTTATACATATTATTTATTAATATATATGGGTTATTTTTATCATAATAATTTATCAATAATTTTTATATATGGTTTAGTTACTTAAAATTCTTAATAAATGTCAATATAAGGATTATTTAGTTAATAATTAACTAAAATAAATGATACTATAAATATTAAAAGTGAAGTTAATTGATTGAATTATTGTCTTTATTTATTTTTATAGATTAATATATAATTATAGACACATCTAAACCTAATATATTTTAATTCAAATATAATATTGATATTTTAAAATTAACATTAAATAAATAATGTCAAAATTAACATTATTGTTATTTTACAATAAATAAATCTTATTAAATGAATTAAAATTAATAAAAAACCCATATTCTACCATGTGATTTTTAAGTTTTAAAAAATATTAAATATTTTCTATTAACGGACCAATTTATCTTTTATAATTAACATATTGACCCATATACTATAAAAACATTATTAACACAGTCTGAGTTCAAGCAGTGTTTTAGCACGTCACATGCGCTTGTTTTAAAATTAATTTCCAAAACACATGGGAATTTTATATTATAAATTAGATATAATTTTTATAATTAAGTTTAAAAATATTATCTAATAAATTTAACTTTAATTTAGTATTAATTGTTAAATTAATTAGATTAGAAAACTAGATGCTTTAATAAAAACCAAAATGATAAAATTTAGAAATCTTAGAAGTTAAGGAACCAAATTATTCAAATACACATTTTTTGTGTGTATGAGGTTTTTCTAGACCATTATTATCATTAAATCCCTTAATTTTCCATTTTGGAGGCACTTTAGGTAAGGTATACCGCCCATTATTGAATATCTTTTGGTATTTACAAAAGTGTCACTCCCCCTCCACTATAAAAAGAAGATCACTCAACCCATTACTCACATATCTCAATCCATGTTGGATCATAAAAAATCTATCAAAATAGTATCCTAACATCCCTCCCATATACCCAAATCCTCCCCTTGGGCTAAAAACCATCCAGGGAAGCTTTTGGTACAAACCAATAAAACTTTACCCGATTAAGAGGTAACACCTTCTCTCATGCTTTCTAGTTTCATTTCCATTTTCCACTACCTATACTCTTATTATTATATGATTACATAAAATCACTGGTATTGTAAATATACTATGATGTTTTTATTCTATGTTTTATACCTAAACTTACACACACCTCTATCTAATGGGTAACGAACATACTGTTTCTGTGTACGGTGAACTATTTCCTCACGAAACGATAATTGTTCAATTTTCCCCAACCACTTATCATGGTGGAAATTATGATAGATAAAATATTTATATATTATATATATTTTATTTAAAATATATTATTCTTATGTATTTTTTATTTATATCATACCTTTATGCTTTCCAATTTGAGTAAATACGATAATTTCATTTGAGGAAGTGTGGACTACCACCCCCTCAAAGCGATATGACTCATTCATGTCATACATGGAAAGTATAAAGGATGGTTTTAATATACATATGTAACATATATAACATATATATTATAATTTAGTTATAATATACATATATATCATTTATTTTTAATTCTTTTAATACAATAAATAAATGAAAGTAGCCTTTATGCGTACGTACGACCTACCGTCTCCACGAACAATGCACTTCATTTCTAATCTCCAAATACTATGGAATATTCTAAATACATATGTAATGAATATATAATATAATTAATTCATGGTTTACATTATTTAGATTATGATACCATGATATATATTTAATAAGAACAACAAATCACAAGTCAATACATACTTGAAGAAATGAGGCAATTGACTCATAAAATAGTTAAAATAATCAAAGAGTGTTAACAAAAAGGTAATAAAATATTACAAGAAGTTAATATATGATATTATTAAAATTATTATAGTTTTTATAAGTTATTAACATATTTTAAACCACTATACAGTAGTATAAATACCACCTGACAAAAGCAAGGTTACGGTAAGGGATTTTGTCTCAATTTATTTTCCATTGTGACATATTTTTTGTTATGCAACAATTCAGATTTATTTGGTTTATATATTTACCTTTTAAATGTTTTATCATGAATATATTTAATCTCATGATGTTATAAGTTTCATATAATTCATTTGGAATTATTATTTAAAGGTTTCAATGTGGAATGGGACACATTGGAATGTTTAAATGTTATTTTTCCTAAAGAATGATTTAATGTCCACAACCCTTATTATTAATTATCCTCTTATATAGTATTATTGATAAATCCATATTATTTATTCAATATGGATATTTTTTAAGGAATATTTTTTATTTTATTATGTAGTATGAGGAATTATTTGGACCGGTAGACATGGGTTGGGGAATGTTTAAGGAAAGCCCTATGGGTTGGGGACTAGTGAATGAAAGCCCCTCAATGCATCGGTAGCCTCATGAGATGAAATAGTTAGATAGCTGCCTTAGATGTGGTTTTACCCTATAGCTAAACCATCTCATGAAATTTATTGATGGTGATAGCTCTATGTACCTAGGAAACATGAAATCTAATAATTAAGCATTTCACTCATTTGAAATCAGTTATTATTTATCCATTATATTTTTCATTGACATATATATGGATTTATTTCAATTTTATTTTATTGATTAATGGATTGTACATCAGTTTATTACCTTTCCATATTGATTATTACTTTTATAGTTGCATGAATGGAAAGTTTATTCAGTTATTTACCTTTCCATAAATATTGATTCATTATTGCTTCTGTTTTATTTACCCTTACTGAGTATTTGAGCTCACACTTATTATGTTTCTTTCCCCATGTTATAAAGAGAATTTTGATTATTCTTTCAAGGATATATTTTATTTTCTTTTTATATGTATCATGTTTGTATTTCCTATTTCCCAATGTTTTATGGGTATCATGTATGTAATCTGGTTTTCCAAGACTGTTAAACTGAATGGTTATTTGGGATTATATTCCTTGTAATAATGCCAATGTAATGTAATAATGCACTGACTCTAAGCTTCTGTGGTTAGGGCACTATAGTAGGTATCATAGGGAAGTTTAGTAGAAACCATGGAATCTTGATTTAGAAAAAATATATTAGGTATCACAATACGATAGACATTGAGTATAAGAGTATAAGAACATCCTATAATTTTGGTAAAGTAGAGATTATGTGGGTATTCCTAGAAATACGTCACTATCTAGATACTACAAGTGGAACTAGTTCTAGCACATATATACCTAAGAGTAAAAACTCTGAAAAGGTGTTTTGGGCCTGACTCGGGGTAACCTGGTACATAAAAATGGGCCTTACTATGTACCTGGTTTGACACTCCTAGGGGATATGCTTAGGATAATTCATATTTTATTTACCTACCATTGTGAATGATTTAAAAGTAATGATTTCCCTAATCTATCCAACATTTATGCTTCTAGGACTTACGATGCATAAATTTATGTTATGTGTTATACCATGTTTAGAGTTATAGGAACCTTATAATTTTATAAGTTAATCTAGTATATTAAACTATTTAGAAATGGTGTCTAGTAGAATTAATGAGAAATCTGCCAATGCACGTTACACAAATAGTGAGAAACATCATATCATTCATGGTCTTAAGATAAATTTTTTAAGGGAAATAGTCCCCCATGTATTATATTCCTATGAGAAAATAGTATCATGTGTTAAAAATATTATTAAAGAATTATTCAAGTCCTATGGATTTGAAGGGAAGAAGAGGATGGAAGAGAAAAATATGGATAAAGGGAAGAAGGGAAAGAAGAATTTTCCAACACATGATAATTTTGGAAGGAATCACCCTGGTAAATGCTTAAAGGGAATGAGATTTTTTTATAAGTGTATAGAAAAAGGACACAAAGTTTCCAATTATAAGGGTAAGAAAAAGGTTTCCAATTTTCAATTATTCCACTGCAAGAAGATGGGACACTCTGCAAGTCAATGTCCCAATATTCAAAGGAATATACCACCGATGATGCTATTGGATAGTGATGAAGTTTTGATACTGCCACAGATGAAGATGAATGACTAATATTCCTGTTTAATAATTATTTCATTTGAATATTTTATTAGTAATGTAATGGTTATAAGAGTTTTGGAATATATTAGGATTGTACTACAATACTTTTTCATTAAGGATATGTTGAATGATACCAAGAAAAGTTATTTAGTAGAAAGATACATTTTTTGAAAAAAAACATGATTGAGGGAAATAAAAACCTTAATATATTTCTAATGTTAAGACAATGATGAAGAAATAACTTATTGGATGAGTGTTAACTACCTTGGAACTAATTAATGACTTGTGGACAAGTGGTCTATGATATCACTAATATAGTTTTCAATACTTTTGGATTTAAGGAATATATCCAATAACATGTGTCTTACTTAAGTAATAAGGAAGAATTCATGTTTCTAATAATGTTTTATGGTAATTCGAGTTATTATCATATTTCAAAAGGATACATGATGAAGTTATTCACATGTTTGGAATGAGAAAATTAAAAGGTCCTTCATTTTGATTAAAGGCTAATGATAAGTTCACTTTGGAAGTTTAGTGACTTTAATTAAAAAGTGATTGGATCATAATCTATTGGAAAATTTAACCATTTATAAAATGGTTTAATATGATCATTGTATGAGATTTTAGACGGTAATGTATTACTTCATTATATTTTTGTATCATGTGTTAAGAGATGGAGTAGAAATAGTTAAAGGCATAATCAATGGAATGGATTATATTTATAGAAACATATATTTACTTATATTCTTATGGAGTGAAATAATTCCTTAACTATAGAAACAAATTGCTGTGAAACAATTTTTTTTTCTTATCATCATCATTTTTTAAGATATCAATAACCTTTACTCACACTAATGGTTTATGGTCTTGTGGACTACAACTTTCATCTGAACATGTTCTCTAGCACTCTCCATTACAACTTGATTGTTGGATTTTTCTTCCATATACATCTTTCCATTTTCCAACTATGTTCTCATACAAGGGAACCTAGTTACATGATGATTGTTATTTCCTTTATCTCTTAATAATAATATGTGGTATTAACCCTTTTTACAATGTGGGTCTTTCAACAATAGTTTATTTTAGATCCCTTGATTACTAAGATCAAGCTTAAATTGTGTGGATGATATTTAATTAAGGTGGGTAGAATATGACACCCCAAGACTTTATAATATTTTTCTTTTAGAATAAATATAATTTTTTTGAAATCATTTATACACAATGTTAAACTTACACTACAAACGACACTAAATAAACTTGTGTTACGCGCAACACTGATTTTTACCACCTTTTAATGGAGAACCTATTTTAAAAATAAATTTTGACACCTTTATGAATTTTATTTTTAAAAATAAACATAATCCTTTAATTCATAATTACAAAATTATCTTAGGTCATTTCTTTATATTTTTCTAAGAAAATTCATTTTCTTCATGAATAGTGAAAATTACTACAATTTAGTTAAAAAACATTTTCATTTAAATAATTATTAATGATAAATTATATTTTATATTTGTTTTAGGGTCACATTAGATCAATTATACATCTATTTAAACAATTAATTTCATTAGAATTAATTTTACATATAAATTGACTATAAAAATTTAACAAAATTTTGAATTTTTTTCTACTTTAAAAACCAGTTATTTCTCCCTATCTGCAGGATTAGCGTTAATATTAAATTATCACTTCTATAATTTGAATTTTTAAAATATGATGTATGCAGATGTAATTAGTATGATATTTTTCTTCTAATAATATCAACTTAATTTTTTTGACCAAAATGATTAGTGAATGTGATTGAAATTAATTACAGTGATTAAGGTATAATTAAGCTTAATAAGGGACTAAACCTTAATATTAAGGACTAAAATGACTTAGAAACCTGTACAAAATCCACTGGATTCTAATAATTTTACCATTTCCACACTTGTTTTGAAATATATGGGTTATTGTGATTTTATTAAATGGAAGTTCTCTATATAAAAGGTTAAGTAAGGAAAAGGACAAAAGGGAACTTTCCTTACCTTTAACATTTATAAAATTTTGAGATGTAAAAAACATCATATTTTTTATTATACATATCATTTTCTAATATAGATGGGTTATTTTTATAATAATAATTTATCAATAATTTTTATATATGGTTTAGTTACTTAAAATGCTTAAGGAATATCAATATAGTGGTTATTTAGTTAATAATTAACTAAAATAAATGATATTGTAAATATTAAGAGTGAAGTTAATTGATTGAATTATTATATTTATTTATTTTTGTAGATGAATATATCATGATACACACCTGTAAACCTAATATATTTTAATTACAACATAATATTGATATTTTAAAATTAACATTAAATAAATAATGTCAAAATTGATATTATTGTTATTTTACAATAAATAAATGTTATTAAATTAATTAAAATGAATAAAAATACTATATTATTCCTAGTGATTTTTAATTGTTAATAAATATTAAATATTTTCTATTAATATACCAATTAATCTTTTATAATTAACGTATTGACCTGTATACTGTAAAAATGTTTCAAACATGGTCTGGGCTCAAGCAGCATTTTAGCACGTCACATGCGCTTGTTTTAAAATTAATTTACAAAACACATGAGAATTTTATTTTATAAATTATATATAATATTAATAATTCAGCGTATCTATATTTTCTAATAAATCTTACTTTAATTTAGTCTTAATGGTTAAATTAATTGGATTATAAAACTAGATTCTTTAATTAAAACCAAAATGATAAAATTTGGGAATCTTAGAAGGTAAGGAACCAAGTTATTAAAATGCACATATTTTTGTGTGTATGAGGTTTTTATTGAACATGATTCTCCTTTAATAAATTATTTTTTCATTTTTTATCCACTTTAGGTAAGGTATACCACCCATTATTGAATACCTTTTAGTATTTACAAAAGTGTCACTCCCCCTCCACTTTAAAAAGGAAAGAACTCTACCCCTTCCTCACACCTCTCAAGAAAAATTGGCTCATCAAAACACTATAAAAATATACTTAAAACGTCCATAAAATTGACTTATAAGCCTCCCATTTGTTATAAAACCATCCAAGGAATCTTTTAGTACCAACTGAAAGAATTTACCCAATTAAGAGGTAACGCCTTCTCTCATGCTTTCTAGTTTCATTTCCATTTCCACTCCATATACTCTTATTATTCTATGATTACATAAAAAAACTAGTATCCTTAATATACTAGGATTTTTAATGTTAATGGTTTGACCTACACTTACACACACCTCTATCTAATAGGTAACAAAGATATTATTTCTGTGTACGGTGAACTACTGACTCACGAAACGATGATTGTTCAATTTTCCCCTACCACCTATCATGGTGGCCATTATGATGAAAAACCTATTTATATATGATATATATTTTATTTAAAATGTATTATGATTCTGTAATTTTTATTTATAACATAACTTTATGCTTTCCAAGATGAGTAAATATGATAATTTTATTTGAGGAAGTGTGGACTACCGCCCCCTCAAAGTGATATGACTCGTTCATGCCATATATGGAAAGTATAAATGATGGTTTTAATATACCTATTTAAAATATATAACATATATATTATAATGTAATTATAATATAAATATGTATCATTTAATTTTAATTCTTTAAATACAATAAATAAATTAAATTAGCCTTCATGCGTACATATGGTCTACCATCTCCACGAATGGTGCACTTCATTTCTAATCTCCAAATACTATAGACCATTATAAATACATATGTACTGAATATATAAGATAATTTATTCATGGTTTACATTCTAGAGATTAAGAGATCATGATATATAATTAATGATAACAAAAAATCACATGTCAAAACATACTTGAGAAAACTAGGTAATTAACACCTAAAATAGTTAAAATAATGAAAGAGTGCTAACGAACGGGTAGTAAAATATTGTAAAAAGTTAATATATGATATTATTAACAAGATAAAAGTTCTAGTATAATTTAGTAACAAATTTTAAACCACTATACAGGATAATAAAGACCACTCAATAAAATGAAGGTTACGGTAAGGAATTTTTGTCTCAATTTCTTTTCTATTGAGACATAATTTTTATTATGCATCAATTCACTTTTATTTTGTGTATATATTGCCCTTTTAGATGTTGTATCCTGAATATACTTACTCTCATGATGTTATAATTTTTATTTAATTATTTTTAATTATGATTTAAAGGTTTCAATTTAGAATGGGACACATTGGAATGGTTAAATATTATTTTTCCTCGAGAATGATTTAATGTTCACAATGTAACATCCTAGGTAAATAAAGAGTATGAAAATTTTATATTTATTAATATTTGTGAATTAAATATTAATTTTACTTTAAATAGTATTCTATGTTCTACGGGGTACCAAACACGCAACAATGGGTTTCTCTGAAATCTTATGTTGTACACAAGGCTGAGCCATACTGAGAAAAATAAAAATAATATAATATTATTATTTTAAAATGGTAGTTAACGCCTAACCATTGTATTGGAGGGAATATAAAGAACTAACCATATTATGATTAAACATTTTTCTTAAATGTTTTTACATCTATACAATAAATTTTAGGGGATTAAAATGAGAATGAATCCAATTTTAAGCATGAAATACTCTAATAATTTTAAAAGGTCGTTTTACCGCCTTTTGATGGAGAACCCTTTTTAAATATAGTGTATGTCACTTTTATATGTTCTATTTGAAAAAATAAACTTCTTATTTAGAATTGAGACATCAAAATTTACTTTGGGTAAATTTTTGGTACTATTCTGATAAAGTTCATTTTTTAAATGAATAGTAAAAAATACTAATTTTTAATTCAAAACTGCCTTTTCATTTAAATAATTTATATAGTTATATTATACTTTTAATTGGTTTTAATGTGTAATTAGATTATATTTTTATCATTTAATCCAACTTTTGTCATTATAAGTAATTTCACTTTGAAATTAGACATAAACACATGTCAATATTTTGGTAGTTTTTACTTCTTAAAAGCACACTTTTTTGGTTTTGACAATGGGAATTAATTTTAAATTAATTTCTGAAAATTATGTGTTTTGAATTTGGATAAATGGATTCCATGTTTAGAATCAAGAGTTCCAAATTGTGTAAATATTTATGTTTTATTTTTAGACATTATGAATAGTAACTCCAGTAAGTTTTATTTAGCATAGTTAAAGGGTAAATTTTGTAAATAAGGATACAAAAATAATATTATAGTAACATTAAACTACTCGAAAACATGTCCAAATAATATTGGATGATACATGTCCAACAATGGTCATCCTTGGGTCGATTTGGGGACCCCATGGAGCAAATTGGATTTGAAAATGATATTTTATAAGAATTAATTTAAAGTAAAGAAAAATGTAACATAAACATATATCTTTTACTAAAAACATTATATAGGGTTATATAAGTGATATTTTCGACTATAAATAGTCATTATAAAAATAAAAATATTTTCTAATTCATTTTATTTTAGTTATAATTTTTATACATCAAATAAATAATTATATTTATGACACAATGATAATGTAGTGATTACCTTATTAATGAATGATTTAAATAAATGAGATTATAAATATTAACATAATTTTTTTTGAAAATTTTTATGCCATACAATATTTTTATGAATGATTATGACTTTTAAAATTTAAATTAATGAAGTTTTTTCAAAAGAATTAAGTTTTTATGGATTTTTAAAAAGTCGTGATATGAATAGTATAAAAAATTGACATAAATGTGTTTAAAAAAAATACTATTTTATTAAATAATATAATAGTCCTAAAAATCTAATATTTGGCCAAATAACTTATATAATGTTGAAAATGTCATTAATGAACCACTTTAGGTTTTATTGGCATTTTATAGAAACTATATTAACCAGAGTTTTTTTTTGAGAAAAGTTATTAACCATAGAGTATGAATATACAAGAAGATGTGGTAAGAGTTAAATTAGTTAACTAAGGGTTAAAGCTAAAAGATAAGGTTATATTTGTGACCTAGACTTGTATAAAACCTATTGTTTGAGTGGTTTGCGACCCAAAAGCATATTATCGTTGAAATAAATGACTTTGGGACCATTTGAAGCCGAAAATCATTTTATAATAAAATAATATTTTAATATCTTCCTAAAGTTCCCCTCCTCCCTCTTATAAAAAGGCATCACCTCTAACCATTACTTTCACCTCTAAAGCCCCTTGTATCATCCAACCTCTTCCAAAATAAGCTAAAAAAACCATCTATTACTCCTAGAATCCTCTCCTTGGTCATAAGGCAATTCAAGAAATCCTTTTAGCTTAAATAAAAAGGAGTTACTTGATTTGAGGTAATGTCTTCTCTCAAGATTATTTCATTTATTTTCCATCTACAACCCCATAAACTCTATTTATTCCATTATTTTATAAAAAACCAGTATATTCAATATACTCATATGTTTTTATGATAAGGATTCAAACTACACTTTCGTACACCTCCATCTAATTGATACGGACATACTATTTCTTTGTACGAAGAACTACTACCTCATGAAACGATGATTGTTAGATTTTTATCTACCACCTCACATGGTGGAAATTATGATTTAACTGTATTTATATGTGATATATATTGTATTTATATTGTCTCTATTCTTATGTATTTTTCATTTATATCATACCTTTATGGTTTCCATAATGAGTAAATATGATAATTTCATTTGAGGAAGTGCGGACTACCGCCCCCTCAAAGTGATATGACTCATTCATGCCATACATGGAATGTATAAAGGATATATTTAATGATCTTAAGTAATGAATATAAAATATTATATTAAATTTTAATTATAATATACATATTTATCATTTATTTTTCATTCATTTTAATATGAAAAATAAGTGAAATTAGCGTCTATGCGTACGTATGGCTTATCGTCTCCATGAACGGTGCATTTCATTTCTTATCTCCAAATATTATCTACTATTATAAATACTTATATATACTGAATATATATAATGTTTAAATACTGAATATAATTTTGGAGATAATGGACTTTTGACCCCATGGACAATTTATAATTAGAACATGTTCATTTTTGACTCATGTACCAAATATTAACAAAATGATTGATACTAACTAAATAATTATGTAATGTTTTTAATATATTAATAAGTGATATAAGATGAATAATAAAATTGAAAAAGGTTCTAAAGAAAGTATAAATTAACTTAAGTTTATTATTCAGGAAGAACAAGGAACATACATGATGAGTCAGATTTAAGGTAAGGGAATTCATCTCAATCTCCTTTCATTGAGGAAACTTTTGGTTTATAAAAGACCTTATTTTATATGGTGTATAATTATACCATTTTTATTTTAATTTCTTTCAATATTTTTCAAAAGGAATATTTTGTTTTACGAATTGCTTTACTAATCAACAAAGGGAATGTTTCTTTTTAACGTACGCGGTGACAACGACCTTTCTGCTGCCACAAGCATTCTTTGATAATTTGATTCCTTAACAAGATGTAATGTTTTTAAAAGGAAAATAACTACCATATTCATTTTTTACGTATTTTGTTATATAAAATGGTTTGAGAAAGTATTTATTATGTCAATATCTTGAAATTATATATTTTTATTGCAATATGGAAATGTTATATTTCCTTTATGCTTATTTTAAGTGTTATGATTATCTTATGGTTCTTGGGAATTATTTACGTATATGGGTGGTTCTATGATAAACCTAGGATTGGTGAGCCTGAGATAGCTCTCTAATGAATTGGGTAATGTGATGGAGGTAAACATTAATGTTTCTCCAAAGATATTTAGGGAATATACTGTGATGGGTATTCCAAATGTAAATCCCTATGTAGTTGTGGATTCTACAATGTAAGTATGTTATAGATTCCAAAAGTTACCATTGTGATTTATGATTTCTATCTATTATTCATAAATATTATGATTTCATGAGGTATGTTAAAGATATTATGTTTTCTGAGTGAAAAGTATGATTTCATTGATTGTACATATTGACAGAATAATGTTTTCTTTCATTATTTTATGACCCTTACTGATATTTTTATGTTTATCCCAAGTTTTTGAAATGTTTTTCATAGGGTATAAGGAAGGGTAAGAGAAATGAATAATTCAAGAATATTTATATCTAGAAAATAATTCTTGTTTTATTTAATTAGTTTTATTTTTGTGAAAAAAATGGTTATAGTAGAAGTGTCTACTTTGTAATATTTGAGATGTAATGTAATAGTTATGGCATAATTCTCTAAAACTCTAAATCTAAAAAGATCCTCAATGTTTAATTCTTGACTTAACTCAAGATTATGTAATGTTTAAGGATGGGGCCTTATAGTTGGTATCCTAAAGAGGTTTAGACAACTTTAGTAGTTAGGATATTGTTAAATTAATATCCATAAATTATTTTTTACTTTAGGGTAATATTGAAATGATATTGCATTTGAAGATTACCATGTTGCTTCACCTAAGATATTTCTGTGTACATAATGGTTTTCCACAGAAGAAACATGGAAACTATGATGGGACGACATCAAGAGGAAAACAACCTTCAAAATTAGCAACTTGAAATGGTTGGAATTGAAACTGAATAGTGTGTTGTGGTGATGGAACAGTTGACTCAAGCTATAAATAGTGGTGGTATCCATGCACAATATCAACTAGATAAACCATAGAGGAATATTTCAGTATTGGATCATTTCATGAGGCAACATCCCTCACCATTCAGAGGATCATCTGACCCCGTTCTAGCTGAAGGGTGGATTAAAGCATTGAAAAATATTTTCGATGTCATGGGGTGTTCATAACATCAGAAAGTTAGCCTTGTTGTTTACCGTTTTGAAGGTGAAGCAGATCAGTGGTGGTCGATGGTTAAAAATATTAGGGATAGTGAGTATATTGATGCTCTTTATTGGGATGAATTCAAAGGTATGTTTCTTGAGAAATATTTTCCTAAGGCAGCTAGACTTATAATGGAAGGACAATTCTTGGAATTGAGGCAGGAGGATGACTCAGTGGCTGCTTATGAAGCAAAATTCACTCGACTAGAAAGGTATGCTTAGAATTTTATATGGGATCTTGATAGTAAAATCAATCATTTTTACTCAGTATTAAATCAAAAGCATCTAAGGGGTTTAGCTTCATGTAAGTTTAAAAGTTATGAAAAACATGTTCGATATGCAGAGCAGGTGGAAATGGAGTTGGTTAATGATCAGGTGTTCTTTGAAAAACAACAGAATAAGAGGTTGAGGTGGCAGATGAAAGGTAAGAACTCTTCAAAAAAGTTTGATGGTAATAAACTTAAGTTTATAGTTTGTGAAAATTGTGGTAAAAATTACACTAGGTAATGCATTTTGGAATCTAGTAAGTGCTTCTGATGTGGTAAAATGGGACATAAGGCTTGTAATTTAACTAAAAAAGATTAGGGTAATGGTAATAAAAAAACTAATTTACAGTCAGTAAAATGTTTTAAGTGCAATGAAATGGGTCATTATACAAATGAGTGTCTGACAAAGAACTCAAATGATGGAAAACATCCAAACTACAAGTAGAAAAGGGTGTTGAAATCCTTTGAAACTAATTTAGTAGATGTTGGGCCATCAAATGAAGTAATATTCGGTACAATGTTTGTTTATTCAGATTATGTCAATGTGTTCTTTGATTTAGGGTCTACACATTATTTCATTTCTGATAAATTTTCTATTAAATTGGGAATTCCATCTCAAGATATGAATCATGAACTTGTGGTAAAAACACCTAGAGGAAATTTTGAGAAAAAAATAAATTATAAGAACCTTCTTGTACTTGTGTGCTGAAATAATCTACCTACAAACCTTATTGTTTTACCTCTAATAGAGTTTGATGTTATTTTGGGTATGTATTGGATTTCTGTTTATCATGCTAAGATTAACTTCAGAGCTAAATAGGTTTCTTTTCAGAAATAATTTCAGTTTTTTTACAAGAATAGAACCTTACTTTTGATAACACATCAGGAAGTTAAGAAACTAGTAAATGATGGAAATGACTGTTACCTTGCACATATTGCTGAAAACATAGGAATTGTTCAAATTAATGATGTACCCAAGGTCAATGAGTATCTAGATGTTTTTCCTGTTGAGTTTCCTAGTATAATACATGACCGAGAAGTTGAATTTACAGTTGACTTAGTCTGTGATGCTAATCAAATTTCAAAACCCCCTTATCGAATGGCTCAAATTGAACTTTTAGAGTTAAAGAAGTAATTTCATGAGTTATTAGGTAAAGGTTTCATTTGACCTAGCACATCACCATGGGGTGATCCTATGTTTTTTTAAAAAATATGGCCCATGATGCTTTGAATTGATTATATATCCTTGAATAACATAACTATTAAGAACAAGTATCCTTTGACTCACATCGATGATTTTTTTGATCATCTCCAGGGAGATCTATATTTTTCAAAGATTGACTTGAGGTTGGGGTACCATCAGTTGAATGTAAAGGAATCATACATTAAAAATACCACATTTCATACTATATATGGCCATTGTGAATTTTGTAGTTATGCCTTTTGGGTTAACCAATGCACCTACTGTATTCATGGATCTAATGAATATAATTTTCAATGAGATCTAGGATAAGATTATGGTTGTGTTTATTGATGATATTTTATTATATTCTAAAAGTAAAGAGGAGTATGAAAGTCATTTAAGGGTTGTCTTGCAAGCCTTAAAAGAAAAGAAATTGTATGGGAAATTTAGCAATTATGAGTTTTGGTTATAATAAATTTCATTCCTTGGTCACATTGATTCTAAAGATGGCATAATTTTTGATCCTGCTAAAACAAAAGTTTTTTAAGAATGGCCAAGACCCACAAATATAACCGAGATTCGTAGTTTTCTTGGTTTAGAAGGTTATTACTAGAGGTTTGTTGAAAAATTTTCACGGTTATCTAGCCCACTGACTAAGTTAACTCTAAAAGGTGTTAAATTTATTTTGACAAAAGAATGTGATGATTGTTTTCAAGAATTGAAAAGATTATTGGTGAATGATCCATTTTTGGAACTGCCTTCCAGAAATGGTGAATTTTTTATCTATAGTGATTCTTCGTTGAAAAGACTTGGTTGTGTTCTTATGAAGAATGATTAGGTAATTGCTTATGATTCACATTAATTGAAACCTCATGAGTTAAATTACCCTACACATGATTTAGAATTAGCTGCTGTTGTTTTTTCTTCAAAAATTTGGAGGCATCATTTGTATGGAGTAAAGTGTGAAATATATACTGATCAAAAATTTTTGAATTATATAGTCACTCAAAAAGAATTAAACATGAGACATACGAGATGGCTGGAATTAATCAAGGATTGTGATTTCACGATGCATTACCATCCGAGAAAGGTAAATAGAGTTCCTGATGCTTTGAGTCGAAAGAGTAATGCTACATTAACCATGATATGTTTGGAATGAGATCATTTGGTTTTTGATTTGATGAATTTTAGATTGGAAGTTGTTGGTGTAGGGAATTCCTCTGTTTTGTTTTTGGTGGCAGTGAAATCGTCACTAGCAGACAGAATAAAGAAAGTGTAGAAAGAAGACAGTGAGTTGAAGAAAAACATAGAATTGGTTCAGAAGGGTAAACTACCAAAATTTAACATTTATAAAAATTGTTTTTTGAGGTTTGGAAAGAGGAAGTGTATGCCTTGTGATTCATAGTTGAAGAAATAGTTGTTACGTGATGCACATAGTTCTCTATTTTCAGTTCATCCTGGAAGTACTAAAATGTACAGAGATCTTCAGGAGTATTACTGGTGGGATGGAATGAAAAGAGATATTTTTGAATTTACTATGTAGTGTTTGAATTGTCAACAAGTTAAAGTAGAATGGCCATTACCGAAAGGGATGATTCATCCTTTTCTAATTCCAGTGTGGAAATAGGAAAATGTGTCTATGGATTTTGCGGTGGTATTACCAAAGACTTCTCAGGGTAACAATGAAATTTGGGTTATTGTTAATCGATTGACTAAATATACTCATTCTATTCCTATATGAGATACTCTGTATCTAGATAAACTTTAACAATTTTATATTAAAAATATAGTCATATTACATGGAGTTCCCCTCTCCATCGTATCTGGTCATTATCCCAGGTTCACTTATAAATTTTGAAAGGGCCTTTAGAAGTCGTTGGGTACTAAATTAAATTTTAGTACAACTTTTCATCCATAATCAGATGGGAAGTCAAAATGAACAATTCAGACCTTGGAAGATATGCTACATGCTTGTTCAATGGATTACCAGGGAAGTCAGTACTAACATCTTTCTTGGGTTGAGTTTTCTTATAATAAAAGTTTTCATTATAGTATACCGATGGAGCCATTTGAGGCATTATATGGAAATCAGTGTCCAACTCCAGCTCTTTTGGATGAATTAGATGAAATGAAGTTGATTGGACTAGAATTGGTAGAAGAGATGGTAGAAAAAGTTTAGTTGATTCAAAATCACATGAGAATAGCTCAGAGAAGGCATAAAAGTTATGTGGATAATCGGAGGAAGGATCTTTCTTTCGAGATAGGTGATCATGTCTTTCTCAAAGTTTCTCCATGGAAAAGTGTAATGCGTTTTGGTAAGAAAGGAAAGCTAAGTCTGAGGTTCATTGGACCATATGAAATCCTGAAGAAATTTGGATCAATTTCCTAAAAAGTGGATTTACCTCCAAGTTTATCCTAGGTACACAATTTTTTTCATGTTTCAATGTTGAGAAAGTATATTCCATATCTATCTCATGTTTTGAGTCCAAAGGTAGTTCAGTTGGAAGAGAATATTTCTTATGAGGAAAAACCAATCTAGATTCTTGACCAAAGAGAGCAAGTGTTGTGGAATAAGTTAATTCACCAGAAATAATATGGTTAAAGAGTCAATATGGGAATCTGAAAATTCTATGAGGGATAAATACCCCCACTTATTTGATAAGTTAATAAAATTGCGAGGATGTAATTTTTAAAAAGGGGGAAAGGATGTAACATCCCAAGTAAATAAAGAATATGACATTTTCATATTTATTAATATTTGTGAATTAAATATTAATTTTACTTTAAAGGGGGTTCTATGTTCACTGGCGTACCTGACATGTAACAATGGGTTTCTCTAAAATCTTATGTTTCACACAAGGCTGAGTCATACTGGGAAAAATAATAATAATATTATATTATTATTTTTAAAATGGTAGTTAACATATAGTTGTTGTATTAGTGAGAATGAACATAAGTAACTATATTATGATTAAACAGATTTATTAAATGTTTTTACATTTATATAATAAATTTTAGAGGCTTTAAATGAGAATTAATCCAATTTTAAGCATGAAATACTCTAATAATTTTAAAAGGTTATTTTACCACCTTTTTATGGTGACCCCTTTTTAAATCTAGTTTATGTCACTTTTATATGTTCTATTTTACAAAATAAACTTCTTATTTAGAATTGGGACATCAAAATTTTCTTTGGGTAAATTTTTGGTATTTTTCTGATAAAGTTCGTTTTTTAATGAATAGTAAAAAATAATGCTTTTTTTAATTCAAAATTATCTTTTCATCTAATTAATTTATATAGTTAGATTGTAATTTTAATTGGTTTTAAAGTGTAATTGGATTATATTTTTATCATTTAATCCAATTTTTGTCATTGTAAGTAATTTCACTTTGTAATTGGACATAAACACATGTTAATCTTCTGGTAGTTTTTACTTCTTAGAAACACACTTTTTGGTTTTGACAACAGGAATTAATTTTAAATCAATTTCTACAACTTCTATATTTTTAATTTAGAGAAATGGATTCCATATTTTTAATTATGAGTTCAAAATTGTGTAAATAGGTACCTTTTATTTTTAGACATTATGAATAGTAACTTTAGTAATTTTTTTATTTACCATGGTTAAAGGGTAAATTTGGTAAATAAGGGTAAAAATAATATTATAATAATATTAAACTACCCTAAAATATGTCCAAATCATATTGAATGATACATGTCCTACCATGGTCATCCTTGGGTCGATTTGGGGACCCCATTGAGCCACTTGGATGAAAAAATGACATTTTAGAAGAATTAATTTAAAGTAAAGAAAAATGTAACATAAACATGTATCTTTTACTAAATTTCTTTTATGAGGTTATATAATTGATATTTTTGACTATAAGTAGTCATTATAAATATAAAAATATTTTATAAATCATGGTATTCTATTTATAATTTTTAGACATCAAATAAATAAATATATTTATGACATAATGATGATGTAGTGATTACCTTATTAATGAATGATTTAAATAAATGAGATTATAAATATTAAAATAAATTTATTTTGAAATTTTTTTATGCCATAAAATAATTTTATGAATAGGTATGAATTTTTATATTTTAATTAATGATATTTTTTCTAAATAATAAAGTTATTGTGGATTTTTAAAAAGTTATGATATGAATAGTACAAACAATTGGCATAAATGAGTTTTTAAAATAAATACTATTTTATTAAATAATATAATAGTTATAAAAATATAATATTCAGCCAAATGACTTAGATAATGTTTAAAATTTCATTAATTAACCACTTGAGGTTCTATTTTCATTTTATGATAACTATATTAACCATATAGTATGAATACATAAGAAGACATGGTAAGAGTTAAATTAGTTAATTAAGGGTTAAAGCTAATAGATAAGGTTAAATTTGTAACCTAGACTTGTCTAAAACCTATTTTTTGGGAGGTTTTCAACCCAAAAACATATTATCTTTGAAATAAATTACTTTGGGACCATTTGAAACCGAAAATCATTTTATAATAAAATAATATTTCAATACCCTCCTAAAGTGCCCCTCCTCCCTCTTATAAAAGGGAATCACCTTTGAACCTTACTCACACCTCTCACGCCCCTTGTCTCATCCAAAATCTACCCAAATAATCTCAAAAAATCCCTCAATTCCTCCTAGAATCATTTCCTTGGTCATAAGTCAATTCAAGTAATCCTTTTAGCTTAAATCAAAAGGAGTTACTTGATTTGAGGCAATGTCTTCTCTCAAGATTCTTTCATTTATTTTCCTTCTCCAACCCCTTAAAATATATTTATTACATTGTTTTATAAAAAAACCAGTATCTTAAATATACTAGTATGTTGTTATGAGAAGCATTCTAACTACACTTCCACACACCTCTATCTAATTGATATGAACATACTATTTCTATGTACGGCGAACTACTGTCTCACGAAACGATGATTGTTTGATTTTTCCCTAACACCTATAATGATGGAAATTATAATGGAACTATGTTTATATGTGATATATATTATATTTATATTGTCTCTATGCTTCTGTATTTTTCATTTATATCATACCTTTATGGTTTCCATAATGGTTAAATACGATTATTTCATTTGAGGAAGTGCGGACTACCGCCCCCTCCAAGTGATACGACTCGTTCATGCCATACATGGAATGTATAAAGGATGAAATTAATGAAATTATGTAATGTATATAAAATATTATATTATATTTTAATTATAATATACCTATGTATCATTTAGTTTTCATTCATTTAAATATGAAAATGAAGTGAAAGTAGCATTCATGCATACATACGGCTTATCGTCTCCATGAACAACGCATTTCATTTATTATCTCCAAATATTATGTACTATTATAAATACATATATATACTGGATATATATGTTATTTAAATCATTAATATCATTTTGGAGATAATTTACTTTTTACCCCATGGACAATTTGTAATTAGAACAAGTTTATTTTTGACTCAAGTACCTAATATCAACAAAATGACTGATATTAAATTAAATAATTATGTAATGTTTATAACATGGTAATAAGTGATATAAAAGGAATAATAAACTTGAGAAAGGATCTGAATCAAGTATAAATTAACTTAATTTTATTATTCAGGAAGAACAAGGAACATACGGGATGAGTCGGATTCAAGGTAAGGGACTTCGTCTCAATCTCCTTTCATTGAGGCATATTTCGGTTTATACATGACCTTATTTTATATGGTGTATAATTATACCCTTTTTCTTTTAATTTAATTCAATGGTTTTCAAAAGGAATCTTTTTTTATGAATTATTTTACAAAATGAAAATGGGAATGTTTCTTTTTAACATACGCGATGACAGTGACCCTTCCACCACTGCGAGTATTCTTTGATAATTTGATTCGTTAACAAGATGTAATGTTTTTAAAGGAAAAATAACTACCATATACCCTTTTTACATATTTGGGTATTAAAAATGGTTTGATAAATCATTGATTTTGTCAATATCTTGAACTAATATATTTTGATTGCAATGTGGAAATGTTATCTTTCCTTTATTCTTGTTTTATGTGTTATGATTATCTTATAGTTCTTGGGAATTGTTTATGTATATGGGTGGTTCCCTGATAAAATTAGAGTTGGTGATCCTGTTATAACTCTCCAATTCATTGGGTAACGTGATATAGGTAAACATTAATATTTCTCCTAATAGATTTAGGTAATATATTGTGATGGGTATTCCAAATGTAACTCCCTATGTAGTTGTGAAATATACAATGTAAGTATGTTATAAATGCCACAAATTAACTTTATGATTTATTATTTCTATGTGCTATTCCTAAATATTATTATTTCATGAGCTATGTTAAAGAGATTATGTTTTCTGAGTGAAAATTATGATTTCACTGATTGTATATATTGATGGATTAATGTTTTATTTCATTATTTTATGACCCTTACTGAGATTTTTATGATCATCCCATGTTTTTGAAATGTTTTTCATAGGGTATAAGGAAGGGTAAGAGAAAAGAAGAATTCAAGAAGATTTATATCAAGAAAAAAACTCTTGTTTTATTTAATGAGTTTTATTGTTGTGAAAAAAATGGTTAGAGTATAAGTGTATAGTTTGTAATATTTGATATATAATGTAATAGTTATGGCCTAATTCTCTACAACTCTAATCCTAAAAAGATCCTCAATGTCGAATTCTTGACTTAACTCAAGATTATGTAATGTTTAAGGCTGGGGCCTTATACACAACCATTTTTATTAATTATCCTCCTCTAAGGTATTATTGATAAATCCATATTCTTTATTCAATATGGATATTTGGTAAGGAATGTTATTTATTTGATTATTAAATATGGATATTTGGTAAGGAATATTATTTATTTGATTATTCAATATGAGGAATGCTTTGGACTGGTAGACATGGGTTGGGAACCATTTAAGGAAAGCCTTATGGGTTAGGGATCGATGAATGAAATCCCCTTGATGCATTGGTGGGATCATGAGATGAAATAGTTGGATAGCCTCCTTAGATGGGTTTTTACCCTATAACTCAACCATATTATGAAAGTTCTTGATGGTACAGGTTCTATGTACCTAGGAAACATGGTGTCCAATAATCAATCATTTTACACATTTAAACTTAATTATTATTTATCCATGACATTTTTTGTTGACATATATATGGATTTATTTCACTTTCACTTTATTTATTAATGGAAAGTTCATTAGTTTCTTACCTTGACATATTGATCATTCCTTATCTAGTTGTATGAATAGAAATTTTATTCAGTTATTTACCTTTCTATAAAGATTTATTCATTATTGCTTCTATTTTATTTACCCTTACTGAACATTTGTGCTCACACTTATTATGTTTATTTCCCTAGGTTATGAAGAAAAGAATTTTGATTAAGCTTTCAAGGATGATGTGTATTTTATTATTATATGTATCATGTTTTCATTTCCTATTTCACAATGTATTATGGGTATCATTTATGTACTCTGGTTTTCTAAGACTGCTAAACCGAATTGTCCTTTGGTATTATATTTCTTGTAATAATTCCAATGTAATGTAATAATGCACAAGCTCTAGGCTTCTGGGGTCGGGGCATTACACTATGAATCCATAATGGTAAAATTTCTCATTTAATTTATTTTTTTCTAATTTTTAAAATATTATATATTCCTTTAATGATATTAAGTTTATTTAATTATATATATCATTTTTATTTAAAGATATAAAAGAAACTAAAAGTAGATGGTTATCGTTTTCAATAGTTAGATGAGGAAATTTGAAAAAATGAATTCACATTATATTTTTTATGAACAATGGAATGAAAACTCATGTCTCAAATATGGGTTTAGAGATAGACTCCTAGGATAATTTTTTCAATTTTCAGTGAAATGAATCATTTATATCATGATTATTATTGATTATAAAATCAATTTGTAAAATTATTTTTCAATTAATTTAAAAATTATTTATTTATTATTATATAGCATTCTTTTTGGAGATCTCACTAATAGTTTCAGTCATAGAATTTATACCCTTAAGATTTATCATGTGGAGGGTATCAGTTACTTGAGGAGTAAGTGATTACTAAAAAACATATGAATTAATAGCTTAGTCCAATGGAAAATAAGATGAGGTTCAGTTCGTCTCCCCATCTCCCCCCACTCACCATGAAAAAAATAAAAGGGTGAGGATGAAAAAAAAGTGGATGGTTCTTATGAATCCATCAAGAGAATTAGTGGATAATATTTTAAGAATATAGTTATTATTTTTCTTAAATATTAGTGTTTTATAAATTCATCACACTAATATCACATTTTAATATATTATTTCAGAATTCCCTTTAGGATAAATTGACATAAAGGACATTTATCCCTAAGTTAAGGATTGATATTATGACTACTTCTTTAGGAAATAAAGTACACATGGGTGGTGTAAGAGGATATAAGGTGGGTGTTGGTATTATAAAAGTTTTTCGATATCCTAGTTTGGCATCAAGGGACAAAGAATATAGGAGGGAATATCTTCCTTGAAGGTTGAGTTGTGAGAGATGAATTAGTCAGTAGAAGGTTGAATTAATTTATATGTATAGGATATGTTTTCAAAAATTAATAAAAAGATATAACTTCTCCAACTTACCCATCTTGACTATCTCGATCCTCCACCTCTTCATTCAAATATGCTTTCGTATTGGTAGTTACATTCTATGGATTCTCAATTACCTATTATAGAATGAGTAATCATAAATAATCTATGGAATTACATAAATCACCATATTATGTAGACGAATCAAGTAAGAGTTTTGGTGCACGATATTATTGATCCAACTGCTCTAATGGCATTGCCTACTGAGGAGGTGGCAACAATTGTGTAGAGTGTGGGTTATTTTTTTTGCTAATTTAGCCTAAAAGTATTTTTTTAGTTGACATATGAGATATGTGTTATTTATTCAATTTTTTATATACATTTAATATTAAATTACTCATATTTTTTCTTATATTTACTTTATATGGGAGTATCTTAAATCTAAGTATTCATTAAAAATAAACAAAAGTTTCAAGAACTCACACCTTTAGATAATTCTTAGATTTATCCAAGTTTAACAAAATTTGAAATGAATTATTTTATATTTGGTATTTTTTATGACTTTATAATAACTATAGAAATATTTGGAAGAGAATATAAATTAATAATATTTAAAAATCTATCATGGATGTGGTTATCGTTGATGAGATCTCTTTACCCACAGTGCAGTTGTTTTCTATGTAAGTAAACTTCAGTTTCAATTTTCATTTCATTAAATAAGTATAAAATATAGTGATTTAATTTATTAATTATCTAATTAGGTATCTATGCACCCTTTTCTTAAAATATGATAGAAATTTCATTTATGGATATATGGATCCGTAGTTTATTTAAATGATTCTATAATATATGAGGAATAATGCTCGATTGAAATATATAGCCGAGAGATTGAAAACATGTAAATTAAGTGTTGGTTCCTTCAATTACTTAAAGGGTAAGAAGAATTATATAAATATGAACTAATATTTATTATAATATCATTTATTCTGGACTTTTTATGTTTTATTAGACATTGGATGTTATGCATATTCTTCCCCCACGAATACACAACATATTGGTTATGCTTTTTTTTGGGTGAAGTTTCCGACAATTTTTGAGAATTATTGAATTCATTAGTTTTATACTATTTTATTAGTCCTTTAATCTAAAATTTTCATGTTATATATGTTTTATTAATTAATATATGAAAAAACAACAGGTCATGTAAATCTATTAACAAAAAGAACTTATCGATAAAGAACCAAAATGAAATTAATTATGTGAAAGTGAAGGTAGATATCTTTTATAGTATATTTAATAATTTTTTATCCTACATATATTTTGTGTTTTATTTTTAAATTTTTATTTCATAAATGGGGCTTCATCATCAAAGAGGATATTTTGATTATGGATATTATGTTTTATAATTCTTTTTTAGACAATCATGACTGTAATGGTGACAAATTTTGGCACTATTAGTTCCATTGTATCTCTTATGATTTTAAAAAATATGTTTTATTGTAAATTTTATTTTTATAGGTTTGTGATGATCTTAACTCTTATTCAAATGAAGACTTAAACCACAATCAAGATTTATTTGAAAACTATTTTGTAGGATTGATTAATTTATAGATGTATATGTATAAATGTATTTATGTGTTCATTATGTTGAAATATTTTGTATAAAAGTTTTTATTGTGTATTTAATTATTTTATGCTAATGTTATTTTTTCTCTATTACAGTTGTTGTGATGTTGGTTTTTTTAATAAGTATAGGGTATTATTTTTCTTTAATATTTTGAAAAAATTAAGATTCTTTGTCGATTATTTTATGAAACCAGCATTGAAATCCACTTTCAAGGTTTTTTTATGTTTTCAACATCATTTTAAATTATAACTATCATGGAAATAGGATTTCAACATCAATATTTTAAAAACCTGATAGTGAAAATATTTTTAGGGATACATTTTTTCATACTTTCTGCATAGTTTATTAATAAAATCGATGGAAGAACGACTATTCAATGTCATTTTTTTATAACTGGGGTGGAAAAAATATTTTTAACATCCACTGTAATGATATTTCCCATTAAATTATGTTAAATATTAAAAATAATGGACATTAAAATGTATTTTTATAGTATTAGACAGAGTATGTGTGCGTGAGATAGGAGAGAGAAAGTGGGAAGGGAGATATTTCACCCCCCTCTATTTTATTAAAAATATATAAACATTCTTAATGTACTAGGATCATTCAACAGTCTTATAAAATTTAAAAACTCTCACCCAAAATAAAATGCACTGTTAAAGAATCAATTGTGGAGTTTGTTTCCCAATATGAAACACAATTTAAAATATATTAATGCTTTCTTATCCATAAATGGTCATAAGTCCCAAATCTTAAAAACTTTTCATGACATATATCAGTACCTCAACAAAACCTTTTGGGGGCCATTCTAATAAATATGGGTGTCAAAAAAATCCAATGAAATCAAAAAAATTGCCATCCAATGATCAAAATATATGTTATTATTGACTGTAATTTTGAGACATTCCTTATAAATAATTAAAAAATATTATTAATTATAAAAATTAATTGTCACTTTTGTGTGATTACTTATCATAATCTTAAAATTCTGAAAATATTACCCTAGGGTAACACCCCATTCAGGACCCAATGGTGTTGTTTGTTTTTTAATCTGACATCCTGTTTAAGAGTAATTTTCTATTTTTCCCTTTTTAATTAAAATATTAATATTTATATTATAAATTCCCTATAGTGATCAAGTGGGGAACCAAAACAATTCATCTAAATTCATATAAGTACTAATAAACTCAAGGAAATTGAACAAGCATTGAATTCCATGCACAGACAAAGTCTCCCTCGAGTGAAAGCCTGTACTATTATATCCTCCCCACCTTAAAAATTTTCATCCTGAAAAAGAAAACATATCAGAGGTAACATGATCATAATTCTCATTGACCTTTAATTATATAAGAAGTAACCCACAAAACAACCAGGTAATCAAACTGAACTACCATAAAGCTTACACAATCTTAAGTGAATATAATGAATGTATGAATTACCTCATTGGGATAACTCCCATAAGGATTCCTTTGAAGAAATTTTCAACTATATAACCAAACATGATATGGATTTAACCTTTCAAAATATTATTCCCATAATAAAACATATCCATTTAAGGTTTGACCACATTAATATGCTCAAGAAAATGGCTAAAATAAGATACATACCTAATTTACCAACCATTGAAAACATAATATTCAGAGTATCATCATTCGAAAGTGTGAGGATTTCTAAAAAAATTATTTCATATCTCTCCAATTCTTACCACCTATCCATGGGGAGAGTTTCAAGCTCCCCATATTAAAATAAAGGCTTAATGTTTTGCTAAAAATATATCTAATCACAACCAATCTCTTTATCATCCACTTTCAATGAGTTTATACAAAACTCAATGATCATAAATACTCGATAACAATTGGATAGTTGAAACCACATAATCTCAATAACATGATGGCTCATGGGCCAACCAATAATTTCATCTAACAATCCATCCTCTAATGGCCAAGCTAGATATAAATTGAAATTTCATAAGATCTCAACAATAAATCAACATTATTCCAACTTCCTTTTAACATTACTTTAATGTTAATCCTATTTTTAAACCCCAATAAAATGGTATCCAAAGGTTCCCCCAAGGCACTTTAAGGGAAATAACATAATAAAAATAAGGTTACTGCACACATTGTAATGAAACAACTAACCAAGGGATTAAAAAACCATAGAATATCCCAAACCAATAAAAACATCTGGAAACCCTAGATCTTGTCTAGGAGAAATCAACCAACTATGTTGAATATCCAAATCACACTAGGATTTTTTTCTTCATATTTCTATAAATTTCCACCAACCACTAATAACTTCTCAATATAATAACATGCATACAATTATAGGCATGATAATTTAACACGCCTTCACATTTCCATTAAAGAGAAAGCACCAATGACCATTTTTTCCACTGTATCCCCTCTAATGCTCAATGATTATGATTTCATGGCCATATCATCTATTCCAAATTGTATATAATTTACTCACCACATGAATTGATCGGTTAGGATTTCATCGATACCCAGAGAAAAGGTTTGGTCATCCCATTTTCACTCTACTGAGAGGGTTGTTGTCAAAGAGGTCTCATATATGCACCCTGCTCTCCTAAAAACACATTTAATTTTTGATATTTTATCAAGACCCATTACACTACATCAGAAAAGGGTGGTCTTGTCCACATACAAATGACCCCATATCCAATATCCAACAAAACACTTGATCAGAGGAAATATAAAATGATGATAAATCCAAAGTATTCGATACAATTATTTTGAAATCCTCATAATAATATTTATAGTGTAATTTATAAGATATACACAAATCCTAAACCAACAAACTACTTCATCTTGAATGATAAGCATCACAGTACATTCCCATGTGGAATTCCATCATCTAGAAACTGAGAATAATTCATTTTTTACTCCCCTTAAGATAATCTACATGTATATTATCCATGTGAAATTTTATTACAAATATAATTCATCAAAAATGAGTTAATCACTAATAGAGATCTCCCACTATGATTCTAATGAACTAATATTGTCATAAGGGTCTCACAACATCAAAACACTCATTGGTAAAACTCTAATCGATAAGAATACTAAAATATAATTATAAAGTATTATTCATTATAATATCATTAATATTGAACTTTTTATATTATAGCGGTCATTGGATATTATGTACATTCTACCCACATGAATACGTGTCATATTGGTTATTCTATTTTCTAGGTGGAGTTTGTAAAAGTTTTAAAATATTATTTAATTTATAAGTTTTATTCTATTATATTAGTTATTTAATCTTAAATTGTTCTTATAATATGTGTTTTGGTAATTAACATATGAAATTATAGGTCATGTAAAAGGTTTAACAGTGTTATCTTATCAATAAAGAATCCAAATAAAATTAAATATGTGGAAGTTCATGTAGATAACTTTTATATTAGTTAGTATTTGTTTTGTATTACATATATAATGTTTCATATTTTCAAATTCTTGTTTCATAATCATGATTTAATCATCAAAAAGAGGATTTTAATGTTTTTATTATGATTTAAGATTCATTTATGAGATTATCATTACCAAAATGATGATATATTTTTATAAATTTAGTTCCATTATAACTCTTATGTTTTACACCAATATTTTTTATTGTTAATTTTATAAAATTCACTATTTTTTATAGGTTTTTGATGATGTTTCATAATTTATGAAGAAATAATTAAACCACCTTCAAAGAATATTTTCAAACTATTTTTTATGTATGATTAATTTTTAGTTGTGAATTTAAAAGTCCCATATATCTTTATTTATCTTACGGTTGAAGTTTAAATAAATTATTTTGTTTCTTGTTCGGTTGTTGTTTTTTGTTATCTTGTGTTATTTTATATAATTTTTTGTACTTAAATTCATGTTTGGGGTTTTTGTTTTATGTATTTTAAAACATATCTTTTAAAAAAAAATAGGGTTTTAACATTTTTTTAAAACCGACATTAAAAGTGTTAAAAAATATAAAAAAATAGAAATTTAAATATTGATTTATGAAAAAAAATGATATTGAATGTATGTTTCCACATAGGTTTATAGAATAACTGATAATGAAACATAATTTCAATATCGTTTTTTGTTTAAAAAAAATTGAAACTTCTAAAAATCAACTTCTTAACACTTTAAACATCAATGTAACGCCCCATGGATTTTCTAGTCATTACATTTTAGAGAAAATTTGAATTTTTAAACTGGTGAGAGGTTATTTTTAATAACCAGGACTCTGAATAAGGTTTTGAAATTTTAAAATCCCTTGAGATATGTTTTTTATGGGTGTTCAAAAGGGTATCAGAGAAGGACAAGTGGTCAAGCTACTAAAAACAACAGTAGAAACTCATTTACTACATGAGGATGTGTTTATGTCATTAAAGTCTCAAATAAAAGTGAGGGTTCCCAATACCTAAATGTTTTATAGTGCGAACACATTTTCACACTATTAAATGTGACTTGTTTTTTTTAAATAAATAAAATAGGTTCGGCCCTCTTTTTCAATTGATCAGACATGCATAGTGAGGTTCATTTGACCATATTTCCCCCCTTCTCCCCCCTTTAATCCCCCGTTATAGGGGATAGTTCTTATCAGAGAATCTAGGTTTGTTTCTCCTCTTTTTTTCTCATTCCTTATTATTAACCATAATTTTTATTTTTTTTTGTTCAAGGTTTGACATTGATTCCACTAGAGCATCTTTTAATTGATTGAGGATGATTGATTTTTTGCTTGGGTTGTGTAGAGGAAGTCTCGAGACAATGTCTATATTTCTTTTCCCATTATTTTAGTGAAGGTATTCTACCATATGTATTTTCCAAGGTTTTATCTTAAATTAAACTAATTTGGATTATGGTTTTATGTTTCATGTTAAGGATTTTTTCTAATATATCATCAGGAATATGTTATAGACCTTCCATGGGTTGGTTTTCATTTAGAAAAGTGGACAGCGCCTGGTGAAATTTTAGTAATTATGAATATTTGATTAATTTTCAATAATTAATTATAATTGGTTATCATTAATTTTTCTTGTTTTTTATTTTAATATAGGTTCACTGGAGCTAGATGGGGCTCAATGGGCTTGGACAGGGCTTGACAGAGCTTGGTGAGGGATTAACTCATGTTCTAGGTAGGTGGAACTGATAATATAATTTCTTATGCATGTCTATTTATGAGTGTGAATGACTAAATATTACATTGGTTCAAAAATAGGTATATGGACTAGTATAGTCCTTATGTGAGATGATGGGGTAGATTTGAGCCTCTTGGGATGAGACCAAGTTCTCTTTAGAACCTTGGGTGATTTAAGATCACCTGAATACTATCTTTACGAGGGGTAAAGGTGTTGGTTTGGTTGACATGAGGAATTGGGTAGGTCATAAAGTGCAAGTGGAGATGCAAGATATCCTATTTTGGGTTCTAATGGCTAGTGGGTAGTCATGAGAGGCTTGGGGTTGAGTTTTTATGGGTGAGATAGTTGTATGTTTCATGGGAGACTAAGAATTCCCTTATGATGAAAGAGGATAATTATTTTATATGATCTGAGTGAGGTAATTCTTATGGGACTTGACATATGTAATAGAGTGGGGTTTCCTCCAGGTGATGAGCTATGTGATCTCCATTAAGATATGTGTGATAGGACCCAAGTGAGTGTTGTGGGAGTAGTTCAAGACTTGTAATTGGGATTCCATGTGGGATTGGTTAGTAATTTGACCCCTCTTGTTGAGACTAGTGTTAGGAAGAATGTGATGGCTTGTTATGGTCCCTTGGTAGTGGGACCAAGAGTGTAGAGGGACTTAGAGAGGTTGGATCAGAAGTTGAGGTATGTGTAGGGGTGATCCATCGGGCGGTGATGTAATCAAAGGGTGAAATACACATGAAGGTATCAATGAGAAAAGACTATGGTTTGTATAGAAGACCCAATGGATGGCCTGATGGAAGAGTTGAGACATTTTGTAAATATTATAAGGTACTCGAGTGAATATCTCCTTGGTATTATATTATGAGTTTTATGAAGATCCAAAAACCTATATGTTTCTACTTACATGTTCTTGTGCTTTTAATAGGTATCACATGTTAGTGGGCTAGTGGATCCCATGTCATAACGTCTCCATGAGTTGAGATAAGTGTTAGTAGGACTACCATGAGTAAGATGAAGTCCAAGTGTACATGAAGTTAGGACATGACTTGAGTGATAATTTAGTGGTTGTGGAAGGGGCCTTATCCTTGAGTGAAATGCATGAATGATGATGTATTGAGTGAGAAGGTATGGGTGGGTGGATGATTAGGGGGCTTTCCTTTATTGGATTGTTTCAAGGACTACCTTAGGGTTTTGGTCATGGTGTGATTATAGACTTGGATGAGTAACCTTTTCATTATTAGGCTTGGTTTGAGGACCAATAGTGAGAGGTTTGGGTTGTGATTTGATATGAGACATTACCTATGGACCCTACATTGATTGATAATGTTGTGGGTCAATATGTGGTTGTATGAATATGCATTGTCTCTTCAGATATTGGGTTGAGTTTTGGACATTTCATGACTTTAAGTCTTCAAGTATTGGGTTATCATTAGTTATAGTGGTATGAAGTGATGATTAGAATCCAACATGGAACCAAATTAGGTATGGTTGGGAACCATGGTTTCCTAGTTATCACGTAGTTTCCTAACAGGCATGTATACCTCATCGGGTGTTATGGTGTCTCAGTTAGCACACAAAAACCCAATGTGCATGTTTATTTGAATATTTATTTTCGTCATGCATAAAAATGATTGTGATGGAGTATATTAGGGGTTCTTGGTGTGACCATTTTATTTATATTCTCGCTTGCATGGGTATCTCGGTTCATGTTCAGACCTTATGTTTTCTTTCGAGCCAGAGCACATGATGTACAATAAATTGATATGGGGAAGCTCAATGAGCATGTGAAGACTGGGTGTATAAGTATTGGGGGTGGCAGTAAGGTTGGTGTTTTTATTTTTGGTTTCTTTTTAATTTTTTATATGGGATCTACACAGTGAGTGGTCAATTATATGTTTTGTATTATAGAATTCCATATTTTTATAGCACTTTTTTATTGATTTTTGTGTACTCTAATCGATGTTTATATATTTTGGATATTTAGTTGTTTATGATATATTTTTCTCTCTAATATGAGGTCATAGTATCCCCATTATATGTATTAGTCCCTCACTTTTAGTTGGAATCCTCTAGAATATGGGGAGGCATTCTTGAGTACATGTGGCATCCTCGATCTAAGCACTGTTGAGTGGCTCGAAGTGGGGAATCACAAAGTGGTATCAAAGATTCTGTGTTGTTTTTTTTATTTGGAGAGATGTTAGATAGGTGGTCTATGAATGTTTTGTATCATGTGATGTATATTGAACTAGTGCATCAAGAGAACCTTTTCCAATAATAATTCTAGGTTACTAAGGGAATGGGATCATTTCTCTTGGTATTTGATGTTACAGTTGTATAGTTTTGAACTAGAATGATGCACATGTGATTTTGATTTTATGATTTATATTTTATTTTATTTTAAGATCTTGGACTGTTATCAAGAGGCTAATATATATGCATTATGGTAGTAACTTAGGATTCACATGATATGTGTGTGCTTTCCTATTAATTTTTTTTTGACAAAAGTTAAATTTGTATAAATTGTAAAAAAAACTTATATGTTGTTTTACCTTATAACTTGATGGTGCAATTATACTCATATAGTCCTCCATGTATTACATTTCGATGGAATGTTATATGGATCTTACAACATGAGGTTCTCCAGTTATGGTGATACATTCTCTTCATCAAGGGATGTATGGAGACCCTTTATGGGTTGAAGTAAGTATTTGATGCCTTGGTAGTGACTTATTGAAGTCATGGTATACCTAAGATGTGATCTAGGTATGGGAATGGGTTACTAGAGAATTATGGACCCTTTTGGGTCATTGGGATATCAATTTTGTTATTTAATGTTTCATCAAAAACCTATATATATTTTTCCTATATAGATTCTTGGTGGAAGTCTACTTAACCAAATGTGGAAGTTGCGAAAATACATGTGAATTCCTTGTTCTTGTGAGATGAAGAGATTAAAGATTTTATAGTATCAATGATGGTTTAAAGGGTAATATCAATTGGATTTATAGCCTATATTTCTTTATATGCGCTTTCAGTGTCTTGGTAGGAGCATCGTTAGATACTCATGGTTATGAAAAAATGCTTGTGTGGTAGGTTTTCATGAGGTTAGATTTGTAATGGGATGTTATTGGGTTGTTTTAGGTGACTCACATGATTTTGGGTCATGGTTAGTGGTTTAGGCGCGTGATCCTGGGTTAAATAGGATGTGACTCATGGGAATGTGAGTCTGGTTGCGTAATTGGGTGGTATGAGGGTGTGTAGTCATTGGGTTCAAGTGAGATTTAGTAGGATCATGAGAGAGGGAATGTGATAAGGTTCTTGGTGGATCACTCTATCATTAGAAGATGATATTAAGTGTTGGAAATTATTTTTAGGGAAAATTATCAATGTGTGAGGGAAATGTGTATTGGTTACACATAGTGCCCATTTGGGTTATAGATTAGTGAACAGTCTGTGTGCAGGTCCGTTGAGAATTTCTCAGGTTGTGGATAAACCTGAGTGGAGATACAATGTTACTTCAATGGTGAGATTCTTGATATCATGGTGTAAAGGGAGTTTTATCTCTTATTGTAGGTTTATAAGATGGGGGAGAGTAGCATTTGGACCCATTAGGGTTGGTGCTCTAGGATAAGTATAAGGGATCTATATGGTGGTGAGCTCACTATTGGTTATTAGAGGATGGAATTTTTAGTAGGTTGAGAATTATAAACTTGGTGTTTGGTATTAGTTCTCAAGTATGAGTGGGATATCTATTACAAATCATTTTATGTGGTAATGAAAAAAGTGTGGGCTATGAATTTGACATTTTTGTGTGATAGGGAAATAATAATGATGCTCCTATGGTGGGGTGCATCATATCATTCATGGGTGGATGACCCTCATGTTGAAGGGATTATGGTTATGGTGATACTAATTGGTGGATGGTTTCGGTGACACGTGTTGGAGTTGGTGTCCTATGACCAAATTTTTTTACTTTGATTACATGTATATTCAATTATTTGAATATTAATAAAACATATTACAACATATTTTTCATTATTATGCATGGATTTAATGTAATAACATCCTAGATTATATGTCGCATTGATAAGGTCATGGAAGTTCCCTACTATGATGAGAACCTTGAAATTCCTTTACGATATTCTTAAATATAGTTATATAGTTAGATAATGTTCTATGATGGGACACATAGAACATAACTATTAGGTATGAGTATAAGTAAGAGGATTTGTCTTATTTGCATGAATTACACACTTGGTAATCACTGAGATGGGAGATTATGAAAACAGACCCACTGGTAGTAATTATATATGTTTTGATGGAATTGGATATTCCTATATGTGAGCATGTGTAATGGTCCTTAGACATTAATATTATCATTGATGCATGTCATGACTCGTGCACTTATATTTACTAACAAAAACTATCACACCATATTTTGGTGGGAAATAGGGTACATTGGGTGCTTCATAAATGACATGTTATTAATGGATAAGTCAAGGAATGATCTATCCCTTCCATATTTATAGAAGTTTATATCATGGCCCTTTGATTTGAATAAAACCGTTGCATTAAATTCCATGTCCATGGTGACCTGTATATTTTAGATAGTCAAATAAATATATATCAAGTATATGTATTGGTGACATGAATGTGAAACCTACTTGATGAAATATTGTGAAAAGGGGATTATATTACATAGTGAGCATACATATGTGTTTTTCATCATTGCGACATTAAGTTCTTTCACTTGGGTGCCTAGAACCATTTTTAGATGGTAATCTTGGACTTTGAGAAAGTCTTCCTAATACCAATGAGAAATAATCATAGAGGGTCACACAATAAGTATTTCTGTTAATATTAATTAAATTCTATTTCAATCTAATTAATGGAATAAATATTATTCTCAAGACCAAGGAAAAATCCTATTCATGTTTTATTGATTGAAAATATTTATTGATCAATAAAATATTTAATCTAACTATTTATTTAGGTGTTTAAAAAATACTATAGGAGTTTGAATGGACCCAGGCCATGTCCGATGATAAATATTATTTTACAAGATGATTAAATTAATATTTTTTATTGTTCAAGTTAGTGTGTTCACCATAAAATAATAATAATAATAATATTTTATAATGGGGTTTAATAAACGTTATTATATTATTTAAGGGTCGGAATAAAACTAAATAATATTTTAACCTATACCCTAGATCTATAAATAGATTTTTATGTTTATTAGGTAGGGTTAATTTAAAAATAGAGAATCATTGCGCACAATGGATTTCTCTCTAAAATTCATTTTCTATCTCCCTATTAAGAATGATAAATTCAAGAGATATTCCTTCAAGATCAAAGGATGCGTGATTAACACAAATGACATAAGATAATTTTTTACCATGCTAAAACTCTAAAATAAATTTGTATTGGTAAGATATCAAAGGAAGATATGTGGATCACTAATATAGAGATTCTACACTTGGATCCTTATAGTGAAACAAAGGTAATTTGGGAAAAGGGTTTTCAGATGATAAACATATACATTGAAGAAAGGATCCTAAGAAAAGGTAAATCATTTCTTTATATCTAAATAAATTAAATATAAATTTAATGTGCAACATCCACTTCAGGTTTTAGGTTTTATTTAGTAAATATATGATTATTAAAATTACATTGGTCATGGTGTTCACATCATTGAAAATATTGAAAATGATCCATCAGATCGACAATATAATATTTTTTTTTAATTCCCACACACAACACCTCCACTGCACCCAAAACCAACAAGTGGTATCAAAGTAGTCGCATTTCAAATTTATAATTATTTATTTGATTATTGATTTATGTGAAACAGTGTTTAGATATTTCATTTCAATATTATTCTTCATTTAATATGATTTTAATTAGTATGCCTCAAAATATTATTCATCTTAGTTATCTATTTCATTTTTTTAAAGTTATAAAAAAAGATTAAGAAATACTAGAGATTATATTCAGAAGTACCAAGAATTTTGGTGGGTAAGACTGGGTTACATGGCATGTAGTCGGAGTATAGGTCATTTACCCATGTTCAATACACCTAGATGTATCGCGGGATATATGGAATGTCAAGAAGTATCTACACATGGTGTATTTATTTAACACTACATGTAGACTAGGGAAACCTGGAACACAACATGTCGGATTTATCTTCGTGTAGCTGGCATACATGTCTTTCTATCTCCATGGGTTAGCGGTGTAATTTGCACAGTTTGTGTGGTCATTATACATGGTCAAACTGTGTGAGACTGGAAGTCTGTATAATTAATGATATAAACAATGTGTATGCGGTGTACATAATGTTTAGATCATTATTTCTCATCTCCAAAATACATTTTGATCCATTTGGTGAGTTATGCAGACACACAACATGAGTGATACATGGTGTGTAGCTGAACTATACACATCATGTGGACGTGACTGATGAGTACACTGAGTTCTTTGATGGGTTTTGAGGACACAAAAAAGAGTAATACATGGCATGTGGTAATCCTGTAAATGTTTTGTAATCCAACCGAGGTACATGATCAAAGAACCATTCATGTAATTCAGGTACACAACAACTGAGGTATACGACGTGTAGCTTGTAAGCACACATCATGTAGTCTCGCAATAAAGAATAGAATTAAATTATATTAAATTGAAAAATGTAGAATTAAATCCTTATTTTATTGATTGGAATACCTAGTGTGTTTTAAAATTTCATAATGATTTTAATGAATTTTAAATGCTTAATAATTTATTGTAATAAATATTTGATTATTGGGTATGCTGTTTATTCTTCACGAATGAAATTAATGATGGGTATCTCTAAATGAATTTGGATGGTCATTAATATGAAAGTTAATTGATTAATTAATTAATTGATTAATTTATGTAAGTACTTTTATGTTAATAATAATGAAAAAATACGAAATTAATGTTAATCAATTTTAATTTTACATATTTGTTACATGTATGACCATTCATGAGCTTGACCCATACCTGTATATGTGATGGTTATTTTTATTTAATTTATTTCATGGGATTTAAATGATTTAATATTAAATTAAATATAGATGGATTTTGTGTCATTCCTCCCTCTATTATTATGTAGGACCTGCATATCCAAGGTTATTTATGTAATCCCCCTTAACCAATCCATTGGTTCCCCTCACCTGCATAAGAGTTATAAATACCTGTAACTAATGGATTATCTCAAGGCATGTGGAGGTAGTTAAATATGGGATAATAATTATTTCAACCAAGGTGATACATAGGTGGATAGGTGGAATGTTACAACTCATACCAAGATCAACATAAATAGTTATTCTTCTAATCCATAAGTTGAATTATTATCATCTCAATAAATTAACCATTATATAACCTCATGATTGGGTCATTTATTTGTTTATTTATTTCTTTATATGAATTATTTATTTTATGTATGAAATAATTTGATCACATAAATTAATTAATTAATATTCAAAGATGTAATTTAAATAAATAGATTGTGCATAAATGTCCTATCCAACATGGTTAATTAATTAAGTGAACTTCACTTAATATTTAACAATACATGTAAAGGATAAAACAAGATAAAATTTATAAATAATAAATTAAAATTCCTCTAATATATGTTAAGTCAAAATTAGACTTCCATTACTTGATTAGGAATGAAATATTTAGAACATAGAGTTTGATCAACCCTCATTGGGACACTTATTTTTAACATAGAGTTCTTATGAAGGTTATAGTTTGACTTAACCATATTATATCAAGAGAATTATCCCTTTCTAGAAATTATCTTACTTAAATGAAAGTGTTAAGGGAATCCAAGTCAGAATTTTAGGATTTGGGAGTCCACTCAACAGATCAAGGACCTGTAAGCCTGCAGTTGGTAAAGACCTGCCTACCTAAATACCTTCAAGTATCTTGACTAATACTCATTAGGGTTCTTCTAAGGGTAATATGGATCATTTCCACTATAATTTCCTAGAAACTGGATATTATGAGTTCAATGGTGATGACTGTGACTTGATAAAATAGTGGGATATTTAAAAAATAAATAAATTTATTATTTTTCACATAATTTATAATCAATAAAAGTACTAAAAATCTACTCTTTTGTAATTATAGAAAATGGAAATTTCTTCATCCACCATATCTCTATGATCAATATTGGAGAATAATCATCTCGTCACCAGCAGTAACTTCTAGGAGTGGTTCATACACCTTCAAGTCGTGCTACACCATGAATAGAATCTTATGTGCTAGAATATTCACTTCCTGATCTACCTACTAAGGAGGTAAGTAATGAAAAGTTCCTTGTCTATAAAAAACATATGAATGATTCACTCAAAAATAAATGTTTGATTCTTTCATCTATGTCTAGTGAACTCATGAAGTCTCACAAAAACATGGATGCCTATAGCATGATCGAGAATATATGTTGTCAATATCATGAGAGAGAAAGAAAATAACAGGTTGAGATACCCAAGGAATATTTCAGAGTGATCTTGTAGAAGATGTTCTAATTGGGCCTCTCATAGTCAAGTCCATTGGATATATTGAGTGGCTAAAGGTTCTAGGGTTTAATCTACCAGAAGAACTGCACACTGATATCATTCTTGAATCACTCTCTCAGAGCATCTGAAGCTTTGTTTTTAATTTTTATATGAAAAACATTGAGAAGTATCTCACAAATTTGTTTACTCTTCTTCACCAAGTAGATAAGGAGATGAAGCGTAGAAATTGTTTTGTCCCTATTGTGGAAAAACAAAAAGGTCGAGCGAAGAGATCTAAGAACAAATTTTCTTCAAAAGACCCTTTCAAGAAGAAAATGATCAATGGGTAATCAAGGGAGTGGGATGTTGTTCTTTTATAATTCGGTAAGAAGGGCCATTGGAATAAAAACTACACCCATCCAAATAAGTAATGGGAATATTCATGGGAATTTTTTATCAAGTGAAATATATATTTTTTCTATAAATTTGGAATTAGATATAGCTTATGGTACTCAAATATTTATTCAAGTTTAGGAACCAAGTAGATTTAGAATAACTGACTAAGGGGAGGTTGACTTATGAGAATCTAACAGATATTTACATTCAATTTTTCCTATTAGGGACTACCACCTCATGTAGACAATGGGAATGATTCGGGTTCTGAAGGATTGTTATTTTGATCCATATATTACCAAAAACATTATTTTTATATCCACAGTTGATATGGATTGTTTTATTATCAATTTTGGAAATATATGTTTCTAATTTTATAAAGATAACATTTTTTATGGAAATGAAAATTTAAATAATAGTCTTTATTTATTGGATTACACAAACCAAGTAATGTAAATCGATAATGAAACTACTTCATATGACTCAGACCACACCCAATTTTGGAATCACTATCTATGTAATGTAAATAAAAAACATCTAAATAAATTGAAAAAATATGGATATTTAGATTATTTTTAACTAAACCCTCTTGATGTATGTCACACATATTTATAAGAAAAAACAACCAAATCCCCATTTAGTGGATAAAATAAAGGTCTAAAGTGATTCTTGAATTAATTAATACCGATGTGTGTGAACCATTTCTTATTGAATCAAGGGGTGTATACTCATACTTCATTAATTTTAATGATGATTTTAATAGAAATGGATATGTCAACATGATGAGTTATAAGTTGGATTCCTTTGAGATATTTAAGGAATAAAAGAATGAATTTGAGAATTATCTTGGTAATAATATTAAGAAACTCTACTCAGACCATGATGGATAATATCTTAATCAAGATTTAATTGATTATTTATGAGATTTTGGGATTATATCTCAACTCAATTCTCCTTAAACACCTTAGTGAAACAGTGTAAGTTAAAGGATGAACTACAACTTTTTGGACATTGTGTGATCATTTATAATTCATGTGATTATTCTATTATCCTTTTGTGGATATGTGTTACAAATAGAAGCACAAATACTAAACCAAGTTCCAACTAAGGTGGAAGATATTATACCACACCAATTATGGAGTGGAAAGAAACTTGTGTTTTCATACTTGAATTTATGGGGTTGGAAGTGTTTTTTAAGTACTATTCAGGAAAAAAACTTGTACCCCAAGTCAAAAAGTGTACCTTTATAGAATTCCCCAAAGAAACAAGGGGTTCTTACCTATATGACCCCTTATAAAAAACATAATATTGGAAAGTCTTGTAGAAATACGTTAAACCATAAGGTCTAGTCCTCGTTATATGAACTTAAAATGTATGATGTGTCCCGTTAAGTGGTAACAAAATACATGGGTTTTGATTTATTTTACAATGATACATAGGAATCCTATCTCATGGGCCTGATCCCAACATTAAAATAACTTATTTTTTCTTAGATGATGAAAAATTACATAGAACCCCACCATGTGGATTAAAATAAATATCATGATAATAAATTACATAAGATTCTATAATCCATATACATATGGTACCATCAACGGAGAACCTTGGATACATATATATTTCTCAATCGATTAAGAACCTCAGATACATACAGATGATTCTAAATTCAATACATGCTAACAATTAATTTACAATAAAGTGTAAACCGGTCTATATTTGGGATTTAATAAAGGATTGATGAATATGTATTAAATATATAAGATATTCCTATAGTAAGAAATAATTCCCCCAAAAAAGGTATGATGAGACCGACCTCCCATTCTATCAACCAATGTGAGTCCCTAAGTGTTGTTGGGGTCATTTTCCAATGACCATCTACCTTTGGAAGTAGGTTCGCAGAACATTGTAAATAAGGGAACCATTTGGTGTTTCTAGTTACATGAATAAAAGTCATTGGAAACCATCTATAAAGAAATTAGAAATAAAAAGGTGTGTTATATGTGAAGGTTATTTCCACCACCACCACAAAACTCCATTCAAATCCCACTTGACCTTTCTAAATGAAATAGACTAAGTGTATTGACTTGGGTTGGCTTTGTTTCTTCCATGTTCTATAACATAGTACATTAGAGAGTTCTTTCTAGAATCTATTTTTATAGAGTGATTATAGATTGACTAATTATAATTATTTTTAAAGAGGGAGGTATGTAGCGATTCTCAAGAATTGATATCAATGGTTTTGATTCATATGAGTCTCAATAGTTCACTTGAGAATTTAGGTAACATTATCTTGATCATATTTTTTTTTTAATTTTTGTGGTAGTCATTATTTTTTGTAAGGATGGAATTGGATGATAGAAATATTTGGATCAACAAATTATATGGAATGAATTTCAATTTCTAGAAAATACATATAGAATACTATATCATCCAAAAATATTCGAAGCTTCTATTGAAGGGTGTCAAACCAGAAGAAATGGATAAAAGTGAATGGGAAAAGATGGATCGGAAGGAAATTAGTGTGATACAAATTCCTTTAGTCTGGAACATGGATTTTAACATTATAGAGTATAATATTGTAATAAAGTTTATATAATTCCTTACAGATATGCATGATAAACCTACAATACTGAATAAAGTGTTCTTGATGAGGTGGATATTCAGAATGAGGTTATCTGAAGGAATATCTACATCATATTTGTTAAATTATTTTAACTTAATCCTATGCCTACTAGAGTCTATTAAGGTTACATTTATATATTTTTTTGGTGGTTTTTTGTTTTCATCTTTTCCAGAGTATTTAGAGGCCATGGTGACTATTGTGAGTAGTTCAAGAGGAAAAATGACTTGATGTTCACTGAAGTTCTGAACTTGATTCTTTGTGAGGAGATCTGAATAAGAGATATTTTAGCCAATTATATTGATGTATTGAATATTAAAGGAATATTACACTCACCTCATAAAAATAATTATAATAAATCAAATAAAAATTAAATGGAGAGGATTAGAGATAATTCTTCTAGAACAGGCCCGTTTGTTGGCACTGTGTAAAGAGAGGTCACCTAAAGAAAGGATATCATGATAGGAAGGAAACATACAGAAGGACTACATCCAAAGAATTTAGTATTAAAATAAAGTAGTTTAAATATAATTTTGATTTTTTCTACTCAAATAGAATATTTTAACATAGATTTTGGAACTTTTTCCCATTCCTCACGAAGAAAAATATGCATGTCAAATTATGTATTCAGAAAATATGGTAGATTGTATATTTAAGATGATGAAGCTATTAACATTGTAGGAAAGGTATAAGTGAAATTTCAGGTGAAGAACGAAATTTTCCTTATATTGAAGGAAGTGAGATATGTTCCAGGTCTTCCGAATAACCTGATTTCAATGGGTCAGCTTGATGAAGCAGGTTTACAAGTATGTTTTGTGGAAGAAGTATAGAAAATTACTCAAGGATCTCTTGTTATAACCAGAGTTTTAAAACATAGGTCTTTGTATCTAATTGGAAGGTAAGTGGGAGATACAGTTTATGGAACATCATCTTCTAAAAGTTCAAAACTTTGGCATAATCAGTTTGGGCGCCTCAATGATAAAGGTGTGAGGTTTCTATTAGAAAAGGGCATACTAAAGTGGGATCATTCAGAATTTGGAATGTGTATGAGTTGTATACTTGAGAAGAAACTGAACGTGTCTTTTTAATTTGTCTATAAGAACACCTAAATTCCATATGTTAGTTTTGGTTCATATGGATATTTGGGGACCCACACTAGTTCATTCTCATGAAAATTTAAGGAACTTTGTTACCTTCATTGATGATTACATAAGAAAAATATGGTTATAATTTCTAAAACATAAGAGTGAAGTGTTTGGGATATTTTTTCAATAGAAGGATACGGTGGAAAGAGAAACTGGAATCAAATTGAAATGTATGAGATTAGGCAATGGTTGTGTGTTTACTAGAAGGAGTTTTAGGAATTATTGGAGACATAGAGGAATATAGAATAAGAAAATTGTTCCAAGAAAATTTTAAAAAATAGTTTTTCCAAGTGAATTAATCATATGTTGATGTAGATAACAAGATTTATATTTCTACATTATAGAATGCCTAAACAGTGGTCACAAAAACTTACTTAATCAATAAAATACCATCAGCACTGATTGGACAGAAATTACCTGAAGAATAGTGGTCCAAAAATATTATGGAAGTTTCTCATCTCTAAGTCCTTGAAAGTTTATACTATAAGCATATGGATGAAAAAGACAAAGATAATCTTAATTCAAAATATTGATCATACTTCTCTATAATCTATGGAAATAAATATTTTGGTTTTCACCTTTGGTATGGTTAAAGTTTTCAAAAGATGAAATGTGATCTTCAATGAGAATATCTTGTATAAATATCATAAATTAATGAATAAAGAGATTGAGAATAAAGATTTAACTTCAAATCAAGTTGATATAAATAGTGTTTTTAGAATATCACAAATTATATAAAGTTCAAATTTCTCTAAATCTATCGAAATCTCACATATTCTGGAGGGAATTTCAAAGGTTTGTATATAAAATTTAGAAATCCAACATGCGAAAGGCTTACTTGAAAGATCAGGAAATAGGGAAGCTTGATCTAGAGTTCTGGAAGGATGAGTTATAAAAGAGGATGAATCAAATGTTGATTTATAAAGATCTTCAAGGTTTAGATGACCGATGTGTAAGTATGGATTTGGATTTGGAGTGGATCAGGGGGGGCGGAGATTTCTGGTTCTGGTTTTGATGGTGGGTTTGTAGGTCTGGAAGTATGCGGTTCATTTTAATGGTTTTGGAATTGGTGACTCAGTTGAAGTTTTAACGACATTGACGGCTCTGGTGTCTTCTTATGGTGCTCTCCCCCACTTTCTACAGCCTGCTTCGGACTCCGGTGAGGTTGAGTTCATGGTTTTGTTCTGAGAATATCCATGCCTAGAGCGGTGTTTCTTGTTCAGAGTGGTCAGATCCCCCTCATCAGTGATGTTTCCTCGGTATGGTGTTAGACCATTCAGTCCTAGGTGACAATGTCTTGGCTTCACATTCTTTGGTTTGTCTTCTGTTGCTTCTACGGTTTGGGTGGGTGTGGGAGATGGTGCAACGGGGTTTGTCCAGAATGCTGTCCTTGGTAGAGATGCAACTGTCTAGTGAAGTCTTCATGGTGAAGGGGTATTTTCTACTTTTTTAAGGTTTGATGTTTTTTGTTGCTTATTTTTGACTTCCTGGAATGATTTTTATAGAGGTTTTTGCTTCGTGGACCTGCAGTTAGCATTTGAGGGACTTTGCAACCAGTTCATCTACACAAAACTGCTCCAGATGAGGTTCAAAGTAGAGAGTTTCCACCTAGCATTTCTATTTGTATTCGGATGTTTGAGAGGGCATGACATTTCCATCGGTACCAAGAACATGCTTTCATGCACAGGATAGCTTGTTGAGTAGTGATACGAAGGTGGAAGCTGGTCTTCATGTTTTTGATGCTAGACAGGAGCTTGTATTGATAGTGAATGAGTTATTTTTTCTTAAGATCTTGGACCATGGTGGCTTTGTTGTTTTATGTCCTTGATTCCATGCTGGGTTCCCCTCCTACCTTTAAAAGGGGGTTTATGATAATAATAATAAAATTAATTTTCAAAGTGGGTATTCCCATTTAAATAAAAAACTGGTGGAAGAAAGAGGTATAAACCAAGGTTGGTTGTGAAGGGATTTTAGTAGGAGCAAGGTATTAAATTATATGAAATATTTTCACAAGTTGTTAAATATAATACCTTTCAAACTATTTTTAACTTGGTTTCTTCCAGAAACATGTAACTTGAAAAAATAGATGTGAAGACAAATTTTATTCCAAAGGATTTAGAGGATAAGATTTATATAAAGAAGCCATTTGGTTTCATTGAAAATTAGAATCAAGGTTTGGTTTAAAAACTCCAAAGGAGTATTTATAGTTTGAAATAAGCACCAAGTTATTGGAACTAAAAGTTTTATTCCTTCATGGAAGTGAAATTTTTCACATGAAGTAACTTTGACTATTTCTATTACTGGAAGGAGTTCAATAGAAATAACTTCATTATCTTACTTTTTTATGTGAATAATATGTTTTCATAGGGTCCAAATGTTTATCTAATTAAGAAGTTTAAGGAGGATTTTTTTTGGAAATTTTGAGATTAAATATCTTGGTTATGAAAAGAATATATTGGTCATGATGATTAAATGTGATATTAAAACTATGAAATTGATTTTATCATAGAAGGATTACATCTGAAATTTCATTGATAGATTTATAATGAGTGGATTTAAGTTGGTTTTAAATCCTACCACTAGTTACTTTAATCTTTTAAAGGAGAAGGAATCACAAACGGAAGAATAAAATAAGTATATGGGAAAAGGTTTTGTGTGCTTTAGCCATTGGATTTTTTAGGTATGATGTGGTGTGCACTCATCTGGATATTTCTCATATAGTGGGAGTGGTCAACTAGTTCATGGAAAATCTAGGGAAAGTTTTCCAGGAAGTTGTAAAGTGGGTTATTCGATATCTCAAAGGAAAGAAAGGTATAACTCTTTGTTTTGGAGATGGTTATATGTTACTTGGGTTTTTAGAATTAGACTGTGAGGGTGATTTTGATTCTTGAAATAGAAAAATTGGATATTCTTACACTTTTAGAAAAATCACGATCAATTATATGTTCAAGTTATAACCATTTATTGAACCTTTTATAATAGAATCAGAGTATGTGGCTACTATGGAAGCAGGAAAGGAGAATGTCCACTTGAGGTGTTTATTTGAAGAACTTGGTGTTAGTTAGGGTGAAGGGTTTATCTACTTTAATAGTCATAGTGCAATTAATTTGGATACAAGTATAGTGTTTCATTAAATAACTAAACACATTGATCTAAAGTGCCATTAAATACAGAATATACTAGAAGATGGTGATTTCGATTTATGAAAGATAGCTAGAAAATAGAACCTAGTGAACATGTTTACCAAGATTTTGGGTCAGGAGGTGATAATGAAACATCAAGCCTTAGCTGAAATTGGATGAACGGACGTATATGGAGAAGCATTGTACACAAAAAAAGTTGAAGGTGGTGTCCTGGTTTTCTATAAATCATTCTTTAGGTGGGATACTGTTGAGAATGTGTGAATTAAACTTCAGTTTACTGAAGTTAGTAAACTGTAAGGAGTGATTCTGGAATATCTTCAATTATTTAAAATAGTGATAGTAGCAGTGTTTTCCTTTAGCATCTCATAAAGAGGTTTCTGGAAGGATATTGTTCTAAATGATGTTCTTTCGAGGTTCTCAACTCCAATTGATATTATTCCAAAATATTGGAAGGGACTTTGGGAAGTTAGTGGATGTTTAGTGTGATATTTGAGAGGTTATTGATTTATCAGAGGTGACGATCACACTGAGGATTGCTAAAGGAGATCAACAATGATAATAATGGAATAAATGGACTCTCACATCCTTTATAGGTTGGTTAAACCAAATGATTGGATAGTACTCTCAGTATATAAGGGATGTGGGAACCTTTTGATGTTTATTTTCACTTATAGTAGAGTTGTAATTACTTGATTTAGTAATTTGTGTGACTCATTTGTCATAAATTTGTAATCTTTTATTTTCAGAGGAATGGAATGCTGCAATATTTCTCTCAAGGGAATAGTATTTCTACATAAAACCAAGGTATTCTTTCTTTCTTACATTTAATTTTCATTTCATGAATGTTTTGTATCTTTTAGAGTGAATAGGGATAATGTTGTTTCAACTTATTATGGCTATTTGGGTGAACATTGTTTCATATAAGTTCTAAAACACTAAGCCTCAGAGAGTTCCTTCTAGAATCTGTTTGCACTAGAGTAGTTCTAGATCAACAACTTTCGACTATTTTTCAAAAGAACAGTATGAAGGGATTATCAATAATTTCAGACAAACATCGCCTTTCCATATGATCATTATAGATTCTCCAAACATATGAATCTTTCCAAATATAAACTTTTAAATCATATTTGAGTCTATGAACTTATTGAGGGTTGAGATAATGTGGTACCTAAGAATTTACCAAATAGATAACTATATCATCATACTAGTAAAATTATCCTTCAACCAAATGAAAATGATCTCCTATAAGTAAGTTATCCACTAGTCCTTGATCTAAATTTTTTTCTTGAGTAGTATTGAGAAGTCTACTCAGGTGGTCAGTCACTTGGTTCTCATCTCCCTTCTTATCTTTAATCTTTAGATTGAACTCTTGAAGTAGAAGCATCCATCTGATGAGCATTGGATTTCCCTCTACTTTCTTCATAAAATACCTTTGATATGCATAGTTAGCAAACACAATAAATTTAATTCCCAATAAATAATATTTGAATTTGTCCAAAGAAAAAAATGACTACTAAAAACTCATTTTTAGTGGTTTTGAATAGCATCGAATGTCCTTGATGAATATTCAATGACTTGAGGTCTTTATTCAACTATTTTGTATAGAAATTCTCCCAAAACATAGATGGAAGTATCATAAAGTAACTAAAAATGTTGTCCCCAGTTTAGGGGTTACGTCACTAGTAGTGTTACCATTATTTTATTTAATTCATCAAAAACATCCATGTAATCATCATCAAAATAGAATTCATCATCCTTTAAAAGTAACCTAGAAAGAGGAAGATTAATTTTACTAAAATCCTTGATGAACCTCTTATAAAATATTGCATATCTTAGAAAATACCAAGTATGTTTCACATAAGTTGGATGAGGTAAAGAATGCATCACATCAGTTTTTGACTAATCTATCTAAATGTTTTTTTGTGAAATTACATGCCCAAGGACTATTTTTCTTTCCACCATGACACAAAACTTTTAAAAATTAATTTTAAGTTTATTTTTTATGCAATTTTTCAAAAATTTTACAAATTTCTGAATTAATTATTATATGAATTACCAAAAATGGTGAAGTCATCTAATAACACTTCCATGTAGTTTTCAATGTGATCAAAAAAGATATTTATCATACAATTTTTAATATACCCAGGTAATTACATAATCCAAATGGAATACTCTTATATGAAAAGGTACCAAATGGGAAAGTAAAGGTTTCCTTATTTTGATCTTATGGTGCAATGGACACCATAAAGTAACCTGAAAAATCATCTAAAAATAGTATTATGTTCGGCTTACTAATCTTTATAACATATGGTCAATAAAATGAATAGATAAATAATATTTTCTTATGATATGGTTTAACTTCCAATAGTCTATATAGACTCACTAACTATTTTGAATTCTAATAGGAATCAATTCATTTTGTTCATTCCATTCAATGGGTAATCCAGTTTTTTAAGAACAACAAGAATGGGGTGGACCCATTGTGAGTTAGAGATGAGGTGGATTATTTTTTATTTTAACAAATTTTCAATATATTTTTTGAATACCACCATCATTTATATATTCAGCCTTCTTTGGGGATACCTAACAAGTCTATAATTTTCAGTAATAAGAATTAAATGTGAGTATATTTTCGGATTTATGCCAGGAATATCTCCTAAACTCCAACCTATTTCTTGCACATTTTCCCATAAGATCTCAATAAATTTTTTTTCATGGTTAGGGATTGGGTTATTATCAATGATTAATGAAAATTTTCATCCTTCCATTAAGTATATATATTTGGTTTTAGTGTGTAAGGGTTTTAATTATATATTTGTGGGTTTATCTAAAGATAAAATCATATAGGGTTTCCTTACTTCCATAAATTTGATTTATTGCACACAATATAACAAATCAGTTTCTTCTTCATAAAACAAATAATCAAATCTATAAAAAATTTCAGAATTTACCACTTTTTTGAGATAAAAATAAATTCTCCATATTTATGAACTTCTTCCTTCTCTATGTAATTTTCAATAATTAGGTTTTTTCCTAATTTTATAATTTGATGTAACATACTTGGATTTTCATTGGTTTATCCCCCTTAAGTTGTGATAGTATAAAAAGGGGGTGATCCTTTGGAGGGTGTTTCATTGAATCAAGGATTTTAAATTGGATCGTGTTGTCTCCAAACTCCATGGTAAGGGTTCCTTCATGTACATTAATGATAGTATTTGTTTTCTTGAAGAATATTTTTTTCAAGATGGTTGGTGATAGTGTTGGGTATTTATCTTCCTCCATGTTCAGTATATAGAAGTATACTAGGAAGATTAGATTTTTCACTCTAACTATCACAACCTATAAGAATATTTCTAGAAAAGAAGTGGATTTATTTGCAAGTTTCACTACCACTCTGGTGGGTTTTAATTCTATCATATGAAAAATGTAAAAAACAATTAGTGATGCGTAACATTAATATAAATGCCTAAGTCACATAAATCATCTGAAAAATTTATAGAACCAATTGTGCATGGAATAGAAAATGTATCTCGATCTTAAAATTTTGTAGGAAATTGAGGGGTGAATAGGGATGAAACATTTCTTTCTAAATTGATTCATTCATTACTTTTAAATCTTATTTTATTTGTGCATAGTTCCATAAGGAACTTAGAATACTTGTGGATTTTCTTGAGATCTTCTAGGAGAGGGATGTTATCTCAACTTTATAGAAAGTTTCTAGAATTTCTCTTTGAAATTATTCCTCTTAGATTTTTCCAGATTGGATCATCCTTTATGGGAATGGAAGTGAAAGATATTTCTTCTCCCTTGGCTGTTTTTGTAAGTGTGTCTCTTGCCTCTTCCTTATTGGTCTATATCTCTCATTTTTCCTTTATTTCCTTATTCTTGGATCTTCTTAAATTGGTTTTCAAGAATATATCTAGAATTTTTTTAGGTTTAGGTTTTTAAACTTCTAGTTGATGCTTCGCAAGCTCAAGTGTGGCTATTAAATGAATTTCTTTGTCACTTCTTGTAGCTACCATACTCACATTACCCTTGGGATTTGGAACTCACTGAGTTATCAACTTACCCATATTTTTAGATGATATTTACATAAGATTGTTAAGTTGATTATTTATCTCCTTCACTTAATTCCTTGATTCCTCAACCTCGTGTCCTTTTTCCTACTGTATAGGGGTTGGGGTACTGTTTGAAGGTTGTTCCAGTGATATTATTTTCATAAAGGGGGGTTTTTGGTATGTTGGTTGGATAATGGGTGCCTTGTATGATTGTTGAAAGGGTGGTGGATGCTAGAAAGGTTGATTTTTCTATTGGAATGGGGTTATTTCTAGTACTAGTTTTGATAGTGTGTTTTATTCTTATTTTAAGGATTTGTAAATCCATATGTGACTTGGGAGTTATCTCTCTATTATGTATTTTGTTGTTGATATTTCCTCTATAGGTGGGATGATTCACAAATTTCCATACCCTGAACCTCAACACACTTATCGATATAATGGTTATAAGATACATACGAACCATATAATTTCACCAGTTCTTATTGTTATGTAGATTGATTCAATTTCATTTGTTTGAAAATATTGGTTAGTTATTCAAGTTTTATTCGATTAGGGAGATAATTCTGAAGATATTACCTTATGTAGGCCTCAGGTAATTATGAAAAACTACCATGAGTTTTGTACAATCTTCACAATAAGTCCCTTGGACTCTATTGGTGATTTATTTATTAGATATCCTCCCAAGGATGCATTGATTAGGTTTATGTCACTATTAAGTAAACCTGGGTAAAATAAGGCAATTAAATGGTGATACCCAATGGCTTGATGTGGGAAACTAGTGCACAACTTCTTGAATCTCTCTCAATACTCATATAGAGTCTCTCCATATACCTATCTGGTGGAATATATATTCTTCTTGATAGATATGATTTTATAGTTAGTAAATAATCTTTGAAGGATAATTCTTTTCAAGTTATCTAAATCACATAATTCTCTTGGTTGTAAGTTGTATAACCACTCATTGGATGCTCCATTAATAGAAAAGGGAAATTCCCTCCACTTGATTTATTCTTCAACCACTTCACATGGATTCAATGTTGAGTAAACAAGGGTAAACTATTTTTGGGTCCTGAAAATTATACATTCAAGAAGAATAGAATTCCATTAATTTAGAAAAGGGTATAAAGGAAACCTAGAATAAGATTTAATAAAATTTTCGAAGAGGCGTGACCATGAAGCCCAAATTCCTTTGTAATTTGCTGCTCCACATGACGTTCCACGAAGCGTCCGTGAACTCAGAAGTTCATGGAAAGAGGTTGTATCACCATCACCCACAAAAAAATAATGTCGTTTGTAGTGATGAGGTGGTGATTTTCACCCTTGAGAATGATGATCCCCCATAAACTAAGTAGTTCGCGAGATTAGGTGGCATCGCCAGCCCCCACAAAGAAAGGCCCCCACTAACTAAGTCCTCTGTGGGCTTCTGCAAAAGAAGGTGTGAGGCCCACTCCAATCCTCTATAAATATACCTCGAGGGGAACTGTAAGAAGCGGATAAGGGGGCATATAAAGAGCTTTAAAAATGGGTTGAATCATGGAGAAAAACATGAAGGGTGTAGGAGAAATCTCTCCCGCACCTGAAGCACTTCACAGACTCCATCCCATGAACTGTATGTGGAAGACCATACGCAGAAGATATTATTTAGAGGAAATTTCATTTGAAAATTGGGGGAATTAATTTATGAAATTGTGGAATGAATAAAATTTCTTCGCAGAAGACCCCCTATGAGAACTACACTTTATAGATTCTCCTTCACAGACTACCCTTCGCGAATGATGCCTCATAGAGGATGCTTTGCTGAAAATCCTCCACAGATGACCCTTTGTTTCTATATCCTTTGTGGACAACCCTTTATAACTATCTCCCTTGAAACCAAATCTTTATGGATACTCCTTCATGGATGCTCCTTTGCAGATGCTCCTTCGTGGATGCTCCTTTATGAACACTCCTTCGAGGATGCTCCTTCATGGACGTTCCTTCACAGACACTCCTTTGCAGACATTCCTTCATGGAGCATCCTTTTACCGATGATCATATGTATCCAAATCATACAAAGCTATCCTTATGCGGAAAATCACACGCACCCTCTAGTCCATACCACCCGGGCATCCCCCCCCACACCCCCGCTCGGAATCAGCGTCAGGCTGCGGTCCTGGCCCTCTGGGCCAGTCCCTTTGTTACTATCACTGACCCCCATAAAAAATGGAGAGTCTCATCACAAACTTTTCAGGCCATGTAGACATTTTTTATTATGCCCTTATACTGTCCCAACATCCATTTCTTCAATACCATTAGTTGGCCTAATCCTCATGACACTCCCAAAACCCCATGTTAGGTTCATCCAGAACTATACGGACAATCACGATCTGAATGTTTCTTACATTCTTAGACACACCCTTCTCCATCCATAAAAATCTATGTCTTGGGTGATTTTGGATCTTCATAAATCTCCCCATCAATCAGAAATGGAAGGCCAATGTCCTGAGGACACATTTTCTTGACTATGCACAAAATGCCCCGATGGCTCTTCATAAGTTTCCCACAAAAAGGGCCTGTCAACCAAATGAAAATTTATCCTCAGGAGAGGCTATTCCTACCTCCATATTCCCCAATGGATTCTATTCCCCACATCATTTATCCTAATCTGATAATCCCTAGAATCACAGTTTACAGTTTCCTTCCCTCTTATGTTCAAGGCATGTCAAAACATCTAGGCCCAATTATCCTCCAATTAATCATGGTTCATACAACAACTGGTCCTTGTTGTATGACCTTAAACTGTAGGACACCAATTTTTCCTAACCACATGACGTTAAACTGTATGGTATTAGTCCCTACAACATGATATTAAACTATGTTGTCATAGTCCCTACAACAATACATTAAATTTTTATGTCATCATCCAGGCTATATGACTTTAAATTGTAGCATACCCCATATAACATTCAAAATAGAACTCCAACTGAGGTAAGATCCAAGATTTACTTGTAGGAGTTTTCACCTATGTTCCTCTCTACCCTCACCCATGATATATCTAGATAGGTCACCAAATCTAACTATCTAGTATATGAAAACAAAATAGGAGATGGGCACTCCCAAAACCTTTTTTCTCAACCCTTGGGCTCCAGTACCATCTATCCTTAGATGATGTGGTATATGCAATCTTTATATCCACTACCTCCTCTTGTTTCTCACACCAAGCGTGACTCATGTGGGATTATAGGTTTGTGACGATCATGACATCCACATGATCCAGAATCATGGTCCTTCTCCATAGATGTAATCCCCAATATCAACCCAAATCATGGGTTATCTCCATATATGTAAGCCCCAATATCAACCCAAATCACAGACCTTCTCCATATATTTAATCCCTAATATCAATTCAAATGGTCCTCCTATAAGGTTTAATCCCCAACCAAATACCCTCGAACGGTCATATCCCATACGTAAGTCCAAATCATGATCCCTTAGTAGGCCTCCTCTAAAGTGTAAGTCCTAGATTAAACTAAACTACAAGTGATTTGATTCTCAACTAATTGGGATACGTAGGAAGCCTCCCTGTGGTCCAAACCTAACTTACAAATCACCCTAATGTTTTTCAGGCTACATCCCCAGTAGGGTCATATCCACCCAGGAGACCATATCACTTCTGGGTACCCCATTCCACTTTAGCATAAGTCCCACATCACCCTTGACCAAGCAACCTTTTGTATGTGTGTCCTTATCGCATGACATTAAACTTCACGGTTGGGTCCTTGTCACACAACCTTAAAAGGTGATTTTTCCAATAAAGTGACACTGAACTATGTGGGCTCTGATTCCTCTCATGAGGATATGTTGGAATCCCATATTATGGGTTTGATACTGACATCAAAATAGCTATTTTCTCCCCTTGGATGATGATAAACTTCAGAGCGCTATCCCATATGGATCAAAACCATAACTATCTTATAGAATTACCAAATCATCCAAAATTTATCCATAAAATGGTAACATTTATAGAGAACCTAAAATACATATAGATCCTTCCATCAATGAAGAACCTTGGATACATCTAGATGATTCCAAACCCATGTATAGTCATGATTAACTATTTCCCTAGGGATATACCACATACACATGCTTGGGAATGAACCAAGTATTCTTGAATATATGACATAACTTAAATATATAAGAGAGTCCCAAATAGGAAATAGTTCCACTCAAAAGGGTGATATGAGCCTGAGTTCCCATCCTATAGACCAATGTGAGTTCTTAAGTGTTATTGAGAAAATCACTCAATAAACATCTATATTTGGAAACAAGGTCCATAAATCATGGATATGATAGTCGTTGGGTGTTTTTAGCCCCATGAACAAACCTATTGGAGACTATCAAAGATGTTATAACCGATGCCAGTGATTTCAGACCAATTAACCCCTATAATCAAACCAATGGTAAACATTCCTCATCAAGACAAATCAATAACATTTTCTTTGGAAACAAAAATGAAATAATCCAATAAAACTAATCCCTTTCAATCAATCATTAAATCCATAATGTTTTCAGGTCGAAAAAACTCCTTTATGTGCTTGTTGAGATATTCTATTTCTAATCTATGAAACTTTAGTAGAAACTAAATTGAACCAATTTTCAATTAAAAATAATTTTGTAAAATAGGCATGGCAGTGTGATTTTTTTATTTCTAAAACATGGGTAACAAAGATATATTAGAGTTTGATTGGGGTTGGATGGCATGGTGGTAGGCTCAAGGTGAACACTAGAAGTCTCACTTGAGTTTTTCAAGGAAACTTCCTCAAAATTAGGCTGCAAGTTTAGATTTATCAATTTAGTTGGAATGGTTTTTCAATTTTTGGGTCAAAATTAAATAGTTTTTGATTTGAATATCAGGCCATGAAATTTTAAAATTTTTAATATAGTACTTCCTCCATGATAATGGAACTGAGTTTTTTATAACAACTTGTCATGGGGTGTGAAAAATATATTATTTTCCTAGGTTAAATATAGTATTAGTGAAAACCCAGGGTTGTCTCCATAGAGGAGTGATCAAAAATTAGTTATCAGTTTTATTTAAAGGAAAGAATGGGTGTTTTGAATTATTTGATTGAAAGAAAATAAAAACGAAGATAATGGGACAGATTAGAAAATAAAATAATGATAGAGTGGTGGTTAAGGGGTGAATGTTCAATTATAATGTTATCATGGTTTTAAATTATTTTACTCTTCTTCTTATTAATTGTAAAGTGAGAGGTTTCACAATCATTTCACCTCTCACCCAAGGTGAAATAGAAATGGTGAGAATTGATTTAATTAAGATATTAGTTTGGTATATCATCCTTCCTTGTGTGTAAATTGATGGAATAACCCAAAATCCATTTACTTAGGCAAGACCCAATTTGGTTTTCTATTCCCTAAGTCTCCCAATAATGTCTAACTTCCCTTCACATATAAGTAAGTAATCACCATGATCTTTACCACTCATCCATTATCTATTCTATCGAGTATATATTAGAGTTGAGTGGGAGGAGGCAACTGATCATCAACCAATGTTATTATGTAATAAATAGAATTAAATCATACATAGTTGTATATAGTATTATAAATTGTTACTAAACACTAAAACCAATTAACATAAGAGAGAGTTTTATTTAGGAAGTTTGGTACTCAATCATCACAATTGGCATCCTTTTGTTCCCTAATCACCAACAGGTTCTACTCCTCTATGTGAGAGGAAAAAATGGTACATGAGGAAGAAGAATACATTACATAAAAATAAAAAGAAGAAAATAAAACAATAAAAACATGAAAAATAATAACAACAATGGTGAAGATCGAGTTATCTGGTATTTGGGCCTCATTTTCTTCTTATAGATTTGTGGTTTACTTCCTCTTTTGGATATAGTAAAATACTTTACAAGATCCTTTCTCCATTGAATTAATCTATCTTTCCTTTTCCCCATAATCATCATTATTCTTTATAGTCTTCATATCTCTACAAAATATATAGCTTTCATTTTGATCTTGATCAAAATATCATTCATATTATAATCCATGTGGATAACTATGGTTGGTTGTATGAATTCCATTGTAGCATTCTGAGGTTTTAGGCTATAGTCCATATGATCCTTATTAAGTCTAAAATTTCAAGAAGGAATCATTATTACAAAGTATTTCATCTATATTACCTTATATCCTTATGACATTCATGCTTACAGCCAGACATGCTTATAGGGATCCATGTTTACATGCTAGTTGATTATTAAGATAATTCATGCTTATTCGAGAATTCATCCTCATGGTCAGTCCATTATTCCTTATGTGCAAGCCATACTTATGGGAAATCCTCCTTAGGGTCAGGCCATGCTTATGGGAAATTATCCTTATGGGGAAAATCATGCTTATGGGTTGGACCTGGCTTGAAAACAAGAAATCATTAGAGATTCTTCCAACCTTCATGGATCATCCCATGATCTCCTACCAAGTTGTCAAATGTGTACTTCATAATTATGAGCACCATTACTCAAGCAAAGCTTCATTAAACATTCATTTTTTCAGATAATTTTGGGGGATGAATCCTTAAAAATACTTGAATAATCACCACTTTTTTAATAGTTTCATTATCAAGCATGACATATAATGTCACACTCCATGATATAATCCTTCACAATAGAAAGATAAAGATTAATTAGCAGCAATCCATTCATATCACTCTAAAAATCAAATAAGTAAATTGAATTCCTAATTTGGAAATTTTAAGCAATATTCATATAATCAAATTTTTTGAAACTTTAATTCCAAAAATCATTGGAATTAAATGAATAAATAAATATGATGGAAAAAAATAAGTTGAATATTAAAAAAAATATCATGAATTTATAAACTATGTCAATAGACCATTCACCACCTCTTGTGGTTAAGTAACATATTCAATGATTAATTCTAGCTTCTCACTTGAGTTTAAAAATTCCTTATTAATTATCATCATTATCAAATAATAATAATATATTACTAATTAGTTAAAGTAAAGTTGGTTTTATTGTTTTATTAACTTATATTTTCTTCACTATAAATCCTTTACATGTATCCTAGAAATGACACTATCAATTTCTTCAACCTCCTCATGGGTCACTATCTCACGATGAGCTCCCCACACTACATCGTCAACACTATGGGTCATCGAACTAAACCCATTAACATCTACATATAAAATTATAAACTCACATTTCCATTAACTTGGGAATTAAATATTAACAAATAGAGGATTTCATCACATTCTACTCATGAAAATGGTCTAGGAGGTATCCTCATAATATTTCTTGAGTCAGGTCGTAGTTGACCCTAACACCCAACATTTTAAAATGTCCAAAACACCCTTTAAATGAGCCCAATTTCCCTCAAAAACATCATCAATGTGATCCTTTTCGAAAATCATGAAAAATGGACTATTTATTTTTCCAATTTAGACAACGGACTAAAATTTTGTAATTTCAAAATAATAATAATAATGTTGTTTTGTTGTTGTTGTTCTTCTACTTATTGTTATTATATATAAAACCAAGAGAGATGGGTGGTTCTCCCCCTCCCTCACATACCATCGCTAGGGGATAACGCATGGCCAACTATGACCCACCATATGTGGGTCACACAGCTAATATCTCTCTCTTTATCTCTTATAATTTTTTTAAAGTATTGGTGTCGAGCTCTGCCACTCACACCTACCATCGCTGGTGTGCCCACCAGTGTCTCCACCCAAATTCCTTTAATCTTCATGAAAATTTTGAGCCTGGAAATTTTCATTACCCCAAGATCAAAATTAGTATTTTTTTCTATAAATTCAGCTATTAAGGCTTCCATATTCTAGAGATAAGTTTGTTTAACCCGGCACATTCTCCCTAGAATATTTCTCAATCTTACCATCAGATCATCGATTTTAATACACCTTTATGAATATCTTGTTGTGATGTTCAATTCTATAAGAATATTAAATTTTCAATTAAAATATATTATCATAGATCTAAAATTCAAATAAAAATGATAATAATGATAAAATAAATGAAGATTTGGTGGCTGGGCCAATGAGCCAAAACATGAATCGAGCATTTTGAAGCATGTCACCCATTTTCAACCCCATCCTAAGATCCAATATCCCCCTAGATATAGGGGGGAACTAATGGAAAAAGAAGATTTCACATCAGTTTTTTTCATGTTGGTTATTAAAAACCAACATGAAAACCTTGAGATTCAAGGTCTTCATGTAAATTATTATGATAACCAATGTTAAAACCTTATAAAAAAATACACACAACTTTTGACTCTTGAATTTCATTCTATCGAACTCGAAACACTCAAACCCTAACTTTCACAACTCAAAAATGTACTCCATCTACTTTGTTCATCTGAATTTCATATTCTATTTTGTTTCATCCTTTGATTTTGTGAGTTCTAGCTTATATCATTCTCATTTCACCATCCTTTTTCATAGTTCATGATATCATAGGTGTTATGTGGATTTACTTTGAGTTCCAAAATCCTTGTATCACACCTAATTATTTTCTATCTAAGGTTTTTTACTGTTATTTTATGTCTATTCATCATTGATATACTCTCTTCATCTGCATTTTTTGTTATTAATTTTTTGTTAGTTAAATTTTTATTTTCTTTATTTAGAGAATTTGTTAAATATTTTTTATTTATAGATTGTATCCATTTATTTATTATTGTTATAAATTTTATATTCATTTATTATATTATGTTTATTTATTTATCATATTAATGATTATATTGTATAATTGTTTATTTTGATTAAATGTTTATGAATAAATGGTATTGGTTTCATGTTTATTAATAAATGATGAGTTCATTTATTATATTGTGTTTATTTATTAATTATATTAAATTTTATTTTTTATTATTGTTTTTTTGTTTAAATGTTGATGAATAAATGGATAATTAATTGTTTTCTTTGATTATATGTTTTATATATTTGTATATATAATTTCAATCTGTATGTTTTAAATTCATATGTTTATATATATGTTTAAATGCTTATATTTTTTTAATATACTCATCTATTATATTATAATTTTAGGTAATTAATGGATCATAATTGGATAAATGCATGAAGAACTAGTGATGAATATGAGAAAGGGGTTTACAATGTTTTGGAATTTCTTAAAAAAACTTGAAAATGGAGATCTAATTTTTTATCCATGCATGAAGTGTTTGAATGTGAAAAAATTAGGGTACATATAAATCAAATACCATATGATTTTTTATGGTTTTAATCATAGATATACACACTGGATCTGGAATGGTGAAATAATAAAGAAGTCAAGATTTAATGCTAATAAATATGTTCATTATGAAACAGATAGTCATCTTCAATAATTAACTCATGATGCAGGAATTGCAACCATTGAAAAAATATCAAGTGTTGAAATATTATATAGATATGTTGAGAAACCAATATTCTTAGGTTCAACTAAATTTACAATTTTATCAATAGTGCTGAGATTGATTAACTTGAAAGAAAAAAATGGTTCGAGTGATAAAAGTTTCATTGAACTACTTGAAATTTTGAAAGAGTTACATACAAATTGCAATGAGATTCCAAATTCCAATTATGATGTAAAAAAATATTATATCCAATGGGATTGGTGTATAAAAAATATAATCTTTCCCCAATAACTATGTGTTGTATAGGAAGAAATATGAATGTTTATTAGAATGTCCTAAATGTGGGATATAATGATATAAAATGGATGATAAATTAAACTTTGATTAATTCTAAGGAACAAGCATAAAACCTCCCACTAAAGAAATCTGATATCTTCCAATAATTCCTCATTTGAAGTGTCTATTTCCAAATTCAAATGATACAGGCTAATATAGAATAACGATGACTAAATATCTGATGCAAACCCTACTGATTCACCACAATGGAATAGATTTGATCAAAGAATTATTAATTCTATAAATGAAGTTATAAATCTCATAATGGGACTATGTACAAATAAAATGAATCCATATTAGATTCTCAGTAGTCATCATAGTTCATGGTCACTTACGATGGTAGTACACAACTTGTACCCATAGATATGCATGAATAAAAAATATGTTATGATGATCTTGATAATTTATGGAGAAAAATAGGCTAGAAATAATATCGATGTTTATTTATCAACATTGACTAATGGTTTTAAATAAGTATGGAAGTAGGTGTTATAGTTTTTGATGCATATAAGAAAGATTATTTTATTTTACATGTTATGGTAAAGTTCACTATAAATGAACTCCATGCATATATAAACTTATTTGGATATAGTGTTAAGGGTCATAAAACTTTTCCAATTTTTAAAGATGGGACTTCATATCAATAATTAAAGAATGGAAAAAATATATTATACATGGTTCGTCAATGTTTTTTTAGAATATATCATCCTTATTGAAGATTAAAAAAGGTATTTAATGGTTTATAAGTGGTTTATTTTTTTTCCTACAACCATTGATAACTAAAGAATGTTATGACAAGGTAAAAAAATTGATGTAACATTTAGAAATAAAGGAAGCTTTGGTCATCAAAAAAATACATAGAAGAAATAGTCTATCTCATTCGAGTTGCCTTACTAGAGAATTTTAGGGGTAAAATATAACATTAACGTTATACATGTTAAGAAAAATAAATGTGATAGTTTAATTGGAACTTTTTTTAAATATAAAAGGAATGAAAAAAGACGAATTGAATGTAAGATTAGACTTAATATTCAAGGGAATAAATTTGGAGTTATCTCCCACTATAAAAGGAAACAAAACATATTTACCTCTATCTTAACACATATTAAGAAAGTGTAGGGAGGTGAATTTTTTTCAATGTATGTATGGTATTAAAGTACTCAGTGGGTTTTCTTAAAATGTGGAAAATTATGTTTCATTAAAGGATTTAAAGTTAATATGTATGAAATCTCATGAATATCATGTATTAATGTAATATTTTCTACCAATTGCACTATGTGACTATTAGTGATACCTATTAAAAATTCTATCATCAAGCTGTGTTACTTTTTCAATTCTATGTTTAGTAAAATTATGGATCTAAATTTCTTATATGTGTTATAGATAAAATATATCATCGTACTTTTTCAATTAGAATGTATTTTACACCATCATTTTTTGATATAATTTTTTATCTAATGATTCATTTAGTGTGACAGAAAAGAATATGTGGGCCTATTTATTTACATTGGATGTATCCTTTTAAAAGATATATAAAAATCTTAATGGGTTATGTTAAAATTTTTCATCAACCAAAGGCCTCTATTATTTGAAATATATATTTGAATAGGTGACTAAGTTTTATACTGATTATTTGTATTAAGTAGAGCATTTTTTTCTCACTATATATTGACATTTGATAGTTTATAGTGAAGATGAAGGGATATATGGCTTAAAGGTAAAGTTATTTTCATATGATGAAGTGATGCAAACACATTTATACATTTTGAACAACATGGGTGAGTTTTAACCATATATATCATCACATATTAGTGAATTAAAGGTATTATTTTTGAAAAGAAATGAAAAGTGGTTGATTAATGAACATAAAAATACATTTGTTTCATGTTTTAAGGAAAAAGATAACATTAATTTATCTACATCAGAAACATTGAAATGATTAGAAGGGGGACCAAGTGTAAATGTGATCACATGGTCATGTTTTGATATTAATGGTTACTATATAATCTAATGACCGGATAAGTTCCACTAAGAGTGGGGTGAACCAGTGGAACACTTGTTTTATGAATTTATTCTTCTTTTAAATTCAACCACTTTTACTATTTTAAAGTTCTTGATATACTCAATATAATCTCCCAATCTCACCTCATGTGCAATAGTAATAATATAGAGAATATCACATAGTATTTACAAGGTTCGGCATAAAAACATACTACTTTCCATGTTGTTTAGACACCCCAACATGGATTCTCCACTATAATATTATTATCAATTATAGCGGTTCATGCAGTAACTGGTTATACACCCTAGTAAACAATCCTCCAATTGATCCTGGCTATACCCTTAGTGATCTAACTCTTTTTCCCCGATTGGTTATACCCCCAACCATATTATTCTCCTCAAGACTCTTCAGCAACTAGTTATACCCTCCATTGCAAGATCCTTCTCCTTCTCAATGGTACATTTTAGGATGATCCCTCACTACTAGAAAGTGGACTTTTCCCAACACTTGTATACCAACAGTTCAAAGAACCATTGGTATATGTTATATTTACCAATGGTTTGCATAAACTGTCGGTAAAGATCTTGAACAAGTGACTTTTCCCAATGGTTTTATCAAACCGTTGGGAAAGAAGGGTAAAAAATCACTTTTCCCAACGGTTTGATGAAACCATTAGGAAAGATGGGGAAAATTTTAGTTTTCCCAACGGTTTCATAAAACCATTGGGAAAAAAATCCCCAAATTCTCCAAATCCAGGCATCTGCCTCCCCATGATTCCAGAACCCTTCCGCTGGTCTCTAGAAGTGATTCCTTCGCAAAATCACTTCAGAATATCCACCTCTTCCATCAGATCAACAGCTTCCAAGTTTGAATCCTTCCATATTTTATCAAGGATATAGTTCCACCTCTTATCAAGCATATCCTTCTATTCTCAATGATTTCGTTATTCCCAATTTTTAGGTTTTTTGTAAAATTTTATGATTGTTCCATGAATTGTGTACTCAAATCCCTATATCGGTGTATGTCCAATTAATTTTTTCATTACACATTTGCATTTATAAGGGCATGGTGTCTCTTTATTGTGTTCTAATTTTGAATATTCATAGTTTTTTTAATCTCAATGCTTAAAATATTATAGCTTCATTTATATGAACTAATAAGAAATTGTTTGTAATATTTAATGATATTATTTCATGAAAATCACTCCTTTCATTAATATCATGCCAAACATGAAGATCTTGTTCATCTTAATTTTTGTACACTATATGTATTACATAACAAGTATGTATCATGTTTCTATCAAAATCTATATATATATAAAATGAAACACTGTTCACTTATCCTTTGCACAATAGAACATATGGAGTATCTTCTTGAACTTTTCAAAATAGTATGTGGTCCCTAATTAGTACTTCTTCCTTCTTCAGGAAACTAATTCACAGAATGTCAAATTCTCAATATTAGTGAATATTAGTTTTTCTAATATAACCATTAATAATTCTTCCTTCAACATCATACATTTGTTATTCAATCACTTTTTTAAAACACAATGACCATTTTCACTGATTTGGGGTTCCTCAAAATGCTTGGGAAAATCAGAAAAATGTATGTATTGATTCGTGTTTCTCATATGGTTTCATGGATATAAGTTCATCTCAAAAATCATGACTGCGTGGTTCAAATATCAAGAGGACCATGAGATTATTATTTTTCACACAAATGAAGTTGTTTTATGAAACTATGTGTTTTTGTTTTCACTTTTGATTTGGACGAAAGGGGAGATTTGTGGTCATTAATCATGGTTGTGGGTGGTCATTTAGGATGTATGATTGTATGAATTCATTTTAATTGATATATCCAATATTATTATTGATTTATGTTCAATTTGATTATCTTTAACAAGTGATGTTATTTAATAAGTTGTTATTAATGGTTGTAATAATGACGATATGGTATAAGGGTTCATATGGTGTGTATAAGGGTTCACATGGTGTGTATAACGGTTGACATGGTATCAGTGAACTCAAGTCATTAATTTAATCCTTCATTATCACTAGCATGTAATAAATTGAATGATGTAAACCCATCCTCACATGATTTCTTACCTTAGATAGTGTCCAACATATGTAATACGAGCTTTTGAATTCATCATTTAACCAGGATCATATATTCCATTTCCCCCAAGATGACTGTACTATTATAACTTTAGGGTCAACTAAATATGGTTCTCATTGTACGTTGTATATTATGTGTCCTTCTTGGCCAATACTCACTTTTATGAGGGTGGGGTTCTTTTCACTACCCATTATGGCATGTGTAGACAACCATAAAAATGTTAGATAAGTCACAAGTTTAATTCAGTAATGTTGTTATCATTGACATAATTTATTAAGAATTTCAAATTTACAAATAAATGTTTTTGTCTATAATTAATGAAATTAAATCTTTTTACAATCCATGGACAACCTATTAGTGTATAAGCATAAAATATATTCACCCATGGGGTGTGCTTGACTTGGGGAAGTAATTGGGTAATGAAAGGTATGGCCATAGAGGTGTCAATAATGAGTTATTGAACATGAGTGAATGATTTGGGATGCCTATAACACATGATGGGACCTGAGGAATGTGACTCTTATAGACCTAATGAAAATGAATATAAATAAATTTTAATTTAATTTCTGAGTACTTGTTCTTTACATTATTTTAATAGTTCACTACATCGACTAGACACTTCTTCCTTTATCGTTTAATTGAATTTTTTTTCTATTAAAGTTCAATCCTATTGAATTGTTTATGAAAAAATGACTTATATAAATTCTTTTTACAGAATGGACAGAAGTTGGATGTATGAAACCGATCAGATCTCAAGCGATTTTCAAAACAATTTGGAGAGCTTTATAGATTTTTCATTTCACAATGCTTCAGATAGTGGTCACATACACTGCCCATGTTCCAATTGTGTTGGTAGACCTTGGTTGAGCCGTGAAGAAGTCAGCTACCACATAACCAAAAATGGTTTTCAAGCAAACTACTTTGTGTGGTATCACAATGGGGAGAAAATGAAAACTCAAATTGGTGATGATCGAAATGAAAAGACTGGAATTGAGAATTTGTTAGATGATCGGTTTCCATTTATTCTTCATCATGAAAAAAGAAAGGATTTCGACTCAAGAAGACTTCGATATGAGCACAACTGATGAAACTATTGAAAATGATGATATTGATAGGGTGAAAAAATTTAATGATGCTGCCATGACTCCAGTATATCGACAATGCGATAAAATGAAAATGCTGGAATTTTTAATCCGATTGTTTCATGGGAAAACTATGTATGGGATTTATAATACAGAAATCGATTACATTCTTACCCTCTTGAAGGATTTACTTCCAGATGATGCAGATATTCCCTCAAACCACTATATGGCATGGAAGTTAGTTGAGGAACTTGGATTTTCAAGAAACAAAATTCATGCTTGTCTGAAAGATTGCAGTTTATTCTAGGAGGAAAATGCTGAACGAAATGATTGTATAAAATGCGGTACATCCTACTGGAAGTCAAAATCTGATGGAACACCATCCCACGTTCTACAGAAAATAATGTGGCACTTTCCATTGATCCCCAGACTCTAGAATCTTTTTATGTCTGATGACATATCAATAAAAATGAGATGGCATGATACCAAGAGAAAGAAGACTAATGATGAGTTGGTTCATCCTATATATGGATTTGCATGGCAGAGATTTGATGCTCGATATCCTGATTTTGCAGCTGACGTGCGTAATGTGAGGCTGGGTCTTTCATACGACGGTTTTAATCCATTTGGGCAGATGCTTACTTCACACAGCACATGGCCAGTTTTTATACACATTTATAATCTTCCCCCATGGTTGTGTATGAAAAAACCTTTCACTTTCATGAGTATACTCATATCTGGTCCTTATGATCTCAGAATTGATATTGATGTATACATGCAACCTTTAATAAAAGAGTTGAAACTTCTTTGGGATGTGGGTGTGCGCACATATGATGCATGTTCCAATGACATATTTTAGATGTGTGCTACACTTATGTGGAAGATCAATGATTTTCTGGCTTATGCAATGATTTTTGGATGGAGCACGAAGGGAAAACTGTCATGTCCAGTTTGTATGAAGAATACACGATTCAGAAGGATGAAACATCGCTGTAGTTTTAGTTTTATGGGACATAGATGATTCTTGCCAAAGGATCATCCATATAGAATGAATCGTCGAATATTTTATAATACCATAGAGACCGATGATCCACCTCAGCATATGTCTGGAACTGACGTGCTTAATGAATTTAAAGATTTTAGTTTTTCGTTCGGGAAGGGTCAAATGAAATCTGGAAAGAGAAAGAATGTTTCCAATGAAACCTGTTACAATTGGAGGAAGAGGAGTATCTTTTTTGATTTGCCTTATTGGTCAACCAATTCGTTACGTCATTTCTTAGAAATAATGCATATTGAAAATAATATATGCGAAATTTTTCTTTCAGTTTTTCTAAATGTCAAGGGGAAGACAAAAGATTATTTACGATCTTGGCATGACTTGGTGGATTGGGGCATCAGACCATAATTGCATCCTGTACGTATCAGTGAAAATAAATGGAAACTTCCATGTGCTTCTTATGTGATGACACCTACAGAAAAAAAAAATTTCTAGAAGTATTAGATACTATTAGAGTTCCTGATGGCTATTCAAGCAACATATCTAAACGGGTCAATAGAAGAGAGTTGAAGTTAAAATCTTTGAATACTCATGATTATCACGTTCTACTGAATGAGTTGATTCCAATAGAAATCCGTCATCTTTTGTCCAATAATGTAAGGGTGGCTGTTATTCAGTTGTACCATTTCTTTACAGATCTTTGTGCTAAGAAGTTTTCCATGTCTTTATTGCAAAAAATGTTGACAGATGCCCCATTAATTTTGTGTGAGTTGGAGAAAATATTTCCTCAATCATTTTTCACATGCATGCTGCATCTAACTGTCCATATTACCACTGAAATACTTCTCAGAGGACCTGTTTCTTTTCATTGGATGTATCCAACTGAAAGAAATATGTTCACATTAAAGTCTTATGTCTGAAACAGAAATCATCCCGAAGGTTCTATCGTGAATGATTACCTGACTCAAGAATGTATGGATTTCTGCTCGATATATTTGTCTGATCTTACTACAAGATTGAACAGAACAATGATAAATGAATAAGAACAATATGAGAAAATTGAACCCAGTTTTCCATCGCTTCCTCAAACAGGAGGAATTCCTGGATCATATATATTGAAGACATTAAGCCATGAAGAGCAGGAGATGGCACATCGCACAGTTTTGTTCAACTGTGATTTTTTCAATGACTATATTAGGTAACTAAATTAATTATGTATATCTTACATATATATCTGTTAAACTATTCATATTTTTTATCTACAGGGAACATAAAACAATGATAAATAGGAATCATCGTTCTTTATCTTTGAGAAGGAGAGAGACTTTTAATAGAAAAGAGATTTATGCTTGTTTAAAATTGAAGGTAAAAATATTAATGTTTAAAATAATTATATCAATATTTAATTAAGTTTAATAGTCATTTATATTGCAGGTATTGAGTTTGTCTGCTGACTCTGTCTCTGAGGAAATAAGAGCTTTGGCTTTTGGTCCTAATACCATGGTTCGTGATTGTAAATCAATTGTTATCAATGGGTACAAATTTATTGTCACTGAACGAGAAATGAACATGAGAACACAACATTATGGTGTTATGGTTACTACCACAACAGATTGTTATGCCAGTGCATCAGATAGTAGACCGCGATTTGAAAATGTGGGTTATTATGGAGTTGTTGAGAAAATAATAATATTGGATTATTACTCTCATGGATGAGTCACAATGATGAAATTCCATTGGTTTGATTCGATAATGAGACATGGAACATTTATTGATGATTGTGGATTTCGAGTAATTAATATGACTCACACTCTTGCTACCGAAGAACTATATGTGTTGGCATCAATGGATAAAAAAGTTTTTTATGTCAAAGACTAACTTCGACCTGAATTTGGTGTCGTAGTTAAAGTAATTCCAAGACATATTTTTGATGATGGTGATGATGGAATTGACACTGTCCCTAATGCCATTGGAACCAATCCATTTATTACTTTTTATGACTCCAATAGCTCAATTGTCAGATTTGATTGTGAACCTGAAGTTTTGGTTGAAAATATATAGAATCATTCATCCATGTTCTCAATTCTTTTGGTTTACCTCGAGTTGGGTTGTTAAGGTTGGTAATATTCAAATTGATTTAGTATTGATCACAAATATGTTTTAGATGACTTGACCATTATGTGAATTTTCAATGTTTATTGGTTGTAGTTTTATTTGAATTTCATTTTCTAATTTGGAATTGAACTGTATTCAAACCTAGTCAAACAATATTTCTAACTTGGTGAACATTAAAACTTGTATGATTTATTAAATTCATTCAAGCTATTCTAAAACAATTGATAGCTAAATTACCAATGAATTCCCATATTCCCTCATATATTTAGTTTTTTGGGTTACACATTAGTTTCCTTTTTCTAATTAATTACATATTTGTTTTCAAAAGAAGGAAATGAATCCAATTGAAGAGAGACGAAGGAAAAAAATGATGGAGAACAATCGTCGAATGACGGAGTTGGGAATTCCATCATTAGTGCCTGTAGTGAGTACTTTATTTCAAATTGATATATTTAAAGAATATATAATGTCATGTGATTAATTTTTTTGTAAATTTTTTTGTAGGATCCACCTATACGTCGACAGTTATTTGATTAGGAACCTAGTAATGGTCCTAGTACTCAGGCTGGTGGTACGAGGAGGGTTCGTACCAGAGGTGGATGAGCAGATGCGCGTACCCGACTAGATGCTGCCCCTCCCACTGACATGTAATCCTTCCCACATTCTGATCCCGGTGTGTCGTTAGGGACACACAGGATATTTAGGCCTCCCATGTTTTTGCTGCCTTCTGCATCTTCTGGCCCATCATTTTCACATCCCATGATGATTCCCACTCCCTAGTCAGAATTCGGTCAGACAACTGTCCCATCTTCTTTTCCTTCTACTTCTGTCTCTCAGATCTTCTATATTCCATCGTCTTTGACTCCTGTTCCACCACAGGGTGTTCCATCAGTTTCTGTGGATCCAGTGGCGCTTAGCGATCAGACTGGCACAGGTATATTTATATAACCCTAATAAATTTTTATAGCAATATTTATTTTCATTATAACATGTTTTGATAAAATATTTTTTTTCTTTCATGACAGATACATCTACTGACAGGAGGCATGGGCATGGGCGTACACGCACGCGTTCGGTGTGGAACCGCCACACACAGGTTATGGTGGATTATAATTAAGACAACCAAATGGTTGAGAAAACAAGGCAGCAATGTCAGAGTTTTTTGGCGATGCTTTCCAAATACTCCGACATCATTCCCATCAGCCCGTTATCGTGGAGACATTTTCCACATGAGGTCAAAGATAGAGCTTGGGTAGATATATGGGTAAAAAAATCTGTTCTATTTAATTCCATGAATTATTTTTGTATTTATATGAATTAATATTTTGATGTCAGCTTTGATTTAATTTTCCCGATGGTGAGGGTGCACGACCGGAACGTCTAAAGGATTTAGGAGAGATTTGGAGAGCCTACAAGCATGAGTTGTATATTGGATGGGTTTCTAGAGTTGGCACTGAGTTAGAGGTGGTATCAGTGGTGGATGATTGTCCGATAGAGCATTATCGTCAGATGATTACTCATTGGATGAGTACCTAGTTTAAGGTATTAATTACATTTGAGGTATTTAAATAATAACTTTCATGTTTTGAATTAATACCATCTGTTGAATTTTTGAATTTTACTTAGGAATCATCTGGAAAAAATAAAAAGAACATTGATGCAAAAAAATACCTCCACACACTAGGACGCACTATGATGCCTGATCATGAGAGGAAGCAGGTATGACAATTATTTATAAGTTTTCTTTATGACTTACACTTTTTTTTGTTTCCTCAATTATTTAATAGTTTTCTAAAGTTTTCATATAACTTTAGTTTTCAATGTCATTGTAGAGGCAAATAAAAAATATTGAAGGATGTGTGCCTCGAGCAAAACCGTCTTTCTCGAGTAGACGGAAAAAGGATGGAAGTGCCGTCAACGAAGAGACTCAACAGCAGATTGTAAGTTTTAATATGTTGAATTTATATTTTAATATCTATTTTGTAACTTAATTATATATTTATATTTATAACAGGCTGCTTTAGAGGCCCTCGATGCCCAAGAACCAGACAATTTTGGGCCAACGGATCACTTACATCAGGTGTTGGGAGAGGAGCATCCTGGAAGAGTACACTGCCGACCTAGGATAGCCCCGACAAGGTATTGGCCCTCCTCAGGTACAATCTGTAGTGCCACCGAGCTACAGTAAGTTAGGGCACATGAAAAATAGGATGAGAAAAGGGCCACATAGATGGAATAATAGTCTGCTAGGGAAAACAATGCGTTTATGAATTTATTGAAGTTCTATGTCCAACACTTCCAGCAGAGGCCATCTCAGCTTTTGATGAATATATTTCGTCAATACATTCTATATATGGTGCACCAGGTGGAATTTATAGTGGTGTTCAGGATTATGTACAGCTTGACGATGATGATGGTGAGGAGTCTGATGCGGAATAGGAGGGAGAGGAGGAGGGCGAGGTGGGTGGCGAGGGCGAGGAGGAGGGCGAGGGCGAGGAGGAGGGCGCTGAGGAGGGAGAGGAAGATGATGGGGATGAGGACGAGGGTGATGATGGTGATAGTGATGTGGGACAAATTGATCCATTACATTTTTTACTAATATTACTAAGATTTGATATTTAATCTATTCTAGTTGTTGGTTTTATCTAGACTCATAGTATAGTATTTTAGTTGAGTTATTTTTATATATTATCTATTTTTATGGATGTTGTTGACTTTTAGTGGTTGTGTGTTTGGGAACCCCCCTCCTTCCTGGACCTTGGAAAACCCCCACCATCCTCCTTGGACCCCGGACAGCCCTCCGGACAGCCCCCTGGACAACCCCCCCACCATCCTCCTTGGTCTGTGGACAGCCCCCAAACAACCCCCCGAACAGCCCCCCAGACAGCCCCCGGACAGTCCCCCCCACCCTCCTCCCTGGACCCCGGAAAGCCCCCGGACATCCCCCCAGATAGCCCCCCAGGAAGCCCCCCCCAACCCTCCTCCTTGGACCCTGGACAACCCCCAAAACACCCCCCAGACAGCCCCCCGCACAGCCCCCCACCACCCTCCTTGGTCCCCGGACAACCCCCCGGACACCCACCAGACAGCCCCCTGGGCAGCCCCCCCATACAGCCCCCACCCTCCTTGATTTCATTTACCACTAGAAAATCTATAATATATATTTTATTTATTTTCATAATGATAATCAATGTAAATCACATTTACACATCTAATCGATATCATAGATTCTTGGTATGTTATAAAAGGGATGTATTCATTGGGCATGACATTGTTAGCTCTGAAATGTTTCATAACATGATAAACTAAAATCTTTTCAATACTAAGAATGATATAAAAATATTCTATATGAATGTCCACAAGATTTTAAGTAAATTCCATTCCACTAATAGACACATGAGGATTCTCATAAATCATGTTTACCTTAATATTTCCACAAGGATTTTTAGTAAAAGTTTTATCTTCTATTAATTTTCTGATATTCTCATGTTAAATTTAAATTTTTCATAAATAAATTAATTTAAAGACCCATAGTGAAAAGAACAAGATTATAAGTGAAAAGAACAACTGGCATACAGAAAACTGACCAAACGCATTCGGATTCTGTTGATAATTTATCACAACAATCCATGGGTCATATGTGACGTGTACGAGTCAACCCGGGCTCAATCTGAGGCACGGTGTGGCCGAGATCAGTCTAAGTGCCTCCCCTTTGTTTAAAATGGACAACATTTTAAGTACATACGAAAAATTGACCAAACGCATTCGGTTTCGGTTGAAACATTAGGAGAATTATCCATGGGTCATATGTGACGTGTATGAATCAACCCCACCTCAATCGGAGATGTGGTGTGGCTGACACCACTCAAAGTGTCCTCCTTTTGTTTCAAAAGGACATCATTTCAAGTGAAAGACATCAACTTGCCTACGAAAAACCGACCAAACGCATTCAGATTGTGTCGATACTTTAGCACAACGATCCATGGGTCATATATGACGTGTAAGAGTCAACCCCTCCTCAATCTGAGGCACGGTGTGACTGAAACCACTCAAAGTGTCTATCTTTTGTTTCAAAAGGACATGATTATAAGTGAAAAAGAACAACTGACATACGAAAAACTGACCAAACTCATTCATATTGTGTATATACTTTAGAACAACAATCCATGGGTCATATGTGACGTGTATGAGTCAACCCTACCTTAATCCAAGGCACGGTGTGGCCAAGATCACTCTAAGTGGCTCTCTTTTGTTTAAAATGGACAACATTTTAAGTACATATGGAAAACTGACCAAAAGTATTTTGATTGTGTTGATACTTTAGTAAAACGATCCATGGGTCATATGTGACGTGTATGAATCAACCCTGCCTCAATCGGAGATGCAGTGTGGCTGGAACCACTCAAAGTGTCTGTCTTTTGTTTCAAAAGGAAATCATTTTAAGTGAAAAACATCAACTGGCATACAGAAAACTGACCAAACGCATTCGGATTATGTCGATACTTTAGCACAATGATCCATGGGTCATATATGACATGTACAAGTCAACCCCTCCTCAATCCGAGGTGTGGTGTGGCTGAAACCATTCATAGTGTCTCTATTTTGTTTAAAATTGACAAGATTATAAGTGAAAAGAACAACTGACATATGGAAAACCGACCAAATGCATTCGAAATGTGTCGATGCTTTAGGAAAACGATCCATGGGTCATATTTGACCTGTATGAGCCAACACGGGATCAATCTGAGTCGTGGTGTGGCCGAGATCACTCTAAGTGGCTCTCTTTTGTTTAAAATGGACAACATTTTAAGTAAATATGGAAAACCGACCAAACGCAGTCAGTTTCTGTTGAAACTTTAAGAGAACGATCCATGGGTCATATGTGACGTGTACTAATCAACCCGACCTCAATCTGAGATGCGGTGTGGCCGGTACCACTAAAAGTTTCTGTCTTTTGTTTCAAAAGGATGTCATTTTAAGTGAAAAACATCAACTAGCATACAGAAAACTGACCAAACGCAATCATATTGTGTCGATAATTTAGCACAACGATCCATGGGTCATATGTGATGTGTACGAGTCAACCCCGCCTCAATATGAGGTGCGGTGTGGCCGACAACATTCATAGTGTCTCTCTTTTTTTTAAAATGGACAGGATTATAAGTGAAAAGAACAACTGACATTTGGAAAACTGACCAAACGCATTTGAAATGTGTTGATGCTTTAGGACAACGATCCATGGGTCATATGTGACCTGTACGAGCCAACCCGGGATCAATCCGAGTCGCGGTGTTGCCGGGATCACTCTAAGTGGCTCTCTTTTGTTTAAAATGGACAACATTTTAAGTACATATGGAAAACCGACCAAACGCATTCGGTTTCCGTTGAAACTTTAGGAGAATGATCCATGGGTCATATGTGATGTGTACGAATCAACCCCGCCTCAATATGAGACACGGTGTGGCTGGAACCACTCAAAGTGTCTGTCTTTTGTTTCAAAAGGACATCATTTTAAGTGAAAAACATCAACTAGCATACATAAAACTGATCAAATGCTTTCGGAATATGTGGATACTTTATCACAATGATCTATGGGTCATTTGTGATGTGTATGAGTTAATCTCAACTCAATCCAAGGTACGATGTGGTGGGATCACTCCTTGTGTATGTATTTTGTTTAAAATGGACAAGATTATAAGTGAAAAGAACCACTGACATACAAAAAACTGACCAAACGCATTCGAAATGTGTTTATGCATTAGGAAAACGATCCATGGGTCATATATGACATGTACGAGTCAACCCCGCCTTAATCTGAGGCACGGTGTGGCCAGAATCACTCTAAGTGGATCTCTTTTGTTTAAAATGGACAACATTTTAAATACATACGGAAAATCGACCAAACGGATTCTGATTGTGTTGATACTTTAGCACAACAATCCATGGGTTATATGTGACATGTATGAGTCACCCCGCCTCAATATAAGGCGCGGTGTGGCCGACACCATTCATAGTGTCTCTCTTTTGTTTAAAATGGACAGGATTATAAGTGAAAAGATCAACTGGCATACAAAAAACTGACCAAACGCATTCGAAATATGTTGATGCTTTAGGAAAATGATCCATGGTTCATATGTGATGTGAACAAGTCAACCCCGCCTCAATCCGAGGCGCGGTGTGGCCGACACCATTCATAGGGTCTCTCTTTTGTTTAAAATGGGCAGGATTATAAGTGAAAAGAACAACTGACATATGAAAAACCAACCAAACGCATTCAAAATGTGTTTATCCTTTAGGTAAACGATCCATGGGTCATATGTGATGTGTACGAGTCAACCTGGGCTCAATTCAAGGCACGGTGTGGCCGAGATCACTCTAAGTGGCTCCCTTTTGTTTAAAATGGACAACATTTTAAGTACATACGGAAAACTGACCAAACGCATTCGGTTTCCGTTAAAACTTTAGGAGAACGATCCATGGGTCATATGTGATGTGTATGAATCAATCCTGCCTTAATCAGAGATACAGCGTGGCCGGTACCACTCAAAGTGTCTGTCTTTTGTTTCAAAATGACGTCATTTTAAGTGAAAAACATCAACTAGCATACGGAAAACTGACCAAACACATTCGGATTGTGTCGATACTTTAGAAAAACGATCCATGGGTCATATGTGACGTTTACGAGTCAACCCCACCTCAATCCGAGGCACAATGTGGCCAACACCACTCTAACTGTGTCTCTTTTGTTTAAAATGGACCGGATTATAAGTGAAAAGAACAACTGGCATACGGAAAACCGACCAAACACATTCAGAATCTGTTGATAATTTATCACAATGATCCATGAGTCATATGTGACCTATACGAGCTAACCCGGGCTCAATCCGAGTCACGGTGTGGTCGGGATCAGTCTAAGTGTCTCTCTTTTGTTTAAAATGGACAACATTTTAAGTACATATGGAAAACTGACCAAACGCATTCGGTTTCTGTTGAAACTTTAGGAGAATGATCCATGGGTCATATGTAACGTGTAAAAATCAACCTCGCCTCAATTTAAGATGTGGTGTGGCCGGTACCACTCAAAGTGTTTGTCTTTTGTTTCAAAAGGACATCATTTTAAGTGAAAAACATCAACTCACATACGGAAAACTGAGCAAACACTTTCGGAATATGTTTATACTTTAGGAAAACAACCGATGGGTCATTTGTGATTGGTACGAGTTAACCTCACCTCAATCTGAGGAACGGTGTGGCCGATATCACTCCAAGTGTATGTATTTTATTTAAAATGGACATCATTTTAGGTAAAAATATATGGTATACAAAAAACCGATCAAATTATGAATTGAATACCGGATTCCACATATAATTGTCATCTAAATTTTAAATTGAATTCTAAATGAATTATGTATGTTTATAATTATGTTATTAATTCTAATTTAATTATGGATGTGTATAGTTCCAGGATGCATTATATGTTAAATGTGTATGAATTTGTTCTCTATATGTATGTGTTAGTTAGTTATTGCAGGTACAATAATTGTATATGTATGTGTTAGTTTATTGCAGGTATAATAATTGGATTGAAAATGGGAGGGAATGCACAAAATGAGGCCTGCTATGAAAATTGCAGAGCTACTGTGCAAATTGTAGGCTGCTGTGTAATTTGCACAGCATAGGCTATGCCAACAGTTTCAAACCGTTGGAATAACATATCTGATTCTTTTTTTACCAAGTATAAAGAACTTACTTCTTGGGGTCTTCGACCCTCTTCTCAGTCACTACGAGCACCCCCGATCAGTGAATGTGATGTTTCTATTTCCCTATCTCTTGACTCGAAGGGAGCAGGTTTGAAAAAGGATCTTCGAGTGTCGAGGGTTGGGCCAGGAGGGTCTCTTAAGGTTATGCCTTCTTTCTCTTCTCATAATCAGACTTATTTCACAAAGACTTGAGTAAGAGAATGGGGACCACACTTGGAGAGCGTAATACAAGGATAGAGTTGTAAGAGGTTGACAAGAAGTGCTTTCAAAATGGACGACTCTTGGTCCATCTTTTAGAGGTGTTCTAGAAATGTCTGCAATCAAGTCAATAGCTCTACGAGCGAATGGATCGGTACGAGGAAAATGGAAATATTTGTACAATCTATTCGTTTCGTCACCACTTTTTGGAAAATCGTTAGGTATGAATATGTATGATACCTATGACTCGATTGGTGAAATAGTCTCTCTCTCCAAACTATCCCAACGGTTCACAGTAAACCGTTGGGAAAAGCTTTCCCAATGGCTTACTTCCCTAAAATTTTCAGAACCATTGGTATAACATATACCAATGGTTCTACAGCCTTTCCCAATGGTTCATTAGCAATGATCAATCTGGGATCAATACGATGATAAACGCCAGTCTCCACAGATCGAATCACATAAATAGACAAAAGAAATAGAAAGTCCTGGAACCACAAAGTAAGATCGTTAAAGGTTGATTAGAATTAATTTAATCAATTGAAAAGAAATAACTTTTGGGTGTTCTTTCTTCATTTATGTTCTTGATCACATTCCTATGTGATTCATCATTGTGTCGCAGAAGCCAAATGTATAATTCTTCTAGTGGTGATCCACAAGTGTACCTCGTATCTCGGGACGTCGCCAAAGGATTCTCCGGGTGCTAGCGTGGAGAAACCTTTGCTTGCGTTGTCCGCCTTAGATCGTCTTGATCTGATGGAAGAGGATCTTTCTCGGTCTTGAGAGAATTCTTGGAGTAAGCGGTTCTTTTGGCCTTGAAAGAATTCTCCAGATATGTAGTGTGTGTACCAGAAAAGAGTTGGGGTTGTGAGGATATTTATAATTAGGCTTGAGGTTGTAGAGTTATGAGAATAAATAAATGCATTACGCGTTTTATTTATTTCATTGACTCTTATTTAAAACCCCCATGTCGAATAATTAATTCCTTGACATGCTCCCACACTGATTATAATAAATATCATTTAAAAAAATATTATATCCTCAAAATACCGACTGAAAAAACTACACGGAATGTATTAATAAATACACGACATGTAGTTGTTTTTCATTGAAAACTACACGGCGTGTACATTCAATTTACACGGCGTGTATATCTTGTTTTCATTTATTCATTTCCTTTCCATAAATAAAACTACACGGCATGTAATTATTAATACACGGCGTGTACTTGTTTTCCATGAAAAAATACACGGTGTGTAATCTTTAATACATGGCGTGTATATCTTGTTTTTCATTTCCTTCTTCCTCCATCATTAAAATGATTTAGGATTCCTTGAATAATTATTAAACCACGTATGAGAATAATCTTTATTCTACTTGAGATACTTGAATACACTTAGTGTGTGACCCTCTAGGCCTCTTTCTCGTTGGCATTAGGCAAGATTTCCTAAAGTCCAAGATTACTTTCTAGCAACGGGTCAAGGCACCCAAGAGAAAGAAGTTGATGCTGCATTAACGTGTCACCTCATATGAGCACTTACTATGTAATTTAATCCCTTTGTCTCGATATCTCATCAAGAAGGTTTCATGTTAGTGTCATAAACCTATATGCTTGATCCGTCGTTCTTTGAGTACCTGAAATAAACTCATCATTCACATCATGGCCATGGAATTTAATGCGACAGTTCTATTTCAATCAAAGGGAAGAGATATCAACTTCCATAAATGGAAGGGACAAATCCTTCCTTGACTTATCCATTAACAACATGTCACTCGTGACGCACCCAACGTACCATACTTCCCACCAACTATCTACGTGATAGTTTTCGTCAGTAAATCTAAGTGCATGAGTCATGACATGAGTTAATGATAATCTTCCAGTCTAAGGATCATTGCACACGCTCTTAGATAGCAATGTCCGATGACACCAAGACATGCGGAATTGCTTCTGGCGGGTCTGTTCTCATAATCTCCCATCTTGGAGATTACCAAGTGCAAACTCCATAAGAGAGAGTCTTGTCTTCTTACGAGTACTCGCACATGACATTCTCTATACTATGTGTCCTATCATAGTATGCCATCCAACCGTAGAACTTTATTTAAGAATATTGTTATATCATTTCAAGGTTCTCATCATAGAGGGGATCTTCCATGACCTTATCAATGCAACAAATATTCCAGGACATTATTATATTATACTCATGCAGAACAATGAAAAATATATAATAAGTGAACATTAATGTAATCAAAGTACAAAACAGTTGATTCTCAGGACACCAAACCTTACAAACTCCCACTTGGACTAGAGCCAACTGCCTACGAATTTTAGTCCGCTAGACCTCACATGATGATCATGTTTCTGCTGAGTCAAGGCTTTAGTCAAGGGGTCCGCCACATTGTCTTCCGTGGAAATACAGCTCACTTCAACTTCATCTATCTGAGAAAAATCCCTCAAGATATGATACTTACGAAGTATGTGCTTTTTCCGCTGATGTGACCTTGGCTCTTTATCAAGTGCCACTGCTGTAGTATTATCAAAATAGAGTGTGATAGGATATTTACTTCTCGGTACTACATCCATCTCTTAGATGAAGCTTCGCATCAATACTGCTTCTTTAGCTACCTCAGAAGCTGTGATATACTCATACTCCGCTGTAGAATCTACCACCACACTTTTCTTTTAGCTCTTCCAGCTCACTGCACCTCCATTCAAACTAAAGATGTATCCAGTCTACGACTTCATGTCATCTTGATCAGTCTGGAAACTAGTATCTACATGTCATCTGATGACTAGTTCCTCATCTCCTCCATAAACCAGGAACATATACTTAGTACGCCTCAGATACTTAAGGATAGTCTTGAATTCCATCCAATGGTGGTCTCTTGGATCATCTTGATATCTACCTACCACACTTAATGCGTAAGCAACATGTAGCCTCAAACATAGCATAACATACATGACTGACCCAATCGTGGATGAGTAAGGGATCCTTGCCATTCTCTTTATTTCCTTATGTGTCTGAGGACACATTTTCTTGGAAAGATGAATGCCATGTGACACTGGAAACAATCCCCTCTTGGACTGTTCCATACTGAATCTCTTCAGCATCTTGTCAATGTATGTACTTTGACTTAAGCACAGAATTCTCTTGGATCTATCACGATGAATCTTGATCCCAAGAATATATGCTGCCTCGCCCAAGTCTTTCATGGATAATCATTTATGCAACCATGCCTTAAATGAATATAAGATAAGAACTTCGTTTCCAATAAGTAATATATCATCAACATATACTATTAGGAAAACGACTGCACTTCCACTAAACCTCTTGTAGACACAAGGCTCACATTCGTTCTTAACAAAGCCAAATTCCGTTACAGCTTCATTAAAATGAATGTTCTATGACATTGATGCTTGATTTAATCCATAAATGGATTTATGCAACTTTCATACCTTGTTGGCATCCTTTGGAGTCACAAACCCTTCAGGTTGTGTCATGTAGACATCTTCCTGGAGGTTCCCATTAAGGAATGCTATTTTGACATCCATTTTCAAAATTACGAAGTCATGGTAAGTGGAAATGGCCAATAGGATTCTGATGGATTTCAGCATCGCAACCGGTGAAAAAGTTTCATCATAGTCAATTCCTTGACATTGTCTAAAACCTTTTGCAACCAGTCGTGCCTTGTAGGTGCTGAATTGCCCCTCCATGTCCAGTTTCTTCTTGAATACCCATTTATTACCAATAGGCTTTACATCAACTGGAGGATCTACCAAAATCCAGACTTGGTTTTGGTACATGGAATCCATTTCATAATTCATGGCTTCTTTCCACTTGGAAACGTTTGTGCCTTCAACTGCTTCCTTGTAGGTAAGAGGATCATCATTGTACAAAAATAACGAGTCACCATCCTTGGTGCCTTTTAAACCATATCGTTCTGGTTCTATCACCTCTCTCGTGCTTCTACGTAGTTCTTGTGTCTCTGGAACAGATTTTTCTTCCATAGGGCTTTGTGGAATCTGTTCTTGTACCAACTCTTGTGTATCTTGATCCTCGACTTCATCGAAGTCTATCTAACTCCCACTATCTATTTTGGATATGTGCTCCCTCTCAAGGAATATGGCGTGTCTTGCCACTACAACCCTTTTGTATGAGGGGTGTATAGGTAATATCCTCTTGTTTCTTTGGGATATCCTATAAAGATACACTTTGTGCCTCGAGGTGCAAGTTTTTTACCTGAAGAGGCCTTAACAAATGCTTCGCTACCCCACACATGTAAATTCGATAACATGGCTTTGCGTCTACTCCATAACTCATATCGAATACCATTTATCGATTTAGTTGGTACTTGGTTTAGTATGTACGCTGCTATTTGTAATGCATATCCCCAAAAGGATAATGGAAGACTCGCATGACTCATCATTGATCTCACCATGTCCAACAGGGTGAGGTTCCTCCTTTCACTTACACCATTCCACTACGGTGTGTAAGGAGGAGTGAGTTGAGATAGAATCCCAAACTCCCGTAAGAAATCAATGAAGTCCTGATTAAGATATTCCCCTCCTCTGTTTGAGCGGAGTTTCTTAATCTTCTTACTAAGCTAGTTCTCAACCTCATTCTTGTATTCTTTGAACCGATCAAAAGAATCTGACTTATACCTCATTAAGTAGATATATCCATATCTACTAAAATCATCAGTAAAAGTTATGAAGTACGAGAACCCACCCCTTGCCTCAACTAGAAATGTCCCACACACATATGTGTGAACTAATTCTAGAATCTCTTTAGCTCTTTCAACTTTCCCACTAAATGGGGTTTTTGTCATTTTTCCTTGTAGACACGCATGACATACACCAAGTGGTTTTAGTTCAAAAGAATCTAAATACGCATCTTGATGTAGTTTTGTCAAACATTTCTCATTGACATGACCTAGTCGGTGATGCCAAAGTTGGGTGTGGTATGAGTCATGTGAATTGACTTTTTCATCGATTTCCATTACTTGGCTTGTGTAGTCTAACACATAAAGGCCGTTATATAAATGTGCCCTACCAAAACAAATGCTATCTTTATAAAAGTAGCAACATTAATTTCCAAACTTGAACATGAATCCATTAGTATCTAATCTGGATACTGAAATAATGTTTTTAGTAACATAAGGGACATAATAACAACCCTTTAACACCAAGATCATTCCAGTTGGAAACGTGAGGTGGTAGTCTCCGACAGCTACATCAGAAAGTCTGGCTTCGTTGGCTGCTCGTAGATCTACCTCCCCTCGATCAATCTTCTTGAATCTACTTGGTTTCTGTATTTGCATACAGATGTGAGAACCACAAGAAGTATCTAATACCCAATTAGTAGAAATAGATATATTGCATTTGATAACAAATGCACCTGAAGCTTCCCCTTGCTTCCTTGGCTGGGTGCAATTTTTCTTCCAGTGGCCCTTCTTGCCACATGCAAAACAAACAGCATCCTGTTCCTTTGCCTCCCCTTTGGTCTTCCTTTTCTTGGAAGGCCTTGAAGAATCTTTGAGATTAAAGCTCTTCACCTTCCCTTTCCTTTTATTCACCATGAGGACAGAAGGATTTTCACGATTCATGTCATTGTCCACTTGGCGAATAAGGATAAGAAGATCATACAGATACTTCTCAATGTTGTTCATGTTGAAATTAACAAAAAAGTTTGAGATGCTTTGGGGGAGTGATGAAAGAATGAGATCAGAACCCAGTTCTTCAGGGAGTTTAAACCCTATAACCTCCAAGCACTCAATGTAGCCAATGATCTTGACTACACGAGGCCCAGCTGGGGCACCCTCTCCAAGCTTGCTCTGAAATAGAGCCTTGGAGATCTCAAACCTTTTCTATCTTTCTCTCTCCTGGTATAGACCACGGAGGTGCTCGAGCATGCTCTATGCATCCATGTTTTCATGAGACTTCATGAGCTCACTAGACATCGATGATAACATCAAACATTGAACATCGAGATCATCGTTCAAATGTTGATCATAAAACATGAAATCTTCATCACTCACCTCTAGGTCAGGAGAATCAAGAAGTGAGGACTCCAGCATGTAAAACTTTCGTTCATGGCGTAGGATAACCCGAAGGTTCCTAAACCATTCCTAAAAGTTACTGCCGGTGAGGATATTGTCTTTATCCAGTATTGATCGTAGAGAAAATGTGGTTGATGAGTTTGTCATCTTGATTCTACAATTTAAAAGAGCATATTTATTAGTACTTTCTTGATTACAATTTATGAGAAATAATGAATGAATGAATTAATTCTCCCACTATTTTATCATGTCCCAATGGCCCTCACCATTGAAATCGGAATGTCCAATTGCTTTGACATTCTAGTGGCAAGGATCCATATTCCCCTTCGCATAACCCCAACAAGGGTTGTTCAAGCTATTTGAAGGTATTTAGGTAGGAAAGTCTTTTCCAACTGTCAGCTTACAGTACCTTGATCTGTTGAGTGGACTCCCCAATCCTGAAATCCTGACTTGGATTTCCTCAACTCTTGCCTCCAATATTACATCAAGTCTAGAAAGGGATACTCCTCTTGATGTAATATGGTTAAGTCAACCTAAAAGCTTTCATAAGGGATTCCTTTATAAAATTAAGTGTCCCAACAAGGGTTGGTCAAACACATAGTTTTATTGAGTATTTCCCTTAATCAAGTAACGGAAGGCTTGGTCTGACTTAATATGGTATTGAGGGATTTTAATATTTTATGCATAGTTTTTCATTATCACATGCTTATTAATATTAAGTGATGCTTTCTAAAGTGATTAACCATGTTCTGATAATGTTTACACATAGTACAGTTTTATTTTATTCCATCTTTGCATTCTTTTTCATTTTATTAACTATGTGATCGCGACAACACATACATAATAAATAAACCATGAAATTTAGACAGAAATAAAATAAGATGGTATGATCATGAGCTTATATTGGTTAGCTTATCTAGAGGTTTTGATAAGATAACCCTGACCTAGGGAAAAACACCTTTGAACCCGGTGGTTCGTGTTTTTCAGCTCCCACCTGTCCACCTTTGTATCTTCTTGTGTCAGTTTTGCCTCGGCTTCAAGATTTGAACCGTCTCCTCTGGCTTGGGAGATCCTCCATTACATGGGTTTACATTAAAGAAACCATGGGTACACAGGCCCTATATTTTATTGGAAGAAGGCTCGTAGGCCAAAAAATTTAAATTAAATAAATTTAAATGAAACCATACACATACAAAGGGTCTTTGGTCTAGCTCATGATCATCCATAGCATGAAACGACATTTACACAAATTTAGAATTCAAAATTATTTTAATCGTTCTTTCATTTAAGATAAGTCGTGCTCAAATTCAATTAATTATGATCTTATAATTAATCAATTATTTATCTTAAATTCATTTCTGAATTTCCTTGAGATTCTTCCTATCCATATTCCTTTTACGGGTCTTTATACATTGGAGGAAACTTGGTGAAATTCCATTTCTGGAAAGTACACGGTGTGTAGTTTATAATTACACAGCGTGTATTTCTTTTCACTCTTTATCCAAAGTACACGCCGGGGATTTGGTGTGTTTTTTGTACTTTGGAAATTTTAGAGTACACGACATGTAGATAAATCATACATGGTGTGTACTTCCTTGTTACGTGGTAACCCGCCTGGCGATCCCGTGTACGCGGTACATGGCTTATCCTTGTACACGGTTTCACCTGGGCCGGAACGGACTACACGGCGTGTTTCTCCAACATACATGCTGTGTATTCCGGTCCCACGTTCCATTCAATTATGGTCAACATGGCGTGATTAATACTTAGGCATATTCAATTCACATGGCGTGGTTTGGAGGACCAGTGCCGGTTCATTGAACCTAATTACACGGCGTGTATTTTTAATTACACGCCGTCTAATCCCGTGTTTTACAGACAGAAAGAGTGGCTCCTCCAGATGAGTTCTTCGTTTTTATTTTAATCAAAATTAAAATTAAAAGGTCGTTTTGGTGATATGAATCGAGAAATGAAGGAGGAAGAATAGATCTCGTTTATTCAGATTAATAGAACGATATATTTCGAATTGAATCAAATATAAATGCGTAAATTATCAATGAAAATTAAATAACTATAATCAATGTTGTAACCTCACTATGATACCATTTGAAGGTTCCGAGCGTAGTGGAAGCGTATGGGTGGATGTTCCCACTTGGCTTTTTGTCATTAAAAATGATCAATTCGGGATCAATACGACGATAAATGCCAGTCTCCATGGATCGAATCACAGAAATAGTCAAAAGAAATAGAAAGTCCCGGAACCACAAAGTAGGATCATTACAGGTTGATTATAATCAATTTAATCAATTGAAAAGAAATACCTTTTGATTTTTCTTTCTTCATTGATGTTCTTGATCACATTCCGATGTGATTCGTCTTTGCGTCGCAGAAGCCAAGTGTAGACTTCCTCTAGCGGTGATCCACACGTGTACATCGTATCTCGGGACGTCGCCAAAGGATTATCCAGGCGCTAGCATGGAGAAACATTTGCTTGCGTTGTCTGCCTTAGATCGTCTTGATCTGATGGAAGAAGATCTCTCTCGGTCTTGAGAGCGTTCTTGGAGGAAGAGGTTCTTTTGACCTTGAAATAATTCTCCAGAGATGTTGTGTGTGTACTGGAAAAGAGTTGGAGTTGTGAGGATATTTATAATCAGGCTTGAGGTTGTATAGTTATGACAATAAATAAATGCGTTACGCATTTTATTTATTTCATTGACTCTTATTTAAAACCCCCATGTCTAATAATTAATTCCTTGACATACGCCCACGCTGATTATAATAAATATTATTTAAAACAATATTATATCCTCAAAATCCCGACTGGAAAAACTACACGGCGTGTATTAATAAATACACGGCGTGTACTTGTTTTTTATTGAAAACTACATGGAGTGTATATTAAATGTACACAGTGTGTATATATTGTTTTCATTTATTCATTTCCTTTCCATAAATAAAACTACACAGCATGTAATTATTAATACATGGTGTGTACTTGTTTTCCATGAAAAACTACACGGAGTGTAATCTTTAATACACGACGTGTATATCTTGTTTTTCATTTCCTTCTTCCTCCATCATTAAAACGATTTAGGCTTCCTTGAATAATTATTAAACCATGTACATGAATAATCTTTATTCTACTTGAGATACTTGAATACACTTAGTGTGTGACCCTCTAGGCCTCTTTCTCGTTGGCATTAGGCGAGCTTGCCTAAAGTCCAAAATTAATGTCTAGCAACGGGTTAAGGCACCCAAGAGAAAGAAGTTGACTTCGCATTAACATGTCACCTCATACGGACGCTTACTATATAATTTAATCCCTTTGTCTCAATATCTCATCAAGTGGGTTTCATGGCAGTGTCATAAACCTGTATGCTTGATCCGTCATTCTTTGACTACCTGAAATAAACTCATCGTTCACACCATGGCCATGAAATTTAATGCGACAGTTCTATTTCAATCAAAGGGCCGAGATATCAACTTCCATAAATGGAAGTGACATATCCTTCCTCGACTTATCCATTAATAACATGTCACTCATGACGCACCCAACGTACCCTACTTCCCACCAACTGTCTGTGTGACGGTTTTCGTCAGAAAATCTAAGTGCGCAAGTCATGACATGAGTTAATGATAATCTTCTAGTCTAAGTATCATTACACACACTCGTATATAGCAATTCAGGATGACACCAAGACATGCAGAATTGCTACTGGTGGGTCTGTTCTCATAATCTCCCATCTTGGAGATTACCAAGTGCGAAGTCCATGAGAGAGAGTCTCATCTTCTTATGAGTACTCGCACATGACGGTCTGTATACTATGTGTCCTATCATAGTATGTTATCCAAATGTAGAAATTTATTTAAGAATATTGTTATAGCATTTCAGGGTTCTCATCATAACGGGGATCTTCCATGACCTTATCAATGCAACAAATATTCCAGGACATTATTATATTATAGTCATGTAGAACAATGAACAATATATAATAAGTGAACATTCATGTAATCAAAGTACAAAACAGTTGGTTCTCAGGACACCAACCCTTACAATAATAACTCATTTATTCCATGATTTAAATATTTTATGAATAACACATTTAATCTCCCTCATTTATTCTCCCTCGTTTCTCACTCTGTATTATGGCTACTATGGTAATAGCCATTTCTTGCACCGTGTATCACATAAACCCTTTGTGATGAAGTTATTCTTCCACAACACAACACCGTCTCATTTTCAAAAACCAGAAAAACTTAGCTATATACTTGCGCTGCACTCTCATATACCATAGTGTAACCTACTGTAGCTTGAAGTCCTACTTCTATAAAAACTTAGCTATATAATTGTGTTTCACTCTCATCATGTGATCACATTTTTTCAAGCAGTAAGCATATACTGCTCCTCAATATTAATACCCGAAATCTCAGGATTTCCACTCTTAATCATCTCTCCTTTCTTCAAGCATAATATTTATTTTGAATACCCATATAATCTCATCATCATGGAGATTCTGCGAGGAAGTGAATATACCTAAGGTGTTTTGATCTCTTCATGTGGCCTCATTATGCAGGCAGTGTGGCATACATTTAAATTCACCTAAAGGAATCTGGTTTCCTTATTTGATCACAGCCATGGTTCACCTCAATCTTGATGCATACATCTAATTTATATGGAATGTAACTCATAGTTTATACTATAAACAAATTCCCCAAGACTCAGGATTCTCCATTCTTCATGTGGAGATGTTATTAACCATGGAATCTTCATTTCATTATTCAATTTTCATGCATGCAAGTGTAACTATATTCATTTATCATTTCAATCATGACCATGAATTAATCTAATCATTTACTTTTATAGAAAGCTCTGCTTTATCTAGAAACCTCACAGATCGAGGTTCTATGTTCATGTAGAGTAGTGCATGCATATAGTGTGAAAAAGATGCTTTATAGCTCACCTTGATCTCATGAAGTCAACACAACCTCCATTTAATTTAGATGAGATATGGTTTGATCTAGGGATGCAAAATGAAAAAATCACACATGAATAAGACTCTCCATCGAGGCAGGAGGTAGAAGATGAATCCCGCTTGATCGAATGGATCACATCTAATAGAACAAATAGTGGATAAAATATGCATAGCATTTAACATGGGTGAACAGTATGCATACTTCCAGTATCCCACATTGACTCTTCGGTCGGTTGAGGCATTCTTAAAATTTAAAATCATGCTAGTGATTGTTAGAAATGGAAGTGAGGTTCAACAACCATAACACTCTCACACACCACCCTCACAGGTCTACACCACACCTATGTGGTCCATCCTGGCACTTGAATGCACACTAGTGTGGTATCCTGTAGGTGTTATACATGCACATCGCCAATTTGTTTGGTAAAATTTTAATAAAATAGTTCTCCAATTTCTTTCATAACACCAATCCATATTCTTCATGCAATTACTAACTGTTTTCATGGAAATCCTCATGCAAATAAATATTTTCATGGTCTTCTTAAACTTTTTGTAAACATTTTTTTCTTCATCAAATTCCTTTTTAAAAAGTATTTAAGCTTAATGATCAGTTCAAACAATCATCACATTTGTAGACGCCAAAAAATGCTCAAGGGCTGAAAGAGGTTTTGGTGCGCCCAAACAACAACATATTTGGAACCGGTGATCCATTCCGGGGGGCCCGGAAAGGCCGCATGAAAAAATTTTAGGGGTGCGCGAAAAAAATCTCTCCCACGCGGAAAACCTTGAGATCTGATGAAGTTTTACACATAGGCGCAAAAATTTCCGTTCCACCGACCGTGGGCGCAGAAATTTGCACGCGGCTGCCCCTGTGCGGGTGAACTTTCACGCTGACGACAACGACACACAATCTTTCGCATGGACTAGTTTTCTCGCGAATAATATGACCCTAAGCACCTATAAATAGAAGGGAATCCATTCAACTTCTGGCATATGAAGAATCCGAACCATATCCACTATACGAAATCCACCTCTTTTGCACGCAAAATATGGATTTTAGGTACGAGATTTTTCACAACATGCCGCCCAGGGGTCCGCCTTCACGCGAGACCACTCGGGCTTAACCCTCAGTCGAATCCCTTTGATTCTGGTCCCCTGCGCACAATCCCTTTTTATTGCGCACAAACTTTTCCAATTGCGTGCAACCCTTATTCCTTGTATGCAATCTCTTCCAATTGTGCGCAAACCTTATTCCTTGCACACAATCCCTTCTAATTGTACGCAAACCTTATTCCTTGTGTGCAATCCCTTCCAATTGTACGCAACCCTTATTCCTTGCGCGCAATCTTTTCCAATTGCACGCAAAAACTGTGGCTCCCCTCTACGCATCGACTCAGTCTTTTCCACGCAAGTGTATCAATTGCGTGTCGACCCAGTGTTTTCCACGCAACTATTCCGTTTTGCGCACAAGCCTCCCTCCTTGTGTTCACGTGTTCTATGTCTCTCTTCTAGATATCATTTTCGGGCACCTCCCATGCAAAAAAAATCTACAACACACACTGTTTTCCCGTACAACCTTCTAGGCCCATACGAAGTAACTTTAAAGTCCCTTGGACGATACTTCCCATTGTGTTACTACACCTCATGCTCCTTCGCATAGGCATGCTAATGGATATTGCTTCTTCGCATAGCCATGCTAACGTGGAAAACCAATGAGATAAACTCACGACACTCCCTAGCCACGACATTGCCTATACCTTATCTTCACCAAGGTGTAGAGGGTGCCAGTTATGTAATTCCTAGGGGTGTAGAGTGAACCCACCTCGTCCGAGCTACAAGACATTAAACTGTCAAGCCCCAACGTCCTTAGAACATGACGTTAAACTGTGACCTATGTGCCTTACACGTTGGGTTCCCCATATCGTACATTCTCTATGCCCACTAGTCTCCACGGGAGTGAAATCATTCCTCACATGGAATGACATCCTATTTATTGGAGCAGTGTCTGTCCGCGGGGAAAGGGAAACCACCCTGGTGTAAGCCCCTAGATTTCCTTGCAAGAGGTAACACCCCTCCTCCTCCTCTCTTCCTAGGTGCCAAATCCCTCTACCACTGGGCTTTGTCACCACCTGGGCCTCCCTCCTAGAGTAAGTCCCAATCTCCATCACTTGGGATTCTAACCATGCGTAATCCCCTATTTCCTCTTTGATCCGCCAACTACGTGTGGCCCTAGTCTACTTCTCGCGGACGCATCTTTCACGATGTGATCATTAGGTCTTTACTGTCTCTTGTTTCTCACACCAAGCATGACTCGCATGGGCTAATAGCAAGCATCGACTATGACATCCTATCCGGGCATCCTAGAGTGTAATCCCCACAACCCACCAACTGGAACTACGTGGACTTTGATCCATGCCAAGGCAAGGTACGTAGGAGGCCTCCCTAGGGTTCAATCCCAACACCCATTGGTCTTGGCTCCCTTCATTTCATTTCACCAAAAACTTGGGTTGCCTCAGAGCGTAAGCCCCTAAATGTCCTCATTCACAAACTACGAGGTATTTGATCCTTGTCTCCTAGATAAGGTACGTAGGAAGCCTCCCTGAGGTTTAAGCCCAACACCTAGTCATTATGACCCCCTTCACGTCGGTTCACCAAACTCCAACCTGAACTACATGGAATTTGATCCTTTTGAAGGAAAGGTACGTAGGAAGCCTCTATGAGTTTCAGGCCCAACAACCATTGATTTCGACTCCCTTCACATCGGCTCACCAAAATACCATCACGAACTACATGAAATTTGATCCTTGCCAAGGAAAGGTACGTAGGAAGCCTCCCTGAGGTTCAAGCCCAACACCCGGTCATTCCGACCCCCTTCACGTCAGTTCACCAAACCCCATTCACGAACTACGAGGTCTTTGATCCTTGACAAGGCATGGAACATAGGAAGCCTCCATGAGGATCAAGCCCACCATCCATTTGGACCCCAGGTCGCCGTTGTGACCCCATCTAGCGGTAAGCCATTGCGTCCCCTATTCAGCGGAAAGATGTTGTAATCCCCTTCACTGGGGACCCTAATCTTTGGTCCATCCTAGTGTCATCATACCAACTTGGGCTGCTAACCATGCGTGAGCCCCATACACATCATCATGTTTTTGTCCTATGTGTACGCCCCAATTCAAGTCCATTGCCTGATCTTCCCTTCGAGCCTATGTGTTTCCGGAAGGTCATGCACCAACCCAGATGTTCCACTTCCTTTGGGTCCAATACATGCATCCATTCTCATAGGCCACCTCCTTAGGAATCCCTTCTCCCTACCGAACTATGTGGACTTTGATTCCCTACCACAGGGATACGTAGGAAGTCTCCTCAAGACTCAAGCCCAACATTATCTTCGTCCTCACGGCTGTTCCATCCCATTCACCATCCAATTCATTCAAACACTCCATCATCCATCTTGATTCTTACCCAGGCCCCCACATCCCGGTGAGGTCATGACAACTCACCCCCTATATCAGTGTTCCCTCTAGGAGTTGAACCCATATGATCCACTCTAATCAGTGTTCTGATCAGTCTGATCCATCTCCTCTTGACGTTAAACTCACGGAATACCCTATGTTAAACATGGGAAGCTAAGGAAAACCTTAGATACATTCCTACAACATATGATTCCTTGTATTTGACGTGGGATGCCTCAGGCTTCCGCTCCCTCAAGAAGCCCTATAATAGGGGGAAGAAATCCAGACGCGCCAGTGTCCCAGCATCCAGACACGCTAGTGATGTCCAACATGACTACTCCCCTGACTGAAGGTTGCTTCCCTAACCGGACCCTTTGGAATGTCCCGAAATAAGTAGTGTAATTAACTGGTGTCCATGAAGATATGTCACTAGGAAGAGTTTCACGAACAACGTCTTAAATCTATAAGGGAGACCCGAACTAGGTGATGAGTTTTGTGGAGGAATCTCCGGAAGGAATAACTGACATCCCATCATCCCGTTTCGATCAAGGAGAAAACATCCCTGAACAAAGAATGGATGTCGCCCACATTTGGAAAGCAGGAATGCGGGGTAACAAACAGCACCGCTGTCCACCAACAAGACAGATGTGCGTGCCCCGGTGAAAGCATCAGAAACAGAAATGGTGAACCCGACGTGAAGGTATTCTCCTCAATATGGAGATTAGTAGTGCTCGAGACATCAGTGGATTAGTGTGTCACCAGATCCAGCTATCCAGAGCCGAGTCCCGCCAAGAAAATAGCGAGCCTGGTGTGAAACTCACCAGAAGTTGGGGCAGTCAAAATGTTGGACGTCCCGGTCCATGACGTTGTCAGCGTGGATCTATTTTACCAGCCATGGAAGACAGAATGGTATTGGGGCACTTGTCATCGATTCGCTTTTTCTTTCAGGACTGATGAGTTAATCTCCCTGCTTTCAGAAACCAAGCTACTGCACCTGGTAGGGGTAGTACTAGCACATTAGTCCCGCACGGTTCTACCTCTTCTATGATGGTCTCAATGGCCATGACCATGGGGCACTCACGCCCCATCTCCTCGTTCGAGGTTGTTCAGTGGAGGGTGATCAATGACCTCATACGCCGGTACGAGTAGGAGGGTATTATCCCGACTCGGGATATGGCCCACCTGGATTTAGAGGCATCTGTGCCTCATCATCAACGCCACCCCTAAGGTCCACGCAGGGAGCCACTGCTCCCCACTCCAACATATAACCATTTCGGGAGCCTGTCCTTAGAATGCTTCGACGACTCCTTTCCCTACGCCAACAAGGTAGGGGATGTCCGGGCCAGCCCGGTGAGAGTCCCATTCTAGGGACGCCCAGCGAGGCCCCCCACCTGAATTCATAAGTGCCACCGCCCAGTCTTACTGGACAAGGAGAAGGTAAGCCACATACCTGCACCACCAGCTCCGGTCCATCCGACCCAACACCAGCGTCGGCCGCAAGCTGAAGAGGATTCCCACCAAGGGGCGTCAACGTCAGTGGAAACTGTGGCCCGATCCACCACCGACGCATATCACCAACTCCCCGTACACATTTATTAGGGGCATTTGTACACCCGACCTGGATTGAGGCCTAAACCGCCTCACAGGCAGGCTGGGTCGACTCTCTTGGTTGCTGGTATAGGCAATGGCCGCTGTGGACTAACCCGCAGCGATGCCACCCAGTACGGAGGTCCTCCCCATACCACTAACATGGAGAATGCGGGCCTTCACTGCTTCCAATAATGTAATGGAGGTCTACCCCATTCCACCTTCAATCCAAATGAGGGTCCTCCCCGTGGCGGTGATGCTCAGTACGGAAGTCTTTACCGTTCCTACTACACCGGATATGGAGTCATTCCTCCCGCCAAAGACCGTTGGTATGGGGACGTTGCACATCCGGTCGCTATCCAACATGGGGACCCTCCCAGTGTCCTCATAGTAGTTGGCGAAGGTCCTCCTAGCCCCAAAAATAAGAGGAGTGAGGGTCAACTTCACTTCACCAGCACCCATCACGGAGGTCTTACCAGTGTTCAGCTCGACCAGTACAAGGACCTTCCTCACACTGATGTCACCAAGTGAAACACCCATGGTGGTCCTCCTCATGCTCTTACCAGTTCCAGCAGTTGTCTTACCCACTCCAGTGCTACCCGCGGAGGTCCTCCCCATGTCCCCTTTGATATCTGTCCTGGTGCTCCTTGCACCCCAGATTACTCAGGTGGAAATCCTCTCCGCCCCAACACCAGTATGGCCAAAGGACCTCCTTGTGTCAGGAATCTACCCTATCCCGAAGAGCCATCCAGGGGTAGGAAGGCAGGTCATCACCACCATAAGAAGAATTCTGGGAAGGTCCAAACATAGATCAAACCAGTCCGCTTCTCATACTCCAAAGTAGAGTACGACTCAGTGCATGAACCCTCCCCTTGCTCCTTCGAGTCAAGGGCTGGGGTAGGAACAAGGTGCATCAACCTAGTACTCCCAAAATGTGAGGTCCATCGGATTCCCACCTCCCTCCATAGGTATATCCAGGAGGAAGAAAATTTGGCAACCCTTTAGGTTATGATCGTACAATAACCACTGTCATCACCAGAAGCACTCTCTACCTCGACTAGAGATCACAAAGAGCTATTCTGGGGACCATGGGGGGCAAGCAGCAACGCAATCCATTGCTATTAGCCTCAACCCCTACACTAGGAACTGTGGTCGTCATCCCATCCTACCGCGATGTGGTGGCTAAGTCACTACACTTTTCGGAGGACAGCCCGAGATGTGGCGGTTTGTCGGCTCACTCACCGTACTCTCCACCAGCCAACCTATCGTCCCAGCGGCCTGCTTCAGTACCACTACCGGTTCCTCAGCTGTCTCCGGTTGACGAGTGGGGTAATGAAGGGCTAGACCCTGAATCCGAGCCAAGGAGCTTATGTAATATCCTTATAACAGACCACTACCCTAAGATGTTTTAGCCCATGGCAGCACTGAATTTCTGTGCACCAGAGTCCCTCACCCTAGAGGAAGTTGAGTTTTTCTGTCAAACCCTCTGGGAGATGCACTTTTTCCTTCATCATCAGTGAGTGGTTTATCCCAAGATCCAAGTGCATTTTTAAGAAATTGGAGATCAATTTCGTCTAGTTGATTTGGCCGCACTCCCTATGGCCTAGCGCCCTGAGTCACCAGGTCGCCATAGGGCCCTCCAACAGTAATCCGTTCAAAGTTTCAAGGTACTCCTCAAGATTATCAAGGAGGATTCCCCCCACTTTTAGATCCGTGGATGGGGGAAATATGATATTCTCCTCTTCAGTTCTATTCGACGACAAACCGACTCGCTAGGAAACATTGTGGAAAGGCCCCCAGGTAGATTTGCGGTCAACATGGCCACCCTATTAGAAGAGGAAAATGAGTTGGAGCTCCTGGATGGGGACCTCCCCCTAAGGGCGTGCCACAGCTACTAGACCCCTCGGGGAGGGTTACTCATCAACAGAGGCGCCTGTTAGTTTTCCCTGCATCCACCAAGGCATTAGTCCTTAGTTGAAATCATGGTAAGGGTAAAAATCATCTCGGAGCCGCCAAACCCTCAGACCCGCTCAGTTCAGTGCAAAAGACGGAGGAAGTCCCCGAAAAAGTTGTGTTGTGTCAGCAAATTTCCAAACAGAAGAAGTTGGTCGATGGCCTCCTAGTTGAATGGATTGTAGAGCGACGCCCAGACTAAGGAAATCCTAGGCCAGGGCAGTAGGTGTAGGAACAACTTCCCCTCAGCGAGCTGCCTCTAGGAGACCCAGACCATCCTGCCCCCATGGATAGGGTGGAAGCCGGAACTTACAGCAAGAGGGCGCGGTATGTCTCCCCAAACCCTCTGGAACGACATGACAATCCAAGGGACCCATCTTGGGTTCCCATAGATTCCACAAGGGTCATGATACCAGCCGCTCCACGAGCCGCTGGGCCTGCTTACCATGTTGAAGAACCCGCCAATGCACTCGTGGTTAAGGATCCTCATCAAGACAGGGACCCCAGCCTAGAGGATCCAATGGCAGCACTCATTTCCCGCCTATAGGCATTGGAAACGAGGCAGGTGGCACTCCCACCTGATGGAAAGCCATATCTAGCATGGGTGGATGGTATGCCCGCACCCCCGAGTTTCGGAAATCCCACCTTCTCCCCCTTTAATGGGATGGGTGATCCCCCGTAGCATATGGCCCACTTTATTTCAAGGTGCGGGCCCATGTTGGGAACCCCTGCGCAGCAAGAGGCCTCCAAGCTCTGGTGTTTTGTACAGACATTGGAAGGGCCTATATTCATCTAGTATAGCCAACTCCCCATTGGGTCAATATCATGATGGTAGGATCTTCACAGGCAGTTTCTGTACCAGTTCAGCTCCACCACTCGAAAGATAAGTATCGCAGACCTCTTCAAGTGCAAACAGAGGCCTGATAAGCGGGTCATGGGCTTTATCACCTGGTGGAAAGGGATTACATACTCCCTTGACATGCCACTAAATTAGGAGAAATTACTAACGATGTGTGTAGGGAATGTTAAAATAGAACTGGTTCCCTCTTTGATAACCCAGAACTACCCTAGAGGATCCTGAGACTTCTCTGACAAGGCCCATCGCCTGGAAGAAGCCCTGCAACAGGCTAGCCAGGCACATCCGTTGCCCCCTGCAATTCCCGTGAGGAGGGACGTTAGAGCCAAGCCCACCACAGTGGCCCAAATAGATTCTCCCGGAAAACTGGAATTATTACCAGTGGAGCCATCTCCGTAGCCTCACAGAGGCCCACCACCACAGGCACAACCTCTGGCCGAGCAACGTCTAATTCAAAATTGGCAAGCACCCCCGCGCAACGTGCAACCACCACCCAGGTAGGATAATCGGGCTCCTCTCCTTGAAAGGATCCTCCAACTCCTCATCAAGTCCAAGCTCCAAGGCCCCCTTTCTAGACAGAAGAAACTGGACTTACTCATTCAATGATAATCAGGTTCCCAACTATTTCTGAAGTGCCTTAGAACAAGGGATTATACGTTTTCCTGAGTGAAAAAGGGTAGAAGAGGTGAGCCTCACTGATCACCCCAACTAATGCCCCCATCACCGGATCTTGGTGAACACCCTCAAATATTTCTATGTGTTCAAAGACTGGCACTAAGATCAGGTCGACAAAAACATACTCAGATTGGGCCCAGCCTTGGCGCAGGTGGCATGTGTATCCATGAGGCTAGATAGTAGTAGTAGCAGCGAAGGTGAGTGGAATCAGGCTTCCAGTCATGGATCCCAAAAGTATGATGACTGGATGGCTCGCAAAACAATTTTTCATCCCCATCATGTCATCCAGGGACGCTTGAATCGACCAGAGCCTTTAGAAGTTGCAACTAATACTTCTGGGTAGTCGTCTCAGCCACCCTCTTCCCAGAAGAGCAAGCATCGACGGCACAAGGGAAAGAAATGCGCCCTGCCAATGCCATCTTCTTCCCATACTCTTAGCGACTTAATGCCCTTGGAGATGGAGGTTCCTCCCAAAATATTCCCGGTAGCGGATGACTCATCGAGTGACAGTCAAGGGCACGCCTCGGTTAACACCATAAAGCTGGTAAATCCCTACATGATTCCTGACGATGAGGAGCGCCAGACAGATCACCCCAATGTCCACAGCCGATGCCAACATCAGCAGAGCCGCAACCATATGGGTCATCGAGGAACATCAGTTGGAACTTCCAGCCAGGCCGTGCACAACACTAAGACTAGACAGCAAGCCCAGCGCAGAGCTCAGCATGCGCAACCTTCTCATCTGGTGTCATCAGGCCCGACTCCACCGTTGTTTGTGCTAATGGACCAAGCAGGGACACCTAGGCCTCATTTTGATTAGCCACACTCCACCCTAGACTGGTCCCAGTCATCTATCCCCAGTACAGTAGTTACTCTGTAGGCTTCGACTAGTGAACAATGGGATATCCCCAGTACCAGTCAATCGCCGGTCTAGCCAGCAGGGCCCGCCATACTTCCTATCACAATGTAGCCTTCTGCAAGCAGAAGTTCACGCCTGGCGCAGAAGTACGTTGTTATTAAGAGTTATACTAGTATCCCAGCAAGTCTCTCCATCCTTGAGGCCCTTCTCCTGTCATCAGATATGCGTGAGGCCCTCGCTGAGGCTTTAAGAAGCCCCCTCCAGTTTGAGACAGAGGTAGCAGCCGCAGAAGCTTTTCATGCTAAGGTGATCGAGAATATTGAATGCTAGGCCATTATCTCATTCTTTGGAGAAGATAAAGGCTCCCCCATACAGGGGCACATTCACCAATAGTACATTACCGACTATTTCAATGGCGTGGAGGTTTGTCGTTGTCTTGTTGACACCGACTCCGGGATTAACCTCATACCGACACGGACACTGCAGAAGATGGGGTTATCTGAAGATGAGCTGAGTCCCTATAACCTAAGAATCCAAGTTTATGATAGGAAGGAACAGACACCGGTTGGTAAGATCCGCTTAAATACCCAGTTTGGTGGCCTAGTTTCCAGCACCAAATTTATGGTAGTCTCCCAGGACACCGCCTACAATGCGTTGATGGGAAGACCATGGCTCCACCTACATGCAGTGGTTCCCTCATCATATCACCAGTGCCTCAAGTACTCCCTTAATGGTTAAGTGGACATGCTTCAAGGTGACACATCTCCTTTTTCTTCTTGTGAGGCCCGCTATCTAGATGCCAACTACTACAAGAGCAAGGACAAGAAGATTCAGACCAACGAGGTCGAGCATGCCACGACTGCGACCGACCCATGGATAGATCTAGATGATGCCTACGTCTTTCCAATCCACCAATTGGAGGATACAACTCTAGACATGGGACAATGCTTCGTTGTGTCTGGGATGAGGGGGGAACACATTCCCAAGTCTATGAAATGACAAAAAATCACCTCGTACTCCTATACAAATCATGCCTCGTTGATCCCGGATCCCCCTAATCCCATAAGGTATCAGGATGTATGCCCCATGGCAACGACAATACGTCATACGTGCCTATTTAACTGGTCTGGAATTAACCGGATCAAGACAACCCGCCACTATTACTTTGATATAATCAATCATGGCCCCTTGGGTCGAAGACCAAATGGGATTGGATCAAAAAACATCATCGCTATGGTCGCAGAAGCACATGAATCTTCTGATACGGTGTCCATTGCTGCTTAGGAGGGTACCATCTTCCCGTCAGGATCTGCCGACTCAGAAGCGACTCCTACCACCGAGGATTCCCCCTCCACAAGTGAAGAAGAATATTTAGAGGATGCCCCTGCCTTTGAAGAGGGCATCTCTGCCACAGTCGATGAGTTGGTACAAGTGAACCTCGGTAGCGAGGCAGACCCGAAACCCACATTGATCAGTGCCACCATGTCCTTCAAGGAGCAAAAACAGTACATAGACTTTCTGAAACAACACCACGATGTGTTCTCCTGGAGTTATGACGAGATGCCAGGACTAGATCCTTAGGTAGCCATCCACTGCCTGGGTCTCCCTACAAATCATCGCGGGTTCAAGCAGCCTCCTAGAAAGATATACCCTTATCATGGGGCCATGGTGGAGGTAGAAGTTGATAATATTATTAGAGAAAATTTCATAAATAAGTTCTAGTACCCCAAATATTTATCCAACGTTGTGCCAGTCAGGATGAAGAATAGATAGATAAGGGTATGTATTGACTTCCGAGATCTCAACTGTCAGTACCCGAAGAATGATTTTCCCCTTCCATTGATGGATTTGATGATCGATGCTACGACTGAGTTCCAAGACCTTCCCTTCATGGATGGGTATTCTGGATATAATTAGATCTAGATGGCCCCTGAAGATGAGGAGTCTATAGCCTTCAGGGCACCATAAGGTATGTTTTGTTACCAATTCATGCCCTTCGGCTTAAAGAATACAGTTTCCACCTATCAGCAGGCCATGCATCGCATATTCAATCCAATCCTCAAGACATTGGTGGAATGTTGTGTGGACGATCTGGTGGACAAATCTCGCCAATTCCAGGACTATCTCAAGGACCTTGAGAAAGTGTTCGTCTTCCTCCGTTATTTCCACCTGAAGATGAACCCATTGAAATGTGCCTTCAGGTTCACATCTAGGAAGTTCCTCAAATTTGTTGTCAGATACCAGGGTATTGAGATTGGCCCTGAGAAGATCAAGGCCATCAGCCAGATGTCTCCCCTGAGAAACATTCGGGAACTTCGAGGCTTCCAAGGCCACTTGGGCTACATACTCTGATTCATTGTGAATATGGCTGGCAAGTGTAATCTCTTTTCCCAACTCATGAAGAAAGGCACCACCTATGAATGGGACAAATATTTTCAGACTGTGTTCAAGGAAATCAAGCATTATCTACTCCATCCTCCGATATTGATGTCACCCATCTCCGAAAAACCACTGGTCCTTTATGTTACTGCTCTGGAACAATCTCTCAGTTCCCTTCTCACCCAAAAGATTAATGAGGGAACTGAAAATAGCCTCTACTACCTCAGCCGCATGCTCCTCGATACGGAGACCAGATACTCCCCCATCGATAAAATCTACCTTGCGCTCGTATTCACATTACATAAGTTGTGACATTACCTGCAGCACCACGAGGTATAGCTGGTGTCCCGAGTAGACCCGATAAAGTACATCCTGATCTGTCCCATGCTGACAGGCCGCCTGGCACGGTGGGCAGTAATCCTCCAGTAGTTCGACATCAAGTTTGTCCCTCAGAAAGTTATTAAGGGGCAAGCATTGGTGGATTTTCTTGTTCCCCATCCAACCCCCACAGACCAATCTCTGGACCTTGATTCTTCTGATGAGGCAATACTCTCAATAGATCATGACATCCTATGTTGGAAGATGCATTTCTATGGTGCTTCCCATAGCCCCACCGTCAAAAGTCTCAATGACCCCAGACTCAACAAAGTGGGAATGGGTATCATCTTCATTACCCCGACACAAGCTATTATGCCGTATTCATTCCTATTGTCATAAGGATGCACCTATAATGAGGAAGAGTATCAAGCTCTCATCACTGGCCTCAAGCTGGCCCTTGAGATTGATGTTCCCCATTTGCATGTGAAAGGGGATTCCAAACTAGTCATCAAGCAGATCAACGGTGACTAAGTCATCAGAAAGTCAGAGCTTGTACCATTTTTGGAGCACACTCTCTTACTAATGACCCAGTTCCCATCTTAGCCAAAAGTTACTCATGTCCCTTGATCTCAGAACGGTCGAGATGATGCCCTGGATGGCCTGGCTGCATCACTTGCATAGCCCGAGCAAGATGACCTGATTATCCACATGGCACATTGGAGATTCATTGCTCCTGTCTCCCCAGGTGATGATGACGTCCTGCAGGTAAGCCATCTTACTATCGGCACCTCCACGTTAGGACGCTCAGGTCCCTCAGATGTGGCGATTGAATCAGCTCCTGATTGGAGGATACCTTTGGTTGACTACCTCCAACATGGTTACCTCTTGGCTGATCGGGCCGAGTTTGAGTGAATCTGACACCGTGCGTTACAATTTACCCTCCAGGACGGTCCTAGTCATGATCAGATCCTCTACAAGTGCGGGATTGATGGTATTATCCTCCATTAAATCCAAGGAGTCGAGATTTATCACTTCATGCAAGAGGTTCAGGTCAGTTCCTACAGTGCCCACCAGACTGGGCCGAAGCTATCCCACCAGATCCAGAGACTGGGGTACTTTTGGCCCTCTATGATCCATGATTGCATCGAGTTCTCCAAGATATGCCATATGTGGCAAATTCATGATAACTTTATGCATTGGCCGCTAGAGACTCTACACTCCACCAAGTAATCTTTGAATTTTGTGGTGTGGGGACTCGATGTCGTGGAAACATATCCACCAGTGACAGGTCGCCAGTGTAGATTCATCCTGACGGCTACAGATTTCTTCTCCAAGTGGGTAGAGGCAGTTCTAATCAAGGTGGTCAAGGCTCGTTCTATCGTTGACTTTGTGAGTTCCAACATCATCTATCGATTTGGAGTTCCTCACGCCATCCTCACCGATAACAGCATGAACTTTCAAGCAGCTGAGCTGAAGAAATTGTATTCTAAGTACAACATCCGTTCTAACCATACCTCCCGCTATCATGCACAATAAAATGGATAGATCGAGGCATTAAACAAAACCCTCTCTAAATTTTTTTAGAAAATGGTTGGTCAGAATAAGAATAGTTGGTCGGACAAGCTCCCCAATTCCCTCGGGGATTATCAGACAATGACTCATAATTCCACCCAGGTGACCCCATATTCCTTGGTGTATGAAACTGAGGTCATCCTACCCATCAAGATTCATTTACCTTCATTAAGAACAGTGGTCTATGACCAGCAGGTGCCAGATAAGGTAGCTGAAATCCGTCTGGATGAATTGGAAGCACTTGACGAGAATAGGCTTCATGCCCTGCACAATCTGGAAAGGCATCAAAACAAGAAACTTAGAGCTTTCAACAAGAAATTTCTCCTTTAATCCTTCTTGCAGGGTGACTTGGTATTGGCCTTGAGGGCACCGGTGATACCTGGCAGGAAACCACCCAAGTTGGAACCCAAATGGGAAGGACCTTAAATAATTTACAAGGTTTACCCCAATGGTGCATACTCCCTGGTAACTATGGATGGTGAGCATATAACTCCTCCCACCAATACCAAGTTCCTCAAGCAATACTTTGCCTAAGCCACCTGGTCCTGCATGACCATAAACTGTTTGGTCCCACATGAACCTAAATTGACCAGTCCTACATGACTTTAAACTATAAAATATCCCGCACGACGTTAAACTGTATGTCGTCCTGCAAGACGTTAAACTGCACTCTCATAACTACGTGTGGCTTGATCTCCATCCTCATGGGATACATAGGAATGCTCAAACATTTCATCTTGAGTCTATCCCCCAAACTCCCTTCTTTGACTATCCCCCCTAGGGGTAGACCTTTTGAAGGATCCTTAAACAGCGTGGGGAAGGCTTCTTTGGCCCCGCTTGTGTCAGGATTATGATGATCGCACCTTGTGCTCCCTCCTTGTTATTCTAAGAATCAAATCCCATGTAGTTCAGATATTTTGGGGCTTACACCTAGTAGGAGGCACTAAGGTGGCTTCATCAGGAATAAGACCCTTTTAAGGTTTGTCTCACAGAGAATATAACCTTTTTTGAGAGGGTGGTAACAGGTTTTTGGGGATTATACCTAGAAGGAGGCCCAAAACCGGTATTTGATCTTATTTATGACATGATTGTCACTAACCTCTAATCCCACATAAGTTATTTTTAGTGTGAGAAACAAGAGGAAGTAGAATATCTGACAATCCGCATGATCTACTTCGTCTGTTAGTGGAAGAGGGTGAGGATGTAAGAGGTGGAGAAATTCCCCATAATAAATATTAGGGGATTACTCTAGTAGGTATTCTCTAAGAATTAATTTTCTCATCACCCATTTGTAGATGAGGATTAAGTCATGATAGGGCATTCAGGAAGAGAGATGATGCTTAGGTGTTCCTATCGCCTCTCTTATTTTCAAACCCTGAGGACCCATCATTATCCCTAAGGCTGGGATCATCGTTACCATGGGAATGTATACTTGAGAACACTTTGAGGATCCCTCACATTAGGTAGGATAAATGTGGGACGTTCATTACCATGACAATGTATAATTAATAGGACACATTGGCGTGCCTTGTGCTATGATCATACATATCTAGAGGCTTTAGGGGGAGTTCTTATCTTGGTCACCCTCAGATGAGGGATCCATGTAAATAGGTTCCCAATAATTAGTGATATTAAATAGGGATTTAAGGGTTGCTCACATAGGTGAGGCCTAGGAAAATTGAAGGCGCGAGCTAGAGGTGCTTTTCCCAGGTAGGGTCTGGGTGGACTAAGGGTGCTTCACACATGGTGTAATTGGGAGAGCTGTAGACTCCCCTTGGGAAATGAACAACCTGGAAAACAACACTTGGGAGAGTCCTAGATCTAATCTCCAAGGGTCTCCTCAGGTACTTATAGAGGGGTATAATGTAGGTTTGATCTTAGAAAGGGGGGATTATCCCTAGTACTTTTGAACTAGGGGGACATGACTCCTCATGCAGGTATTTGGAATTTTAGGCCTCAGAGGGACTCTAGTCCTTAGACTTTAATTAATTACATCCTATTTTAGGATTTATATAGTTACTTGTGGGATTTTGAAGACATGGGTGATGGAATAATGCTACGAGAGCTTCAAGTGGTTTCCACCGGCTTTTAGTCATTTCATCCCTCTCAAATGAGGAGCCCAAGGATCCTATTTATAGGAAATATCAGGACCCTAGGTGAAGGTGGTAGTCTGAAAAAGGCCAAGGAATAGGTATTTCATGCATGCCAGTCATGATGGGGGCATTCACTGGTGAATTGTGCAAGGTGCACCAGTGCGATTCCTTCAACCACCCATGTGTCTTGTGAAACACAGACCTATACGAGCACTTCATCCATGTAGATTAATTTGGGTAAATTTGGCACCTTTATATTATTTATATTCCTTAAGGTGACCTTCTTTGAGACCATTTTATTCTCATGTGATAAAGGGAGTGTCAAAAAATTCCCCCTCTCAGGATTGGATCTGATTGTAATAGGAGGGTTGGATCTTGAGGCAGAAAAAAATATGATAACTGGTTGATCCTTCACTCGTTGGTCTCCATTTTTCCATGTACATTTAAATTTGGGATTAGAGAGCATTACGACTTTATTAACATGAAATGGAGGCATGAAAAGATGGGATGTATAGGGTAGTCGCAAAGGGAAGTCACGCAGGGTTGTCCATATAGGATTGTCCATTCAGGTACTAGCGTGTCTATAAAGAGAACCTCCCACCCAACATTCATTCCTCTTGTCGTACTATCTTTTACAACCACCTTCCCTCATCACACTAGTCCTTCACACATGTTTTCTACTCTTCTAATAAGTTAGATAATTGGTTACTTAAGTAGAGTAACCATGGAAGGGAGGTTGCACGAGATGACCTCGTCAAGGAACCTACATGAGGTGACATGTGCGAGGATCCCACATGATGTGATATGGGTAAGGATCCTGCATGAGATGACCTCGATGAGGCACCTTCATGAGGTGATATTCTTTATTTTCTGAATCTCCTCCAAGCTATAGACTCTTTCATTATAAAACTAAATATATTAATATTGATAATATTCACTACAAATTCACACCATTTCTTGTACATGTCCAATGAATTCTCAAATAGACTGAGTCTATGATGAAGAAGATGCTATGAATGTTAAGAATTTGATCAATATTTTTGGGATAGATTACTACTGAATGCATGATTCTAGCCTCCCAGGTTTTGGAAAAAATATGAAGAAGTACCAAAATGAGTATCCTGATAGGAAGAAATTACCACTTCATGACCATGGGTTGATGATGGACGTACTTATTCGAGGGCTAAAGAATTATATGCCACACTCATGGTTTAAGAAGCACACAAATCTAGCCTCAGAGGTTTTAAAAAACATCTGAAGAAGTACCAAAATGAGTATCCTGATAGGAATAAATTACTACTTCAGGACCATGGGTTGTTGATGGATATACTTATTCCAAGTTTGAATAATTATATGCCAAACTCATGGTTCAAGAATCACAAAAATCTTTCTTACACCAAAATCTCCTCAAAGGGATCATTCATTAACGAGGGAATGACTCCCTCTATGTGTCTCATGCATCACTACACTTGTGATTTGGACCTAAATCCTCACATCCTCGAGCCAAATTCACACTATTATTCCTCTATATTCCATTCTTCTATAATAGATGAATCAAAGGGATAGAAATAGGATTGGGACTACCACACCGGAGGGGGAGTCAAACCAGAATGGAAGTGGGAATATTGGGTGGAGATGGGTTGAAGGATATTGGTATTTATGAAACTTACTAGGTTACAAAAACATGTGTATATAAAATAATTTTCATAATACTAGAGCTGCTTAGCTGATGGAGTCCATAGACTAATACCTCCCATATGACACAAAATGAATTCAGTATTAGTTTTTTGGGATGTTTACACGGTTTCAGTAGTTCCCATCCTCGATGATATGTATGATGATTTCATCTCTCCAAAGGAGATGTAGAATAATTATGAACGAACACCTACCTTGGACTATAAGTTGTTGAAGATAACCTAGAAGATAATGAGTAAAGACCCCCAACCAAGGGGTGATTCACATCTTGAACCATGGATGAACATTTTATTAGAACAAAAGGGGTAGTGAAACACATTTAAACATCCAATAGGGAATAATTTATTGGAAAAGCAGGGTATTATTGGTAAGTTTTGGCCAACATTGGAGCAAGGCTAGTACTACCAATGGGGGTATACAGTTAAGTTGTATGTCCCTACTAAGACCCACCTTGCCAAATTCTTAGTGAAGTGGTTGAGTATCTACATGCTATTGGTCTGTAAGTCTAATGGTTGTGTAAGTCTAGGTACATTTTTCATGACAACCAAATTAGCAGAAGGAGAACCCATAGGGTTGGTAGCCCATATCTTAATGAAGATCCACTGACTCCTGTTACACATTGAATGAATGGACCGAAGGGATTTTTTATTAATTTTATGATAACCCCCCTTTCAAGGGATGATAGGGAACCCTTAAAAGGCCCATAGTCTTAGAAATTACATTTCCCATAGGCTTGGATACATTACAGGACCCATAGGTCTTAAGGAGATCATACAAACTATGACTACTTGAAACCGCCCCTCCCCAACATCTACATCGTGATCATCTCTCCACCTTTTCATGACTGTTCGACTAGTATGTCCATGTGAAGAGGTGCATATGTGCGGTACCGATGGAAAATTCCATACCCTCTCATTCTTCCAAGTCCGTTTAGCCCTACTCTGGTGAATACACCCTACCCTTTCCTCCTCTGGAGCAGTTCCTTGTAGAATTTTTCTGTGCAACTGTAAATCAGGTGGCCCTGAAGGCCTTGAGGTGGCCCGAAGGGCATGAGGTGGATCTAAAGCCTTACTGACCCGAATGCATGGGTGGCCCGAAGGCCTCTGAAGGACTCCAAGCCCAAACCGGTGGCCCAAGGTGAATAGTTCTAGCTGCTACAGTACCGAATAGTACCCTCTACAGTAACTGCTATAGTTCCTACTATAGTGCCTGCTATAGTGCCTACTATAGTACTGCTATAGTAGCCTGAAAAATTATGTGTCCGCCTAGTTTTGAACCTAGGTCTCATAGATTCAATTAGAGAGACCTCAGCAACTGGGATGAGGCTCATGTGTAAAATGCGTGAAAGTTTAACACTCGACTCTCACCGAGGGGGCCCTTCCAGGCCCCAGAGTATACCACACGTTACTATAGTAGCCCAAAAATTATTACTCCTATTGCACGTTACTATGGGAAAATCTCCCTACCAAATTTTGGGACCATTCCAAGTACAATGGGAATGGATTTCAACACATTTTGTTTCATATGCTATGTTGAGTGAGTTCAATATCTCTAGAGGTTTATTTTGACCATTTGTTTAAGGTGTCTTTGGAATCCATCCTCTATTTTTGAATCACATGGTTGATCTAAAGATTCTTAACCATTTTGGAGAGTTAAACTATTTCCCATATGGGGAGCCTCATAAAGATACATTTAATGACAACGACCTCAGTGATTATGATCTCAGTTCATACATGATGACCTTCATAGATTGTGTACTAGTGATGAAGATAGATGATGATGTTATCTGTGAATCTTACACACCCTATAGATGTTCATGTCAATTCAAATGACTTCAAAAAATGGTCGTGTCCCCTCCTACACATGTATGATCAAAGAAACATCCAATGGTGGATCAAAAACTTTGGTTTCTTATGGATCATGAGTCATATCAAATGGTAATCAAGATGAAACCATAAAGTGAGTCTGTGGGGTTGAGATCCAAGTATGTTGTAGCATGGATTTGTTCATATCCACCAGGGGTGATGATTAAGAGAATCCCTTGAGTTGAAGTTATTACTACAACTGGTTGAGGAAAACGTGGTTGTAAGGCCCATCTACATCTAAAGGGTGATAGCGGTGAGGCCTTGAGATCTCCCAAGATACCCAATGCATGGGCTATTCAACCAACTATGATTAAAAAGGCTACTCTATTTGAGGTTTAGCTTAGATTGTCCAACCACCATTACCAAGAGGAAACTTGGGCTCTAGTTTCCTTTCCTTTGACTGAGATAGAGATAGCTGGGGAGCCAGTGAAATAGAGAAGTGTCAGGTCCTCTTTGTAATCAACTGGGGAAGAATTAGATTACATGAGGCTCTATATAGTTAGGTTCTAGAGGGATATGCCTACCAATGCTGGAGACTTATGGATTATTCTTCAAAATAGTGTGAATGTTCTGAAAATCAGATATATCTGGGAACCCTCTAATTTTGACTATGACACCAACCTTGTTGAGGTGGGGAAATACATCTGACAGCTCGAGATTCTCATATATTCCACAGAGAACCAAATTCCCACCAAAAAGTGGGTAACAGAAATGATGGACCAAGGAATTACTAAAGGGGTGGATGATTAGTCTATTGATGAATGGGATGAATTCTTTGACCCTAAGGATGTTATCTTTTCCCTCTCCCATCTCCTCATTTTTGAAAAAAAATTCATTATTGATAAAATTTTGACCTTGATTTGTAGAGGGAAGAGGGAGAAGCACCCAGAATACCTTCATTGAAATATTCCTCAATAGGAACCCCTATCGGGGCGGAGGGATCAAATCTTGAATTGGGGGAACTATCCTTAGGTTAGAGGCTCATAGAAGAAGAAATTTCATGAGAACATTACCAATTGCCTCCCTCAGCGTTGGTGTTCTAACTAGAATGTTTCAGCCCCCCCAAATTGAGGTGAAGAAATGGTGGATACTGAAGACATAGACCAAGCACATCATTAACTAGGGAGAGTCTTCTCAACACCCTTTGTCTTCGATCTTCTTGATATATATGTGTAGCTGATCATTCTTGTAGAATGTAGTATCCAATTCACTTTCATCACTCAAGGAATCTAACAATGATACTTTGAGGAATGAGGGGGACATTATAAATGAGGCATAGACTCACATTGGTGATTTCGTCTCTTTGATAGGAGAATTTTCAAGAGATGAGGTTGAATATATTCCCATTGAGTTAGGGAAAGGGGGGAGTCTTGGTAACATGAAATATGCCTCATGGGGTGTTATGTAGCAACCCATGACTTTTTTCACCTCATGATATTTTAGATGCACCACATATATCATAGGATCATGAAACAACCACTTATGAACCTACCATCATCTTGATAGGTGTTGGAAAGGATACTAGAACTTCTGTTAAAGGCGATGGGGTTGACCTTGACTTTGCGGTACCTGAAAAGGCTATGCCTACAGAAAATATGACAGATGAGACTAAAGATGGATCCAATTTGGGTCCTGATCCCAACATCTCAGATACCCCTAATGGTGAGGATGCTAAGATACTTAGAGTATTATATAATGAAATAATGGAATAACTCTATCAAGATATTGATATTCATTTATCCTTGAAGGATTTTGGGGACTTTAATAAGGAGTTGGATGAACGTGTGTTTCATTTTTCAGTGTTTTCTCCCACAACCGACCTCTTTATGTCCAATAAATTAAATCAATGATATTTAATTGTGTAGCATTATCTATATAAAATATCACCAAGGTGATTCATAACCAGTTATCTGAGGTCCCTTTTACTCCTATTGTAGAAGGAATGATAACTTAAGGTCCTGAAGTGAGGGATTCTCATGATCCTTTCATGGTGGGTCTTGAGAAAACTTAGGAAGATGTTCCTCATTAGGAGATCTTACCTTGAACCACTAGGGACATCAATACTATAGAGAGGTCCACTAAGTAACTGATCCATCAATGAGTGGGTGTCATCCACTAATTTGATCCCCCTTTTCCTTTCTCTCTGTTGTCTTCTAATATGGATGACTAATTTCATTAATTTTTACTAATGACAAATTAAATGATTGAACCTAAAGGGAAATCCCCCACTTCAGCTCAGCTAATGGAATAAGGTGAGGGTGATGTCATTATAATAAGGACAACACAAGTTTCTTCTATAAGTAAACTAATTCCAGAGTACAATTATTCTCTTGTGACCAGATACATGGAAATCTAGGAGGCTCATGATTCTCTCTGGGTATATCGTCAATTCATATGGAAGGAAATATAAGAGTTAGTCTTGAGGAAAACTATGAAGGATCTTACTTCATAAATACATCAGCTCTAGATCACATTCAACATGTTGGGGTATGGTGGATTCAATTACTACATGGTCCACTTTACCATGAAGGAGATTGTTCATTGATGGGAGAAAAAGATTGAGTCACAACTACTCCTTATCAAAGAATCAATTCTCACCAAAACTGATGATCTACAAGCTACATTATCTCAGATAGAGCTCAACCATGCCAGGATGTTAGAGAAGTTCAAGCAATGGGTTGACTAGAAATACATTCAAATATTTCTCCTCCAACAAGAGATGCATACTTCTATAGGGGAGCTTGTACAACTTCACTATTCATTAGAAGAGGTGTAGGCTGAAGGAATGACTGTTATTATGGATGCGATAGAGGAGCTTCATATTACTGAGGAGGATGAGACTACATGTCTAGATATACTTCAATAGGCTATCAATGAGGCTCAAGAGACCCTTCAACAATTCAAGAGTTATGTTTGTAAAATATTACTGATAGTTGTATTTCATGTATACATTTTAGAGTGTTTTAATGTATTGATTTTGTATTTAAATGGATAATATTTCCAATTTTGGAATGGATAGACTATTTTTTATAAATTATGGCAAGAAATAGTAGATTTATGAAAAAATAATTAAAAGGATGAAAATTGGAGCTGAAAGGGAAAACTAGAGCAGAAAGATCATACACCATGTAATGAAATTACACGTCGTGAATTCATCAAGAGAAGCAGTGCTATATGGACAAGCTGTGAAGACCACAACATACATGTCATGTATTTCAATCAAACATCATGAAATTCATCAATAAAAACTTACGCCAAAATTCATGACCCTCCTTATGAAATGGAAATCAAAAGATTACACGCATTGTAACATATTTTCATGTTGTGATGATGGTGGAAAGCATAAAAATAAATGTAAATACGACCAAGGTTTGAGGGGATTTACTATAAATCAATTCCTCATCTACACATTCAAGATAATCCAGGACCAGAGGGAGCCAAACGACACTGAAATAATGCTTCTAGATGATGAAGTGATGATTCAGAGCCCTACTTCACTACCGTTCTTCGCCTCCATTCTTCCTTGGGTATTTGTGCTGATCATTATCATCATTACTAGAATGAGAGAGTAGTTTCTTTTGTGTTGGGTGATGTAATTGTATGGGGATGAATTTATAGGGATTATTTATAATTTTTATTCATGTTTTAGGTTTCTAAAACTCTGTTTATCAAATCTAATTCATCTTATTTTCGTATTGCATGACCATTACAGTGTTATAAGGTTGTTTATTTAATTACATTAATCAATTTATCTATTTTTTATATGAAAATTATACAATATAGATTAGTTATGTATAAATATGGTTTTGGGTTGCCTAGTTTTGTAATTGTGTTTAGTAGATGACTATTCCAATGGTGAAATCATAGGATTAGGAGTGGATACTACTCCAAATGGCCTGAAGGCCTTATTTTTTATTTTATTATGGATAATAACCCTTTTAAGGGTTGAAGGGGAACCCATAAATTACCTGAAGGCCCAAGGAATAAGGCCCGACATGACTTACAATACATGTTTGAAGGCCCAGAGGCATACCATGCCCAATACATGACCCTTAGGCCCAACCCACTAGAATATATTATATATTGATTTTAAACCCATTCTTTTCTACTTCTATTTCTATTTCTTTTAAACCAATCACAAAGTTTAAATTTTAGTTTCATTAATTAATTTAGAACATATGGTACATACCTATGGGTTTGACACTCGGACTTTCTAGATACTATATTAGGTTTTTTGAGTTTTATAAATTACTAATTTTTTATAGCCCCATAGGAATTAACAATACCCTACACACTGTCAATTATAAAGAGACTCCAACTTGTGGATGTTCCTTTGAAATTTTCTTCATTAATGAAAGAAAAATTTCCCTTTGACCATCTATTTTTTTGCCCCTATTTTCTCATGATATTAACAAGAAGATGTTCTAAGTATTTACAAGGTCTTTGGGTCTTGTGAGCATAATTTTACTATTTCTAGATCCAAATAATGGACCCTAAAATCATTTTGACTTTTTCATCATCAACCTATTTTTTCCTAAGTCAAATATAAAAAGTGACCTAGCGGGTGAGAATCAGGGTTTTCTTAGTCCAACCTTCATGGGTTTTTGAACTAAATATTTTTGTGCCTTTTTAATTCTAGTTTATCTATTTTGGATAAACCATGCAGAGTGCATGTTTAGTGAGATGAAACTCAAATCTTACCTAGGGTGGACTTTTTTGGGTTTTTAGCCTGACAAGTTTTACACCTCCTTTCATTAAAAATTCAAGGTATTGTAATCCAGACCAATGTAACTAGGGTTTTGGGTTGAACAAGTTTGACCATGGGTTATGGGAGTAATGACTCCAATGTGGTTTGCTGGAAAAGAGTTTTCTGATGTTCTTTAAGCAGAGGGAAGTTTTAAGTCATGATATTGTGATTTTTGTATTCGAAGAAATGCCATAGGAAAAGTGCGCATGGAATGACTGTAAACAATGTTTGATACATGACTTCCATCATGATGTTTTCAGGGCATACAATGATGGAATAATTTTCTCCTAGGGATGAAGGTGAATCTGAATGAAAGGCCTTATTGGGGGACAATTTATGAAAATCTAGGATGGGGCATATTATTCATAGTCAAAATAAAGGATTCCTTCATATTTGGGCATCTCTATCACTGACAGCTGGGGAAGGATTATAGATATCTGAACTTCCCCAGACATAGATTTTGATTTGTGTAAGGAAGGTGATTGAGTATGGAAGGAGTGTTTTATGCCAAAACCAACCAAGAACATGGAAAATGTTCTTTGTGCAGGTTTGACCCATACATGGTAGGGGAAACATTTTTTTGTTTAAATTGTGGATGGGCCAGGACATAGGATCCTAGAATCACTAAGCATCTTGTTAGAGTTAGAATCAAGCCACACATAGTTCTAACATGTGGGATTTTATCCAGACCTGGATCTCACATAGGGTGGAGGAACTTGAATTGTTAATGGAGTGAAATCTCAGTCTGGGAAAGGACATTTGGAATGGATAAAGTTTTAGTGATGGGTCAAGTGGAGAACATGTTGTGTAGTTTAATGTCATGAAGTAAGGTTATAAAGTTGTTTTCCATTTAGGATATTATAGATTTGACCTTCTTGGTGGTGATATAATCTAAACAACGTAGGGTGAAGATAATATTGAAATGAATAGAGAGTATGGTGCTGGTATAGAGGGTATCATGAGAGTGTGCACTTAGTTTATTGTTATAGTGTTCATACAAGTAAGTGGATAATATTTAAGTTCAAATAACTTTGACTAGTGATGTTCCTTTTAGACTCTTGCATTCAAGTCTAATGATTTCTAAACTCGAGTTATGATATGATATAACCATGAAAATTGGGATAATCACCTAGAATCTCTAAGCTCACATGAGTCATGATCAGTGTAAGAAACAAAATAAAATTGGGGGTGAGGGTCATCCAGAGTGTATGGGAGCACTATTTTGGGATCATTCTCAATGATTTCCATAGGAATTTGTTTTTTATGGAGAAAATGCTTCCCTCCCATTTTTCATCAGGATAGAAATGTTCCAAAATATTTTGGACATGGAAAACAGAGATATAAACCATGATATTGAGATTCTTGGATATGAGGATGATATGGGACAATCATGTAAGTAATGACTATAGACTTGGTTTAAAAAGAGGTTTTATGCTATGATGATATTAGGTCACATAATGATAGAAGATGTTTATTCTAAGCATGGAGGTGAATTTGGTTGACAGGCCCTGTTGGGAATGGATTTATGCAAAGCCATACTGGGGTGTATTATGCACAGTCAAAATAAAGGTGTCTACCAGAACCAGTCATTCTTATCCCTGATGGCTGGGGAAGTTTGTGATGATCCAAATTTCCCAAGGAACAGAGTATGGTTGATGAAAGGAAGATTATCCATGGAATATGAAGGATTTATTTTGTCCTGAACACCTTATTATTGAATGAAATTCCTTTTCACATTTGGACCAAAGATAAAGGATCTAGGTGTCACTACGTATCTCATGGAAATGAGAATCAAGCCACACATAGTTATAAGTCTATATAGGTTGGTGGTGTGGTAGAAGACTGACATTGAGATTGGGGACCTCTCAGGAAAGGGCCAAAGTGTTATGTAGTTTTCTGCCATTCAGTGAGAACATTGTCTTGTAGTTTAACATCATATGACAAGGACATATTTCATTCCCTTTACGGTCACATGACTAGGACCTGGGTGTCTTATAGTTTAAGTTCATATGACCAATACCTATAGTTTCTATAGTTTAAGGAAATAAATATTTGACCAAAAGATTTATGGAAATAATGAATGATATATCTCTCTCTGGATCAAGGATGTTCCGACATACTTCAGACACGAGGAAAGAAGTTGTAAACCCTAATCTTGGGGGTTATCGGATTAGGAGAAGTGATATGGGACAAGTACACAAGGAGTGACTGAAATAAATCTTCCGTTACAATATTTTCGAGGAATATAGAAACAAGATGAATCTTTTTGAAGGTAAAATGTGCCTTTGGTTGATAGGACCTTTATGAAACACATTATGAAAAACTAATTTTAGGTGTATTATGCATAGTCAAAACAAAGTTGTCCTATAGAGTTGGGTTCTCTTATTCCTAGTATCCAAGTGAAGTTTGCAATGGTTTGAATTTTCCAAGACAAGGAATATTATGTGTGGAAGGGATGTATTTAATCAAAAAGGAATCATTTAGAACAGAATTGGACATATAGTGATAAGTTCCCTCCATAGATCCGAATCAAATATAGGGAAGTGGTCACTTTTGTTTCTATGATAGGTTCTTGAATTAGGGGAACCTGAATTAAGATCTATTACATGGACTAAGGTTGCATATATGAGTAAATGGACACATGATTTTTTTTACTTATTATAGACGAGACTTGGTTAAGGATCCCATACATTACTACGTATCTCATTGAAACGATAATCAATCCACACATAGTTCTATGATATAAAACTCCATAAACAAGTTTGATCCATACATGGGGATGGGGGTGCATTTTTATATTTTTGATGGACTAGGATATATGAGGGTGTCACTATGTATCTTATTGGAATGAGAATCAAGACTTGCATAGTTCATAAGTGGAAGTGTAGTGGGAGACCAAATCCAAGGATAATGGTATTCTTGGGAGAGGATCACAGCAATGTGAAGTTTTAAATCATGTAGGAGACATCAACCATGCAGTTTAACATCATGTGGTAAAGAAATTTGATGTACCTTTTTATGTTCTTACATCTAGGACCATTCTAACCATGACATGAACTGATACATCTCAATAATTTAGGTAAGCCCTTACTAAAATTCCTAATCCCATGTGAGCTATGCTTGGTGTGAGAAAAGAGGAAGGTAAAGGTTTCTATCAATACAAAAAAGTGATTAAAATAAAGGACAATGAAATTTTTATCATGTTTTGGCTAAGCCAAGAAATATGACCTAGACATCTATATGTATCTCATTGGAATGATAATGAAGATGTACACAGTTTTGGGTGTATCTTAAAATCGAATGAGAGGCACGTTAGCACCATATTTTACCACAATGTGGTAAGGATGAATGATGTCTTACAGTTTTAGGTCATACAACTAGGAACATAGGTTCATGTGATTTAAAGATAATTACATGACAATTAGAAGATAATAACCAAACTTGAAGAGGGGGTCCAATGGAGGCCCAATGTCAATCAAATTTATAATGATATTATACACAGTGAGGGGAGGGCCGAAAGGTCAAATGTTAAGAGTATTTGTGGCTAGTATAGATACAAGAGGCCTATGTGTCACCATTTATCACACTAAAATAGGAATCAAGCTATACATAGTTCTGAAACATAGTGTGGTAGATAACCGAAACTATAAGGTAGGAATCCTCTTTGATGAGGTCCAAAGTCATCATGTGGTTTAAATTTGTATAAGGAGGATGTTTCCATGTGGTTTAACATCATTCGACTAGGACGAATCAATTGTTCCTTTAAGGGTTTCATGATAAAGACCTTTCTACAACTTATAGTCATAAAAAAGGGCAATAGTATATTATAGTTTAGGGTCTTATGACTAGGAACATGGGGTTTCTATTTTTTAATTCTAAAAATATTTGAATGAAATGAGGGTGAAAGTATGTCCTTTCCAGTCAACTAGCAACAAACCTAGTGTGAAGAGAGGCCACAGGGGCCAAAGTTTGGAGAAAACAATCTTTTAAAGGAGTGGATTTGGGGTTGATCCTAAGGTAGAGGCACTAGGTATCTTTAGATATCTTTTAAAAGAAAGAATAATGACACATTTAGTTCTTAAGATGATTCCCTACATAGATATAACTCATGTGCAGAGAGGGAATTTTACTTAAAATGGGACTACAAATGAAAGGACACATGTTGGATTCCCCTACAACAAATTTGTTTGTATACATGAGAGGAGAAATTTCCTTATTTAATGGATGGGACTAGGAAATAGGGTCTAAAAATCACTTTTTATTTGATTTAAATGAGATTCAAGACACATGTAGTTATTAATAAGGATAGGTTGGTGGTGCAGTAGGAAACCCGAACCTAGAATTGTGGTCTTCTCAATCATAGACCAAAGTATTATGCAATTTTAAATCATAAAATAGGGATGTGAACCATGTAGTTTTACATCATGTGGAAAGTATGTTTTCATAAAATTTAACTTCTTGTGACCAGGATGTTAGGATATGTATTTTAGAGTCTTATAGATCGAACTATGGTGTCTTATAGTTTTAGGTCTTATAACTACGACTATAGTGTCTTGATGTTATAGGGTCTTATGACTAGGACCATGGTTTCTTATAGTTTTATGTCTTATGACTAGGACCATAAATTTCGTCACATGAAGTATTTCTTGATAAACCTTGCATTGGAAGGGGGTGTAGTGCATTTCCCATTTATCATGATTAATCATTAAGATCAATTATTATAGAACTTATGTATGATGTAAGGTCCTTAAAAATTTGGTTCAAGATTTAGGGGTTTCTTTTTAAGTACCATTACAGCTTTAAGTGATAAAACCAGTTCTCCTCAGAGGAATGAACTGATATATACTTTCTCGTTGAAGTCTCATGATATCCAGTTTTGGTGGACTTCCAACTAGTGAAAGGTATGAAAATTTTTCTCATCAGGTATCTATAACTCATCAAGTGGATTCTGTGATTTTTAATCATTTTATATTTTTACATAGATAGCTATTTGGAGTGAGGGTAATTGTACCTCAATGGGTAGAACTACCTCTGTTCCATAAAACACCAAATATGAAGTCACCTAAGCAGTGGTACGGGTAGTGGTGTGGTTGGCCCACAAGGCATGTAGAACTTTTTCGGGCTAGGATTTCTTGTCCTTGTCCACCATTTCTTGGAGTATATTTGATAGGGGTTTTTTTGAAAGCATATATCTGCCCATTTTCCACTGTATGATAATAGGATGAATGGTTAGACTCATTGTTATGTTCCTAGTACAAATTCTTTAATTCATAATAATAGAAGTTGGTGTCATTTTTCTTCAGTATTGTGTAAGGGACACCAAACATGGTGATGATGTTTGAATTCATGAAATTGATAATACTCTTGTTCCCAAATTCCTTGATAGGTACCACCACAACCCATTTGGATAAGAATTAAGCATCGGTAATGATGCATTTGAACTATTTGTCTATAACTAGAGGGTATATAACTACAACATCATTTCCCCATATGGAAAATGGCCATAAGTATTTAGATGTGTGTAGAAACTATGGTGGTTGATGGATGAAGTTGGCATGCACTTTCTAGGAATGACACTTTTTGATGAATTGTGTGTAATATTGCATCATTGAAGGCCTAAAATACCCAATAATTCTGATTTAGTGAGAAATATTGGTTCCTTATTGATGGTAACCACAAGTGCAAATATGAAATTCCTTCATGGAACTAGTCATATTCTCTTTTAAAATTCATATAAGGAGAACTAAATCGAAGCTTTTCTTATAAAGAACCTTTTGATGACCTAAGCTATCATAGAGAGTGAAATTGAATATACATCATTAGATATGTTCTTTTTTAGATCTTTCTAATGGAAGGGTTACATTTTAGAGTTATTACCGGATGGTATTCATCTAACCATTTGAAGAATTATCTAGTTTAGTGGTGGAGTCAACCTTTTTGATCTATTCAATACTATTTTGAACAAAAGGTGATACTACTCTCTAATGGGTGATGTTGATTACTATTTCATTATAATCTGAAACTACTAAGGTTGTAGTATCATTTACTAATGCATCTACCTAAGCATTTTATGAATTTGATATGTGAGTTAGTATTATCTTAGAGGGGAATTCTACCATCAACCCTCGAACATAATAAAGCAGGGAAATAATCTCCTCTTTTCTAATTACATAATCAATGTTGATATTATTAATCACCAAATTAGAGTCACATTTGATTCTTAGGAGAGTCACTAGAATTTAAAAATCCAATTCTAATCATTCAATGAGGGATTGGTATTTGGATTCATTGTTAGTGAAACCTTATGGTAGCAAGGAGTAGATTTGGACCTCTTTTGTTGGAGAAATGGGAATGAATCCCAATCTGACTTCTTTGAGCTTGGAGTATTCTATATTCTCTATGGTTTTGGATTTTGGATGCACCATAAAAGTACATTTCCAACATTTGGGTAGTGTCTTGAACAGAGAATATCTCATTGTCTAGCAGTTCAATACTCACTGACACTTCTTCTATAGAGGGATGTTCTGCCATGAAATTTTATAAGGCTTTCCATTTTATCTCCTTATACGGTATGAAATTGATGTCAAAATACTATAGAATGACCGACTATTGCAGAAAACATCCAGTAAACATGGGTTAATTAAGGATATATTTGATCAGATCATTTTGATAGATCAAATGGACCTCATGATGCTGCAGATAGTTCCTTAACTTCTAAACTACAAAAATTTATGCCAAACAATTCTTCTTGATATTTTAATATTGAGTGTCAGTATAGAGAATGGTATTATTGAGATAATAAAGGTTGTTTTAGCTAAAAACATAATTTTTTATGCAAGGAAGACCCTTGTTACTATTCCATAGATGTCACATATAATATGAGTGACCTTATTTCAATTAAGGGCATCATCATTGGTGGGATCAAGAGATATTTCTTGAGGCTTTCAAATGCGTCTTATCCATCATCCATCCTATGAAATTTGATCTCTTTTTTCATCATACTGGTGAAGGGAAAACAATTTCCTTTGAGGTTTTCTATGAAATGTCAAATGTAGGCAAGGTGTACCTACAACACTCTCAACTATTTGAGGTTTTGAGGAAGTTACATACCAAATATTTCCTTAGTTTTATCAGGGTGGGCTTTAATTCCATGATTACATACTATGAAGATGAGAAATTCTCCTGAGGTAATACCAAAAATGCATTTTAGGGGGTTTATTTTCATACTGGGTTGTCATAGTTTTTTGAAAACAATTTCTAAATCATAAAGGTGATCAGAACATTGTTGGGATATTACCACCAAATCATCAACATAACACTTGACTATTTTTACCATGAAAGTTTTTAAAATTTTATTCATGGCACATTGATATGTAGCACTAATATTTTTTAAACCAAATGAAATCACCTGATAGTAGAATAATCCTTTGGGGGCCTAAATTTAGTAACTTATTCATATTCTAGGGATATTTGGATTTTTTTGTATCCTGAATATACATACATGAAAGAAAGGTCTTGATATAAAACTGTTGCATCAATCAGAGGTTCTATGATAGAAACCAGAAAGTCATATTTCTAACAGTGCCGGTTGAGGTCTTTAAAATTGATAAAAACCCTGATCTTCCCATTATTTTTCTTGATGGGGATAATTTTAGTGATCCATTTCAAGAAATATAATTCTTGAATGAAGTTGTATTTGATAAGATTTTCAATTTTATCTTAGTCCTTGGAGGCTTGAGTCAGATGTGTCCTTCTGGTTGGCTACTTGTAACTGTAGTGATCTCTTAGAAACCCTAAGTAATCGGTAGTCACATTGGGATCAAGGTATAGAATTTATTTGTAATTTAATTCAAACACATTTCATAACTTCTTAAAAAAGTGTTTTAAATTTCCTTCTCATCTAGGGGCATAGCTGTGCTGATCAACATCAGTCACAGATCCTTTTATGTACCTGAGTTTATCTATCGAAGTTCATAAAAAGTAATGGAAACTCCTTTCTATAATGATTAAGGTTAATCTATGAGGTCATATTATTCCTATTACTCCTCTTTATATTCCTTCTCTTCCTCTATGTCCATGTTGGTATGGATGAGAGACAAAGGAAAATCATTGAGGTTAGGTGGGAGACCATTATATTGAGAGACAAATTCTAATGGTGATATAATAACTTAGATTTTTCTAAGGAATTGGTGACCAGATGAAGTTTTATGGATTCATTTAGGGAATTTTAATTTGAGGAATTATCACCAATGGAGAAATCAAAGACTTCTTTAGCACCCTTGGATCCAACTAACATGGATGATTTCATGAAGAATAGTGAGAACATATCTAAATATGATCTTATACCTTCAACTTTATTGATGGAAAACACATATTCATCACCAAGGTATTTTAATGGGTTAGTCATGGTCATTTATAGAACATTTAGGTTGTTAACATGAGTGACACAATTAGTTATGGGTTGTTTCTCATCTCTCCCATAGAATCATGCATCAATATATTGAGATTCACAAGATCCAAATGGATATTTATCACCATGTAATGTCCCAGTCTTCCCCTTGATATAGTATTTGAGGCATTGATGATACGATGAAGGGATATTCTCATTCTAGTGTAGTGAATACCTTCCCAAAAAGACATTGAAATTTGTATCTTGTTGGATGACCCTGAACTTAGAGCCGAACACCATATATCCAAACTGAGATTTAGGATTAATGTGGTTGAGGGGTTTCTATTTTCTTTTATCATAACCTGGAAGTGTTATAGTGGATGGTAATAGATCATATTCATCATATCCCAATTTATAGAGTGTTCTGATCTCGACGAGGTTGACCCTTGAGCCATTGTCAATTAAAGCTCAACGAATGTTAATGTTATTTAATCTACCATATATGTACAAGGTCCTAATATGTACCTGTATAATAGTTTCTATATATTATTATGTGAAATAAATAACCACATATCATACTATATGGACAACCTCAACATAATATTCCTCAATGATAATAACTTCATATTCAAATTCTTAAGGGATTAGTAGAGCCACTACAAGTTCTTTCTGTAGATCCTTTGACATGTTGAGAGCATCCAGAATCAAAAGTTTCACTGGAACTATGGACAATTGATTTAAAATGTCATATTTTTGAGTTAAATATCTATTTTTTTATATGGGGATCTTCTCCCTAGTAGGAACTGTAGGGACTAACGTGATTGAGGTAAATGAGTCAGGTGGTTGTGTAGATGTTGAAGGCATCTTCTTTGCTAGATTGGACTATTTCAGCCTACTTACCCATCTGGCCTGATGATAACACTGATCCCATTCTATTCAATCATCTAAAATGAACAGTCCTAGAAGTATCTTTTTGAAGGTGGGGTTTTTTACCTTCTCTTCCTCTACTCACTGAAGGAATCTTTCACAAGTATTGGAAATATAAACGGCCCTGGTGGGAATGTGGTTGGGATATTGGTTTTGAACATGACTACATATTCCCTTGATTAATTATCTTATGAGAAATCTACTCATGCTTCCCCATATTGTAATATGAAATTTGATTTCATAATATTTCTTATTATTAGAGAATAGATCCATTAAGTGAATGAAGTTAATGGAATAAAAAATTAGTTCTTCTTCTAATGAGGATTTTTTATTGCAGGATGATTCCCACATTACCATTTGTTGGGACACTGTCCATAATTTTGCGGATAAAGGCATGAAGTTTAAGAGTGTTAAAAATATCTTTGTCCTCGGTGCAAGTTCATCCACCTACATTTGTTTTTTCTTTTCCAGCCACATCGTTTCTTAGAAGACTGTAATTTTGAGGGCTGTAGCATTGATGGAGTTGGATATGGTGTAAAAAAAGTGACTTGGGGCACAATTAGTTGTTTTAACTATTCTAGGAGGATAACATGAGTCTGGTTGATTGTTTTTCTAGTCATCCAATCACTAAAATTCTATGTATTTTTTTTAACTCCCTACCATTCACCTTGTTCCTCTGGAATAGTAGTAGAAATACATGCTACCTGTGTTGGTTGTTTTCCCAGCTTCACTTGCCCAGAACCAACCATCCTTTATAGGAAATCTTTAAAAATGAAATAGTCCTAGATAGTTTACCCTAATCTTTGATGATATGATCAGTAAGATGGGAATCCATCAAGGATAAATTTCTCAGTTTTCTTGGGCTCTAAAATTTTTATCAAGTTATTTTCCATGGCTGCTAGAAAGTAACTGGTGACTTGTTCATCTTAGAAGGAATACAATTTATTCTTTTGGTTCTCAAACTGCAAATGTTTAGGTTTCTTTATCTCATCTTATTGAGTATAATTCTATATAAACTTATATTTATAAGGATTTTACACATGAGAAGGTTTGGGATTTGGATTTGGAGTTGGCATAGAGGATGGTTTTAAAGTAACCGTTGTAGTTTCTACTCTACCCATCCTTTTTCCTTGAGTTGTTGTCATGATATGAGAGTTAGCCTTGGTTTAAAAAATAGAATTTTCCAACCTTTGTGATAATATTATAAGATCCCAAAATCCACCTAAATACTTCACTAGGATAAGAGGTGTTCGTAGTTCATCACAGATATTATCAATGTAAAGACCCAAAAAATATTCTTAAAGAAGCTGTAAGTGTAGGGAATAAGTCAAAATCTTCCACCAAAAAATGAAATCCAAAACCCTCTAATTTTATCATCATCTACATTTTTATAGATCAAGGGATGTTATATTTTTCATTATAGGGTTGAATTTATATAGGAATTATCAAATAAGATATTCCCACCCCTTGATTGATTTGGATGGTAGACTGGTATACCGGGTGAAGGATGACCCCTCTAATTTTTTTACAAAACATATCAGCTTAGTTGCCTCTTGCTACTAAAGGTTCACCATCATGGGGTCACAACAGGAAGTGAAGTGCATCATATGCTATTCCAGATCCCATGAACCATTTAATATTGGGAACTTATAATTCCCAAAGTTTGTTGGAGGAAGATTTACATCCACCCATTCAGGGTATGGATTCCTATTTGGTTGTAATAGTGCACATCATCATTCCAAATCTTCTAAGCCACCAGTGTCTCAATAATATTGATAATATAGAGGAGAATGATCAAATAGGAAGGATCCTGAATAATGGGAACAATAGGTTGGGCCATCTATGGTGGATCTACTTATAATCATAGTGATTATCCTATAGGGGATGGCCTATGGGGATGTGTATGACCTAGCTCTATCTATGTATCTAATGGAGGGAATTAAAAATATCTTACTTCTTTGGGGTATAAATATATTAGTTTTTGGTATCCCATATTGAATGGATGTTCTGAATCTTTTTCAATTTCTATGATGAACTCTCTTTATTGAGGTATGTGGGTTGGGATCATGAAATAAGTCTCTGCTTGTAGAATATATCTAGCAGAGATGTTTCCTAGAAGTAGTTTTTCATTGAGTTTTATCAACTCCATTATCTCTTCCTCATGTTGAGAAAAAATTTCCTTAAGTGTGAGGGTTTCAAAATCTTCTGGTGTTGGATGAGACACAAACACACCTGTAGCCTTTTCCTTAGAAGATTCTCACTAAGGAAGTGGTAGTGGGGCAGTTGACGGAATCCCAAAATTCATATAAAGACTATGGTTTTGGATATGAAACCCTTATTCAATCATTTATTAGTGGACAATATTACATACATACACCTCCTCTTCCCGTTCCACTGTATTATCCTCATGTTCTTTAGCATCTATAGGGGTAGTAATAATGATGTTTACCAATATATAATGCACTGCATGTGTCATATTAGAACTAGAATGCTAAGAGAGTCAATTTTCTTAGGTATATCTACCAAAAGAACTATTATCACCAAGAGAATTTGTACCCTTGAGAGATTTATTTTTTTGTGCCTATCATGGGGACTCATCCGATCCTTCACTGATCCTCTTGGAATCATTTGACGAAGGGTGATCTAAATGGAATCTCTAGACAATTCTATTTTTTGTATCCTTGAGGAGAAAACTAAGTCACGGGATGAGATGAACTAGGAAAATTTGTTTTGCGATACTCCCCTTAAACAAGAAAAGACTGAATTCCTTTAAGGGGGAGTTTGAGGTAAAAATTCCACTAGCCCTGTGGGATGGGGATAATTTTGTATTGTTTTCAAAACCTTTTGGGATTGTTTTTTTTGACCTTGAAGGTTGTGTTAAAAATTCCCTCAGCCCTGTGGGCTGGGGTTACTCCTGCATTGCTGCTACAATAGAAGCTGTGGATAATCTCTTGATTTTATAAATCTTTGTTCAAACATGTGCTAGGTACATTATAAGATTTTCACATAGTTCACCTTCTTCCAAAAATATTGGAACTTCCTGACAATTTTATTCCCTTAAGTGTGAGGCTTGATGAATATTTTTGGATGCTATATGAAAGAGTCTTTCGATGGATCACTCTCTTTTTTACTAATATCTTTGTGATTCATTTGGGGCAATTTTTTTATCATACCATCTATTGAGAGAAAAGGTTTTTTATTGAAGCTCTACTAATGAAATGACATTACATAATGTCACCTTGGGTGAGTATTATTGATTGGTGAGGGAGGTGAAATTCAATTCCCAATGTTCACACCATCCTATGATATGAACATCAGATGGGGATTCAATGATCAACTGTCACCACTCTTTTAATGCATCGGGACACGAGGGATAAAGGGATCCTTTATGTTTTCCCAATCTTGGGTGTCATGGAACTAGAAGGGATACCAGGTTGATTTGAAAATGTGTATCTTCTATTATCCTGACTCAACTTGTATATTCATCATAATTCAAGACTTTTTTTTTCAAGTAAAGAAGAGTAAACCATAAATTTTGTTGGATTTCATGCACACATTCTTTTGAAAATTCATTTGTAATGCTATATTGGGGAGTGTATAAATTCCATAATATTATTGGTATATCATCTTTATCCAACTCTATCCTCTTGAGAAATATGTCTTCTTCATCTTTTTTAAGAGGCTCCTCAAGTTGATCTAACCAAAGTGGATGTTTCCCCATTTCTTTATTATAAAAATCATGTCTGACAATGATTTTTTCTATCATATTGGAAGGAAATTTATCTAACCGTAGTTTTGAGAATGATCATTACCTTGGGATATCTTTCAGTTGATAAAGAATATCACTTATCAATGACGAGGCACCAGACATGACTGGACTCATTTTCCCAAGTGCCTCGTGATAAGAGGTATTTCTCATAGTTGATTCAGCAAGGGGGGGGGGGTATCCTTGAAGAAATGAAGTGTCATTGTGGGGGAGGACCTTCATAGTGAATTCCATCATGGGGAGGACTACCATCAAAACTTGACATCTTACTACCAGGATAATTCATATAGTGTATACCTTGGGGAGGTTATTCAGGGAGGTCTATAGAAAGGGGAGGGACTTATTGATATTTTATCCTCCAACAATGAGGAGGGTTTACACAATGCTCATCAGAATATAGGCTCCATAATCAAATTTTGGACATGAATTAGGCCTTCATGGTAAGATGTCTAGGGAGGACCTATAAAACTACTCGCAGTAAAGTTGTAGGGTGTACCTTCACAATTAAAGCTACTATCTCCATAATTTTTTATGGATAAGTAGGATCTTGATCTACCATAGATAAATGTATTATGGCTTCAAGAACACCATAATTGAGAAGAGTAGGATCATAGATCGACTCTTCCTTTTACAATCACCTTTGGTGAGGATTCTTTTTTCATTCTCTCCTATGGGTGATTAGGGACACCTACTATGGATAACAAATTTCATATATGGGGGACTGTTTAAGTAGATCTCGTGTTGCTACCAAAATTTTAGGTCAGATTTCTAGAATTTTGGTAGAGATATATGTATTTACTGGAATGGACATAAGGATAGACCAATGAACTCTAGGTGGAATGAAGATATGGACCCAATTCAGTTGTCCATTTATCATGGGATTTTCCAATGACCATCCTGGATAGAAGTAGAGATATGCATCTACTCTAGAGTGACCCTTACGTTATGTTGATGAGTTACCCTAATTACAAGGAGGGGTTATGTGCCCTCCCTTAAACTATTTACACTACCATTATTACATATTAGTAGGTTTTTATGATATGGGTAGGGATTTTAATATTATATTTCATCATTTTCAAGATGTGTTGAGTGACTTCAGAATCCGAAATGGGGATATATGCCTATTCTGTGGTTGGAGAAGGTTTGCAAGTCTTCTCCCATCTTCTATTTATTGTTAGTATATATTGACATACTTTATATTTAGGGGAATAAGTAGGGGTATGACTGTAATTTTATTCCAATATTTTTAGATTGGTTTCTCAAAGTGCTACCAGATCACGCTGGTAGGGTTTATATACAAAAATAGGGATTTTCATCTGCTCGTTGGTTACCATCATATTTTTTATGGGTTCCTTTGGTTGCTGCCAAACTATGTTGGTTGGTTTGAGGGGTACAGGTCGGAATTTGAATCTTCTCTTAATTTTCCACCATGTTTTGTTGGAGGGCTTCTTTGGTGGGTATAGGGATGTGAGACTACCCCTGATTGTTTTATTTTCACCCACGATGGGCTACCCTAGGTGTCCGGGTCTGAATGGATAGAGATGAAGCCTATGGTATTGTGTCCTCATCATTATAAGGAATTTTTACCATGCGAAATTAACGACAATGATTTCTGGTAGGATCCCCTTGGAGGGACCCTTGTATTATGGGAATGAGTTCGTTTGTGACCTCTTGATCCACCTTCTTAAGACCAGAGATGAATCTTTGGTTTCATTTTAGGTATTGGCTCCCAAAACGGTTTGAAATAGCCACTGGCGCCACTTCTTCACCACCATCCATTATTTGGTGTATGACTGATGGGACTTCATTCTTTGGAGGTATTAGTGTGTTTCCTCCAATTTAAGGACAATACCATTGAGGTAGTACCCCCAAATAAGCACATTTGATACCCGATGTTAAAGACCTTGTGTAGGTGACGAGATCCTCTAATTAAATGAGGATCTGGCTTGAGAGGTAGATAATGCATAAGTCCATCCTGGTTTAAAGGATTCCATTTTTATCAAATAGAGTTCTGACGTGAGTACCTGGGTATACATTAAAAACACAAATAAGAAAAACCCATTAAATAAATATATGAATAAATGAACACATGTATAGTCAATTGTTTTAGACCCATGTTTATCATGCTTTAATTTTATGACATATGGTAAACATAATCATTTTGGTTAATGATTCACATCAGGTTTACCATTTTTGTTTCATTTGGAAAAATCAAGTGGATTTTGAATAGTTTTATGTGGTGGTGGTGGTATAACCCTTCATGTCAGACACAATTTTATTTCCACATCATTTCTAAATGGTTTCCAATGAGTTTTATTTGTGGAACTAGAAACACCCAATGGTTCCATTATTCATAATGTTTCATGAACCTACTTTACAAAGGCAGATATCCATTAAAAAATGACTCCAAAAACACTTAAGAACTCAAATTGGTCAAGAGGATGGGAGGTTGGGATCATAGTACCTTTTTGAGGAGAACTATCACATACTCTGGGACTCTCTTATAGATTTAAGATATATTCATGAATCCTTTATTAAATTATAAATGTAGATTGGGTCACCCTTATATTGAAAATGAATTATTATCATGTATTGTATTTATAATCATGTATATGTAAAAAAGTTTCTTCATTGATTAAGACATATATATGTATTCGAGGTTCTCCATCGATGGTATCCTTTATATACTAATTAGAGAGTCTTATGTTGTTTATTATTATGATACTAGTTTTAAGATACATGGAGGAGAACTCTATAATTTATCATCATCTAAGAAGAAAATATTTGTTTTGATGTTAGGTTTATGCCTATGATATGGGATTCCTATGTATCCTTATGAAAGTGATTAGAAATCACATACTTTTATTCCATGTAATGAGACACATCATACCTTTTAAGTCCATGTGATGAGGATCAAACCATGAAATTTAACATCATGTGGCAAGGATGTTTAGGGAAAAGGTGAATATCCCAGGGCTAGTGTAGTACTTATGATGAATCATCCATACTGGTCAATCTAGTATGGAATAAAACCTTTTATTGAGGTGATCTACATTGGAAATTTGGGTTGATAAGGATGAAATAATGAGGACCCAGAAGGAATATGGCCTTCTGAGTTAGGGGAATGGTTCTACTGGGAATGTGGCCCAATAAGGATGACGATGGTTTGAATTTTTTGGTTTTTTAACTTAATTAGGATTCCTACATATCCTCTAAATATAGGAATCAAATCCCACATAGTTTGTTGGTTTGGGACTTAAAGCTAGTAGGAGGACCTAAGGTGGATTCATCAGTAATGAGACCCTTTGAAGGTTTGTCTAACAAAGAATATGACCCTTTTTGAGAGTATGGTAATGTGGTTTTAGGAATTATACCATGTAATAGGTCCAAAACTAGTATTTTATCATGTTGGTGACATGATTGTTTCTAACATCTAATCCCACGTGAGTCATGCTCGGTGTGAGAAACAATAGGAAGCAGAAGATCTGGAGATCTTCATAGTCACCTTTGTATACTAGTGGAAAAGAGTGAGGATGTGGGAGACATGGGAATGCCTCAAAAGAAATATAAAGGGATTACTATAGGTGAGATTACATAAGGATTAATTTTCTCATCATCCACTGGTATATGAGGATAAATTTATATTAGGGTAGTCACAAAGAGATATGGGGATTAGGTGTGACCTTCTCCTCTCATATTTTTAAACCCAAGGACTCATCATTATCCCTAAGGTTGGGATCCGCATTTCAATGGAGATTTATAATTGAGACCACTATAAAGATCCCTTCTATTAGGTAGTATAAATGAACTACTTTCATTACCACGAGAATATATAATTAATAGGACACACTGGGGTTCCCTATGATCCTATCATACATATCTAGAGGATTTGGGGGAGGTATTGGCTTGATCCCCCTCATATAATGGATCCAAGGAAAGAGAGCCCCCACTATTAGTGATATGAAAGAAGGGTCAAAAGGTGGATCACACAGGTGAGGCCTGGGCGAGCTGAAGGTGAATAGCACAGGACCCTAGTGAGCTAGAGGTGCTTCACCTAAGTAGAGTCTGGGAAGACTTAGGGTGCTTCATGTAGGGTGGAATTGGGTGATCTGGAGATTCCCCTTGGGAAATGAACAACCTAGGAAACAAAAATTTTGTGAGACCTTTATCTAAGCTCCAAGAGTCTCCTCTGATGTTTCTCGAAGGATCTTCTCAACTACTTCTTGAAGGGACTCACACAGGTTTGAGCTTGAAAAGGGGGGACCTAGTACTTTTGGATTAGGGGTATGTGACTCATCATGTATGTCATTGCAGTTTTAGGAATTGGATTTATTATAGCCCTTATAATCTCATTAATTCCATCTTATTTTAGGGATTGGAGATCTACCTATGGGGTTTTGGATACCCGAGTGAAGGACTATCATGGTGAGATATTTAAGAGGTTTCCTCTAGATTTTAGTCATTTACACCCTCTCAAATGAGGAGATAAAGGGTCCTATTTCTTGGAAATATCAAGACCCTGGGTGAAGGTGGTAATCTACATAGGGCCAAGGTGTAGGTCTTTCACACATGTCAGTCGCACTAGGGGGACTTCACTAGTGAACTGTGTAGGGTGCGCTTGCACAATTCCATTGTCATCCCATGTGGCTTTCAAATCTTAGACCTACATTATCATTTTGTCTCCATAGATCCATTTTGGTGAATCTGGTCCTTCTTTCAAATTTCTTTTCTTTATATTTCTTAAGGTGATCTTCTTTGAGAACATTTTATCCTCATGTGAAAAAGGGAGTTTCAATAAAGTTGAATTTTTTTACCCCTATTCATTCTAGTAGATAAAAAAAATTCATGTAATGAAAAGTAAATGTAAGAAACAAATAACACTTTGGTTTTTCATAGTTCAAACTAAAATTTATATATCCATAGGAAAAACATTGAAACATTTTATTCCTTTAGAAAGAAAATATTAAATTTTTTTGACTAATGAGTCACCTAGATTACTAAATAAGGTGATAAAAATTTCACTCTAAGTGATAGTTCAAAGAAAAAGTTAGCCCCAAACTCATATATATAGAGAGTACCATATAGTCATCTAGTTACACCTACCTCTAAAAGATATGGGATTCCATATTTTACACTATTCTGACTATCGATTTCCTACAGCAATCCTCAGTATGACTTCCACCTCTGGTAAAATTTCAACCTCTCAAACAACATAATGAATATCTACCATCTTCTAGAAGTCTCAGAAAAAATTTTATAATAAGATCACCTTGAGTTGAGAAACTCAAATTAAACTCCTTTTGAACGATATCCTTCTAAACACCTCTTTATAAAATGTTAAAGGAAACACCACCACTATTACTACATTAATGAACTGAATATCTTTTGAAAACACTCTTTATAGTCTACTAACTTTAATCAACTGAAGTAGACTCTGCAAATTCATAATAGAAAGTGATATTCAATCTATTCTTGAGTTTTTCTATACTATATATTATTGAGGTCACTTAGGACCTCAAAGTACTACAATAAAGGTTTTAAAATTAGAAATTTATTAGACTACTTTGTTCAAATATTCTCATGAATTTTGAAAAATGTGTGAGAAATTTCAGTTAACTGGTAACATATCTAATAGAAAATAATTCCAAAAAAACCATAAGTTTTTGTTAGATATTTGAAGTTTGGGGAATAGAATTAATTATAATTTTCCTTTTTCATTTGGTAACTCATACATTCTACTAGTAGTTGATTATATCTCAAAATGGTGGAAGTTAAGGTTGCCAAAAATTAATGATGCTAATGTTGTGTGTTCTTTTGTTAGGAATATTTTTTATAAGTTTGGAGTTCTAAGAGAAATTATCAATGATAAAGGGACTCACTTATTTAATAGGAACATGGAGGCCATGATAAGGAAGTATGGAGTGGACCATAATACATCCATACCCTAAAACCCTAAAAACAATATCCAGGATGAAGTATCAAATAGGGAGATCAAATTAATTTTAGAGAAAAATATCAAAACAAACCATAAATACTAGAATCAATGTTTGGAATATTCCTTATGGACTTACAAGAAAACCTATAATACATCCATAAGAATTATTCCATACAAACTTATTTTTGAAAACAATCATCTACCTTTGGAGTTGGTTCACAAAGAATACCGGATAGTGAGAGAGGTGAATCTAGATATGAACAAAGATGGGAAAGATAGAAAACTATAGATACAATATTTAGAGGAAATTAAAAGAGAAGATTTTTTAAAACTCAATAATTCAAAAATAAATAACTAGATAGGATCATGAAAAATTAATACAACCGAAATTCTTCCATCCAAGTGACCAAGTGCTGCTATACAAATTAAGACTCAATATGATGCTATGTAAACATTGTTATATATGAGAAGGTCCATTTATAGTGACTCATGTATATAATTTTGGTGTTGTTACTATTATGAAATAAGTATTAAATAACCCATTTAATTTTTAATGGCTGATATTGAACAAATTCCATGAAAATCTATCCAATGAACCAGTGGAGGAGACCACACTCCTCAAACCTGTCTAACAATAAAAACCATCAGGTTTTACCCCTCTTTAATACTTGATTGATTATTGTGTTTAAATTTAAATATATTTTATTTGATGAATATTTTATAATGAATTAAGGAAACTACATCATTTATGTGTGGGGGAGGTAACATGTGTAGTTTAGTATATTTCAAATTTTGGTTTATTTGTTTAATATTTTTTTTCTTTCTCAATTTTTGTGTGTGTTTATTTTTAAATTTTAAGTTTATTTTGAAACCTATTGAGCTCAATTTTATTCCCTTAGAACTTTTGAATCTATGATAATTTAGAAAAATGATTGTACCCATTTAATCACATTAGATAAATACTAAAATGAACTTGTTTTTAAATTTTAAGTGAGGGAAATTCATACAAGAACTGCTTATTTTGGAATCTAAATCTATGACATATAATCCTAAATTTTAATCACTCACCTGAGAGGATTATGAACCTATTTTGACATATTCAAAATGAAAAATTTCTTGAGAAAACTAAGAAATTCTTGAATAACTAGAATTTACTGAGTAATCTAGTCAAAACCTTAGATCATTAAGAATTTTATGCTTTGTAATACTGAGGTATTCTTTTTTTTCATTTTGAAATCATAATTTACAATAAATTATATTTTCAAGACCACCTTGACATTTAACCTTTATAAACCTTAACACCAATGAATAAAATTTTTAAGTAGCCACATTATAATCCAAAAATACCGATATACCTTTCAATAGAACCTAATGCATGATCTATGATGAATTAAAGTGTGATAGGAAAAAGGGTGAGTTGGAACAAATTGTTTTGAGGAATATTCTTGAGTTTAAGTGAAGAAGTGTTGCATGATTTGTGTGACTATTTTGGGAGAAAAATCAAGACGGGAAGAATGAGAGGATGGCCTAGATATTTATAAGATCCTGGCCTTTTATAGAGATGTCTTGATCTTGGTTTTAGGTATTGTTTTACCTTATTTTGAGTATATTTTGTTCTTATTTTATCTTGGGTACTTTGGGTAAACTTTTTAGATTTTTTGTAAGAAAGAAGGTCAATGAATGATTAGAGTACGATTTTCCAAAACTACGTGCCTTGGCCCAAAAAATTATGCAACCCCTCAGAGAGATGGATTGCATGGTTGGCATAGGGTTTGTCAAACCATGCACCCTCTTAGAAGAAAACACACTCCCCCATAAGAGGTGCATGTTTTGGAAAACTGTGCACCCATTCCTAGGAAACTGTGCATGGGTTTTTAATTAACCCTAAATTTTGATTTAAAATTACCTAACCCCCCATATTATACCCAAATAGACCCAAGATCAACCACAACATATTTATATCATTTTTGGATACTCTCTAATGAATTCCTAAGGCTCCCAGCCTCCCTTCTTCACAATTCAAAGTCCAAATTGAAGATATGAACCTCTCCTGATAAAATAATCTTATCCCGTGTAGTTTCCTTCTTCTCTCTTATCTCTCCTCAAATTTTAGAGGGATGTTGTTCTCTGTTTCATGAATCTAGATCTTTTTTAGGATCTAGATCTAGTTTTTTTGATCTACATATAGGATTGTAGGATCTTGGTTCGTTTGATTTGGGATATGGGTTTCAGATCTTGATCTCACCCATTATCTCATTCTTGATCATTCTGCTTCAATTGGGGATTTCCATTAGCAAGCGTTGGATAATGATTTCGAGGTAGGTAGTTTATCATTCAAATCCAAAAGTCTCAATTTCAATTACATTTATGTAATTATATAATTTTTATTGGATTATTAGAAACCGAGTTTCTTAAATTGAATTAATGAATTTGGTAAATTAATTAATTAAGGTATTGTGAAATTGGGGATATTGAGATTGTGAATTGAATAATTAACTGTTGAATTAATTATAGGATATTGTAATTGTGAATTGATTAATTAATTGTTGATTTAATTAATGTAGATTTTTTGTGGTTATACAATTGATTGTATGATATTAATTAATTATTGAATTAATTAATGGGTTATTGTGATTGTGGAATTGAATAAATTAATTGATGAATTAATTAATTGATTATTGTGTTTATACAATCGATTGAATTTCATAAATTAATTGTTGAATTAATTAATGAGAATTATTATGAATATTAAATTGGTTGAATTGTATTAATTAATTTGTGAATTAGCTAATGGATGTTGTGATTGTGATACATGTGATATTGTGATACTTGTGAATTGTGTGATATTCATGTGTGGGACATGGATTGCTACTTCCAAATCCCATTGTGATAAATTGATTGATAAAAGTGTGTGGGACATGGTCTACTACTTCCAAATCCCACGATGATAAATTAATTGATAAATGATTTTGGTATATAGACTACTGCTATAGAAGACCATGGGGTCCCAATAATCATAACCTAGAACCAATAATGTTGGAATGGGACCATGGTTCCGATTTTTCATATTATAAATTGAAATGGAATGGATGATGAAAGATCATGAATTATAATTAATTGTGAATTAATTATGTGATATGGTTCAAACTCCGGCATGGGCCGAAGAAAGTATTGATAGTTCGGGTGACCTTAGGGGCCTGGTGGTTTATGTAGTTAAAGAAAGAGTAATTTAATAAATGTAAATTGTTTACTTTATTACTTTTATTTTTATTTATACAAATACATATTATTTTTTGATAGGATACTATTTTTGACACTATTGGTGGTGGATTACTGAGTGGTACTCATACCTTAATCAGGCTACCTGATTAGTACCCAAATAGACTTCATGGTTACAGTAAAGGTTAATGGTAAGGGCTCTATATTAGATGGATGAGCCAGGATGAATCATGGATGAGGGAACTAGACGTGGTTCGAGACCCACTTAAGACTTTCCACATATTTATTTATGTTGGGAATTGAATATTGACACTTGACATGTACTTGGCATGGCATATATACTATTCAGTTTTGATATTGTATTTCCTGTTTTGGTCATCATGTGATATTAGTATTTTTTTTGTTTATGGTTATATCATTTTGGATATTGTTTATTTATTTATACTGGATTTTTACTTTGATAAAGAGGTTATAATATCCTCATGATTTATATTAGACCCTCGTTTCTAGTCAACAGCCTTAGGAATACGAGGAGGTACACCTAAGGTTGCCTTCTGAACCTACTCAAGGTATCAGTGTGTGTGACAATCGGGTTGGGGCACTACAAAGTCATAATAGTGTTGTACATCTCGAACCTCTCGTTGTTTGATTTTCATGATCACAATCACTTTCTTTTTTATCTAACATTGTGTTTTAAGTGTTTGTGTTGATAGGCATTTGATTGCCAAGAAGTTGACCAAGGAAGAGGCAGAAATGGACTGAAATTCAGTCCACCGGCCGACCGGTGGCTTGACCACCGGCCAGCCGGTGGCACCCTGACTCAAGGCTGAGCCACTGCCTCCCCACCGGTCGACCGGTGGCTCTGCCACCGGTCGACCTGTGGCACCCAGCACAAATAGTGTTTGCTACTGTCTTGCCACCGGCCAGCCGGTGGCTCCTCACCGGTCGACCGGTGGAGCCTGGATCAAGACTCTTCTTCTCTACCAAGGCACCGGCCAGCCGGTGGAGATGTACCGGTCGACCGGTGGCCCCTGGACCAGACTTCTCCTCCACTGCCAAGGCACCGGCCAGCCGGTGGAGCTGTACCGGCCAGCCGGTAGCACTGGTCAAACTAGCCGTTGGCTTTGACCAGTCAACTCCAAAAGCCTCCCAACGGCTCCGAGGCCTTTTCCAACGGCTCCAAAGCCCTCCAACGGATACTTGAAGGTTCCTAGCCTATAAATAAAGGCCTAGGAAGCCCCGGAACAACATACAAGCCACCGGACACATTGTTGATCATTTTGGCGAAGCTCCGGCGGATTGTTCCAAGAGAACCCCAAGTGCTCCATCCATTTCCACATCCAAGAGCACCACTCAAGAAGCTTGGGAAAGCACGCTACATCAACTCCATCATCCAATTGGCGCCCAAGTCTTCCCAATCACGGTTTTTCTTGTTTTATATATTTTGAGCTTAAAATTGGGTTTGTGCCTACAAACCCCAACCCTTTTCTCAACCTCCCTTTCTTTGGGTTCTCACACCACCACTAAGGTGTGAAGAGGTTGTCAAGCCTTACCTTGTAAAAAGGCTTGAGATCGGTGAGCTAGTCTTCACCCGTAAAAAGACTAGTGGGTTATTGCTTAACCATTAAAAGCATTGGGTTCTTGCTAAACCAATAAAAGCAAGCTGTAATAGGTCCTAGTGCTACCTCAAAGCCTAGTGGGTTTCTTGCTAAAACCATTGAAAAGCAAGCGGTAGGAATCTCTCAACGGTTGAGTTGGGAGCGGAGACGTAGGCCGGGTTTTGGCCGAACTCCGTTATCAATTTCGTGTGTCTTGCCTCTTTTATTTCCGCTGCATTTCAACTTTGTTTTTAATTTGTTAATCAATTTTTTAAAAGGCAATTCACCCCCCCTCTTGCCATCACTTGCTTTTTTTTCCGATCCAACAATTGGTATCAGAGGGACCTTTGAGTAATTCCTTAACCCGGTTTCAAAGTTAAGATCTTTTTTATTTTTTTTTGATGGCATCTACCTCTTTCGCCCCCGAGGGCTACTCTTTGGGTCGGGCTCCATTTTTTGATGGGTCCGACTATAATTATTGGAAAACCCGCATGACTACTTTCCTTAGAAGCATAGGTTATCCCATATATAAAATTGTCATGCATGGTTATACTTTGTCTTCCCCCGATGAATCCAAATGGACCCCCGCTGATATTAAGAATTTTGAGCTTGATGGCAAAGCCATGAACGCTCTTCATTGCGGGTTAGATAGAAATGAATTCAACCGAGTTTCCACTTGCACCTCATCTCATGAAATTTGGAAACTATTGGAAGTGACCCATGAGGGCACTAACAAAGTTAAGGATACTCGGTTAGACATGTATAGGCAAGATTTTGAGTCATTTTCAATGCACCCAAATGAATCAATTTCTGAAATGTTTACACGATTTACTGACGTGTGCAATGGGAGAAAGTCCCTTGGTGATGATGTTTCAGCTGAAGCAATGGTCAAGAAGATCCTATGGGTCCTTCCGAGCTCATGGGCACCAAAGGTGACGGCGATCCAAGAAGCTAAGGACGTCAAAAATATGCCGGTCGAGGAGCTCATCGGATCCCTAATGACCTACGAGATCACGATGAGGAGGCAAGCACAAAAGGAGGGCACCCCTATCAAAACTCCAAAGAACATCGCCCTCAAGGTACAAAAAGAAGTAAGCTCCTCATCATCCTCTTCCTCCTCATCCTCTTCATCATCAAGCGGCGACTCGGAAATGGAGAATCTCGCCCGCCAAATGCAAAAATTCATGAAGAAGCACAAGAAGAAAAAATCCCGCAAGGCGCAAAGGCAAGAACCCACCGCAAGATCCGAGCCCAAGGTAAAATGCTACGGGTGCGGTGAAAAGGGCCATTACAAGCCCGATTGCCCACTCAACAAAAAACGGGCCAAGGAAAAAGGAAAGAAAAAGGTCCTCAAGGCGACATGGAGTGACACCTCCTCATCATCCTCCTCCTCCTCCTCCTCGAGCGACAACGGTACGAAATGCCTAATGGCATGTAATGAGGTAACATCTTCCGACTCCTCATCCTCATGTTCTTCAAACTCAAATTCTTTAAATCATTTATCTTATGAAGAACTCTCATTTGCTAGAGATCAACTAGAAAAAGGTTTTCATGAACTCTCTTCTAAATTTGTCGCGTTGAAAAAGTCTTTCAAAAAACTCTCCTCCGAAAAAGAACAACTTCTCAAAGAGAAGGAGGAGATGTCCCTTAAAATCCAAAATTTTCCAAATGTTGATTCCATGGAATCAACCATCAAAGACCTAAGAGAGACCCTAGCCAAGTTCACCCAAGGTGAACAAAATTTGAAAAATATACTTGGTTCCCAACGTATATCCCGAACCACCAATGGACTTGGCTATACCAACCGAGCCTCCTCCTCTCATGCTCAAACTGTTTTTGTAAGGGGGAGCTCCGATTATAAATTTTGTAATTATTGTAAGAAACCCGGGCACATGATATATGAATGTAATTGCAAAAACGCCCGGTATGGTAGGCCCAAATCGATTTTCTATTCGGATGAATTCTATAGGAGAAGACCCGCTGTGAGACAAGTTTGGATTGAAAAATCCCTTCTAGCGAGTCTCTCCGGGCCTAAAATTGTTTCTTTTCAAAATCCCACTCCCAGGTGATTCATTGTTTTTATTTAGGGGGAGTTAGGATCTTTTAAGTTTTTTTTTGTGTATTCAAATTTTTTATTTCAAACTCAACTCTTGGTTTCAATTCTTTCAATTCAAAATTTTCTTTTAAATTTTCATTTCTAAATTTCCAACAGTTGGTATTGGTTTTTGATTCAAAACTTTCAATTCAAACTGTTATTCAAATTTTTCAATTCATTTTTTCTTTTCAAAATTTTCAAACAACTAGTATCAATTTTCAATTGATTTTCAAATCTCAATCTTGTTTTTCAACTCATTCCCTCAATCAAGTTTTATGCCTCACTCTATTTTGATAATCACAAAGGGGGAGAATTTCTTGATTGATTGGGGGAGAAACTTTTTTGATCATGCTTTGCTTTACATTTCATTTTATTTAAGCATTCCTTTCAATTCATGTTTTTACTTTAATTGTTTAAGTGATTGTGATCATCAAAATAGGGGGAGATTGTTGTACATCTCGAACCTCTCGTTGTTTGATTTTCATGATCACAATCACTTTCTTTTTTATCTAACATTGTGTTTTAAGTGTTTGTGTTGATAGGCATTTGATTGCCAAGAAGTTGACCAAGGAAGAGGCAGAAATGGACTGAAATTCAGTCCACCGGCCGACCGGTGGCTTGACCACCGGCCAGCCGGTGGCACCCTGACTCAAGGCTGAGCCACTGCCTCCCCACCGGTCGACCGGTGGCTCTGCCACCGGTCGACCTGTGGCACCCAGCACAAATAGTGTTTTCTACTGTCTTGCCACCGGCCAGCCGGTGGCTCCTCACCGGTCGACCGGTGGAGCCTGGATCAAGACTCTTCTTCTCTACCAAGGCACCGGCCAGCCGGTGGAGATGTACCGGTCGACCGGTGGCCCCTGGACCAGACTTCTCCTCCACTGCCAAGGCACCGGCCAGCCGGTGGAGCTGTACCGGCCAGCCGGTAGCACTGGTCAAACTAGCCGTTGGCTTTGACCAGTCAACTCCAAAAGCCTCCCAACGGCTCCGAGGCCTTTTCCAACGGCTCCAAAGCCCTCCAACGGATACTTGAAGGTTCCTAGCCTATAAATAAAGGCCTAGGAAGCCCCGGAACAACATACAAGCCACCGGACACATTGTTGATCATTTTGGCGAAGCTCCGGCGGATTGTTCCAAGAGAACCCCAAGTGCTCCATCCATTTCCACATCCAAGAGCACCACTCAAGAAGCTTGGGAAAGCACGCTACATCAACTCCATCATCCAATTGGCGCCCAAGTCTTCCCAATCACGGTTTTTCTTGTTTTATATATTTTGAGCTTAAAATTGGGTTTGTGCCTACAAACCCCAACCCTTTTCTCAACCTCCCTTTCTTTGGGTTCTCACACCACCACTAAGGTGTGAAGAGGTTGTCAAGCCTTACCTTGTAAAAAGGCTTGAGATCGGTGAGCTAGTCTTCACCCGTAAAAAGACTAGTGGGTTATTGCTTAACCATTAAAAGCATTGGGTTCTTGCTAAACCAATAAAAGCAAGCTGTAATAGGTCCTAGTGCTACCTCAAAGCCTAGTGGGTTTCTTGCTAAAACCATTGAAAAGCAAGCGGTAGGAATCTCTCAACGGTTGAGTTGGGAGCGGAGACGTAGGCCGGGTTTTGGCCGAACTCCGTTATCAATTTCGTGTGTCTTGCCTCTTTTATTTCCGCTGCATTTCAACTTTGTTTTTAATTTGTTAATCAATTTTTTAAAAGGCAATTCACCCCCCCTCTTGCCATCACTTGCTTTTTTTTCCGATCCAACAAATAGTACCCAATTTTATTTTCTTTTGTCTTACTATTTTGGAAAGGTATACAGGAGACTGGGAAGAGTGGGGACTTGGACATGAACTCATTTATGAGATTAGTAAACACATGTATGGGGGAAAACCCAAGTACCTAGGGTGATATTGCTGTTATTGATGTGTGTTGTTATAGTTGGATGTTATTTCACCTTGGGTGATGCACTAGTTGTGAGATGTGATTATTATTTCTAATATTTTATAATATTCTCCTCATGGTTTGGTATGGAATAAAATTTGAGTATTCATGCATCATTCTAGGTACTCAGGATTATTTTTTAGGACATGCATCATTTTAGGTATGCATGGGAAAATGGGTTTTGGGTAAGTTGTTGAACTTGAAATATTTTACCTTTATTGTGTGTTTTAAATAAAAAAGGTTCCTAACATGGACTTAAAAGTTATAAGGTGATGAAATATGTGAATAAATGGGTTTCTAATGAGAAAATGGAATAATGAGATGAGTCTATCCTTTGTTAACCATGACCTAGATGTAGGATGGTTAAGGGTAGTGATAACCCCTTGGTTTTGACCGTGTGGAGGGGTTTGGGGGAATGACTTGTTATGAATCATTTTTAATACCTCTTATATAAATGTGTTTATGTTGTGTTATATATCCTAATAGGTGTGTTTTGAATTATAGAGATATTCCTCTATGATGACATTTTTTTATAGGGTGATAGGAGGACATGGAAGGAAATGATCCCCCAATAGTGGAACTTGAGGCACCGATAGTGCCAGGTGAGGAAGTATGGGAGCAGTTCTGAGATAACTTTGATCGTTTTATAAAATTCATGGAAAGAAACCTAGGTTGGGTTATAAAAAGAATTTCTAATATGACAATGGAGTTATAGTTATATCACCCTCTGACTTTTATTGGAGAGGGTGGACCTAAGCTAGTAGAGTTTTGGATTGAGTCTATCCAGACTATACTTGACAACCTAGAGACTTCCGCTGAGAAGAGAGAGAAATTAATTTCTTATATGTTACATGTTCAAGATAAGGGTTGGTGGTACATACATAATTAGGATAGATAATTGGAGAATATGGAGTGAAAGGAATTACATGAGAAGTTCTTGGATTAATTTTATCATGAGATTCTCAGGATGGAGAGAGTGGTTGAGTTCATGCGGTTGACTTAGGGGATTATGTCTATGATGGACTATGTTGGAAACTTTATAGATTTGTAGTTATTTTTTATAGAGTTGTTAGGGGATAAGGATACTATGGAAAAGTGGTTTTAGGATGGGATTAAATTTGAAAATAAGTTCTAGGTGGATATCTTCAGGTTGAAGAATTTTTCAGAAGTGGTAAATCAAGCTGTCATATCTAAGGGGAACCTAAAAGAGGATTCTAGTGGATGATAGGTGGTTCATACTGGATGGTCCGTAGGTATGACTTCCAAAAGTAGGAAGCATTTCTATGATAACATTATCTAGGGTGATAGAAAGAAGAGTATCCAAGGGGGAAGGGTTAGTTACACAAGACCTTGCTCATGTGATCTATCACCAGTGTGGTATGTTGGGACACTTCTGGAGACAATGCCCCTGACCACCGATAGAGTGCCGATGCTATGGTATAATTAGACATCTACATAGGTTATGTAGGAAACTGTGACAAATAGGTAGAGATAGAGTAGTTAAACAGATCCAGAGTGTAGGAAGGGGATCTTCTACACCTTATCAGTTCGAAAATTGGAGTTCTACTAGCCATGGAGGTAAAGGCAGTGGATGTGGATATTTTGGGAAAGCGATCCCATACCAGTAGAGTGGTGTAGCTTAGGGTACTTATACTATATCCCAGGGAATATGGGCATGATATTTACATGTCATTCAACCTACACTTGTGGATAGTGAGGTTGGACTATCGACAGTAAGAGGTACTGCTCTTGTATCTTCTATGCTAGATAGTGACTTATTTTATAATGGTGCCTCTCATTTATTTACTTATGAAATTTTTTTGAATGTTTTAATCTTGGAAGTGGATTTCATGAGTGGGTTTATGATTATATATATACCTTTGGGAATACGATCAAGAGACATCTATTTTTGCAAGGGGTGTTCTCTCGAGGTTGGGGAGTATTGTTTCAGTTGGGATCGTTACATACTTGACTTGTATGTATTTGATCTAATGATGGATATATACTGGTTAGTAACATACAAATACCACATGTATTGTTATCTTAGGAGAGTAATTTTTATGTCTCCTAAGGGTGAGAATTATAATCTCCATGGAGAATGAGATATCTAGGCAGGTTGTGCAGGTCCAGTTCACCAGCAACTGGGGGATCCTACCACCTAGGTTACTAATTTATTATTGGATGATGGAAGTGTAAATAATTATGTCTTTACACCTATAGTGGAATGGATTTAGGATTTATTTCTTAATGAATTCACAGGACTTACACCTAAGAGATATGTGGAGTTTACTATTGATCTCATGCCTGGAACTAAGACGATTTCTATTCCACCTTATATAATTTCACCAAAAAAGATTTAAGAAATTAATACTCAGTTGGAAGAGTTAATGGATAATGGGTTTATCTATCCGATTAAATCACCTTAGGGTTATCTAGTCTTATTTTCAAATAAGGCTGATTGAAGTTTGCACTTGTGTGTTGATTACCGGGAGTTGAACTGGATGAAGGTGAAGAACCAATATATTCTTTTGTGAATTGATGATCTATTTGACTAGTTTAGGGAAGATTGTGTCTTATCCAAGATTTAATTGAGATTGGGGTATTATTAATTGAGAGTTAGACCTTCTGATATACCTCAAAATGATTTCAGAAGTAGGTATGGCCTTTATGAGTTCATCATGATGTCGTTCAGGCTGACGAATTCACAAGTAGTGTTTATGAACTTGATGAACAAAATCTTCCACCTATACCTAGATCAGTTTTTGGTAGTGTTTTTGGATGAAATATTGGTGTACTCCAAGACTGATTATGATCATCCCCAACATCTTGACATCATCCCGAGTGCACTGAGAGAGAGTTGGCTATATGCCAAGATATCTAAGTGTCGATTTTGGATTGATCAGTACACTTATTGAATCACATCATCTTGAAGGAATGTGTGTTAGTAGACCCAAAGAAGGTTTAAATAGTTGTATCTCAGGAGAATCCCAAGAAAATTTTCAATATCCATAGCTTTTTGGGTTTAACTATATATTATCAAAGGTTAATTCAGGACTTTTCCCATTCAGTAGCACCAAATTTAGGCTTGACCAAGAAGGGAGTAAAGTTTGAATGGACTGAAGCATGTGAGGATGCCTTCTTGGAGCTGAAGTATCCTTTGAAAACGACACCAATATTGATCCTACCTGAGCTAGGTGAGGAGTATATCATATTTTGTGATTCTTATGGGATTTTTATTGGAGATGTGTTGATGCAGGGAGATTGAGTTGTGGAATATGGGTCTTAGAAGTTGAATACACAAGAATGGAAATACCCTATACATGAACTTGAGTTGGAAGAGTTGTTTATGCTTTGAAGTGTTGGTGAAATTATATTTTTAGAGATAATTTTATGGTTTATACTGATCACAAGAGATTAATGTACGTCTTTTCTTAGTGGGATTTTAATCTTCAACAGCAGAGGTGGGTTGAGTATATACAATCCTTTAATTTTGGGCTAGAATATACAACCAAAAAATAAAATAGTGTTGCTAATGATTTAATAAAGAAAACTCAAACTTATGAACTTCAGGATTATAGTTTTTAGTGAAAGATGATGAATTTACTGGATGAGATCCATGTAGTGGTTCAGGAGAGTTAGGAGCATATGACTCCCGTATCAGTTTCTGTGGAGTCCACACTTTTGAGTTGGATCAGGTAAAGGAAGTATCAGGATCCAAAATTCTTATCCTTGAGGGAAATCATTTAAGGTGGGGAGACACCTTCATATTAGACAATAGATGATGATGAGATCATCTATGTCAGGAATTGGGTTGTTGTGCCTATGAGCATGCGTGAGGAGCTTATACATGAGTTTTATGCCTCGAAGTGGGAGATGTATCTAGGTGTGACGAAAATGTATCCTGACCTACAATGATAGTTTTGGTTTCCAAGCATGAAAAATGATATAATATGGTTATTTATATGATGATACACACAAAAATAGGTGAAAGCTGAGCATCATTGACCTGAGGGTTTATTACAGTTGTTTCCCATTCTGGAATGGAATTGAGATAACATTACTATAGACTTTATGGTGGGTCTATTGATAATTCCTCATAAGAATGATTCTATTTGGGCTATTGTGGACCATTTGAAAAAGTTATCACATTTATTACCAGCATGGGAAACTTTTTCAGTGGATCAGTTGGGTGGCATGCATGTTTGGAAGATATTCCATCTACATAGGGTGCCACAGACTATAGTTTTAGATCATGACTTACATTTTACTTTGTGCTTCTGGTAGGTCATGTAGAAGGCACTTGGTACATAGGTTTTACTGAGTATGAAATTCCACACACTAATATATGGGTAGTCAGAGCGTACGATATAGGTTCTAGATTATATTCTTTGGTCATGTGTCCTAGACTTTAGTGAGTCTTGTGAGAAGCACCTAGATTTGGTAGAGTTTCCCTATAACAACATTTATTAGGAAACTATTTAGATTACACCATATAAGGAACATTATGGTAGGCTATGTAGATCATCTCTACATTGGATGGAGGTAGGTGAGCCAGAATTATTGGGACCGAGTCTTGTGCGGGAGACATAGGATCTGGTTCAGCTGATTCAGAAACATATGGTTATAGATCAAAGTATAAAGAAGTCATATGCTGATAGAAGTAAAATTACCCTAGTGTTTACATAGGGTGATTGTTCATTCCTTAGGTTTTATACTAGATTGGGTCACCACAGGATATGGAGATAGGGAAAGATGGTGCCCAGGTTTGTTGGACTGTTTGAGGTTGTAGAGGAAATCAGGATGGTGGCATACCGATTTTCTCTTCCACAGAGGTACAATGCTATGAATGACATTTTATATGTTTCAAAACTTTATTGGTATCACCCTGACCCTTCCCATGTAATTGATGTGGATAATATTGATCTCGAGACTAATTCGTCCTTTGAGGAGCATCTGATACCAATGTTGGATCAGAATGAGAAAGTGTTGCGGGGAAAGATCAGGCTAATAGTTTGTGTATTGTGGAAAAATGTATGTGTTTAAGAGGAAACATGGGAGAGGGAATCAGATATGTAGGTTCAGTGGCCTGATATTTTTACCTCATTGTTTTAGAGATGCATGGGATTAAAGCTCAAGGATGAGCAATTGTAAGGTAGGGATATTATAAGATCCTGAACTTTTCTAGAGATGTCTCAATATTGGTTTCATGTATTCTTTTGACTTGTTTCAAGTATATTATATTTGGGTTTTATCTTTGGTGAATTTGGGTGAAAATTTGAGAGTTTTTGGAAGGAATAAGGGCAGTGCATGGTTGGAGTATATTTTTTCGAAACTGTGTGTCCTGGGCCAGCAAACAATGAAACCCCTTACAGAGAGGGATTTCATAGCTCGTGCATGGTTTGTCAAACTATTCCCCCTATTAGGAGAAATAATGTACCCCTAGAAGTAGTCCACGGTTTAGGCACATAGTTTATAAAACCATGTGCCCCTTATTAGGAAAGCATGTATAGGTTTTTAATTAACCTGAAATTTTGATTTAAAATTCTTGAAACCCCCATATTAACCCTAAATCCACCCTAGCTCAACCATAACATATTCCCCTCATTTTTAGGCTCCTATAAGAATTCCTAATTCTTCCCACTTACATTCTTCATGATTCAATGTTTTAATCAAAGATCTACACCTCTCCCGGTAAAAGGATATTATCTTATGTGGTTTCCTTATTATCTCTCGTCTCTCCCACATATTTTGGAGGAATTTTATTCTCTATTTTTATGGATCTAGATATAGCATTTTAGGATATATATATAGGTTTATTGGATATAGATCTAGGATTGTAAGATATTTATTCATTTTATTTTGGATCTAAGTTTCATATCTAGATCTTGTTCATCATCACATTCTTGATCATTTCGCTTCAATTGGGGATTTACGTTGCTGAGTGTTGGTCCAATATTTCGAGGTAGGTGGTATATTATTCAAATCCAAAAGTCTAGATTTAAATTACTTGTATTCAATTATAGAATTTATATTGGATGATTATAAATTCAGTTTCTTAAATTTAATAAATTAATTTAGTAAATTAATTAATTAAGGGATTATAAAATTGGGGATATTGAGATTTTGAAATGAATAATTAATTGTTGAATTAATTATAGGATATAAGGATCATGAAATGATTAATTAATGGAGATTATTTTGTTTATAAAATTTAATGAATGGGATTGATTAATTTTTTAATCAATTAACGTGTTATTGTGATAGTGGTATTGAATAAATTAATGAATGAATGAATGAATTGATTATTGTGTTTTTGCACTCAATTGAATTAGATTAATTAATTATTGAATTAATTAATGGAAATTTATATGAATATTAAATTGGTTGAATTGGATTAATTAATTTTTGAATTAATTATTGGAATGTTTTGATTGTGATACATGTGATAATGTGATACTTATAAATTGTATGATATTCATATGTGGGACATGGTATGCTAGTTCCAAATACCATAGTGATAAATTGATTGATAAATGTACGTGTGACATGGTTTACTTATTCCAAATCCCATAGAGATAAATTTATTGATAAATGTATGTGGGACATGGTCTCCTACTTCCAAATCCCATAGTGATAAATTTATTGATAAATGACTGTGGGACACAAAATGCTGCTTCAAAAGACCATGGGGTCCTAGGCATGGTGTCCTAGACCCAAAATGTTGGCATTGGACCATGGTTCCAATTTTCCATATTATAAATTGAAATGGAATGGATAATGAAAGATCATGAATTATAATGAATTGTGAATTGATTATATGATATGATTCAGACTCCATCATGTGACGAAGCTAGTATTGACAGTTTGGGTGTCCTCAGGGACCTGACATTTTATGTAGTTAAATAAAGAGTAATTGAATAAATGTAAAGTATTTAATTTATTGATTTTATTTATTATTTATACAACTATATACACTGTTTTTACTGGGTATTATTTTATATGTCATTGATGGTGTCCTACTTTTTTGTACTCACACTATACTCAGGCTGCCTGATCGGTACCTAAATAGAATTCATGGTTGTAGGATAGGTTAAGGGTAAGGGACCTATGTTAGATGGATATGTTTGGATGGATCATGGATGAGGGAACCAGATGTGGTTTGATATTCTCTTGGGAGTTTTCAATGTCTATATTTATTTTGTGTTTTATATATTAACACTCAACACGTACTTGGAATGGCATATCCACTGTTTTGTTTTGATATTATATTTCATGTTTTGGTCATCATGTGAAACTAGTATTTTTCTGGTTATGGTTATATCATTTCAGATATTTTTTATTTATTTCCACTGGATTTTTACTTTGATAAAGAGATTATAGTATCCCAATGATTGATATTATACCCTCGCTGCTAGTCAGAAGCCTATAGAATATGGGGAGCCATGCTTGTGGTCACCTAGGGAACCAGATCAGGGCATCGGTGTGTGTAGCACCAAGGTAGGGACGTTACAAAGTGGTATCATAGCCCATTTTTATTTTATTTTATTTTGTATTACTATTTGGGAAAGTTAGAAAAGATACTAGGAAGAGTAGAGCCATGGAAATGAGCTCGTTTAAGGGAGTATCTAACCCATATACGGTGGAAAACCAAAGTACTATGGGTGGGATTACTGTTATTGATGTGTGTTGTTATAGTTGGATGTTATTTCACATTGGGTGATGTACTTGTTGTGTGAATTGATTATTATTTCTAATATTTTCTGATATTTGAATCATGGACCATTATGGTATGATATTTGAGTATGAATGCATCATTCCAGACACTCAAGATTATTTTTTTGTGACATGAATACTTTTAGGCACGCATAGGAAAATAGGTTTTGGGTAAGTTGTTGAACTTGAAATATTTTTCTTTACTTGTGTGTTTTAAAAGAAAAAGGTCCCTAACATGAACTTAGAATTTATAATATGATTAAAGATGTGAATAAATGGGTTTATAATGAGAAAATAAAATAATGAGATGAGTCTACCCTTTGTTAACGATGATCTAGATATAGGATGTTTAAGGGTAGTGATAACACCTCAGTTTTGACTGTGTGGAAGGGTTTGGAGGAATGAATTGTTATGGATAGTTTTGAATATCTCTTATTTAAATGTGTTTATGTTGTATTTTGTGTACTAAGATGTGTGTTTGACATTCCAGAGATATGCCTCCATGATGAATTTTGTTGATAGGATGATAGGAGTACATGGCCAAAAATGATCTTCCAATAGTGGAACCTGAGGAACTGATAGTGCTGGGCAAGGAAGCCGGGGAGAAGTTTTGAGATAACATTACTAATTTCATGAAATTCATGGAAAGGGTCCTAGTATGGGTTGTGAAAAGAATGTATGCTCCGACAAGGGAGTTCCAGTTACAACACCCAATGAATTTTACCAGACAGGGTGGATCTGAGGTAGAAAAGTATTAGATTGAGTCCATTCAGACTATACTTGACCACCTGGAGACTCCTGCTAAGAAGAGAGTCAAATTAACTAATTATATGTTACATGGTCAAGCTAAGAGTTGGTGGAATATCCAAACTCTGGATGGAAAAATGGAGAACTTGGAGTGGAAGTACTTCCATTTGAAGTTATTGGATAACTTTTATCCTGATATGATCAGGCATGAGATAGTAGCTGAGTTCATGCAGTTGACTCTAGGGAGTTTTCCCATGATGGACTATAATGGACGCTTTAAAAATATTTAGTGATTTTTTCTATAATTGGAGGAGGATGAGGCTACTATGGCAAAGTAGTTTTCGGATGGGCTTAAATGTGAAATTAAGTCCTAGGTAAATATCTTCAGGTTGAAGAAGTTTTTATAATTGGTAAACCAGGATCTCATATTTGAGTGGAAATTGAAGAAGGATTCCAATAGAGGGTAGGTGGTTATTTCTAGATGTTTAGGAGGTTCAAATTCTGAAAGTAAGAAGCATCACTATAATAATTTTTTTAGGGTGATAGCAAGAAGAGTAGCCAGGGGGATGGGTCCATTACACAAGAACTTTCTCATTTGGTATGTAACCAGTGTGGTATGTTGGGACACTTCCAAAGATAGTTCCCATACCACCAGTAGAGTGTCGATTCTATAGTAGGATGGTACATCTATAGAGGTTCTATAAGAACCCAAAACCGACAGGTAGCGATGAAGCATCTAGATAGAGTCAGAGTGTAGGAAGTGGATCTTCTACACCTTATCAGTATGACAGTAGGAGTTATATTGGCCATGGAGGTAAATGTAGTAGAAATGGATCTTCTAGGAATGAGAACATGTATCAGTAGATTGGTGTAGCTTAGGGGAATCAGAATATATCACAAGGAAGAGGGTCAGCAATGTTACATTCCATTCAGCCTACACTCATGGATAGTAAGGCTGGACCATCGATAGTAAGAGGTATTGTTCTTTTAGCTTCTATACTAGATATTGGATTATTTGATGATAGCGAATCTCATTAATTTATTTATGCACAAATTTTTAATGGTTTGAGCCTAGTAGTGGAGCTCATGAGTAGGGTTATGATGATAGATACACCTTTGGGAATATAGTTGTGAGACATCTATTTGTGCAAGGGGTGTTCACTCGAGGCTGGGAAGTATTATTTTGATTGGGATCTTTACATCCTTGACATGTATGGATTTGATCTAATTATGGGTATGGAATGGCTAGTAACACACCAATATCATATAGAATATTATCCCAGGAGAGTAACTTTTACATCTCCTAAGGGTGAAAATTATAATCTATGTGGAGAATGGGATATCAATTTAGGTCGTGTAGGGCCAGTTCACCAACAACTGGGGGGAGATTACCACCCAGGTTGATAGTTTGTTGTTGGATAATGGAGGTGTAAAGAAGGATGTATTTCCATCCATAGTTTATGGTTTCAAGATGTATTTCTGGAAGACTTCTCAGGACTACCACCTAAGAGATATGTGGATTTTACTATTGAGGTCATGCCTGAGACTGATCTGGTTTCTATTCCACCTTATAGAATGGGACCAAAAAAGACTTAAGAACTTAAGACTTAGCTAGAAGAGTTAATGGATATGGGGTTTATCTATCTAATTATTTTACCTTGGGGTTCTCCAGTCTTATTTTCAAAGAGGTATGATGAAAGTTTGTGATTCTGTTTTGATTACCAGATGTTGAACTTGATGATAGTGAAGAACTGGTATACACTTCCGCACATTGATGATCTATTTGACTAGTTGAAGGGATATTGTGTCTTATCTAAGATCTAGTTGAGATCATGGTATCATGAGTTGATATTTCGACCTTCTAATATACCTTGGAATAATTTTAGAAGAAGGTATAGCCTTTTTGAGTTTGTTGTGATGCCTTTCAGGCTAAATAATGGGCCAACTGTGTTTATGGCCTTAATGAAAAAAATATTCCACCCATACATAGATCAGTTTGTGGTAGTTTTTTTGAGTGACATATTGGTGTACTATAGGACTCATTATTATCATGACCAACATCTTAACATCATCCTGAGTACACTAAGAGAGAATCAGCTACATGCAAAGTTATCTAAGTGTCTATTTTGGATTGACTGGGTACATTTCTTTGGTCAAATCATCTTAGGAGAAGGCGTGTCAGTGGACCCAAAGAAGGTTTAGGTAGTTGTATCTTGGAAGTATCCCAAGAAGATTTTTGATATTCATAGCTTTCTAGGGTTAGTTGGATATTACCAAAGGTTCATTCAGTACTTTTCTCATTCAACAACACCACTTTAAGTCTTGACCAAGAAGGGATTGAAGTTTTCATGGACTAAAGCATGCGAGAATGCCTTCCAGAAGATAAATAAGCATTTGAAAATGCAACAAATCTTGATCCTACCCGATCCAGGTGAGGAGTATACAATGTTTTGTGATGCTTATGGGATTTTTCTTGGAGCTGTGTTGATATAGGGAGATTGAAATATGGTTTATGGGTATCAGTAGTTGAGGCTACATGAATGAAATTACCATATGCATAACATCGAGTTGGCAGTAGTTGTTTTTTCTTTAAAGTGTTGGAGAAATTATTTTTCGGGTGAGAAGTTTACAGTGTATACTGATCACAAGAGCTTGAAGTACATATTTTCCTAGTGGTATTTGAATCTCTAGAAGTATATGTGGGTTGATTATATGAAATCCTTTTATTGTGAGCTATAATATATGCCTGAAAAAGTAAATTATGTTTCCAAAAATTTAAGTAGAAAAACTTAGAATCAGGTAGTTCAAGAGTCTAGTGTTGAGTGGAAAATGATGACTTTACTAAATGAGATGCATGTAGTGGTTCAGGAGAGTTATGCGTAGATGACTCTTGTATCAGTTTTAATGGAGTCCACACTTTTGAGTCAGATCAGGGAAAAATAGTATTAGGATCTGGAATGATTATCCATATGGGAAAGTGTTGAAGGTGGGGAGACACATTCATATTGGACAATAGATGAGGATGAGATCATCTATGCTAGTAATAGTGTTGTTGTGCTAATGAGAATACACGAGGAGCTTATGCATGATTTTCATGCCTCGAAGTGGGCGGTGCATCCTGGTGTGACCAAATTGTACTATTAACAATGATGATAGTTTTGGTGACAGGGCATGAAAAAGAAGATAATAGGGTTTATGATAAGATACTGCCACTAACAACAGGTAAAAGCTGAGCATCAATAGCCTAGTGGTTTATTCAAGTGTGACAATGTTACTATGGAATTTTTTTGTGGGTTTCTGGAGAATGCCTCAGAAGAATGATGTTATTTGGGTTATTTTAGACCATTTGACAAAGGTAGAACATTTCTTACTGGAACATGAGACTTTATCAGTGGATCAATTTGGAGGAATATACATTTGGGAGATAGTCTATCCTCACAGGGTGACATAGACTATAGTTTCATACCGTGACTCACATTTTACTTCATGCTTCTAGAAGGGCTCATATAAGGTTCTTGGTACAAAGGTTTTAGTGAGTATAACATTACACCCATAGATAGATGAGTTGTTAGAGAGTATGATACATGTACTAGAGGATATGCTTTAGGTGTGTGTCCTAGACTTCATTGGGTCTTGTGAGAAACACCTAACTTTAGTGGAGTTTTCCTATAGAAATAGTTATGAGGAAACTATCCAGATGGAACCATATGAGGAAATTTAGGGTAGGCCATGTAGATAACCTCTATGATGGATGGAAGTAGGTGAGTAAGAATTATTGGGATCGAGTCTTGTGTAGGAGACATCATAGTAGGTTCATCTAATTCAGAAACATATGACTAGAGCTTAGAGGAGATAAAATTAAAATTCCAATAGACATCAATGATCCCTAGAGTTTATTGATGGTGATCATGTATTCCTTCAGGTGACATCTAGATTGGGTCACCATAGGATACAGAGACATGGAAATATGGTGCCTACATTTTTTAGACCATTTGAGGTTATAGAGAGAATCAATCCAGTGGTGTACTGATTGGCTCTTCCACATAGGTACAATGCTATGCATGACATTTTCTATATGTCAAAACTTTTGAGGTATCACCCTAGCCCTTCTCATGTGATCAATGTGGATGATGTTGAGCTTGAGGCTGATGCATCCTTTGAGGAGCATCTGAAACATGTATTGGATCGTAGTGATAAAGTGTTATGGGGAAATTCCATGCTAATAGTTCGTGTATTATGGAAACATGGATGTGTTCAGGAGAAAACATGGGAGAGGGAAGCAGATATGTGGGATTATTGGCCTGATATTTTTACCTTAGAGTCTTAGAGATGCTTGGGGTTACAGTTTGAGGATGATCTGTTATAAGGTGGGGAGATTTTAAGATCTTGACCTTTTCCGGAGATTTCTTGATCTTGGTTTCAGGTATTATTTTGCCTTGTTTTTAGTATATATTTTTGGGTTCTATATTGGGTATGTTTGGGTGAAAATTTGAGAATATTTAGAAGGAAGATGAGAAGTGCATAGTTTTTCCAAAATATGAACCCTAGACTAGAAAACTATACAAACCCTCACAGAGAGGGATTGCACAATTGGTGCACAATTTTTCAAATGGGTGTTCCTTATTAGGAGAAACCATGCACTCCTAGAATAGGTGTAGGGTTTAGGTGCATGATTTAGAAAACTATGCTCCCTTTCCCATGAAACAATTCACATGTTTTTAATTAATCCTAAGTTTTGTTTTAAAACTCTTGAACCCCCCATATTAACCCTAAACCAGCCCTAGCTCCACTAAAACCTATTTATCTCATTTTTGGAGTCTCCCAGATGAATTCTTAAGGCTCAAAATCTTTTTTTCTTCGTGATTCAAAGTTCAAATTGAAGATCTGCACCTCTTTCGGTAAGAGGATATTATCCTGTGTGGTTTCATTATTCTCTCTCATCTCTCCCTCATCTTTTGGAGGGATTTTATTATCTATTTTGTTGGATATAGATTTAGTTTTGTAGTATATAGATCTAGGTTTTTGGATCAAGATATAGGAATGTAGGATCTTGATTTGTTTGATTTTTGATCTAGATTTCATATCAAGATCTCATTTATCATCGCATTCTTGATCATCTTGCTTCAATTGGGGATTTCCATTGGTGCGCATTGGTCAATAATTTTTAGGTAGGTGTTCTATTATTCAAATCCCAAAGCCTTTATTTAAATTACATGTATGTAATGGTAGAATTTATATTGGATTATTAGCAATTGAGTTTCTTAAATTAAATTAATTAATTTGATAAATTAACAAATTAAGGGATTGTGAAATTGGGGATATTGAGATTGTGAATTGAATAATTAATTATTTAATTAATTATAGGATATTGGTATTGTGAATTAATTAATTAATTTTTGAATTAATTAATAGAGATTATTATGGTTATACAATTTATTGAATGATATCAATTAATTATTGAATTAATTAATGGGTTATTGTGATTGTTGAATTGAATCAATTAATTGATGGTTGTTTTTATGTAATCAATTGAATTGGATTAATTAATTGTTTAATTAATTAATGGGAATTATTGTGAATATTTAATTGGTTGAATTGGATTAATTAATTTTTTAATTAATTAATAGAATTTTATGATTGTGACACATGTGGTATTGTGATACATGTGAATTGTGTGATATTCAGGTGTGGGACATGGTCTGCTGCTTCCAAAGACCATAGTGATAAAGTGATTGATAAATGAGTGTGGGACATGGTCTACTACTTCCAAAGACCACAGTGATAAATTAATTTATAAATGTGTGTCTTCTATAGTCTACTACTTCCAAAGAACCTAGTGATAAATTGATTGATAAATGAGTGTGGGACACATACCGATACTTCAAAATCCCACAAGGTCATAGGCATGGTGACCTACACCCAAGATGTTAGTATTGGAACATAGCTTCAATTTTCCTTATTATAAATTGAAATGAAATGTATAATGAAATATCACATGTTATAATGAATTTTGAATTTATTATATGATATGGTTCAAACTCTAGCATGGGTTGAAACAGGTATTGACAGTTCAGGTGTCCTTAGAGAGTCAATGGTTTATGTTATTAAATAAATATTAATTGAATAAATATAATTTTTTTAATTTATTGCTTTAATTTATTCTTTATAAAACTGTATACACTATTTTTATTGAATATTGTTTTAGACATCATTGGTGGTAGCCTACTGAGTTATACTCACACCCTAATTGGGTGGCTTGATCAGTACCTGAATAGACTTCGTGGTTGTAGGATAGATTAAGGGGAAAGTCCTTAAGTTAGATGGTTGAGTTGGGGTGGATCATGGATAAGGGAATCAGGCGTTTTTTAGGACTTGCTTGGGAGTTTTCAATGTCTTTTTATTTTGGGTATTTCATATTAACACTTGACCCATACTTGGCATGAAATATCTAATGTTTAGTTTTGGTATAGTATTTTCTATTATGGTCATCATGTGATACTAGTATTGTTATGGATATGGTTACATCATTTTGGATATTTTTTATTTATTTATGCTAGATTATTACTTTGATAAAGGGGGTATAGTATCCCCATGATTGATATTAGACTCTCACTGCTAGTCAATAGCCTTTGGCATACAATGAGGTGCACCCTAGGTCACCTAGAAAATCAACTCAGGGGACTGGTGTGTGTGGAACGTGGGTTGAGACATTACGATATCATACAATCATAGGCATGAAATTCTAACATTGTTATAAAGTTAAAGATACCTCTATTTTTCTCTACAATTCAAAGATTTACAAAAAATATAGAACTGGATTCAAGCTAAAAAACTTATGAAAATGAGAGAAGATGGAGTAAAATGGTTGATACTGCTGAGTTTTTCTATTAGTGGACTTCCTAATAAACTGAAGAGGAGGTTGGTGGAAAAATGAAGTTATATGGGAGTTATAATCTTCCATGAAAGTGTTGTTCTAGCAGAGATATTTTGGAATAACTATCAATTGTTTTTGAATAAAGGCCCTAGAAATCATTAAAATGTATCCTCATATAGGGTTAGGTAGCACACACACTAACTCAAAATCCAAATTAGTTCTCTACCTTCAAGAGTAGAATCAAAGAAAAAAACATCATCGAAACCTGCTAAAAGAAAAATTAAGAAGATTTGATGATGAAATTGAAATATAAAGGCGTGGAATATATGATTAAAACTCAAGGGGTGAAACTATATTAATGGAAGAAAGAAAGATATGTATAATACCATTCTTGAAGGAAGCTTAAAATCATGCATTATGATTTAATATTGATAAAACCCCTATAAAATTCTCAATAGTTACCACCAACCTATAATCCATAAGAAACCCTAAAAATACATCATGATAAGAAAAAATACTTGAATCATTGGGTGGATATGATAAAATTCATCAAGCCTGTGATGACCCTAACTTGATCTTGGAATGAGGAAATCTTTTATTAAAATTCATACTTGAGTGATGAGTGAAATATTTATGGAAAGGTAGGTATAAGTTAACATGGGAGAATTAAATATGAGGGAATTAATTGAATATACCTAATGGAAGAAATGGGATCAAGCACATTAAAGGGTCATGATAATATTGGGAACTATGATTTTGAAAAAGGAACTCACATTGGCTAGTATTTGATTTTTTTGGAAATCATTTTGATATTCACTTATCCAGGAGTCTAAGAGTTAAGTGTGGGAGAATTTACATTATCCATAAATTCATTATATTTTATTAATATTATATTCATTTTATTAAATCATATTTTTTCATTCATTGATTTCTAATGAGTTTTGGATTTAAAGTTTCAAAACATTTGATTATGTTAATATTGTTTAAAATGGAACAATTAGGAATTTAATTTTTTACTTGATTTTTGGAGTAATATGAATGGGTTATTACTATTTTTTCTTTATATTGTTGTTGTGAAGGATTGGATTATGGAGCATGATATTATATGTCGTGATTAATAAGGAAACGTTTAATGGAAGTGATTAAACTTGAAGAATTATTATGGATCTATCCCCCAAATTGCTTTAAAAAAAGAATGTTGAATGAATCTTGGAATGAGGAGTGGTGCTCATAATTATGAAGTAAACATTTGAAAGATTTTAAGGAGATCATGGGATGATACATGAAGGATGGAAGAATAGCTAATGTTTTATAGTTTTCAAGCTAGGTCCACCTCGTAAGCATGATTCCCCCCATAAGGATGATTTCATGTAAGCGTGGACTATCCATAAGGATGATTTACTATAATAATGGTTTACACATAAGTATGAAGGGACTGACCATAAGGATGAACTATTGTGTAAGCATGAATTCCTATAAGGATCATCTAGCCTATAAAAATGGATCCCCATAATCATGACCGACCGTAAGCATGAATTTTGTAAGGATGAAAGGTTGTATAGATGAAATCCTCTGTAAGAATCATTCCTTTACAGTATTCCGGACTTCGTAAGGATCATCTACACTAAAATATGAAGCCCTATAATTTCATGTAGGTATTCATGCAGCCAACAATAGCCTACCATGTGGTTTATAATATGAATTATATTTCGATCAAGATAAAATGGAAGTTTCATATTTCATAGAGATTCAAAGACCATGAATAAGAAGGAAGATTGTGAGGAAAAATAAAAGATTGAATATTTATAATGAGTAAGGATCTTGGAGAGGATTATACTGTGGGCCGAAAAATAAGGAAATCATATATCTATAAGAATAAAACGAGTCTGAAATAATGGAGAGCTTGAACTGCACCATTGCAGATACTATTTTCATGTTTTTATTGTTTTATTTTCTACTTTTCATTCTTATGTAATGTCCTGTTCATTGTCATGAAAAAATGTTTCCTCTCACATGGAGGGGTATAACTTATTGGTGATCAGGTAAGGGAATGATATTAATGGTAATTATTGAGTGTTGAAATTACTGAATAAAACTATCTTTTATTAACCAGTTTTAGTGTTCAGTAGCAGTTATTAATATCATATGGAATTGTGTGCGATTAAAATCTATTTATTGCATGATTCCATTGGTTGATGACCAATTTCCTCCCTCCACTCTTCTTTAATATATACATGATGGAATAGAAAAGGTAATATGGGTGAAGATCCTAGTAATTGTTGTATTATTTTTTAAGGGTAGTATGAAATTATTGAGTGACTTAAGAAAAAGTAAAACTTGATTGGGACATGCCTGAGTAAACCAAGGGTGGGTTGCTACATCACTTTACACACATGTAAAGAGGATAGACCAATATGAGATCTCAATTAAATAAATTCTCTACATTTCCATTCCACCTTGGGTGAGAGGTGAAATGATTGTGGAACCCCTAACTTTCTAGTTAATAAGAAGAAGAGTAAAATAATTTGAAAATATGACAACATTATAATTGAAAATTTATCCCTAAACCATCACCCTCTCATCATTTGATTTTCAATCATTTCTCATCATCTTTATTTCAATTTACTTTCAATCAAATAATTCAAAACATCAATATTTTCTTTAACTAAAAATGAAAACTCATTTTTTGATCACTCAATATAGGAGATAAACTCGGGTTGACACTAATTGTACATTTAACATGGGAAAATAATATTTTTTCACAACCCACAACAAGGTGTTGTCATCTATGTTGATAATATGATACATTATTTTAAAAAGAAAATAGAACCATTGAACTCTATAAAAATTCTTATTAAAGTGTGTTGATGATATCATAGGAGTTTATAAAATTCATTTCAACCAAACTAATTTTAAATAATGAAAATATGTGAATGGGATAGATATGATCAATGCATGAAATTAAAAGGATTGTGTACACTTATAGAGATTGTGAATTTATTATAAAATAATGAACATTTAATGATGGTCAAAATAAAAAGGTTATGATGTAATTATGAATTGAAATTAATAGGATTATCTAATGTTAAATAAAGTAGGGACGATATTGTAGGAAAACTAATTAGAGGAGAAAAGAGTGCTTGAGAGAATTGGTTTATTCTTGAGAAGTGAGTTGTTAAGAATAGAAGTTTGTAGTGTTAACTGGTTGATATAGACATGTTCATTTATATCAGGTATAGAATTTATTTTAACCAATAAATGTGGATAATTAAATTGAATATTAATATTTAGGCACGATGATTAATATAATAAGTCACAAAAAATAGACAAAGTGATGATATATTTCAGATGTTGATTCGTTCCTTTAATGATGAATCACATTCATTAAAGGAACCAAGAGTCTCTAATGAATAATAATATTATTGGGAATAAGATTAGGTATGGTGATAGGGAATTTAAAGAATAAAGTTGTGGAATATTTATGACAATGCTTCTGATAGCTTGGAATTGTTTGGAGAGCCTAGTGAAAGCACTGTGAGTTTCTTCCAAAGATTAGAATGTCACTTATGAAGTGGGAAGTTATATTAACCATGACGAGATATGGATGGATGGATAATTCATTAAATAAAATTTTCTATTATTGAATTATCATTAAATTTATATGATATTATAAAGTTGGTCATTATTGAGGATATAGTAGCTGGATTTCAACATGAAAAGTCTTGTGCAATTGATAGGGGAAATTTTTTATTGCGATTGATGTGATAGATTATGAGTACTCTTTCCCCCTAAGACATGATGTATCTTATGAAATTATATATTGATGGTGATGAGATATTGTGGTGGATTTATTTCACTCAGTCCCTGCCAATGGTTGGAGTGGGACAATAGATAACTTACATGATCACCCACTAATCAAGTAATAGGCTGAAGGTGACCTTTATGTATATACTTCTACCCACTCATAGATTTGGGTTGAGATAGATGGGATATCTCTATGAGATAATTAGATATGATTATTTACCCCAACATCTCTGGTGCGTGAAATATAGAGATGAGTAATTCCTCCAGTACCCTGATATGATAATTCGGTGATAGAAATTCACCTAAGTAGTGACACTATTCCTCACCCATAGCTCTGGGTTTGAGATGAATGATTATGCACCCGATACTTGAAGGGTTTTAGAGAAATATCTCATGATCTTAATAGTATAAGAAACTCATTTATTTTCTTGATCTATCATCACCCTAAAAACATACAGTATAAATAACATAAATAATATAGTTGTACCTTTATTATAACAAGATTCATATCTATAAAACACAATAGAGTATGCTTTATAGAGATCAAAAACAACAATCATTTAAATCTTGCCTCTATAGGAATGAAATCGGCCACTATGATTCTCATATGCTAAGAGAGGACCCCTGAACACTAAATGTGTGCTAACACCTTCTCTATAAATATGAATAGTGAATAGGGAGAAAGGGAGATCTCCAAGTATGGATAGTTTGTAATTCACACCCCCAACAGAGGGACTATATTCATTTATATAGAATACCTTCATTCAATGAGGGGGTTCATATAGGATACCAACACATGACTTCCAACATACATTACAATAATGTATTCTTGTAGAGTATATAATTATTTGAACATTTAAAATTATTATAATTAGTTTATATATCCATAAATAAATCAAATCATTGATTCATAACTGAAGGAAACTGTTGTGGAAGATGTAGAAGTGGATATGAAATTGATATCACATATACAATGTATATTGTACAATGTAATAGATACCAATCATATGATATGATAGAGGAATATGCATGCCATATCATAGACTATGACTCAGGTGTATCATACGATATGATAAACCTATTTTAGCGCATTTCTAACAATCTCCCACTTACAGTAAAATCTCATAAGTAATTCATACAAAACTTCACAACTCTTTTTGAATTTATCCATCCTCTTTTGGATACTATTTATCAAACTCTCTTTATTTTGAAACAAACACATTTTAAAAAATTTAATCCTTATCCTAAGTCCTAACTGTGTTACCACTACCACAAAACTGGGCAAGGCATGCGCCTGCCTTTATCAGCGCTAACGGAAAAGCGCTGATAAAGGGCCGGACCTTTATCAACACTAACAAAAGCGCTGATAAAGGCCTTCCACTGTATCAGCGCTTTTCTAGCGCTGATAAAGGTTGTATTTATCAGCGCTTTTCATTTTAGCACTGATAAATACACCCTTTATCAGTGCTTTTTACTAGCGCTGATAAAGGGTCCCGCAGATTTATTAAAAACCCGTGGGTCCTCTTCCTCCTCCCCGCACACAATCAAGCTCTCGCGGAAGCCCTCGTCTGTGCCGCTGCCGCCGCTGTCGCCGCCTCCTTCTCCTCCGCCGCGGCCGCTGAAACCCCTCCCCCTTCTCTCTTTCTCTCTCCCTGCGGCCCCCCTCCTCTGTGTAGCAGCCCAGCCGAAGCGCTCCCCCTCCGGCGCACTGCCCCTCCGGCGCGCTCCCCCTCTGGCGCCGCTCCCCCTGCGGCGCTGCTCCCTCGCGCGACCTCCTCCGGACCCCGCTGCTCCCGAATCCCCTTCATCGTGCCGTCGGTCCCTACGCGGCTCCCTCGGCGATCACGGTGCCCTCTGTCGCTCCCCGGCCCAGCAGACGCCCTCCCAGCTTGTTCCCTCCATCGCGCGACGCCGCCTCCGTCGCTGCCCTCCCACCGGATTCCGGCTGCCGCACCTTCACATCAGGTTATCAATATATTTTACAAGTATTTATATTAAGATCACTGTGTAATATGTTTCTAGGATGGTCATGATCTAGGTCCCAAATTCCTATTTTCCAAATGCAAGAACCCTATCACCAACATCGTGATGATGAAGATGCTATGATTAAAGTGGGAGGACATGAGGTTGAAATGTATCTCTATATATATATTTTCTTCTTTGGTTCCCTATAATAGAATTAATAAATGTCTATAGATCCTATTTCTAATTTCATATACCTATGAAATTGTTTAATTTCTATATATTCTTCTTTAGGGTGTTATAGCCATTCATTCAGAGAGGATAATTGTGTTAGGAATTGGGCATCAAGAAAATGCTTCTATATTTCTCATGCCAGTCCATGATGTTGTCATATATTCAACACATAATAGAATGATGAGTCTATAATTGGACGTCATAGAATAATTTATTCTCCTTCTTCATCTTAGGATATGAAATTTTCTTATTATAATCAAAAAAGGCATCCTCTTCTTATCACCTAACTTATATTAGGTGCCCCATATAAAGCATAATATACCCATCACCTATGGAAGGATGGGTTTTGAGCCATTGGTATAGTGGGGAATCTAACTCTCATCACATATTCTATTATATTATCATCACATAAAAGATATAAAATTTTAGAGTCTAATGAGGATACTCATTGTTTAAATTCATATGTTGAGGCCCACTGTTTAGAGTCCTGTGTGTGAACTATATGTATAAGGATTCATAGGTAGGATCCATCAGAAACGGTGTACTCCTCCTCCACCGATGCCTCCTCCTCCTCCGTCGGTGCCGCTAGTGCCTCCACGTCTCCTCCTCCTCCGCGCGCTGCGGTCACGCCGCGGTCACGCCGCGGTCACGCCGGTGCCTCCGCGGCCGCTGCCTCCTCCTATTACGCCACGGCCGCCGCCTCCTCCTCTGCTCCTACTCCTCCTCCTCCTCCTCCACCGGCCCCATCCTCCTCCTCCTCCGCTGCCTCCGCCCTGCCTCCGCCCTACCTCTGCGCTACCGCCGGTGCCTCCTCCTCCACCGCGGCCTCCTCCTCCTCCGCCGATGCCTCCTCATCCTCCGCCGGTGCCGCCGGTGCCTCCGCGGCCTCCTCCTCCTCCGCGGTCACGCCGCGGTCACGCCGGTGCCTCTGTGGCCGCCTCCTCCTCCTCTGCTCCTGCTCCTCCTCCCCTCCACCGGCCTCATCCTCCTCCTCCTCCGCTGCCTTCGCTGCCTCCGCCCTGCCTCCGCGCTGCCGCCGGTGCCTCCGGTGCTTCCTCCTCCACCGCGGCCTCCTCCTCCTCCACCGATTCCTCCTCCTCCTCCACCGGTGCCGCCAGTGCCTCCACATCTCCTCCTCCTCCGCGCGCTGCGGTCACGCCGTGGTCACGCCGCGATCACGCCGCGGTCACGCCAGTGCCTCCTCCTCCACTGCGGCCTCCTCCTCCTCCACCGCGGCCTCCTCCTCCTTCGCTGCCTCCGCTGCCTCCTCCTCCGCCGCGGCCGCCACCTCCTCCTCTGCTTCTGCTCCTCCTCCTCCTCCTCCACCGGCCTCATCCTCCTCCTCCTCCGCTGCCTCCGCTGCCTCCGCCCTGCCTCCGCCCTGCCTCTGCGCTGCAGCCGGTGCCTCCTCCTCCACCGCGGCCTCCTCCTCCTCCGCCGATGCCTCCTCCTCCTCCGCCTGTGCCGCCGGTGCCTCCGCGGCCGCCTCCTCCTCTGCGGTCACACCGCGGTCACGCCGGTGCCTCTGCGGCCTCCTCCTCCTCCTCTGCTCCTGCTCCTCCTCCCCTCCACCGGCCTCATCCTCCTCCTCCTCCGCTGCCTTCGCTGCCTCCGCCCTGCCTCCGCGCTGCCGCCGGTGCCTCCGGTGCTTCCTCCTCCACCGCGGCCTCCTCCTCCTCCGTCGATGCCTCCTCCTCCTCCGCCGGTGCCGCCAGTGCCTCCACGTCTCCTCCTCCTCCGCGTGCCGCGGTCACGCCGCGGTCACGCCGCGGTCACGCCGCGGTCACGCCGCGGTCACGCCGCGGTCACGCCGCGGTCACGCCGGTGCCTTCTCCTCCACCGCGGCCTCCTCCTCCTCCACCGCGGCCTTCCTCCTCCTCCTTCGCTGCCTCCGCTGCCTCCTCCTCCGCCGCGGCCGCCGCGGTCACGCCGCGGTCAAGTTCCGATATTTCAATGCAAGTGGGTTGATAACAGGAGTGCTGTTAAAATAGATGATTTGGGATTTGTGAAAGTTGATTTCAGTAAGGAAGGGGAGAAAGACGAACCATTTATAATGGCATCACAGGTAGTGCAAGTATTTTATGTTCCCGATCCCGCAAACCGAAACTGGTCAATTGTTTTGTTATCGACCAAAACAGCTGAAGGGTCAGATGAAAATTCAACGGAAGATGATCCTTTCATTGGGATTTCGCAATCATTTCGCAGTGGTATCAATGTAGACGACGTTTTGTATGTCAGAGGAGACCACAATGAAGGGATATGGATAGTTGATAGAGGGGTCAAATCCCTTCAGCCTTTTAAAAAAAGGGAGTTCAATAATCAGGTTATTGATTTTTATTGTAATATAGATTGTGTTACATTATGTTATTATCTGTTCGCTGCTGCTTTTATGTGATCTAACTTAAATTTTAAACCAGTTCTGCAGATAATGACTTTTTCACCTACTGATGCACCCAATCCCGAGACACAACACATATCTCAACCTATTGCAGCTGGTCCCATTACTGAGAGACAACAGGTCTCTCAACCTGTTGCAGCTGGTCCCACTGCTGACGTACAACAGGTCTCTCAACCTGTTGCAGCTGGTCCCACTGCTGAGAGACAACAGGTCTCTCAACCTGTTGCAGCTGGTCCCACTGCTGACGTACAATAGGTCTCTCAACCTGTTGCAGCTGGTGTCAGTGCCGAAGCTAGTGTTTCGGAGAAACATAATGATGATGCAGAAACTGAGGAAATCGTAGGCGATGAAACCCCAGCGACACAAAAAAAAAACAGGTGCGCCGTAGTTTGACAGTTTTAGCAAAAATCCTTAAGGCAAAAGAAAAAGGCATCAAATTTGAGGTGGGATGGAATAAGCTAGGCCAGCATGTAAACCCCAACAAAGCCATGTTTAGTAGCTACATTGGAATCGTCACTCGACAACGCGTGCCGATTGACGTAGAGTCGTGGCACCATGTTGTCAGCGGGTTGAAAACATTAATGTGGGAATAGATTACGGTAACATTACGATATCATCTATTTAATTTATTAAAATAAAATAAAATATTGAAATATTGACTAACCCTTCATCATCTCTTGTAGAGTGCATTTATAGTAGATGTTTCTCACAAAGAATATGTTTTCAGACTGGTAGGAAGGATTTATAGAGGCTTTCGCACCATTTTAATGAAAAATCATCTGAAAGATGCCAAAGGGAAAATCAAGCCGCACCCGCCTCCTCTTTATGCACACTTGATATCCCAAGGAACGTGGGATGCATTTTGCAACCGTCGTGCGGAAAAGAATTTTCAGGTACATTGTGTTTGGTTACACGTTGTGTAACATTGCTTGTATTCATCACATTGATTGATAGGTTTTTATTTATGAAACAGCAACTGAGTGCTGGAAATAAAGAACGGGCAGCAAAACCAGCATACCCCTACCGTAAAGCAAGGTTGGGGTACACTTCAATTGAAAAACAATTGGTATGTATTTTAAAAGTACTGTAATAATTTTATGTGACATAAAACAACACTGTAACCATGTTTCTCTGCTTATAAGCAGATTGATGAAGCAAAATCTTAAGTCACTTCCATTCCACGCCATGTGCTATGGAAGGAGGCTCGTGTTAATAAAGAGGGGAAACTGATAGATGAAAACACACAAAAAGTGTGGGAAACATGTGTAAGTATGACATAATATAAACTTGTTTTGCTTTAAATCACTATTACATAACGATGCTTACTTATTTTTTCATATTTTCTATTTCACATAGTCACAGGAAACATCAACACCCGCACCGGATGCAGACATACTTTCAACGGCCTTGAAACAGCCAGAACAGTATGGCCGCGTCAGAGGTGTGGGTTTTGGGGTGTCACCCAAGACATATTTTAAGAAAAAAAACAAGAGGATGAAGAAACTAAAGAATTGCATGTAATGAGAGATATAGTAGCTACCCTTGAAGAACTAATCCAAACTCAGGGAGAGATGCTAAAGAGTTTGATGGAGGAGAGGCAAAGAGAACAAACAACTCAAGAACAACCCCCGCGAGAAGATCCACCCCTCACCAGCTTTGAGGCGAGCCATTCCCCTCAAAGACCTGACTTAACCGAGGTAATCAATGTTATAATATTCGTTTTTGTGAGATGTGAATCACATAGACACTGATACCTTTCATTTAATGATATTCTGCAGGGTGAAAATGACTGTGATTTATATCTGTCAACTCCCACCCATCGCCTTGTAGCGAGGGCTACGGTGTTCAATATGCAGAATGACACGCTACACTCCAGACCACTTCCAACCGGTCATGTCAAAGTGTCGATTAACGTAGCTAATGAGCCGAGCGCCGAGCTACCCGTTCCAAATGACGATGACGACATTCATACGGTGGAAAAAGCTATTGGAACATTCGTTGCGTGGCCGTCAAATCTTGTAAAAAAACACGTCGAGCAGGAGGTATTCATTTCCAGTTCATTTTTCAAGCAGAACCTTTAACATTAAATTAGAAAATGGCTGAACCGATGAATGTTATCACAGAAGGATAAAATGGAGAAGCTAAAATGAAAGAGCAGCTCCAAGATTGGATCAACCAACCGATCAAAACGATCTACTGAGAGCACGTTCACCCCGCCCGTTCTATATCCACATTTAATATCATTGCAAGCTCATGTGGATATGAAAATGAAAGACGGAAATAATCATACAATTGTTTGTGAAAAAGATATGTACGGAGAGGAAACAATGGATTTCGTTAGTGCAGACGCTATTTCTGAGATCATCACATATGACTGGCTAGGCACCTCAGTTATAAATGTATACATGAGGTATGTTTTCATGATTTGATTTTACAGAAGCTGATATAATTTGATAATTATGGATAAATACATCTCATATTTTTCACAGGCATATATATGAAAAACAGTTGAAGGGATTTCCCCATGAATACAAATTTGGACTCGTTAGTCCTCACACCATTTCTATACAACGAATAGAAATAGATTCTAATTTTCAGGCTGAATTGATGTCAAATCTGCTCAGAACGTTTCAAAGAAGAATTACGACTGACAGGCTCTTTTTAATACCAATGATGCAAGGGTAAAACTCTACATTTTAATCATATCAATTATATTTTCATTTCTATCAGTACTTATTTATTTTTGTGTTTTTAGGGAACATTGGATGCTCATTGCAGTCAATTTGGATACTCCAAAGATTTATTTTCTGGATTCACTGCATGGATATCCAACTAACCGACCACACATGATGGCGATTTTAAATTTGTAATACACTAGATCCAACATTTTAGAACTAAATATCTAGTTATATAATTATATTATCTTTTAATGAGGATTTTGTTATGATAGGGCGGTGTATGAATATCGTCTAAAGGCTGGAATGAATCCAGGGTGTAAGGACGACAATGCCCACAAGATCTACAAATGGAGAAGTATCTGGGTATATATAATTATATTTCACTATCCAAATACATATCAAAACAAATTACTTATTTTTCTCGATGTTTCTGCAGTGTCCGAAACAAACAAATGACAAGGACTGCGGTTATTATGTTTGTAAATTTATGAAAGAGATCGTATTTCATGGACAAACTAGCATCCCTGAAGAGGTATTTTTGAAAATAATTACTACTTTATTTAAAATAATTATTAATCCCTTGTGTATTTATATTTTTTCAGTACTACTATGACTGTCGCAAAAACTCCTATTCAGAAGATGATATAAATGTCTTTAGAAATGAATGGGCAGCGTACCTGATCGAAGAATGTAAACAAATAGGACAATGAAGGTGAATTCCTAATACTTATGTTATCTTTATATGGTCATTTATATCTCCCTTTACACTTATTGAGCATCTATGATCTCCCTTTCTTATGTTTCATATCCTTAGATTAGTGAGTTCCTACTACTTAGTTTGAAAATGAGATAAACTTTGGAAAACAACACCAATGACATAAGCCAAACCGAGAAAATGCATTCGGATTGTTTTGATACTTTAGGACAATGATCCACGAGTCATTTGTGATGCGTACGAATCGACCGCACCTCAATCCGACGCACGGTGTGACCGGTATTGCTAAAATTGTCTGATATCAGTTTGAAAATGACATGAACTTTGGAAAACAACACCAATGACATACGCCAAACTGAGAAAACACCTTCGGATTGTTTTGATACTTTAGGACAACGATCCACGAGTCATTTGTGACGTGTACGAATCGACCGCACCTCAATCCGACGCATGGTGTGACCGGTATGGCTAAAATTGTCTGATATCAGTTTGAAAATGACATGAACTTTGGAAAACAACACCAATGACATACGCCAAACCGAGCAAACGCGTTCGGATTGTTTTGATACTTTAGAAAAACGATCCACGAGTCATTTGTGACGCGTACAAATTGACCGCACCTCAATCCGATGCACGGTGTGACCGGTATGGCTAAAAGTGTCTGATATCAGTTTGAAAATGAGATGAACTTTGGAAAACAACACCAATGACATACTCCAAACCGAGCAAACTCCTTCGGATTGTTTTGATACTTTTGGACAACGATCCACGAGTCATTTGTGACACGTACGAATCGACCGCACCTCAATCCGACGCACGGTGTGACCGGTATGGCTAAAAGTGTCTGATATCAGTTTCAAATTGAGATAAACTTTGGAAAACAACACCAATGACATACGCCAAACCGAGAAAATGCGTTCGGATTGTTTTGATACTTTAGGACAATGATCCACGAGTCATTTGTGATGCGTACGAATCGACCGCACCTCAATCCGATGCACGGTGTGACCGGTATGGCTAAAAGTGTCTGATATCAGTTTCAAATTGAGATAAACTTTGGAAAACAACACCAATGACATACGCCAAACCGAGCAAACGCGTTAGAATTGTTTTGATACTTTAGTAAAACGATCCACGATTCATTTGTGATGCGTACGAATCGACCGCACCTCAATCCGACGCACGGTGTGACCGGTATGGCTAAAAGTGTCTGATATCAGTTTCAAATTGAGATCAACTTTGGAAAACAACACCAATGACATACGCCAAACCAATAAAACGCCTTCGGATTGTTTTGATACTTTAGGAAAATGATCCACGAGTCATTTGTGACGCGTACGAATCGACCGCACCTCAATCCGACGCACGGTGTGACCGGTATGGCTAATATTTTCTGATATCAGTTTGAAAATGACATGAACTTTGGAAAACAACACCAATGACATACGCCAAACCGAGCAAAAGCATTCGGATTGTTTTGATACTTTAGGAAAACGATCCACGAGTCATTTGTGACGCGTACGAATCGACCGCACCTCAATCCGATGCACGGTGTGACCGGTATGGCTAAAAGTGTCTGATATCAGTTTGAAAATGAGATAAACTTTGGAAAACAACACCAATGACATACGCCAAACCGAGCAAACGCCTTCGGATTGTTTTGATACTTTAGTACAATGATCCACGAGTCATTTGTGACGCGTACGAATCGACCGCACCTCAATCTGACGCACGGTGTGACTGGTATGGCTAAAAGTGTCTGATATCAGTTTCAAATTGAGATCAACTTTGGAAAACAACACCAATGACATACGCCAAACCGAGCAAACGCCTTAGGATTGTTTTGATACTTTAGTACAACGATCCACGAGTCATTTGTGATGCGTACGAATCGACCGCACCTCAATCTGACGCATGGTGTGACCGGTATGGCTAAAATTGTCTGATATCAGTTTGAAAATGACATGAACTTTGGAAAACAACACCAATGACATACGCCAAACTGAGCAAACGCATTCGGATTGTTTTGATACTTTAGGAAAACGATCCACGAGTCATTTGTGGCGGGTACGAATCGACCGCACCTCAATCCGACGCACGGTGTGACCGGTATGGCTAAAAGTGTCTGATATCAGTTTGAAAATGAGATGAACTTTGGAAAACAACACCAATGACATACGCCAAACCGAGCAAACGCCTTCGGATTGTTTTAATACTTTAGGACAACGATCCACGAGTCATTTGTGATGCTTAAGAATCGACCGCACCTCAATCCGACGCACGGTGTGACCAGTATGGCTAAAAGTGTCTGATATCAGTTTCAAATTGAGATCAACTTTGGAAAACAACACCAATGACATACACCAAACCGAGAAAACGCCTTCAGATTGTTTTGATACTTTAGGAAAACGATCCACGAGTCATTTGTGACGTGTACGAATCAACCTCACCTCAATCCGACGCACGGTGTGACCGGTATGGCTAAAATTGTCTGATATCAGTTTGAAAATGACATGAAACTTTGGAAAACAACACTAATGACATACGCCAAACCGAGAAAACGCCTTCGGATTGTTTTGATACTTTAGGACAATGATCCAAGAGTCATTTGTGACGCGTACAAATCGACTGCACCTCAATCCGACGCACGATGTGACCGGTATGGCTAAAATTGTCTGATATCAGTTTGAAAATGACATGAACTTTGGAAAACAACACCAATGACATACGCCAAACCAAGAAAACGCGTTCGGATTGTTTTGATACTTTAGGAAAACGATCCACGAGTCATTTGTGATGCGTAAGAATCGACCGCACCTCAATCTGACGCACGGTGTGACCGTTATGGCTAAAAGTGTTTGATATCTGTTTGAAAATGAGATAAACTTTGGAAAACAACACCAATGACATACTCCAAACCGAGCAAACGCCTTCAGATTGTTTTGATACTTTAGGAAAACGATCCACGAGTCATTTGTGATGCGTACGAATCGACCTCACCTCAATCCGACGCACGGTGTGACCGGTAAATCTTTCCATTAGATAAAGAATCAGTATTTATTAAATTAGATAAATCAATCAAAAACATATTGATTTTACATTATTCCCTTTCATTGTTATGAAAATGAAAACTTTTGAGTTTAAAATTTAATATTTTAGTTTCACATTTCCATATTAATGTATTCTTTCATATTCTGTTTTAATTTCATTCATTATTGCATTACTAACATAATATTTGTTTTCTTATATAGGTGATTTTTTTTCCTTGAGTTCGGATGCTTTGTTCGGCAACAAATACCATCGAGAGCGGATCACAGATATCAAAGGATGAAACATGAATGTTTATAACTGTTGTTGAATAATTGTAAATGTAACCATGTAAAACAATTTTTGAAATGTATATAGCAATGCGTTTTTTTTGTATTCATGATGTTAAGTAAATGTATATACCGTTGTCAGTCAAAATATTGGGTGTGGGTGCTATGGTGTGCAGGTGTGCATGTGCTACTTTGTGCAGGTATTCTGGTGTGTAGGTACTGTTTTTTAGGTGTAGGCGCTAGGCCCTTTATCAGTGCTTTTTTAGCGCTGATAAAGGAAACCTTTAACAGCGCTAAAGGAGCGCTGATAAAGGAACCTGTATCAGCGCTCCGAGAAGCGCTGATATATGGGACCCCCCTTTATCTACGCTGGAATTAACAGCACTTTTCTAGCGCTGTTAATTATGGTTTTTAGTGCTGATAAAGGCGCAGGTTGTAGTAGTGTACCCTATGGGACTTCATAGTTTTGACAATAAATATGAAATCCCGATTTCATAGATGTAATAAAATATAGGACTCTAGAAAAAATTGATGATACTCAAGTTACAAATGGGTCAAATGTGATATTGATGAAACATACTTGTTTTTCCTAGATAATTATATGGATGAATGGTCAAGAGTGGGGAGGTGAATTTACTAGTTTAAAAATTTTAAATAAATTATCAAAGTTAAGTTAATTATCAATGAGAAATAAATATATGAACACAAGTATTTTTATAGTAGTTGAAATAAATGTGATCATTTTTATAAATTTTAAACACTCAATGTGAGAGTATGACACTCACTATAAATGACCTAACTTTTGAAGGGGAGTCACAACTAGTTACAACTAACTTTTTCACACATGGAGTCACAACCCAATTATCCAGCCTTTTTCTACTAGGAAGAAAAAATCAAATAGTACTATATTTTTCTAACCTATAGGCACAATACATAACCTACATTTTTATAACCTAGAGGCACAACCCAAATATTACCTTTTTATGGGTAGTATAATATGAAACTAGCGTCCTGATTTTAAATTTAAAAGCATAAACAAAAAATAATGCTCATAGAAAAGATAGGAAGAATATAAAACCATAAAAACCAAACTTTAAATAATAAGGATATGAATTTTGAGGTATAATTGATCACAATTTGAGATCAATATAATTCCACACATTACTTTCTAGTAAATATGATCACAACAACAAGGATAAAAAATGTGTACAATGAGTCCTTCGATTTTTCTACACTGCACTGTTTGTGTGATGTTACCCATTTCATATATCTTCAACACTTTTATTATCCAAAACTGTATCTATCAAAATATTTTTATAGAATTTATTAATGCATATAAAATTTAAAATATTTCATGCATGTAAAAAAATATAAATGTTCTAGCTATTGCAGTCCCTGTTTTTTTATGTAGAATTTGCACATGTGAAACCAAAAAGGTAGTTCAAAGTTGTTGGATGCTAATTTCTCAAATAATGATTCACATGTTTACTCTATTTAATGTGAATATAAACTTTATTTATTTTTATTTAAAATATATCTAGCATCTCTGTAAACACAAATAAAATTTTAAAATACATAGTAAAAATACTTTTTTAATTGCAATGATAGAATAAAAATTCCAAATTCAAACTGATTGAAAAATTCTAGGTCTAAGCCATAAAACTTTAGATTTTTTAAGACTATAAATCTCATATGATATGATTTTCATATGATACAAAAATACCATATGATACTTTTTTTTGTAAGATAATATTTTCATATAATTGATAAATATAATAAGACTTCCATAATTTTCATATGACTTAATATTCTATATGACTTTAATTTTGTAAGACTTTACTCTTCAACATATAACTTCTAAATATCATAAGATTGTTTCTCATAAGACTTGGATTTCATGTAATACTTATATCTTCATCATATTACTTCTAAATCTCATAATACTTAAAATATTGTAAGAATAATATCTCATAAGACTTCATATACTTTAGGAATTTATATCTTATAAGACTTTATATCCCTCAATATTTCATATCCTGTAAGACTTTATATCCCATAAGACTTCAGACATAAATTTTATGAATTTTAGACTTAGCGTGTACTACTTCCAAACCAAGTAAGTATAACTTATAGGCTTAGAGGGTATGAAATTATAAATTTCATAATATTTCAGATTTTTTAAGACATTTAAAATGCATAATCCTTTATAAAATCCTGTATGGATTTGTTAATTATTTCAGCATACGAGTCAACCCTAAATTCATAATGATTTTTATTTTTCTCCAAAATATGTTCATATGAAACATAATGAATTTGAAGAATAATTTAATAAAAAATAAACAACTTCAACATTTATTTAATATCATTATTTTCTTCTATAAGTAGTGTAAGCTTCAAAGAAGAACCATACTTCATATTTTACAAAACTCATGCTAGAGGGGATAAATAAGAATTATTATAATTATTAAAATATAATTAAGTGAAGTAACAATAATATAATAAATAATATCACCCTTTTTGATATAAAAAAACAAATATAATTTCAAAAATTCTTCCCCATTTTGAAATTATCAAAAAAAATTAAATAATAAACTATGAAAACATGACTCCCCTTTTCTAGGAACAAGTTTTTAGCCACAAATAAAGGTTTCCTCCCCTTAGTATTTAATTAAAAATAGTTCATTCTCAAATTTAATATAAAGTGTAACTCTACCTAAGTTTAATAATATTAAACTGAGAGTGAACATTTAAAAATATTTAATAAAAATTAAATTTTAGTATTCTAAGAAAATAAAAAAATATTTAAGAATATAGTATTTACAGCATGCTCAATCAAAAATAAAATAGTTGAATAAATTTAAGTATTATTTAATCAGAGTTTAAAAAGATAAATCTCCCTAAGTCAATGCATAGAAAAGAAAAATACAAACTAAAAATGAAACTAGATAAAAATAGAAAAACCCCTCTTAATTTTAGCTTCTTCCACTTGAATAAACATAAAAGTGCAAGAAAATTTTGAATTACATCTTAAAAATTCATCCTATATATGACTTTAAAAACTTCAAGGACCCATGAAAACATGTTAATATGTTCATGGAATCATATAATGATATTAAATGAATTAAAAAATTATCCAATAGTCAAAGCATATTCCAATAAACAACATTGTAAAACATATTTTCTAGATTCACTAGCCAAAATTAGAAATAGAATCAAGTGCATGTTAGTTAAACATAAAATATAAGGATATTAAGGATGATTAATTACCAAATCTAAAAATATTTCACACCAAAGATGAATTCTATACTAATATAGTTGATATGAAGTGGGAATCTGAAGGTAAGATGATTTTAATCTTCAATAAGGACCCTGAACTTTGTATGAAATCATGCTAACTATAAATAGATACAAAATTTAAACTCATATGAAAATAATATAATTTAATCATATTTCCATCATAATAAGTTAAAATTTAATTTTATAGAACATAGAAAAACCCAAAGGTTTAGTAAAAGTATCTGCTAGTTGATCATCAGTTGAAACTTATTCTAAACAAATTTTACCTTTTTAAATATAATCTATAATAAAATGATATCTGAATTCAATATGTTTATTCCTATAATATTTTAAATGATTCATAAAAATATAAATATTATATGATTTAGCATAAAAGACAGGCAACTTATCAAAATTAACATCAAAATTGGTCAAGGTTTAATTAATTAATAAATATTGAGAACAACAACTTGTAATGACTATTTATTCTGCTTCAGTAGTTGATAAAGAAATAATTTTTTTATTTGAGATATATGAAACTAATGTTTCACCATAAAAGTGACAAATTCCACTCATAATTTTTCTATCTATTATACATCCACCAAAAATTAGAATCTGAATAGATTTTTAATTCAAAATAAGTTCTACTAGGATAGAATAAATCAAGGTTTACAGAACCTTTAACATTTTTTGATCCTTTTGATAAATTTTAAGTGAAATTACTTAAGGTAACTCTGAAATATATCACATATACAACTTGAAAACATTAATTTTTTTTCCAAGAAGTAGTTAAATATAATAAACAACTAATCATAGATCTAAAAAGTTTTTTTATCCAGTGATTTTCTAGAATTATCAAAATCCAATTTATATGAATTACTCATGGGGTTATTTGAGATTTTAAAATTATAAAGACCAAATATTTTAACAAACTCTTTATTATATTTATATTGATTTAAAAATATTCGATCATCTATTTGAAAATTTTGAAGTCCAAGGAAGAATCTTAATTATCCTATAAGTCTCATGTCAAATTCACTTATCATTAAATATTAAAAATCATTACAATGTTTTTTTCTTGAAGATACAAAAATAATTCCATTAACATATATTAAATTATAAAAATATTATTTGATTAATTATTAGGTAATAAATTATATCCTCTTTTCCTTTAACACTCTTTTTTCAAAATAAATTGTGACAACTCATTATACCATGCTCTTGGAGCTTTCTTAAGTCTATAAAAAGTTTTATAATGTTTTATAACATGATTTGGAAATTTTTCTTTTTCAAACTAGATGGTTTCCATACATATACTTCTTTAGAAATAAATCCATTTAGAAAATCAATTTTTACAGCCATTTGATATAATTTAAAACCATGGAAATCACTACATGGTAAAAAAAATTCTTATTGATTATAATCTAGAAACTGATGAAAAAGTCTCATCATAATATATAACAACTTTTTGTAAATACCCTTGTGCTACTAATATCACCTTATTTATTATTATTTGTCCAGTTTCAACTATTTTATTTATAAATATACTTTTAGTTCTGATAGCCTTATAACCATTAGGCTCTTATACTAAAGTCCAAACACCAATCCTTGAAAACTGGTTTGGATCTTATTCCATAAATAATATCTACTTAGAATTAGTTAAAACTTTAAAAATATCTTTAGAAACAAAATCATAAATAAAAGTGTGATAATCACAAAAGTATTTGAAATAATTTCTGGTTTTGAATCTTGATTCTATATTCCCAATAACTCTATAAATATGATGATTATGTGTCGTTTAAGATTGTTCATGAAGTTTATCATCATTTTCAATCTGTTTATTGATATCTAGATTGGTTTATTCTCAAAAGTGAAATTATATAAAATATTCTTCAACTTGATCTAAATCATCATTCTTTTATTTAAATAATTCTCATAAAATTTAACATGTATAGACTCTTCAACTACCATTATACATTTTTTATAAACCTTATAGTACTTACTAAAATTTTTATATCATAAAAATAGACCACAAAAATTTTTTGAGTAAAAATTATCTAAATAATATTTATTGTTAAAAATAGAGAATTTATATCCAAATAATCTAAAAAATTAATTTTATATTCTATTCCTTTCCAAAGTTCATAAGATGATTTATTTAATATTGGTCTTAATATAATTTTATTAGAGACATAAAAAATATATTTAAATATTAACCCAATAATTATTTAGGTGTTTTAAAATCATTTAACATGGTTATACTCATTTAATGCAAGGTTTTTGTTTTCCTTTCAACAACCACATTTAGTTGAGGTGTTCCAGGGGATGAAAAATTATTAAAATACCCATTTTATCTAATTTTTTTTAAAATTACAGATTAAAAAACTAACCTACTCTAATACTTATAATTGATAAAATTAGATTCCATTTATCATCTTGAAACAATTTAAAAAAAGTAATAAAATTAGATAAAGGTTTAGATTTATAAGAAATATAGTGGGTCTATGTAAACTTAATAAAGTCATCCACATTAAAAAAGATATATTTCTTACCCCCCATTATTTCTATTTGTACTGATCTAAATAAATCATTATAATAAGTTTAAAGGTTCTTATAGTTTGAACTTCTATGATGGATCTAAAAATTTCTTGATTCTATTTACCTATTATGTTGGAATCACATACATAGTTTTTTTCCCAATTTTAGTTTGGGAAGTTTCAATAGTTGGAGATTCTTGGAGGTATTTTACAATAGCCTAAAATAGGAATGGTGAAGCCTCCTATTCCATAAAAAAATTATATATCCATATTGAATTTAAAAACATGATGTTTTGTTCTATTAGTTTATAAAGATTAATTGAATAAATATTATCCTATTTGTTTACATAAAAAAAATAGACAGGTCTATATAAACAATGCACTTATCATTTTGGAATTTTACCAACATTTCATCATCACATAATTATGATATACTGATCACATAATGTTTTAATAATTCAACATATATAAATTTAGATATGATAACATATATAGAAATTCAAACTTCACCAAATCCTTCTACCTTACCTTTTGAGTTGTCACCAAATGATACATTACCTCCTTTATATTTATTGAATGATATAATATTTGATGAATATCTTATAATGTGTTGGGGGAATCCAATATCCATATAATATTTTCCCCATTTCAAACTCCTAAGGAAAATATCCTACACAAATAGATTTAGGATATTTTTAGTACCCATGAAAATTTTGGTTCAATTGGGTTAGGAAAACTTTTCTTAAGAACCCAAAATTATTTCAAAAATTTATTTATAAGAAATATTGTGGATAAGGATTCATAATTAAAGGCTTAGTGTGTCTAATATATTTTTTAAATATTAAATAACACTCACCATCCTAATTTCCTTTCATCATATATTTAAAACAAGTAGTTGAAGATCTAATTCCTTTTGAGTTTTTTTATAAAAAGTGTATCATACATTTTTAGGTAATTAAATATCATAACTAAAAAAATATTTATTTTAATTTATTTTGTTCATTATCACCATTTTTTCATAACTTTCCTTTTCTAAAATGAAACTAGAAGATCTGTCTTTAAACTTTCAACCATTTTTGTGTTATTTTATTTTCATCTTAAAAAAATTTAAAATTTCCTTCTTCATCCTCATTTTTTAGAAATACAATCCTTGAGTTTATAATTATCCTTTTTAATAATATCCAAATATGCATAGATTTTATCATTAATTCGAGAATCATTATTCCTTATATTTTTATTTTCTTAAAGAGAAATCTTATTTTCCAAAACAAGTTTTTATGCTTATCTTTGCATTCTTTGAACATATCTGAAATTTTAAAAAAAAATTATAATTTTTTTTATTTCGTAATATAATTCATTAACTATGGTTTTTTCTGAATGAGAACCAATTAAATCATAATCAAACTCACTTACTTTAATTATTGAAACCATGATATAAAATTTTTTCATTTCCTTTTCAATTTTAGATTCATCAATAGAAACCAAATCCTATGTATAGATCCATCTAACCACATGATCAATTTCACAATTTTTGATCATCATATTATTCTTTCATTTTAGCTTTTGGGATTTGGGTTTCATGTGTCCCTTAATTCTATATTCACAAAAAATTATTCATGATCATAATTCGATTAAATGTTACCTTTTCAACTTCCCTTGTAATCTTTTATAGGATAATCCTTTTTATTATTTTTAGAGTATAATTTATTTATTCTGTAAACTCCCTTTTCATGTTTTGAAACTGTATCTTTATCAGTTATATATAGCTCAAAATCATATGAGTAACTAGAAAATTTCATTTTTGATTTGAGAGAAACACATTTTCTTTTAGTAACCACTTCATCAATTATATTTTAAAGTTATAATTCATAATGTAGTAAAGAACCAATAAGTTCATCAAGAGTATATTATTTAAAGTTATTAATTTCATAAATAACAACTTTTTTATCATGCCACTACTTAGTTAAATACGTATGATCTATTTCAATATGAACCATATTATTTAAGGATTCTCCTAAAGAACCCATTCTGTTTATAATAATAGTAAGTATATAAAACATTTGATTAATTGTTTCTTCTTCATCCATTTTGAAATATTGATATTTAGCTCTACGAATTGAAAAATTGGTTATATTTAATTTATATGTTATATAATGAGTAACTTATAATATTTTCCAAATATAATGCACATTTTACATACTAAGACATAGTTAAATACATTTCTTCCAATTAAATATTATAAATATCCATTACCTAGTTGTTTAAGACATAAATAAGAGCATCATTTCCAGTCAAATATTATAGCTCAATTTTAGGAAAATTTTAAAGGGTCTAGTGATAAAGGATTAGATTATTAAGGTAATATTTCATCCTTGATTTCTAATAATAATAGTCACTACCATAAAAAAAATGGCGGTCTTTGAGGAATCCATCGCTAATTAAAACTAGAACCTTATATATCAAATTGATATTTTCCTTTAAATGAATATTTCTAGGATAAAAGTTAGCAACAAAAGATATATATGACGCAACTGAAAAATAATTCAAGGGTTAATCTTCAATGTCAATTTTTTAGAGACCCGAAGCTTGACGTACACAGACAATACATTAATTTTTTGGAATACTTAATATATAACAAAAATAGACACACAAGGATCGTAATAGTTTAGTGTCTTTAGAAACTTAGAATATAATATTCTAATCCTATTGAAAGATCTTCAACAACTACCATAACGATCTTCCCGTTTTTGTTTCCTTACCTAAAACCTTTCTTTATTTCAAGGGGAAAATAAAATATAAAAAGGGTGAGATAAAATGCTCAGTAAGGGAAAACATAGAGAACATAAAACAATCCATAAACATTTGAAAGCAAAAACTTGAACATGAAATTTAAACATCAAAATATTGAGCAAAGAAATAAATCGTGGAAGTATGTAAGGAATATATCACAATGGAACATCAAACATGATAAAATATAATGGGAATAAAACATGTAATTGTGTAAACCATTCAGCACATGTTATGATTTCCATAGTAGCCAAGGCATTACTGCCAAGACCATCTTAGTGGAAAAAGTCCCTTTCTGAATCGAGTTCACTCCTCGTTTCAGTCCTGAAACACTGAACCAGATTAACTTACCATTCCAGCCATGTCTATCTCATGACATCTAAATCTTAACCCAATGCATTGGAGGGAGATATAGGTCCCACCCATCTCATAATGAAATCATTCTTACTTGTGGCACAAAATAAACATACATCATTCCTAATAACCCAATGAATAAAATGGGTTTCATAAACGTCATCCCATCATCACATAATCCATATAAAATAAATATATATCATTTCATAATAAGAAAAGAGAAACTATGTAAATCATATAGACATTATACTTGAAACATACACATATGAAATAATGTCATCTTAGATGGAAAATGGTTTTGATAAAACACTTGAAATGAATTCTTGAGGAAAATATCATTTCCTCTTCAAAATCAATTTCTTTTCACAAAACGTCATGCAATTTTAAAGGAAAAAGATTTTGTTGAAAATATTCAGGAAATCTTTTCGAGGAAGCTTCATGAAAATAAGGCTTTATAAAACCGTAAAAATCCTTTCATTCCATATAAGTTAAAAAAACATTCTTCTTGTACTTTTGCTGGAAAAGTCAAAAAAGTACCTCGTAAAAGAATGATTCCTTCCATAGGATGTGGTAAAAGTAGAAAAGGGTAAAAAATAAAAGTAAACATTTTATGAAAATATTCTGAAAACATATGGACATGGATAACAAACATAACCCCAGTAAATACTTACGAATAAATAATCTCGGATAAGAATGAGATTGGAATAATTATCCCGTACCTTAGGTCCGATATGATTCGTATGGATCCGAACCTCCTGTATAATGATTTAAATAATGTAATTGACTTATTAAATAATCATATTCATTGTTATGATATCATATATGTTTCACTTATGACTTTATATTGCCCGTTATTTTTTAAATTCCATGTAAAAGCAGCGTTTTGGGTAAATCGTTTCATTTATCATATGTGTTTCGACTTGTTGTTCTTGATATTATTACTTATATACTGATTTAAATAATTCCAGAATGTAAAAAATGGTTTATATATAATATATATTCATCATATACTTATATATTATAGATCAATAAAAGGAATGAAATACACCGTTCATGGAGACTGTAGGCCGTACGTACACATGAACGTTGTTTTCGTTTCCTTATTGAATTCAATGAAATTAAATAGATGACATACATTTATATTTACATAAATCTAGTAGAATTATTATTTCATATATTCCATTATTATTCATTATATATACTTTATAATCATTCTTGAATGGTTAATCATGGAAAATTAATCTCATCACGTTCGTGGAGACAGTAGTCCGTACGTACACACGAGCGATGATATTATTCCCATGATCGTGGAATTGTATTGGAGTGTATGTATACTATTTTAGAATCAATATAAATTTACAATAATCATATATAGTCATTATTTACACCATTATACCCATCCAAGTAAGGTGGTGGTGTAAAATAGATTACACCACGGCGTGGAGACGGTATTCCGTACGTACGCACGTGCGGTGATTTCATTTTCCATAGGATGGATAGATGGTGAAATAGGGTTGTTTCATACTTATAATAATATATCATTATATGAGTGATACTTATTTTATTACTTCATAATGAAACAAATAAAGAAGAATAAGTATAAGAATAAATAAAGTTGAAAGAATCGGTTACGGACATTACCTCTTCTTTGAAGCGCCTCTTTGAGGCCTCCTCTTAGGGCACTACAATTGGTCTTTGAAGAAGACCAGGACCTCTAGGATGTTTCTAGGGAAGTGGGTAGGTAAAATGGTAAGAGGTTGACCGAGATTCAAGGCTCAAAATGGTGTGAGGAAGAGAGGGAGGAGGTGCCCTTTTAATTGGGAGGAGAGGGGCACCTTTGGAAATATAAAAAAAATAGTTTATATTAAATCCCAACCCCACTTAAAAAATTCCAAAATGACTCATATCCGAATATTAGATGATATAGGGTTGTAATATAATCAACCAATAAAATTTAGACATGTTAGAAATTTATTTTAAACATTATCAACTTGATTTATCCTTATTTATCAATTTAATTTTATTTGTGGTAATAACATTATAAGTTTTAAATTATTATAAATAATTATGTATTTGTTGTGAATTGTCCATAATTGGATAATTTCTATAATTTTAGACCATATAATTTTAAATATATAATTTTTAAATATTTTTGTGATTTTTAAAAAATTTTATAATATGTTATTTTTATAAAATAACAATAGTGTCAATTTTGACACTATTCATTTATTTGAATTTAAATAAAAAATATACAGAATATATGTTCAAACTAAAAGATTTAATAGATTCATAACATGTCATAGTTATCTAGAAAATTATTATAACACATTAAATAGTTCATATAATATTTATTTTAATATTTTTAAAACCATTTATTTGACATTTCTCTTAATAAAATAATTTCAACATCACTATTATGTCACCTTTAATGATAAATATTTAATCCCTAAAAATTATAAATAAATTCATATAATGTAGATAATTTTATTAGATTTCTGGATACAATTCATGTTCGAAGTTTCATGAAGTTTATCACTAAATTAAAATTAATATACTTATAATATTTAAGAGAGTGACATGTTGTCACTTTCTTTGGTTTTAATAATAATTATATTATTTAATGATCAAAATTCTATGAAATGAATCTAGTCTGACCCTTAGGTGATATGGGTCGACTTTTATTCATCCAATAGGATTTTTTCAAGTGTTAGGATAATTTTATAATCTTATTTTTACCCTTAATTACCTGATTTACCTTTAACTATGGTAAATAAAATTTACCGTAGTTACTATTCATAATGCCAAAAAAAAGTAGCTTATTAACATAATTTGGACCCACTAATTCCAAATATGGAATCCATTTTTCCAAATTCAACACAAAAAATTTTCAGAAATTAAATTAAAATTAATCTCGTTGTCGAAAGAAAACGGGTTTTTGTTTAAAACATTGCAAAAGATTGAATTGATTTAACCTACGAATTCAAGGTAAAATCAATGATAATGACATAAATTATATTAAATGGTAAAAATATATTCTATTTATACTTTAAAACCATTCAATATTATAATTTAACCATATAAATTATTACAATGAAAAATTTGTTTTTAATTAAAATATAGCGTGTTTTTACTATTCATTAAAATATGAAAGTTACCAGAAAAATATCAAAACTTTATCCAATGTAAATTTTTATATCCTGATTCAGAAGAAGAAGTTTATTTTGTAAAATTGAACTTATAAACATGTCAAAAACCAGATTTAATGTGCGTGCGCCAATAAAAGGTGGAAAAACTGCATTTTTTGAAAAATACTTATTTTTCCCGAAAAATTTATTTTGTTCACATACCCTATTCTAGAAAATGTGTAAGATGAAATAATAATGTTATAACATTCAAAATTTAGTTAATAATATTCATAACGGATAGTTCATAATAATATTATAACCATATATCATTGTTTAGTGAAACCTGATATTGCGTACAACACACGCTATCCAGGAAAGTCGTGATTGCATGTAATGCAAGATAAGTCAGGGTTGCGTGTAGTGCAATCTCCCTTTAGTGTAGCGTAAAACACAAGACATCAATGAAATTAAAAGAATATTCTTCATAAAATCTCGGGGTGTTACATTCTACCCCCCTTAAAATGAATTTCGCCCTCGAAATTCGTCGGGGTTATAAATCATTTACTATTCATAGAAACCCACATCGTAAAAAGGAATACTAAAACTTAATTTTAAAAACTAAAGTATGAAATTTAATGATTACCCAAAATAACTCATCACTGGGTTTCCATACAGGAGAAGATAGGTGAAAATATGGATATGGAAGAAAAATCTAAACATCAAGTTCTGATGGAGAGTGGTAGAGAACATGACTATGAAAAAACCAAAAATCACAAAGCCATAGATTTGTGATGATCTAAGGTACCATCTGATTCATCGGATATAAGAGCACTAGGACAACATTTTTGGATTTCAATATCATTTCCCTAAAGTTGAAAAATTTGAATTAAAAGAAATACTTGCTTGATTTTTATACAATCTCACTATTGTTCGTGCTTTGAACAATTTCCACTTCATCTCTTAAAGAAAAGAAGTTGAATTTGTTATTTGTGAAGTGTTAACAGATCATGTGATAGAATGATGGGTCATTCCATCTGTTTCAAACAAAAGGTTAGAAAATGTTATCAAATATACATAAGTCAATCTATGGTGAGGTTAATCATATATGATTCCAAAAATGAACTTATACTTTATATATCATACCGCTTAATAAAATAAAACTTGTTTCTACTAATGAGGGACTTCCTGTAGGCCAGTGGTATGCGATAATTGCCAGTCGCACTTCGATTGTGGGTTCTATTCCCACATCCTTGTCTGACACGATAGGTTGTCGCCCGTCCTATAGGTTGTCCTTTTTCTAAAATTACATCATTATGACATTCCATCGAAAACATCAAAAACAGTTCTAGCCTAAAACTAACTTATGTTCAACATAATCCATTTCAAATCTTTAGGCTTATCCAAAATAATTCTGTCCAAGATTATAGTATAAAGAAAACAATTACTAGAAATGTCATCTACCGAGCATGTGAATACCATCATTTATCCCCGATATATCTTGTTGATCACATTCCAATCATGTGAATACCTTAATCATGTATTCTATTGAAAAATGAATATCCATTTAACCTTAGTGAAAACATGAATGATGTCAAAAGTTAACTCTTTCCACATACCAAAATCCCAAAATTTCTATATATTCAAACCATGATATCACTTTGTCCTTATTTTAGTCATGATCTCATGATTACTATCATATTATTTTCTCCTTATCCCTTCCATATGCGAATTTTATTTGCTTTCCAAAAATATTTCAATCACTTTTTCATGGTTACCAGTACCATATAATAATTGAAAACCAATACATAGATATTCCAAAATTCTACAATACCATAAATGAGATTCCATGATACTATTTTGAAATCCCATTATATAAACACTTAATCATTACACAACATCATTTTCATACTCAAAATCACAAATAGTGATCGCATGAGACTTCCTTTTATCCTTTTATTTAAGAGGTTGCTCAAGTTGATCATGATTAACCTGTGGATTAGGGCATTTATTAGCATAATGCCCCATTTCCTTGCACTTGAAGCATTGAAGTGTTGGTGGAGAGTTCTCTGTAGTCTTTTCTCTATTCACATCATTAGAAAATTTTTTCCCATTACTTCGACAATCAACTGTTCGATGACCTTATTTTCCACAATTAAAGCATTTTCTAGTACCTTTTAGGCAATCTCCACCATGCTTCTTTCCACACTTTGAGCATAAAGAATCATTCATCGTTTTTTTACCATTGTTCTGAGATTTCTCCTTGAACTCTATCTTTCGTTTCTTGTCAAAACCATGAGAAGGATATGTTACACCAACTTATAGTTCTACCTTGATAGCACAATGCACAATTTCTTCATAGCTACTGAAGTCTCTTATAGCTAATTCCCTTCGAAGACTTGGTTTTAAGCCACTGAAAAATCGATCAACTTTACTTTCAGGTTGGATGATGAAGCCAGATGCATACCTTGCAAGTATTGTAAAATTCGCTCTGTATATACCAACATATTCATCATCCTTCTGCTTAAGCTCAAGAAATTCCTTTTCCATATTTGTTTGAAGAATAAAAGGGAAGTACTTACTGAAAAACAAGTTCTTGAACTCGTCCCATTCCATGGACTCGATTTCATCTCTTTGCCTCGTATTCTTGATAAGATTCCACCATTGATTAACATCACCTTGCAAACGATATACTGCTAAGATGTCTTTATCATTCTCATAATATTGTAGAACTGAAAATATCTTTTCAGTGGTATTGATCCATTGTTCAGCCACTAAGAGATCAGAAGACCCGCTGAATGAAGGTGGACGCTGCCTCATGAAGTATTCAACAGAATGTTGCTCCTTTCTCTGCTCATTTTGAAGAAAATAATGATTCATAGCTTATGTAAGTATAGAAATAATATTGTGCACTCCATCTCTCATGACATTGGTTTGGTCAGGAGGATAATCATTGCATTTTCCATTACATTGATCAACATGGTTCTTTCAGGTTTCATCCATCGTCTAAAACCCAAAAAATAATAGTGTGAGAGGCAAATACCATGCTAAGGAAAACAACATAATAAAGGGTGAGTACCTTCAATATCTAAAATCTTATGTTTAATTATAAGATCATTAGTGCAATTCTAGGACTATAACCTATACGTATACTTAACCTTAGGGACATCCCTAGACATACCTTAGAAATATCTCTAGGGATTTCACTAAAGTTATCGCATCCTAGTTTCCAAAGGTTAACTAAAAATTTCCTCTGATACCAACTGTAGAGTCCCGAAGCTTAACGTACATGGACAATACATTAATTTTGATGAATAATTAATAAATAACAAAAACAGACACCCAAAGATCATAATAGTTTAGTGTCTTTGGAAACTCGGAATATAATCTTCTAATCCTATTGAAAGATCTTCAACAACTCTTATAACGATCTTCCCCTTTTTGTTTCCTTACCTAAATCCTTTATTTATTTCTTGGGGAAAATAAAACACAAAAAGGATGAGCTCAAATTCTCAGTAAGGGCAAACATAGAGAACATAAAACAATCCATAAACATTTGAAAGCAAAAACTTGAACATGAAATTTAAACATCAAAATCTTGAGCAAAGACATAAATCGTGGAAGTGCGTAAGGAATATATCATAATGGAACATCAAACATGATAAAATATAATGGGAATAAAACATGTAATTGTGGAAACCATTCAGCACATGTAATGATTTCCATAGTAGCCAAGGCATTACTGCCAAGACCATCTTAGTGGACAAAGTCTCTTTCTGAATCGAGTTCACTCCTCGTTTCAGTCCTGAAACACTGAACCAGATTAACTTACCATTCCAGCCATGTCTATCTTATTAGATATAAATCTTTACCCAATGCATTGGAGGGAGATATAGGTCCCACCCATCTCATAATGAAATCATTCTTACTTGTGCCACAAAATAAACATACATCATTCATAATAACCCAACAAATAAAATGGGTTTCATAAACATCATCCCATCATCACATAATCTATATAAAACAAATGGATATCATTTCATAATAAGAAAAGAGAAACCATGTAAATCATAGAGACATTATACTTGAAACATACACATATGAAATAATGTCATCTTAGATGGAAAATGGTTTTGATAAAACACTTGAAATGAATTCTTGACGAAAATATCCTTTGTTCTCCAAAATAAATTTCTTTTCACAAAACGTCATGCAATTTTAAAAGAAAAAGATTTTGTTGAAAATAGTTAGGATATCTTTTGGAGGAAGCTTCATGAAAATAAGGCTTTATAAAACCGTAAAAATCCTTGTATGCCTTATAAGTTAAAAAAAACATTCTTCTCGTACTTTTTCCGGAAAAGTCAAAAAAGTACCTCGTAAAAGAAAGATTCCTTCCATACAATGTGGTAAAAGTAGAAAAGGGTAAAAAAGAAAAGTAAAAATTTTATGAAAATATTTTGAGAACATATGGACATGGATAATAATCATAACCCCAGTAAATACTTACGAATAAAAAATCTCGGATAAGAATGAGATTGGAATAATTATCCCTTACCTTAGGTCCGATATGCTTCGTATGGATCCAAACCTCCTGTATAATGATTTAAATAATGTCATTGACTTATTACATAATCATATTCATTGTTATGATATCATATATGTTTCACTTATGACTTTATATTACCCGTTCTTTTGTAAATTCCATGTAAAAGCAGCGTTTTGGGTAAAATCGTTTCATTTATCGTATGTGTTTCGACTTGTCGTTCTTGATATTATTACTTATATCCTGATTTACATAATTCCATAATGTAAAACATGATTTATATATAATATATATTCATCATATACATATATATTATAGATCGATAAAAGGAATGAAATACACCGTTCATGGAGACGGTAGGCCGTACGTACGCATGAACGCTGTTTTCATTTCCTTATTGAATTGAATGAAATTAAATAGATGACATAAATATATATATATATATATATACATAAATCCAGTAGCATTATTATGTAATATATTTCATTATTATTCATTATATATAGTTTATAATCATTCTTGAATGGTTAATCATGGAAAATGAATCTCATCGCGTTCGTGGAGACGGTAGTCCGTACGTACGCATGAGCGATGATATCATTCCCATGATCGTGGAATTGTATTGGAGTGTATGTATACTATTTAAGAATCAATATAACTTTACAATAATCATATATAGTCATTATTTACACCATTATACCCATCCAAGTAAGGTGGTGGTGTAAAATCGATTACACCACGACGTAGAGACGGTATTTCGTACGTACGCACGCGCGGTGATTTTGTTTTCCGTAGGATGGATAGATGGTGAAATAGGGTTGTTTCATACTTATAATAAAATATAATTATATTAGTGATACTGATGTTATTACTTCATAATGAAACAACTAAATAAAAAGAAGTAGAAGAAGAAATAAAGTTGAAAGAATCGGTTACGGACATTACCTCTTCTTTGAAGCACCTCTTTGAGACCTCCTCTTAGGGCACTAAAATTGGTCTTTGAAAAAGACCAAGACCTCTAGGATGTTTCTAGTGAAGTGGGGAAGTGAAATGGTCAGATTTTGGCCGAGAGTCAAGGCTCAAAATGGTGTGAGGAAGAGAGGTAGGAGGTGCCCTTTTATAAGGGAGGAGAGGGGCACCTTCGGAAATATAAGAAATATTAGTTTATATTAAATCTCAAACCCACTTAAAAACTTCCAAAATGAATCATATCCGAATATTATATGAGATAGGGTTGTAATATCATCAACTAATAAAATTTATACATGTTAGGAATTTATTTTAAACATTATCAACTTGATTTATCCTTATTTTTCAATTTAATTTTATTTGTGGTAATAACATTATAAATTTAAAAATTATTATAAATAATTAATTATTTGTTGTGAATTGCGCATAATTGGATACTTAATAACATTTTAGAACATATAAATTTAAATTTATAATTTTAAATATTTTTGTGATTTTTAAACAATTTTATAATATGTTATTTTTATAAAATAACAATAGTGTCAATTTTGACACTATTCATTTATTTGAATTTAAATAACAAAATATACAGAATATATGTTCGAACTAAAAGATTTAATAGATTAATAACATGTCATATTTATCTATAAAATTATTGGAACACATTAAATAATTCATATTATATTTATTTTAATATTTTTAAAACCATTTATCTGATATTTCTCTTAATAAAATAATTTCAACATCACTATTATGTCACCTTTAATGATAATTATTTAATCCCTAAAAATTATAAATAAATTCATATGATGTAGATAATTTTATTGTATTTCTGGAAACAATTCATGTTCAAAGTTTCATGAAGTTTATCACTAAATTAAAATTAATATACTTATAATATTTAAGAGAGTGACATGTTGTCACTTTCTTTGGTTTTAATAATAATTATATTATTTCATGGTCAAAATTTGATGAAATGAATCTAGTCCGACCCTTAGGTGATATGGGTCGACTTTTATTCATACAATAGTATTTTGGAAAGTGTTAGGGTAATTTTATAATCTTATTTTTACCCTTAATTACCTGATTTACCGTTAACTATGGTAAATAAAATTTACCGTAGTTACTATTCATAATTCCCAAAAATAAAAAGTAGATTATTAACATAATTTGGACCAACTGATTCCAAATATGGAATCCATTTTTCCAAATTCAATACACAAAAGTTGCAGAAATTAAATTAAAATTAATCCTGTTGTCGAAAGAAAACGAGTTTTTGTTTAAAACATTGCAAAAGATTGAATTGATTTAAACTACGAATTCAAGGTAAAATCAATGCTAATGACATAAATTATATTAAATGGTAAAAATATATTCTATTTATACTTTAAATCCATTAAATATTATTATTTAACCATATAAATTATTACGATGAAAAAAGTTGTTTTTAATTAAAATATAGCGTGTTTTTACTATTCATTAAAATATGAAAGTTATCAGAAAAATATCAAAACTTTATCCAATGTAAATTTTTATATCCTGATTCAAAAGAAGAAGTTTATTTTATAAAATTGAACTTATAAACATGTCAAAAACTAGATTTAATGTGGGTGCACCATTAAAAGGTGGCAAAACTGCATTTTTTTTAAGAATACTTATTTTACCCGAAAAATTTATTTTGTTCACATACCATGTTCTAGAAAATGTGTAAGATGAAATAATAATGTTAAATAATTCAAAATTTAGTTAATACAACTCATAACGGCTAGTTCATAATAATATTATAACCATATAATATTTGTTAGTGAAACCTGATATTGCGTACAATACACGCTACCAAGGAAATTCGTGATTGCGTGTAATGCAAGCTAAGTCAGGGTTGCGTGTAGTGAAATCTCCCTTTGGTGTAGCGTAAAACACAAGACATCAACAAAATTAAAAGAATATTCTTCATAAAATATCAGGGTGTTACATTCTACCCCCCTTAAAATGAATTTTTCCCTCAAAATTCGTCAGGGTTATAAATCGTTTACTATTCATAGAAACCCACATCGTAAAAAGGAATACTAAAACATAATTTTAAAAACTAAAGTATGAAATTTATTGATTACCCAAAGTAAATCATCACTGGGTTTCCATATAGGAGAATATAGGTGAAAATATGGATATGGAAGAAAAATCTAACCATCAAGTTCTGATGGAGAGTGGTAGAGAACATGACTATGAAAAAGCCAAAAATCACAAAGCCATAGATTTTTGATGATCTAAGGTACCATATGATTCATCGGATATAAGAGCACTAGGACAACATTTTTGGTTTTCAATATCATTTCCCTAAAGTTGAAAAATTTGAATTAAAAGAAATATTTGCTTGATTTTTGTACAATCTCACTATTGTTCGTGCTTTGAACAATTTCCACTTCATATCTTAAAGAAATGAATTTGATTTTGTTATTCATGATGTGTTAACAGATCATGTGATAGAATGATGGGTCATTCCATTTTATTCAAACAAAAGGTTAGCAAAAGTTATCAAATATACATAAGTCCATCTATGGTGAGGTTAATCGTATATGATTCCAAAAATGAACTTATACTTCATATATCATACAGATTAATAAAATAAAACTAGTTTCTACTAACTAGGGACTTCCTGTAGGCCAGTGGTATGAGATAAAGGCCAGTCGCACTTAGGTTGTGGGTTTGATTCCCACATCCTTGTCCGACGCAATGGGTTGTCGCCGTCCTACAGGTTGTCCTTTTTATAAAATTACATCATTATGACATTCCATCGATAATATCAAAAACAGTTCTAGCCTTAAACTAACTTATGTTCAACATAATCCATTTTAAATCTTTAGGCTTATCCAAAATACTTCTGTCCAAGATTATAGTATAAAGAAAACAATTATTAGAAATGTCATCTATTGAGCATGTGAATACCATCATTTATCCCTGATATATCTTGTTGATCACATTCCAATCATGTGAATACCTTAATAATGTATTCTATTGAAAAATGAATACCCATTTAACCTTAGTGAAACATGAATGATATCAAAAGTTAACTCTTTCCACATAACAAAATCCCAAAATTTCTATATACTCAAACCATGATATCACTTTGTCCATATTTTAGTCATGAGCTCATGATTACTATCATATTATTTTATCCTCATCCCTTCCATATGCACATCTCATCTACTTTTCCAAAAATATTTCAATCACTTTTTCATGGTTACTAGTACCATATAATAATTGAAAACCAATACATAGATATTCCAAAATTCCCCAATACCATAAATGAGATTCCATGATACTATTTTGAAATCCCATTACATAAACACTTAATCATTACACAACATCATTTTCATACTCAACATCACAAATAGTGATCGCATGAGACTTCCCTTTATCCTTTGATTTAAGAGGTTGCTCATGTTGATCATCATTAACCCGTGGATTAGGGCATTTATTAGCATAATGACCCATTTCCATGAACTTGAAGCATTGAAGTGTTGGTGGAGAGTTCTCTGTAGTCTTTTCTCTATTCACATCATTAGAAACCTTTTTCCCATTACTTCGACAATCAACTGCTCGATGACCTTCTTTTCTACACTTAAATCATTTTCTAGTACCTTTTAGGAAATCTCCACCATGATTCCTTCCACACTTTGAGCATAAAGAATCATTCATCTTCTTTTCACCATTGTTCTGAGATTTCTCGTTGAACTCCATCTCTCGTTTCTTGTCAAAACCATGAGATGGATATGTTACACCAACTTCTAGTTCTACCTTGATAGCACAACGCACAATTTCTTCATAGCTACTGAAGTCTCTTATAGCTAATGCCCTTCGAAGACTTGGTTTTAAGCCACTAAAAAATCGATCAACTTTACTTTCAGGTTGGATGATGAATCCAGATGCATACCTTCAAAGTCTTGTAAAATTCGCTTCATATATACCAACAGATTCATCATCCTTCTGCTTAAGCTCAAGAAACTCCTTTTCCATCTTTTTTCGAAGAATAAGAGGGAAGTACTTACTGAAAAACAAGTTCTTGAACTCGTCCCATTCCATGGACTCAATTTCATCTCTTTGCCTCGTATTCTTGATAAGATTCCACCACTGATCATCCTCACCTTCCAAACGATATACTGCTAAGATGTCTTTATCATGATCAGAACATTGTAGAATTGAAAATATCTTTTCAGTGGTACTAATACATTATTCAGCCACTAAGGGATCAGAAGACCCGCTGAATGAAGGTGGACGCTGCCTCATGAAGGATTCAACAGAATGTTTCTCCTTTATCTGCTCATTTTGAAGTACATAATGATTCATAGCTGATGTAATTATAGAAATAATATTGTGCACTCCATCTCCCATGACATTGGTTTGGTCCGGAGGACAATCATTGCATTGTCCATTACATTGATCAACAAGGTTCCTTCGGGTTCCAGCCATGGTCTAAAACCCAAAAAATAATAGTGTGAGAGGCAAATACCATGCTAGGGAAAACACCATAATAAAGGGGGAGTACCTTCAATATATAACATCTTAGGTTTAATTCTAAGATCGTTAGCTCAATTCTAAGACTATAACCTATACGTATACTTAACCTTTGGGACATCCCTAGACATACCTTAGAAATATCTCTAGGGATTCCAGTAAAGTTTTTGCATTCTAGTTTACAAAGGTTAACTAAAACTTTCCTCTGATACCAACTGTAGAGACCCGAAGCTTGACGTACATGGACAATACATTAATTTTACGGAATACTTAATACATAAAAAAACAGACACACATAGATCGTAATAGTTTAGTATCTTTGGAAACATGGAATATAATCTTCTAATCCTATTGAAAGATCTTCAAAAAATCCCATAACGATCTTCCCCGTTTTGTTTCCTTACCTAAAACCTTTATTTATTTCTTGGGGAAAATAAAACATAAAAAGGGTGAGCTAAAATTCTCAGTAAGGGAAAACATAGAGAACATAAAACAATCCATAAACATTTGAAAGCAAAAACATGAACATGAAATTTAAACATCAAAATCTTGAGCAAAGACATAAATCGTGGAAGTATGTAAGGCATATATCATAATGGAACATCAACCATGATAAAATATAATGGGAATAAAACATGTAATTGTGGCAACCATTCAACACATGTTATGATTTCCATAGTAGCCAAGCATTACTGCCAAGACCATCTTAGTGGACAAAGTCCCTTTCTGAATCGAGTTCACTTCCCGTTTCAGTCCTGAAACACTGAACCAGATTAACTTACCGTTCCCTCCATGTCTATATCATGAGATATAAATCTTTACCCAATTCATTGAAGGGAGATATAGGTCCCACCTATCTCATAATGAAATCATTCTTACTTGTGCCACAAAATAAACATACATCATTCATAATAACCCAACAAATAAAATGGGTTTCATAAACATCATCCCATCGTAAGATAATCCTTATAAAAGAAATGGATATCATTTCATAATAAGAAAAGATAAACCATGTAAATCATAGAGACATTATACTTGAAACATACACATATGAAATAATGTCATCTTAGATGGAAAATGGTTTTGATAAAACACTTGAAAAGAATTCTGAGGAAAATATCCTTTCTTCTTCAAAATCAATTTCTTTTCACAAAACGTCATGCAATTTTAAAAGAAAAATATTTTTTTGAAAATATTCATGAAATATTTTGGAGGAAGCTTCATGAAAATAAGGCTTTATAAAACTCTAAAAATCCTTTCATGCCATATAAGTTAAAAAAACATTTTTCTCATACTTTTGCCGGAAAAGTCAAAAAAGTACCTCATAAAAGAAAGATTCCTCCATACGATGTGGTAAAAGTAAAAAAGGGTAAAAAAGAAAAGTAAACATTTTATGAAAATATTTTTAGAACTTATGGACATGGATAATAATCATAACCCGAGTAAATACTTACGAATAAACAATCTCGGATAAGAATGAGATTGGAATAATTATCTGTTACCTTAGGTCCGATATGCTTTGTATGGATCCGAAACTCTTGTATAATGATTTAAATAATGTCATTGACTTATTACATAATCATATTCATTGTTATGATATCATATATGTTTCACTTATGACTTTATATTACCCGTTCTTTTGTAAATTCCATGTAAAAGCATCATTTTGGGTAAAATCGTTTCATTTATCGTATGTCTTTTGACTTGTCGTTCTTGATATTATTACTTATATCCCGATTTACATAATTTCAGAATGTAAAACATGATTTATATATAATATATATTTATCATATACATATATATTATATATAGATAAAAGGAATGAAATACACCGTTCATGGAGACGGTAGGCCGTATGTACGCATGAACGCTGTTTTCATTTCCTTATTGAATTCAATGAAATTAAATAGATGACATACATATATATATATATACATAAATCCAGTAGTATTATTATGTCATATATTTCATTATTATTCATTATATATACTTTATAATCATTCTTGAATGGTTAATCATGGAAAATGAATCTCATCGCGTTCGTGGAGACGGTAGTCCGTACGTACGCACGAGCGATGATATCATTCCCATGATCGTGGAATTGTATTGGAGTGTCTGTATACTATTTAATAATCAATATACCTTTACAATAATAATATATAGTCATTATTTACACCATTATACCCATCCAAGTAAGGTGGTGGTGGAAAATAGATTACACCACAGTGTGGAGACGGTATTCCGTACGTACGCACGCGCAGTGATTTCATTTTCTGTAGGATGGATAGATGGTGAAATAGGGTTGTTTCATACTTATAATAACATATAAGTATATTATTGATACTGATGTTATTACTTTATAATGAAACAACTAAAGAAGAAGAAGTAGAAGAAGAAATAAAGTTGAAAGAATCGGTTACGGACATTACCTCTTCTTTGAAGCGCCTCTTTGAGACCTCCTCTTAGGGCACTAAAATTGGTCTTTGAAGAAGACCAGGACCTCTAGGATGTTTCTAGGGAAGTGGGGAAGTGAAATGGTTAGAGTTTTGACAAGCTTCAAGGCTCAAAATTGTGTGAGGAAGAGAGGGAGGATGTGCCCTTTTATAAGGGAGGAGAGGGGCACCATTGGAAATATAAGAAATATTAGTTTATATTAAATACCAACCCCACTTAAAAACTTCCAAAATGACTCATATATGAAGATTATATGATATAGGGTTGTAATATCATCAAAAAATAAAATTTAGACATGTTAGGAATTTATTTTAAACATTATCAACTTGATTTATCCTTATTTATCAATTTAATTTTATTTGTGGTAATAACATTATAAATTTTAAATTATTATAAATAATTACTTATTTGTTGTGAATTGTCCATAATTGGATACTTCATAACATTTTCGACCATATAAATTTAAATTTATAATTTTTAAATATTTTTGTGATTTTTAAGCGATTTTATAATATGTTATTTTTATAAAATAACAATAGTGACAATTTTGACACTATTCATTTATTTGAATTTAAATAAAAAATATACAGAATAAATGTTCACACTAAAAGATTTAATAGATACATAACTTGTAATATTTATCTAGAAAATTAGTGGAACACATTAAATAGTTCATATAATATTTATTTTAATATTTTTAAAACCATTTATTTGATATTTCTCTTAATAAAATAATTTCAACATCACTATTATGTCACCTTTAATGATAAATATTTAATCCCTAAAAATTATAAATAAATTCATATGATTTAGATAATTTAATAATATTTCTGGAGACTATTCATGTTTGAAGTTTCATGAAGTTTATCACTAAATTAAAATTAATATACTTATAAGATTTAAGAGAGTGACATGTTGTCACTTTCTTTGGTTTTAATAATAATTATATTATTTCATAGTCAATATTCCATGAAATGAATCTAGTCCAACCCTTAGTTGATATGGGTCGACTTTTATTCATACAATAGGATTTTGGAAAGTGTTAGGGTAATTTTATAATCTTATTTTTACCCTTAATTACCTGATTTACATTTAACTAGGGTAAATAAAATTTACCGTAGTTACTATTCATAATGCCCAAAAATAAAAAGTATCTTATTAACATAATTTGGACCCACTGATTCCAAATATGGAATCTATTTTTCCAAATTCAATGTACAAAAGTTTCAGAAATTAAATTAAAATTAACCCCGTTGTCGAAAGAAAACGGGTTTTTGTTTAAAACATTGCAAAAGATTGAATTGATTTAACCTACGAATTCAAGTTAAAATCAATAATAATGACATACATTATATTAAATGGTAAAAATATATTCTATTTATACTTTAAAACCATTCAATATTATAATTTAACCATATAAATTATTACGATGAAAAAATTTGTTTTTAATTAAAATATAGTGTGTTTTTACTATTCATTAAAATATGAAAGTTATCAGAAAAATATCAAAACTTTATCCAATGTAAATTTTTATATCCTGATTCAAAAGAAGACATTTATTTTGTAAAATTTAACTTATAAACATAAAAAAAGTAGATTTAATTTGGGTGCGCCATTAAAAGGTGGAAAAACTGCATTTTTTGAAAAATACTTATTTTACCCGAAAAATTTATTTTGTTCACATACCGTGTTCTAGAAAATGTGTAAGATGAAATAATAATGTTATAACATTTGAAATTTAGTTAATACTATTTATAACGGCTAGTTCATAATAATATTATAACCATATATCATTGTTTAGTGAAACCTGATATTGCGTATAACACACGCTATCGAGGAAAGTCGTGATTGCGTGTAATGCAAGATAAGTCAGGGTTGCGTGTATTGCAATCTCCCTTTGGTGTAGAATAAAACACAAGACATCAACGAAATTAAAAGAATATTCTTCATAAAATCTCAGGGTGTCATATTCTACCCCCCTTAAAATGAATTTCTCCCTCGAAATTCGTCGGGGTTATAAATCATTTACTATTCATAGAAACCCACATCGTAAAAAGGAATACTAAAACTTAATTTTAAAAACTCAAGTATGAAATTTAATGATTACCCAAAGTAACTCATCACTGGGTTTCCATATAGGAGAGCATAGGTGAAAATATGGATATGGAAAAAAAATCTAACCATCAAGTTCTGATGGAGAGTGGTAGAGAACATGACTATGAAAAGGCCAAAAATCACATACCATAGATTTGTGATGATCTAAGGTACCATATGATTCATCGGATATAAGAGCACTAGGACAACATTTTTGGTTTTCAATATCATTTCCCTAAAGTTGAAAAATTTGAATTCGAAGAAATACTTGCTTGATTTTTGTACAATCTCACTGTTGTTCGTGCTTTGAATAATTTCCACTTCATCTATTAAAGAAATGAAGTTGAATTTGTTATTAATGAAGTGTTAACAGATCATGTGATAGAATGATGGGTCATTCCATCTGTTTCAAACAAAAGGTTAGAAAAAGTTATCAAATATACATAAGTCCATCTATGGTGAGGTTAATCGTATACAATTCTAAAAATGAACTTATACTTTATATATCATACCGCTTAATAAAATAAAACTAGTTTCTACTAACCAGGGACTTCCTGTAGGCCAATGGTATGCGATAAAGGCCAATCACACTTCGGTTGTGGGTTCGATTCCCACATCCTTGTCCGACGCGATGGGTTGTCGCCCATCCTGCAAGTTTTCCTTTTTCTAGAATTACATCATTATGACATTCCATCGATAATATCGAAAACAGTTATAGCCTTAAACCAACTTATATTCAACATAATCCATTTCAAATCTTTAGGCTTATCCAAAATACTTCTATCCAAGCTTATAGTATAAAGAAAACAATTACTAGAAAGGTCATCTACCGAGCATGTAAATACCATCATTTATCCCCGATATATCTTGTTGATCATATTCCAATCATGTGAATACCTTAATCATGTATTCTCTTCAAAAATGAATACCCATTTAACCTTAGTGAAAACATGAATGTTGTCAAAAGTGAACTCTTTCCACATACCAAAATCCCAAAATTTCTATATACTCAAACCATGATATCACTTTGTCCTTATTTTAGTCATGAGATCATGATTACTATCATTTTATTTTCTCGTCATCCCTTCCATATGCGCATTTCATCTGCTTTCCAAAAATATTTCAATCACTTTTTCATGGTTACCAATACCATATAATAATTAAAAACCAATACATAGATATTCCAAAATTCCACAATACCATAAATGAGATTCCATGATACTATTTTGAAATCCCATTACATAAACACTTAATCATTACACAACATCATTTTCATACTCAACATCACAAATAGTGATCACATAAGACTTCCCTTTATGCTTTGATTTAAGAGGTTGCTCACGTTGATCATCAATAACCCGTGGATTAGGGCATTTATTAGAATAATGCCCCATTTCCTTGCACTTGAAGCATTGAAGTGTTGGTGGAGAGTTATCTGTAGTCTTTTCTCTATTCACATCATTAGAAACCTTTTTCCCATTACTTCGACAATCAACTGCTCGATGACCTTCTTTTCCACACTTAAAGCATTTTCTAGTACCTTTTAGGCAATCTCCACCATGCTTCTTTCCACACTTTGAGCATAAAGAATCATTCATCTTCTTTTCACCATTGTTATGAGATTTCTCCTTGAACTCCATCTTTCGTTTCTTGTCAAAACAATGAGATGGACATGTTACACCAAATTCTAGTTCTACCTTGATAGCACAAAACACAATTTCTTCATAGCTACTGAAGTCTCTTATAGCTAATGCCCTTCGAAGACTTCGTTTTAAGCCACTGAAAAATAGATCAACTTTACTTTCAGGTTGGATGCTGAAGCCAGATGCATACCTTGCAAGTCTTGTAAAATTCGATTCGTATATGCCAACAGATTCATCATCCTTCTTCTTAAGCTCAAGAAACTCCTTTTCCATCTTTGTTCGAAGAATATGAGGGAAGTACTTACTGAAAAACAAGTTCTTGAACTCATCTCATTCCATGGACTCGATTTCATCTCTTTGCCTCGTATTCTTGATAAGATTCCACCATTGATCAACATCACCTTCCAAACTATATACTGCTAAGATGTCTTTATCATGCTCAGAACGTTGTAGAACTGAAAATATCTTTTCAGTGGTACTGATCCATTGTTCAGCCACTAAGGGATCAAAAGACCCGCTGAATGAAGGTGGACGCTGCCTCATGAAGGATTCAACAGAATGTTGCTCCTTTATCTGCTCATTTTGCAGTACAGAATGATTCATAGCTTGTGTAAGTATAGAAATAAGATTGTGCACTCCATCTCCCATGACATTGGTTTGTTCAGGAGGAGAATCATTGCATTTTCCATTACATTGATCAACACGGTTCCTTCGGGTTCCAGCCATCGTCTAAAACCCAAAAAACAATAGTGTGAGAGGAAAATACCATGCTAGGGAAAACAACATAATAAAGGGGGAGTACCTTCAATATCTAACATCTTAGGTTTAATTCTAAGATCGTTAGAGCAATTCTAGGACTATAACCTATACGTATACTTAACCTTAGGGACATCCCTAGACATACCTTAGAAATATCTCTAGGGATTTCACTAAAGTTTTCACATCCTAGTTTCCAAAGGTTAACTAAACCTTTCCTCTGATACCAACTGTAGAGACCCGAAGCTTGATGTACATGGAAAATACATTAATTTTTCGGAATACTTAATACATAACAAAAATAGGCAGACAAGGATCGTAGTAGTTTAGTGTCTTTGGAAACTCGGAATATAATCTTCTAATCCTATTGAAAGATCTTCAACAACTCCCATAATGATCTTCCCCTTTTTGTTTCCTTACCTAAAACCTTTCTTTATTTCCTGGGGAAAATAAAACATAAAAAGGGTGAGTTGAAATTCTCAGTAAGGGAAAACACAGAGAACATAATACAATCCATAAACATTTGAAAGAAAAAACTTGAACATTAAATTAAAACATTAAAATATTGAGCACAAACATAAATCGTGGAAGTATGTAAGGCATATATCATAATGGAACATCAACCATGATAAAATATAATGGGAATAAAACATGTAATTGTGGCAACAATTCAGCACATGTTATGATTTCCATAGTAGCCAAGGCATTACTGCCAAGACCATATTAGTGGACAAAGTCCCTTTCTGAATCGAGTTCACTCCTCGTTTCAATTTGGAAACACTGAACTGGATTAACATACCATTCCAGCCATGTCTATCTCTTGAGATATAAATCTTTACCCAATTCATTTGAGGGAGATATAGGTTGCACCCATCTCATAATGAAATCATTCTTACTTGTGCCACAAAATAAACATACATCATTCATAATAACCCAACGAATAAAATGGGTTTCATAAAAATCATCCCATCATCACATAATCCATATAAAATAAATGGATATCATTTCATAATAAGAAAAGAGAAACCATTTAAATCATAGAGACATTATACTTGAAATATAAACATATGAAATAATGTCATCTTAGATGGAAAATGGTTTTGATAAAACACTTGAAATGAATTCTTGAGGAAAATATCCTTTCTTCTACAAAATCAATTTCTTTTCACAAAATGTCATGAAATTTTAAAAGAAAACGATTTTGTTGAAAATAGTCATGAAATATTTTGGGGGAAGCTTCATGAAAATAAGGCTTAATAAAACTGTAAAAATCCTTTCATGCCGTATAAGTTAAAAAAACACTCTTCTCGTACTTTTGCCGGAAAAGTCAAAAAAGTACCTCGTAAAAGAAAGATTCATTCCATACGATGTGGTAAAAGTAGAAAAGGGTAAAAAAGAAAAGTAAACATTTTATGAAAATATTTTGAGAACATATGGACATGGATAATAATCATAACCCCAGTAAATACTTACGAATAAACAATCTCGGATAAGAATGAGATTGGAATAATTATCCCTTACCTTAGGTCCGATATGCTTCGTATGGATCAGAGCCTCCTGTATAATGATTTAAATAATGTCATTAACTTATTAAATAATCATAATCATTGTTATGATATCATATATGTTTCACTTATGACTTTATATTACCCGTTCTTTTGTAAATTCCATGTAAAAACAGCGTTTTGGGTAAAATCATTTCATTTATCATTTGTGTTTCGACTTGTCATTATTGATATTATTACTTATATCCTGATTTATATAATTCCATAATGTAAAAAATTATTTATATATAATATACATTCATCATATACATATATATTATAGATCGATAAAAGGAATGAAATACATCGTTCATGGAGACGGTAGACCGTACGTACGCATGAACGCTGTTTTCGTTTCCTTATTGAATTCAATGAAATTAAATAGATGACATGCATATATATATATATACATAAATCCAGTAGAATTATTATGTCATATATTTCATTTTTATTCATTATATATACTTTATAATCATTCTTGAATGGGTAATCATGGAAAAAGAATCTCATCGCGTTCGTGGATACGGTAGTCCGTATGTACGCACGAGCGCTGATATCATTCCCATGATCGTGGAATTGTATTGGAGTGTATGTATAATATTTAAGAATCAATATAACTTTACAATAATCATATATAGTCATTATTTACACCATTATACCCATCCAAGTAAGGTGGTGGTGTAAAATAGATTACACCGCGGTGTGGAGACGGTATTCCGTACGTACGCACGCGCAGTGATTTCGTTTTCCGTAGGATCGATAGATGGTGAAATAGGGTTGTTTCATAATTATAATAACATATCAGTATATGAGTGATACTGATGTTATTACTTCATAATGAAACAACTAAATAAGAAGAACTAGAAGAAGAAATAAAGTTGAAAGAATCGGTTACGGACATTACCTCTTCTTTGAAGCGCCTCTTTGAGACCTCCTATTAGGGCACTAAAATTGGTCTTTTAAGAATACCAGGACCTCTAGGATGTTTCTAGGGAAGTGGGGAAGTGAAATGTTCAGAGTTTTTCTGAGCTTCAAGGCTCAAAATGGTGTGAGGAAGAGAGGGAGGAGGTGCCCTTTTATAAGGGAGGAGAGGGGCACCTTTGGAAATATAAGAAATATTAGTTTATATTAAATCCCAAACACACTTAAAAACTTCCAAAATGACTCATATCCGAAGATTAGATGATATTGGGTTGTAATACCATCAACCAATTAAAATTTAGACATGTTAGGAATTTATTTTAAACATTATCAACTTGATTTATCTTTATTTATCAATTTAATTTTATTTGTGGTAATAACATTATAAATTTTAAATTATTATAAATAATTAATTATTTGTTTTGAATTTTCCATAATTGGATACTTTATAACATTTTCTAACACATAAATTTAAATTTATAATTTTTAAATATTTTTGTGATTTTTAAACAATTGTATAATATGTTATTTTTATAAAATAACAACAATGTCAATTTTGACACTATTCATTTATTTGAATATAAATAAAAAATATTCAGAAGATATGTTCAAACTAAAAGATTTAATAGATTCATAACTTGTCATATTTATCTAGAAAATTAGTGTAACACATTAAATAGTTCATATAATATTTATTTTAATATTTTTAAAACCATTTATTTGATATTTCTCTTAATAAAATAATTTCAAGATCACTATTATGTCACATTTAATGATAATTATTTAATACCTAAAAATTATAAATAAATACATATGATTTAGATAATGTTATTAGCTTTCTGGAGACTATTCATGTTCAAAGTTTCATGAAGTTTATCACTTTCTTTGGTTTTAATAATAATTATATTATTTCATGGTCAAAATTCCATGAAATGAATCTAGTCTGACCCTTAGGTGATATGGGTCGACTTTTATTCATCCAATAGGATTTTGGAAAGTGTTAGGGTAATTTTATAATCTTATTTTTACCCTTAATTACCCGATTTACCTTTAACTACGATAAATAAAATTTACCGTAGTTACTATTCATAATGCCCAAAAATAAAAAGTAGCTTATTAACATAATTTGGACCCACTGATTCCAAATATGGAATCTATTTTTCCAAATTCAATACACAAAAGTTTCAGAAATTAAATTAAAATTAATCCCGTTTTCAAAAGAAAACAGGTTTTTGTAGAAAACATTGCAAAAGATAGAATTGATTTAACATACGAATTCAAGTTAAAATCAACGCTAATGACATAAATTATATTAAATGGTAAAAATATATTCTATTTATACTTTAAAACCATTAAATATTATAATTTAACCATATAAATTTTTCCGATGAACAAAATTTGTTTTTAATTAAAATATAGTGTGTTTTTACTATTCATTAAAATATGAAAGTTATCTGAAAAATATGAAAACTTTATCCAATGTAAATTTTTATATCCTGATTCAAAATAAGACTTTTATTTTGTAAAATTGAACATATAAACATGTCAAAAACTAGATTTAATGTGGATGTGCCATTAAAAGGTGGCAAAACTGCATTTTTTGAAAAATACTTAATTTACCCAAAAAATTTATTTTGTTCACATACCATGTTCTAGAAAATGTGTAAGATGAAATAATAAAGTTATAACATTAAAATTTTAGTTAATACTATTCATAACGGCTAGTTCAAAATAATATTATAACCACATATCATTGTTTAGTGAAACCTGATATTGCGTACAACACACGCTATCGAGGAAAGTCGTGATTGCGTGTAATGCAAACTAAGTCAGGGTTGCGTGTAGTGCAATATCCCTTTGGTGTAGTGTACAACACAAGACATCAAAAAATTAAAAGAATATTCTTTATAAAATCTCAGGGTGTAACATTCTACCCCCTTAAAATGAATTTCGCCCTCGAAATTCGTCAGGGTTATAAATCGTTTACTATTCATAGAAACCCACATCGTAAAAAGGAATACTAAAACTTAATTTTAAAAACTAAAGTATGAAATTTAACGATTACCCAAAGTAACTCATCACTAGGTTTCCATATAGGAGAACATAGGTGAAAATATGGATATGGAAGAAAAATCTAACCATCATGTTCTGATGGATATTGGTAGAGAACATGTCTATGAAAAAGCCAAAAATCACAAAGCCATAGATTTGTGATGATCTAAGGTACCATATGATTCATCGGATATAAGAGCACTAGGACAACATTTTTGGTTTTCAATATCATTTCCCTAAAGTTGAAAAATTTTGAATTAGAAGAAATACTTGCTTGATTTTTGTACAATCTCACTGTTGTTCGTGCTTTGAACAATTTCCACTTCATCTCTTAAAGAAATGAAGTTGAATTTGTTATTCATGAAGTCTTAACAGATCATGTGATAGAATGATGGTTCATTCCATCTATTTCAAACAAAAGGTTTGAAAAAGTTATCAAATATACATAAGTCCATCTATGGCGAGGTTAATCGTATACGATTCTAAAAATGAACTTATACTTCATATATCATACCGCTTAATAAAATAAAACTAGTTTCTACTAACCAGGGACTTCCTGTAGGCCAATGGTATGCGATAAAGGCCAATCACACTTCGGTTGTGGGTTCGATTCCCACATCCTTGTCCGACACGATGGGTTGTCGCCCATCCTGTAGGTTTTCCTTTTTCTAAAATTACATCATTATGACATTCCATCGATAATATCAAAAACAGTTATATCCTTAAACCAACTTATATTCAACATAATCCATTTCAAATCTTTAGGCTTATCCAAAATACTTCTGTCCAAGCTTATAGTATAAAGAAAACAATTACTAGAAAGGTCATCTACCGAGCATGTGAATACCATCATTTATCCCCGATATATCTTGTTGATCATATTCCAATCATGTGAATACCTTAATCATGTATTCTCTAGAAAAATGAATACCCATTTAACCTTAGTGAAAACATGAATGCTGTCAAAAGTTAACTCTTTCCACATACCAAAATCCCAAAATTTCTATATACTCAAACCATGATATCACATTGTCCTTATTTTAGTCATGAGATCATGATTACTATGATTTTATTTTCTCATCATCCCTTCCATATGCGCATTTCATCTACTTTCCAAAAATATTTCAATCACTTTTTCATGGTTACCAGTACCATATAATAATTAAAAACCAATACATAGATATTCCAAAATTACACAATACCATAAATGAGATTCCATGATACTATTTTGAAATCCCATTACATAAACACTTAATCATTACACAACATCATTTTCATACTCAACATCACAAATAGTGATCACATAAGACTTCCCTTTATCCTAAGAGGTTGATCACGTTGATCATCATTAACCCATGGATTAGGGCATTGATTAGAATAATGCCCCATTTCCTTGCACTTGAATCATTGAAGTGTTGGTGGAGAGTTCTCTGTAGTCTTTTCTCTATTCACATCATTAGAAACCTTTTTCCCATTACTTCGACAATCAACTGTTTGATGACCTTATTTTCCACACTTAAAGCATTCTCTAGTACCTTTTAGGAAATCTACACCATGATTCTTTCCACACTTTGAGCATAAAGAATCATTCATCTTTATTTCACCATTGTTATGAAATTTCTCCTTAAACTGCATCTTTCATTTCTTGTCAAAACCATGAGATGGATATGTTACACCAACTTCTAGTTCTACCTTGATAGCACAACACACAATTTCTTCATATCTACTGAAGTCTCTTATAGCTAATGCCCTTCGAAGACTTGGTTTTAAGCCACTGAAAAATCGATCAACTTTACTTTCAGGTTGGATGATGAAGCCAGATGCATAACTTGATAGTCTTGTAAAATTCGCTTCGTATATACCAAAAGATTCATCATCCTTCTGCTTAAGCTCAAGAAACTCCTTTTCCATCTTTGTTTGAAGAATACAAGGGAAGTACTTACTGAAAAACAAGTTCTCGAACTCATCCCATTCCATGGACTCGATTTCATCTCTTTGCCTCGTATTCTTGATAAGATTCCACCATTTATCAACATCACCTTCCAAACGATATACTTCTAAGATGTCTTTTTCATGCCCAAAACATTGTATAACAGAAAATAATCTTTTCAGTGGTACTGATCCATTGTTCAGCCACTAAGGGATCAGAAGACCCGCTGAATGAAGGTGGACGATTCCTCATGAAGGATTCAATAGAATGTTGCTCCTTTCTCTCTTCATTTTGAATTACATAATGATTCATAGATTTTGTAAGTATAGAAATAAGATTGTGCACTCCATCTCCCATGACATTGGTTTGGTCAGGAGGACAATCATTGCATTTTCCATTACATTGATCAACACGGTTCCTTCGGGTTCCATCCATCATCTAAAATCCAAAAAATAATAGTGTGAGAGGAAAATACCATGCTAGGGACAACAACATAATAAAGGGGGAGTACCTTCAATATCTAACATCTTAGGTTTAATTCTAAGATCTTTAGAGCGATTCTAGGACTATAACCTATACGTATACTTAACCATAGGGACATCCCTAGACATACCTTAGAAATATCTCTAGGGATTTCACTAATGTTTTCACATCCTAGTTTCCAAAGGTTAACTAAACCTTTCCTCTGATACCAACTGTAGAGACCCGAAGCTTGATGTACATGGAAAATACATTAATTTTGCGGAATACTTAATACATAACAAAAACAGGCAGACAAGGATCGTAGTAGTTTAGTGTCTTTGGAAACTCGGAATATAATCTTCTAATACTATTGAAAGATCTTCAACAACTCCCATAATGATCTTCCCCTTTTTGTTTCCTTACCTAAAACCTTTCTTTATTTCCTGGGGAAAATAAAACATAAAAAGGGTGAGCTGAAATTCTCAGTAAGGGCAAACACAGAGAACATAATACAATCCATAAACATTTGAAAGAAAAAATTTGAACATTAAATTAAAACATTAAAATATTGAGCACATACATAAATCGTGGAAGTACGTAAGGCATATATCATAATGGAACATCAACCATGATAAAATATAATGGGAATAAAACATGTAATTGTGGAAACAATTTAGCACATGTTATGATTTCCATAGTAGCCCAGACATTACTGCCAAGACCATCTTAGTGGACAAAGTCCCTTTCTGAATCGAGGTCACTCCTCGTTTCAGTTTGGAAACACTGAACTGGATTAACATACCGTTCCAGCCATGTCTATCTCTTGAGATATAAATCTTTACCCAATTCATTTGAGGGAGATATAGGTCCCACCCATCTCATAATGAAATCATTCTTACTTGTGCCACAAAATAAACATACATCATTCATAATAACCCAACGAATAAAATGGGTTTCATAAAAATCATCCCATCATCACATAATCCATATAAAAGAAATAAATATAATTTCATAATAAGAAAAGAGAAACCATTTAAATAATATAGACATTATACTTGAAATATAAACATATTAAATAATGTCATCTTAGATGGAAAATGGTTTTGATAAAACACTTGAAATGAATTCTTGAGGAGAATATCCTTTCTTCTAAAAAATCAATTTCTTTTCACAAAAACGTCATGAAATTTTAAAAGAAAACGATTTTGTTGAAAATAGTCATGAAATATTTTGGGGGAAGCTTCATGAAAACAAGGCTTAATAAAACTGTAAAAATCGTTTCATGCCGTATAAGTTAAAAAAACACTCTTCTCGTACTTTTGCCGGAAAAGTCAAAAAAGTACCTCGTAAAAGAAAGATTCCTTCCATACGATGTGGTAAAAGTAGAAAAGGGTAAAAAAGAAAAGTAAACATTTTATGAAAATATTTTGAGAACATATGGACATGGATAATAATCATAACCCCAGTAAATACTTACGAATAAACAATCTCGGATAAGAATGAGATTGGAATAATTATCCCTTACCTTAGGTCCGATATGCTTCGTATGGATCAGAACCTCTTGTATAATGATTTAAATAATGTCATTGACTTATTACATAATCATAATTATTGTTATGATATCATATATGTTTCACTTATGACTTTATATTACCCGTTCTTTTGTAAATTCCATGTAAAAACAGCGTTTTGGGTAAAATTATTTCATTTATCATATGTGTTTCGACTTGTCATTCTTGATATTATTACTTATATCCTGATTTATATAATTCCAGAATGTAAAAAATTATTTATATATAATATATATTCATCATATACATATATATTATAGATCGATAAAAGGAATGAAATACACCGTTCATGGAGACGGTAGACCGTACGTACGCATGAACGCTGTTTTCGTTTCCTTATTGAATTCAATGAAATTAAATAGATGACATGCATATATATATACACATAAATACAGTAGAATTATTATGTCATATATTTCATTATTATTCATTATATATACTTTATAATCATTCTTGAATGGTTAATCATGGAAAAAGAATCTCATCGCGTTCGTGGAGACGGTAGTTCGTACGTACGCACGAGCACTGATATCATTCCCATGATCGTGGAATTGTATTGGAGTGTATGTATACTATTTAAGAATCAATATAACTTTACAATAATCATATATAGTCATTATTTACACCATTATACCCATCCAAGTAAGGTGGTGGTGTAAAATAGACTACACCACGGTGTGGAGACGGTATTCCGTACGTACGCACGCACAGTGATTTCGTTTTCCGTAGGATGGATAGATGGTGAAATAGGTTTGTTTCATACTTATAATAACATATCAGTATATGAATGATACTGATGTTATTACTTCATAATGAAACAACTAAAGAATAAGAAGTATAAGAAGAAATAAAGTTGAAAGCATCGGTTACAGACATTACCTCTTCTTTGAAGCGCCTCTTTGAGACCTCCTATTAGGGCACTAAAATTGGTCTTTGAAGAATACCAGGACCTCTAGTATGTTTCTAGGGAAGTGGGGAAGTGAAATGTTCAGAGTTTTTCCGAGCTTCAAGGCTCAAAATGGTGTGAGGAAGAGAGGGAGGAGGTGCCCTTTTATAAGGGAGGAGAGGGGCACCTTTGGAAATATAAGAAATATTAGTTTATATTAAATCCCAAACACACTTAAAAACTTCCAAAATGACTCATATCCGAATATTAGATGATATTGGGTTGTAATACCATCAACCAATTAAAATTTAGACATGTTAGGAATTTATTTTAAACATTATCAACTTGATTTATCCTTATTTATCAATTTAATTTTATTTGTGGTAATAACATTATAAATTTTAAATTATTATAAATAATTAATTATTTGTTGTGAATTGTCCATAATTGGATACTTTATAACATTTTAGACCACATAAATTTAAATTTATAATTTTTAAATATTTTTGTGATTTTTAAACAATTGTATAATATGTTATTTTTATAAAATAACCACAATGTCAATTTTGACACTATTCATTTATTTGAATATAAATAAAAAATATTCAGAAGATATGTTCGAACTAAAAGATTTAATAGATTCATAACTTGTCATATTTATCTAGAAAATTAGTGCAACACATTAAATAGTTCATATAATATTTATTTTAATATTTTTAAAACCATTTATTTGATATTTCTCTTAATAAAATAATTTCAAGATCACTATTATGTCACATTTAATGATAATTATTTAATCCCTAAAAATTATAAATAAATCCATATGATTTAGATAATGTTATTAGCTTTCTGGAGACTATTCATGTTCAAAGTTTCATGAAGTTTATCACTTTCTTTGGTTTTAACAATAATTATATTATTTCATGGTCAAAATTCCATGAAATGAATCTAGTATGACCCTTAGGTGATATGGGTCGACTTTTATTCATCCAATAGGATTTTGGAAAGTGTTAGGGTAATTTTATAATCTTATTTTTACCCTTAATTACCCGATTTACCTTTAACTATGATAAATAAAATTTACCGTAGTTACTATTCATAATGCCCAAAAATAAAAAGTAGCTTATTAACATAATTTGGACCCACTGATTCCAAATATGGAATCTATTTTTCCAAATTAAATACACAAAAGTTTCAGAAATTAAATTAAAATTAATCCCGTTGTCGAAAGAAAAAAGGTTTTTGTAGAAAACATTGCAAAAGATAGAACTGATTTAACATACGAATTCAAGTTAAAATCAACGCTAAGGACATAAATTATATTAAATGGTAATAATATATTATATTTATACTTTAAAACCATTAAATATTATAATTTAACCATATAAATTTTTCCGATGAACAAAATTTGTTTTTAATTAAAATATAGTGTGTTTTTACTATTCATTAAAATATGAAAGTTATCTGAAAAATATGAAAACTTTATCCAATGTAAATTTTTATATCCTGATTCAAAATAAGACTTTTATTTTGTAAAATTGAACATATAAACATGTCAAAAACTAGATTTAATGTGGATGTGACATTAAAAGGTGGCAAAACTGCATTTTTTGAAAAATACTTATTTTACCCAAAAAATTTATTTTGTTCACATACCATGATCTAGAAAATGTGTAAGATGAAATAATAAATTTATAAAATTAAAATTTTAGTTAATACTAATCATAACGTCTAGTTCATAATAATATTATAACCACATATCATTGTTTAGTGAAACCTGATATTGCGTACAACACACGCTATCGAGGAAAGTCGTGATTGCGTGTAATGCAAACTAAGTCAGGGTTGCGTGTAGTGCAATATCTCTTTGGTTTAGTGTACAACACAAGACATCAAAAAATTAAAAGAATATTCTTTATAAAATCTCAGGGTGTAACATTCAACCCCCCTTAAAATGAATTTTGCCCTCGAAATTCGTCAGGGTTATAAATCGTTTACTATTCATAGAAACCCACATCGTAAAAAGGAATACTAAAACTTAATTTTAAAAACTAAAGTATGAAATTTAACGATTACCCAAAGTAACTCATCACTAGGTTTCCATATATGAGAACATAGGTGAAAATATGGATATGGAAGAAAAATCTAACCATCATGTTCTGATGGAGATTGGTAGAGAACATGTCTATGAAAAAGCCAAAAATCACAAAGCCATAGATTTGTGATGATCTAAGGTACCATATGATTCATCGGATATAAGATCACTAGGACAACATTTTTGGTTTTCAATATCATTTCCCTAAAGTTGAAAAATTTGAATTAGAAGAAATACTTGCTTGATTTTTGTACAATCTCACTGTTGTTCGTGCTTTGAAAAATTTCCACTTCATCTCTTAAAGAAATGAAGTTGAATTTGTTATTCATTAAGTGTTAACAGATCATGTGATAGAATGATGGGTCATTCCATCTGTTTCAAACAAAAGGTTAGAAAAAGTTATCAAATATACATAAGTCCATCTATGGTGAGGTTAATCGTATACGATTCTAAAAATGAACTTATACTTCATATATCATACCGCTTAATACAATAAAACTAGTTTCTACTAACTAGGGACTTTCTGTAGGCCAATGGTATGCGATAAAGGCCAATCACACTTCGGTTGTGGGTTCGATTCCCACATCCTTGTCCGACGCGATGGGTTGTCGCCCATCCTGTAGGTTTTCCTTTTTCTAAAATTACATCATTATGACATTCCATCGATAATATCAAAAACAGTTATATCCTTAAACCAACTTATATTCAACATAATCCATTTCAAATTTTTAGGCTTATCCAAAATACTTCTGTCCAAGCTTATAGTATAAAGAAAACAATTACTAGAAAGGTCATATACCGAGCATGTGAATACCATCATTTATCCCCGATATATCTTGTTGATCATATTCCAATCATGTGAATACCTTAATCATGTATTCTCTAGAAAAATGAATACCCATTTAACCTTAGTGAAAACATGAATGCTGTCAAAAGTTAACTCTTTCCACATACCAAAATCCCAAAATTTCTATATACTCAAACCATGATATCACTTTGTCCTTATTTTAGTCATGAGATCATGATTACTATCATTTTATTTTCTCATCATCCCTTCCATATGCGCATTTCATCTGTTTTCCAAAAATATTTGAATCACTTTTTCATGGTTTCCAGTACCATATAATAATTAAAAACCAATACATAGATATTCCAAAATTCCACAATACCATAAATGAGATTCCATGATACTATTTTGAAATCCCATTACATAAACACTTAATCATTACACAACATCATTTTCATACTCAACATCACAAATAGTGATCGCATAAGACTTCCCTTTATCCTAAGAGGTTGATCACGTTGATCATCATTAACCCGTGGATTAGGGCATTGATTAGCATAATGCCCCATTTCCTTGCACTTGAATCATTGAAGTGTTGGTGGAGAGTTCTCTGTAGTCTTTTCTCTATTCACATCATTAGAAACCTTTTTCCCATTACTTCGACAATCAACTGCTTGATGACCTTATTTTCCACACTTAAAGCATTCTCTAGTACCTTTTAGGAAATCTCCACCATGATTCTTTCCACACTTTGAGCATAAAGAATCATTCATCTTCTTTTCACCATTGTTATGAAATTTCTCCTTGAACTGCATCTTTCATTTCTTGTCAAAACCATGAGATGGATATGTTACACCAACTTCTAGTTCTACCTTGATAGCACAACACACAATTTCTTCATATCTACTGAAGTCTCTTATAGCTAATTCCCTTCGAAGGCTTGGTTTTAAGCCACTGAAAAATCGATCAACTTTACTTTCAGGTTGGATGATGAAGCCAGATGCATACCTTGATAGTCTTGTAAAATTCGCTTCGTATATACCAAAAGATTCATCATCCTTCTGCTTAAGCTCAAGAAACTACTTTTCCATCTTTGTTCGAAGAATACAAGGGAAGTACTTACTGAAAAACAAGTTCTTGAACTCATCCCATTCCATGGACTCGATTTCATATCTTTGCCTCGTATTCTTGATAAGATTCCACCATTGATCAACATCACCTTCCAAACGATATACTGCTAAGATGTCTTTTTCATGCCCAAAACATTGTATAACAGAAAATAATCTTTTCAGTGGTACTGATCCATTGTTAGCCACTAAGGGATCAGAAGACCCGCTGAATGAAGGTGGACGATTCCTCATGAAGGATTCAATAGAATGTTGCTCCTTTCTCTGTTCATTTTGAAGTACATAATGATTCATAGATTTTGTAAGTATAGAAATAAGATTGTGCACTCCATCTCCCATGACATTGGTTTGGCCAGGAGGAAAATCATTGCATTTTCCATTACATTGATCAACACGGTTCCTTCGGGTTCCATCCATCGTCTAAAATCCAAAAAATAATAGTGTGAGAGGCAAATACCATGCTAGGGAAAACAACATAATAAAGGGGGAGTACCTTCAATATCTAACATCTTGGGTTTAATTCTAAGATCGTTAGCGCAATTCTAGGACTATAACCTATACGTATACTTAACCTTAGGGAAATCCCTAGACATACCTTAGAAATATCTCTAGGGATTTCACTAAAGTTTTCACATCCTAGTTTCCAAAGGTTAACTAAACCTTTCCACTGATACCAACTGTAGAGACCCGAAGCTTGACGTACATGGAAAATACATTAATTTTGCAGAATACTTAATACATAACAAAAACAGACACACAAGGATCGTAGTGGTTTAGTGTCTTTGGAAACTCAGAATAGAATCTTCTAATCCGATTGAAAGATCTTCAACAACTCCCATAACGATCTTCCCCTTTTTAGTACCCATGAAAATTTTGGTTCAATTGGGTTAGGAAAACTTTTCTTAAGAACCCAAAATTATTTCAAAAATTTATTTATAAGAAATATTGTGGATAAGGATTCATAATTAGAGGCTTAGTGTGTCTAATATATTTTTTAAATATTAAATAACACTCACCATCCCAATTTCCTTTCATCATATATTTAAAACAAGTAGTTGAAGATCTAATTCCTTTTGAGTTTTTTTTATAAAAAGTGTATCATACATTTTTAGGTAATTAAATATCATAACTAAAAAAATATTTATTTTAATTTATTTTGTTCATTCTCACCATTTTTTCATAACTTTCATTTTCTAAAATGAAACTAGAAGATCTGTTTTTAAACTTTCAACTTCATTTTTTTGTTTTTTTATTTTCATCTTAAAAAAATTTAAAATTTCCTTCTTCATCCTCATTTTTTAGAAATACAATCCTTGAGTTTATAATTATCCTTTTTAATAATATCCAAATATGCATAGATTTTATCATTAATTCGAGAAGCATTATTCCTCATCTTTTTATTTTCTTCAAGAGAAATCTTATTTTCCTAAACAAGTTTTTATGCTTATCTTTTCATTCTTTGAACATATCTGAAATTTTAAAAAAAAATTATAATTTTTTTATTTCGTAATATAATTCATTAACTATGGTTTTTTCTGAATGAGAACCAATTAAATAATTATCAAACTCACTTACTTTAATTATTGAAACCATGATATAAAAAATTTTCGTTTCCTTTTCAATTTTAGATTCATCAATAGAAACCAAATCCTATGTATAGATCCATCTAACCACATGATCAATTTCACAATTTTTGATCATCATATTATTCTTTCATTTTAGCTTTTGGGATTTGGGTTTTATGTGTCCCTTAATTCTATATTCACAAAGAATTATTCATGATCATAATTCGATTAAATGTTACCTTTCCAACTTCCCTTGTAATCTTTTATAGGATAATCCTTTTTATTATTTTTAGAGTATAATTTATTTATTCTGTAAACTCCCTTTTCATGTTTTGAAACTGTATCTTTATCAGTTATATATAGCTCAAAATCATATGAGTAACTAGAAAATTTCATTTTTGATTTGATAGAAACACATTTTCTTTTAGTAACCACTTCATCAATTATATTTTAAAGTTATAATTCATAATGTAGTAAAGAACCAATAAGTTCATCAAGAGTATATTATTTAAAGTTATTAATTTCATAAATAACAACTTTTTTATCATGCCACTACTTAGTTAAATACCTATGATCTATTTCAATATGAACCATATTATTTAAGGCTTCTCCTAAAGAACCCATTCTGTTTATAATAATAGTAAGTATATAAAACATTTGATTAATTTTTTCTTCTTCATCCATTTTGAAATATTGATATTTAGCTCTAAGAATTGAAAAATTGGTTATATTTAATTTATATGTTATATAATGAGTAACTTATAATATTTTCCAAATATCATGCACATTTTACATACTAAGACATAGTTAAATACATTTCTTCCAATTACATAATATAAATATCCATTACCTAGTTGTTTAAGACATAAATAAGAGCATCATTTCCAGTCAAATATTATAGCTCAATTTTAGGAAAATTTTAAAGGGTCTAGTGATAAAGGATTAGATTATTAAGGTAATATTTCATCCTTGATTTCTAATAATAATAGTCACTACCATAAAAAAATGGCGGTCTTTGAGGAATCCATCGCTAATTAAAACTAGAACCTTATATATCAAATTGATATTTTCCTTTAAATGAATATTTCTAGGATAAAAGTTAGCAACAAAAGATATATATGACGCAACTGAAAAATAATTCAAGGGTTAATCTTCAATATCAATTATTTAGAGACCCGAAGCTTGACGTACACGGACAATACATTAATTTTTTAGAATACTTAATATATAACAAAAACAGACACACAAGGATCGTAATAGTTAAGTGTCTTTGGAAACTTAGAATATAATATTCTAATCCTATTGAAAGATCTTCAACAACTACCATAACAATCTTCCCATTTTTGTTTCCTTACCTAAAACCTTTCTTTATTTCAAGGGGAAAATAAAACATAAAAAGGGTGAGATCAAATGCTCAGTAAGGGAAAACATAGAGAACATAAAACAATCCATAAACATTTGAAAGCAAAAACTTGAACATGAAATTTAAACATCAAAATATTGAGCAAAGAAATAAATCGTGGAAGTACGTAAGGAATATATCACAATGGAACATCAAACATGATAAAATATAATGGGAATAAAACATGTAATTGTGGAAACCATTCAGCACATGTTATGATTTCCATATTAGCCAATGCATTACTGCCAAGACCATCTTAGTGGAAAAAGTCCCTTTCTGAATCGAGTTCACTCCTCATTTCAGTCCTGAAACACTGAACCGAATTAACTTACCATTCCAGCCATGTCTATCTCATGACATCTAAATCTTAACCCAATGCATTGGAGGGAGATATAGGTCCCACCCATCTCATAATGAAATCATTCTTACTTGTGCTACAAAATAAACATACATCATTCCTAATAACCCAACGAATAAAATGGGTTTCATAAACATCATCCCATCATCACATAATCCATATAAAATAAATGGATATCATTTCATAATAAGAAAAGAGAAACTATGTAAATCATATAGACATTATACTTGAAATATACACATATGAAATAATGTCATCTTAGATGGAAAATGGTTTTGATAAAACACTTGAAATGAATTCTTTAGGAAAATATCCTTTCCTCTACAAAATCAATTTCTTTTCAAAAAACGTCATGCAATTTTAAAGGAAAAAGATTTTGTTGAAAATATTCAGGAAATATTTTCGAGGAAGCTTCATGAAAATAAGGCTTTATAAAACCGTAAAAATCCTTTCATTCCGTATAAGTTAAAAAAAACATTCTTCTCGTACTTTTGCTGGAAAAGTCAAAAAAGTACCTCGTAAAAGAATGATTCCTTCCGTACGATGTGGTAAAAGTAGAAAAGGGTAAAAAAGAAAAGTAAACATTTTATGAAATTTTTTTGAAAACATATGGACATGGATAACAAACATAACCCCAGTAAATACTTAGGAATAAATAATCTCATATAAGAATGAGATTGGAATAATTATCCCTTACCTTAGGTCCGATATGATTCGTATGGATCCGAACCTCCTGTATAATGATTTAAATAATGTAATTGACTTATTAAATAATCATATTAATTGTTATGATATCATATATGTTTCACTTATGACTTTATATTGCCCGTTCTTTTGTAAATTCCATGTAAAAGCAGTGTTTTGGGTAAATCGTTTCATTTATCATATGTGTTTCGACTTGTTGTTCTTGATATTATTACTTATATACTGATTTAAATAATTCCAGAATGTAAAACATGATTTATATATAATATATATTCATCATATACATATATATTATAGATCAATAAAAGGAATGAAATACACCATTCATGGAGACTGTAGGCCGTACGTACACATGAACGCTGTTTTCGTTTCCTTATTGAATTCAATGAAATTAAATAGATGACATACATTTATATATACATAAATCCAGTAGAATTATTATTTCATATATTCCATTATTATTCATTATATATACTTTATAATCATTCTTGAATGGTTAATCATGGAAAATTAGTCTCATCACGTTCGTGGAGACAGTAGTCCGTACGTACACACGAGCGATGATATTATTACCATGATCGTGGAATTGTATTGGAGTGTATGTATACTTTTTTAGAATCAATATAAATTTACAATAATCATATATAGTCATTATTTACACCATTATACCCATCCAAGTAAGGTGGTGGTGTAAAATAGATTACACCACGGCGTGGAGACGGTATTCCGTACGTACGCACGTGCAGTGATTTCATTTTCCATAGGATGGATAGATGGTGAAATAGGGTTGTTTCATACTTATAATAATATATCAGTATATGAGTGATACTTATTTTATTACTTCATAATGAAACAACTAAAGAAGAAGAAGTATAAGAATAAATAAAGTTGAAAGAATCGGTTACGGACATTACCTCTTCTTTGAAGCGCCTCTTTGAGGCCTCCTCTTAGGGCACTACAATTGGTCTTTGAAGAAGACCAGGACCTCTAGGATGTTTCTAGGGAAGTGGGTAGGTAAAATGGTAAGAGGTTGACCGAGCTTCAAGGCTCAAAATGGTGTGAGGAAGAGAGGGAGGAGGTGCCCTTTTAATTGGGAGGAGAGGGGCACTTTTGGAAATAAAAAAAAATAGTTTATATTAAATCCCAACCCCACATAAAAAATTCCAAAATGACTCATATCTGAATATTAGATGATATAGGGTTGTAATATAATCAAACAATAAGATTTATACATGTTAGGAATTTATTTTAAACATTATCAACTTGATTTATCCTTATTTATCAATTTAATTTTATTTGTGGTAATAACATTATAAGTTTTAAATTATTATAAATAATTATGTATTTGTTGTGAATTGTCCATAATTGGATAATTTCTAAAATTTTAGACCATATAATTTTAAATATATAATTGTTAAATATTTTTGTGATTTTTAAACAATTTTATAATATGTTTTTTTTATAAAATAACAATAGTGTCAATTTTGACACTATTCATTTATTTGAATTTAAATAAAAAATATACAGAATATATGTTCGAACTAAAAGATTTAATAGATGCATAACATGTCATAGTTTTCTAGAAAATTATTATAACACATTAAATAGTTCATATAATATTTATTTTAATATTTTTAAAACCATTTATTTGAAATTTCTCTTAATAAAATAATTTCAACATCACTATTATGTCACTTTTAATGATAATTATTTAATCCCTAAAAATTATAAATAAATTCATATAATGTAGATAATTTTATTAGATTTCTGGATACTATTCATGTTTAAAGTTTCATGAAGTTTATCACTAAATTAAAATTAATATACTTATAATATTTAAGAGACTGACATGTTGTCACTATCTTTGGTTTTAATAATAATTATATTATTTCATGGTCAAAATTCTATAAAATGAATCTAGTCTGACTCTTATATGATATGGGTCGACTTTTATTCATCCAATAGGATTTTTTCAAGTGTTAGGATAATTTTATAATCTTATTTTTACCCTTAATTACCCGATTTACCTTTAAATACGGTAAACAAAATTTACCGTAGTTACTATTCATAATGCCCAAAAATAAAAATTAGCTTATTAACATAATTTGGACCCACTAATTCCAAATATGGAATCCATTTTTCAAAATTCAATACAAAAAATTTGCAGAAATTAAATTAAAATTAATCCCGTTGTCGAAAGAAAACAGGTTTTTGTTTAAAACATTGCAAAAGATTGAATTGATTTAACCTACGAATTCAAGGTAAAATCAATGCTAATGACCTAAATTATATTAAATGGTAAAAATATATTCTATTTATAATTTAAAACCATTCAATATTATAATTTAACCATATAAATTATTACAATGAAAAAGTTGTTTTTAATTAAAATATAGCGTGTTTTTACTATTCATTAAAATATGAAAGTTACCAGAAAAATATCAAAACTTTATCCAATGTAATTTTTTATATCCTGATTCATAAGAAGAAGTTTATTTTGTAAAATGGAACTTATAAACATGTCAAATACTAGATTTAATGTGGGTGCGCCATTAAAAGGTGGAAAAACTGCATTTTTTGAAAAATACTTATTTTTCCCGAAAAATTTATTTTGTTCACATACCCTGTTCTAGAAAATGTGTAAGATGAAATAATAATGTTATAACATTCAAAATTTAGTTAATAATATTCATAACGGCTAGTTCATAATAATATTATAACCATATATCATTGTTTAGTGAAACCTGATATTGCTTACAACACACGCTATCCAGGAAAGTCGTGATTGCGTGTAATGCAAGCTAAGTCAGGGTTGCGTGTAGTGAAATCTCCCTTTGGTGTAGCGTACAAAACAAGACATCAATGAAATTAAAAGAATATTCTTCATAAAATCTCGGGGTGTTACATTCTACCCCCCTTAAAATGAATTTCGCCCTCGAAATTCATCGGGGTTATAAATCGTTTACTATTCATAGAAACCCACATCGTAAAAAGGAATACTAAAACTTAATTTTAAAAACTAAAGTATGAAATTTAATGATTACCCAAAATAACTCATCACTGGGTTTCCATATAGAAGAAGATAGGTGAAAATATGGATATGGAAGAAAAATCTAACCATCAAGTTCTGATGGAGAGTGGTAGAGAACATGACTATGAAAAAACCAAAAATCACAAAGCCATAGATTTGTGATGATCTAAGGTACCATCTGATTCATCAGATATAAGAGAACTAGGACAACATTTTTGGATTTCAATATCACTTCCCTAAAGTTGAAAATTTTGAATTAAAAGAAATACTTGCTTGATTTTTATACAATCTCACTATTGTTCGTGCTTTGAACAATTTCCACTTCATCTCTTAAAGAAAAGAAGTTGAATTTGTTATTTGTGAAGTGTTAACAAATCATGTGATAGAATGATGGGTCATTCCATCTGTTTCAAACAAAAGGTTAGAAAAAGTTATCAAATATACATAAGTCAATCTATGGTGAGGTTAATCGTATATGATTCCAAAAATGAACTTATACTTTATATATCATACCGCTTAATAAAATAAAACTAGTTTCTACTAATGAGGGACTTCCTGCAGGCCAGTGGTATGCAATAATTGCCAGTCGCATGTCGATTGTGGGTTCTATTCCCACATCCTTGTCCGACACGATAGGTTGTCGCCCGTCCTACAGGTTGTCCTTTTTCTAAAATTACATCATTATGACATTCCATCGATAACATCAAAAACAGTTCTAGCCTAAAACTAACTTATTTTCAACATAATCCATTTCAAATCTTTAGGCTTATCCAAAATAATTCTGTCCAAGATTATAGTATAAAGAAAACAATTACTAGAAATGTCATCTACCGAGCATGTGAATACCATCATTTATCCCCGATATTTCTTTTTGATCACATTCCAATAATGTGAATACCTTAATCATGTATTCTATTGAAAAATGAATATCCATTTAACTTTAGTGAAAACATGAATGATGTCAAAAGTTTACTCTTTCCACATACCAAAATCCCAAAATTTCTATATACTCAAACCATGATATCACTTTGTCCTTATTTTATTCATGATCTCATGATTACTAACATATTATTTTCTCCTTATCCCTTCCATATGCGCATTTCATTTGCTTTCCAAAAATATTTCAATTACTTTTTCATGGTTACCAGTACCATATAATATTTGAAAACCAATACATAGATATTCCAAAATTCTACAATACCATAAATGAGATTCCATGATACTATTTTGAAATCCCATTACATAAACACTTAATCATTACACAACATAATTTTCATACTCAACATCACAAATAGTGATCACATGAGACTTCCTTTTATCCTTTTATTTAAGAGGTTGCTCAAGTTGATCATAATTAACCCGTGGATTAGGGCATTTATTAGCATAATGCCCCATTTCCTTGCACTTCAATCATTGAAGTGTTTGTGGAGATTTATCTGTAGTCTTTTCTCTATTCACATCATTAGAAACATTTTTCCCATTACTTAGACAATCAACTGCTCGATGACCTTATTTTCCACAATTAAAGCATTTTCTAGTACCTTTTAGGCAATCTCCACCATGCTTCTTTCCACACTTTGAGCATAAAGAATCATTCATCGTTTTTTCACCATTGTTCTGAGATTTCTCCTTGAACTCCATCTTTCGTTTCTTGTCAAAACCATGAGAAGGATATGTTACACCAACTTATAGTTCTACCTTGATAGCACAACGCACAATTTCTTCATAGCTACTGAAGTCTCTTATAGCTAATTCCCTTCGAAGACTTGGTTTTAAGCCACTGAAAAATCGATCAACATTACTTTCAGGTTGGATGATGAAGCCAGATGCATACCTTGCAAGTATTGTAAAATTCGCTTTGTATATGCCAAATATTCATCATCCTTCTGCTTAAGCTCAAGAAACTCCTTTTCCATATTTGTTCGAAGAATACAAGGGAAGTACTTACTGAAAAACAAGTTCTTGAACTCGTCCCATTCCATGGACTCGATTTCATCTCTTTGCCTCGTATTCTTGATAAGATTCCACCATTGATCAACATCACCTTGCAAACGATATACTACTAAGATGTCTTTATGATGATCATAATATTGTAGAACTGAAAATATCTTTTCAGTGGTATTGATCCATTGTTCAGCCACTAAGAGATCAGAAGACCCGCTGAATAAAGGTGGACGCTGCCTCATGAAGGATTCAACAGAATGTTGCTCCTTTCTCTGTTCATTTTGAAGAAAATAATGATTCATAGCTTATGTAAGTATAGAAATAAGATTGTGCACTCCATCTCTCATGACATTGGTTTGGTCAGGAGGATAATCATTGCATTTTCCATTACATTGATCAACATGGTTCTTTCAGGTTTCAGCCATCGTCTAAAACCTAAAAAATAATAGTGTGAGAGGCAAATACCATGCTAGGGAAAACAACATAATAAATGGGGAGTACCTTCAATATCTAACATCTTATGTTTAATTCTAAGATCATTAGTACAATTCTAGGACTATAACCAATACGTATACTTAACCTTAGGGACATCCCTAGACATACCTTAGAAATATCTCTAGGGATTTCACTAAAGTTATCGCATCCTTGTTTCAAAAGGTTAACTAAAACTTTCCTCTGATACCAACTGTAGAGTCCCGAAGCTTGACGTACATGGACAATACATTAATTTCGATGAATACTTAATAAATAACAAAAACAGACACACAAGGATCATAATAGTTTAGTGTCTTTGGAAACTCGGAATATAATTTTCTAATCCTATTGAAAGATCTTCAACAACTCTTATAACGATCTTCCCCTTTTTGTTTCCTTACCTAAATCCTTTATTTATTTCTTGGGGAAAATAAAACACAAAAAGGATGAGCTCAAATTCTAAGTAAGGGCAATCATAGAGAACATAAAACAATCCATAAACATTTGAAAGCAAAAACTTGAACATGAAATTTAAACATCAAAATCTTGAGCAAATACATAAATCGTGGAAGTGCGTAAGGAATATATCATAATGGAACATCAAACATGATAACATATAATGGGAATAAAACATGTAATTGTGGAAACCATTCAGCACATGTTATGATTTCCATAGTAGCCAAGGCATTACTGCCAAGACCATCTTAGTGGACAAAGTCTCTTTTTGAATCGAGTTCACTCCTCGTTTCAGTCCTGAAACACTAAACCAGATTAACTTACCGTTCCATCCATGTCTATCTTATTAGATATAAATATTTACCCAATTAATTGGAGGGAGATATAGGTCCCACCCATCTCATAATGAAATCATTCTTACTTGTGCCACAAAATAAACATACATCATTCATAATAACCCAACAAATAAAATGGGTTTCATAAACATCATCCCATCATCACATAATCTATATAAAACAAATGGATATAATTTCATAATAAGAAAAGAGAAACCATGTAAATCATAGAGACATTATACTTGAAACATACACATATGAAATAATGTCATCTTAGATGGAAAATGGTTTTGATAAAACACTTGAAATGAATTCTTGACGAAAATATCCTTTGTTCTCCAAAATAAATTTCTTTTGACAAAACGTCATGCAATTTTAAAAGAAAACGATTTTGTTGAAAATAGTTAGGATATCTTTTGGAGGAAGCTTCATGAAAATAAGGCTTTATAAAACCGTAAAAATCCTTGTATGCCTTATAAGTTAAAAAAAACATTCTTCTCGTACTTTTACCAGAAAAGTCAAAAAAGTACCTCGTAAAAGAAAGATTCCTTCCATACAATGTGGTAAAAGTAGAAAAGGGTAAAAAAGAAAAGTAAAAATTTTATGAAAATATTTTGAGAACATATGGACATGGATAATAATCATAACCCCAGTAAATACTTACGAATAAAAAATCTCGGATAAGAATGAGATTGGAATAATTATCCCTTACCTTAGGTCCGATATGCTTCGTATGGATCCAAACCTCCTGTATAATGATTTAAATAATGTCATTGACTTATTACATAATCATATTCATTGTTATGATATCATATATGTTTCACTTATGACTTTATATTACCCGTTCTTTTGTAAATTCCATGTAAAAGCAGCGTTTTGGGTAAAATCGTTTCATTTATCGTATGTGTTTCGACTTGTCGTTCTTGATATTATTACTTATATCCTGATTTACATAATTCCATAATGTAAAACATGATTTATATATAATATATATTCATCATATACATATATATTATAGATTGATAAAAGGAATGAAATGCACCGTTCATGGAGACGGTAGGCCGTACGTATGCATGAACCATGTTTTCATTTCCTTATTGAATTGAATGAAATTAAATAGATGAAATAAATATATATATACATAAATCCAATAGCATTATTATGTCATATATTTCATTATTATTAATTTTATATACTTTATAATCATTCTTTAATGGTTAATCATGGAAAATGATTCTCATCGCGTTCGTGGAGACGGTAGTCCGTGCGTACGCCCGAGCGATGATATCATTCCCATGATCGTGGAATTGTATTGGAGTGTATGTATACTATTTAATAATCAATATACATTTAAAATAATCATATATAGTCATTATTTACACCATTATACCCATCCAAGTAAGGTGGTGGTGGAAAATAGATTACACCACGACGTGGAGACGGTATTCCGTACGTATGCACGTGCGGTAATTTCATTTTCTGTAGGATGGATAGATGGTGAAATAGGGTTGTTTCATAATTATAATAACATATTAGTATATTAGTGATACTGATGTTATTACTTCATAATGAAACAACTATAGAAGAAGAAGTATAAGAAGAAATAAAGTTGAAATAATCGGTAACGAACATTACCTCTTCTTTGAAGCGCCTCTTTGGGACCTCCTATTAGGGCATTAAAATTGGTCTTTGAAGAAGACCAGGACCTCTAGAATGTTTCTAGGGAAGTGGGGAAGTGAAATGGTCAGAATGTGATCCAGATTCAAGGCTCAAAATGGTGTGAGGAAGAGAGGGAGGAGGTGCCCTTTTATAAGGGAGGAGAGGGGCACCTTTGGAAATATAAGAAATATTAGTTTATATTAAATCCCAACCCCACTTAAAAACTTCTAAAATGACTCATATACTAAGATTAGATGAGATAGGGTTTTAATATCATCAACCAATAAAATTTAGACGCGTTAGTAATTTATTTTAAACATTATCAACTTGATTTATCCTTATTTATCAATTTAATTTTATTTGTGGTAATAACATTATAAGTTTTAAATTATTATAAATAATTACTTATTTGTTGTGAATTGTCCATAATTGGATACTTTATAACATTTTAGACCATATAAATTTAAATTTATAATTTTTAAATATTTTTGTGATTTTTAAACAATTTTATAATATGTTATTTTTATAAAATAACAATAGTGTCAATTTTGACACTATTCATTTATTTGAATTTAAATAAAAAATATATAGACGATATGTTAGAAATAAAATATTTAATAGATTCAAAACATGTCATATTTATCTACAAAATTAGTGGAACACATTAAATAGTTCATATAATATTTATTTTAATATTTTTAAAACCATTTATTTGATATTTCTCTTAATAAAATAATTTCAAAATCACTATTATGTCACCTCTAATGATAATTATTTAATCCCTAAAAATTATAAATAAAATAATATTATTTAGATAATGTTATTATATTTCTGTATACTATTCATGTTCTAAGTTTCATGAAGTTTATTACTAAATTAAAATTAATATACTTATAAGATTTAAGAGAGTGACATGTTGCCACTTTCTTTGGTTTTAATAATAATTATATTATTTCATGGTCACAATTCCATGAAATGAATCTAGTCTGACCATTAAGTTATATGGGTAGACTTTTATTCATCCAATAGAATTTTGGAAAGTGTTAGGGTAATTTTATAATCTTATTTTTACCCTTAATTACCCGATTTACCTTTAATTATGGTAAATAAAATTTACCGTAGTTACTATTCATAATGCCCAAAAATAAAAAGTAGCTTATTAACATAATTTGGACCCAATGATTCCAAATATGGAATCCATTTTTCCAAATTCAATACACAAAAGTTGCATAAATTAAATTAAAATTAATCTCGTTGTCGAAAGAAAACGGGTTTTTGTTTAAAACATTGCAAAAGATGGAATTGATTTAACCTACGAATTCATGGTAAAATCAATGATAATGACATAAATTATATTAAATGGTAAAAATATATTCTATTTATACTTTAAAACCATTTAATATTATAATTTAACCATATAAATTGTTACGATGAAAAAATTTGTTTTTAATTAAAATATAGTGTGTTTTTACTATTCATTAAAATATGAAAGTTATCAGAAAAATATCAAAACTTTATCCAATGTAAATTTTTATATCCTGATCCAAAATAAGAATTTTATTTTGTAAAATTTAACTTATAAACATTTCAAAAACTAGATTTAATGTGGGTGCGCCATTAAAAGGCGACAAAACTGCATTTTTTGAAAAATACTTAATTTACCCGAAAAATTTATTTTGTTCACATACCATGTTCTAGAAAATGTGCAAGATGAAATAATAATGTTATAACATTAAAATTTAGTTAATACTATTCATATCGACTAGTTCATAAAAATATTATAACCACATATCATTGTTTAGTGAAACATGATATTGCGTACAACACACGCTATCGAGGAAAGTCGTGATTGCGTGTAATGCAAGCCATGTCAGGGTTGTGTGTAGTGAAATCTCCCTTTGGTGTAGCGTACAACATAAGACATCAATTAAATTAAAAGAATATTCTTCATAAAATCTCGGGGTGTTACAATTTTTTTCCTAGATAGTTATATGGTTGAATTATTTTTCCGGGGGAGGTGAATTGACCAATTTATAAATTTTAAATAAATTATTAAAGTTAAGTTAATTTTTAGTGAAAAATAAAAATATGAACATAGGTATTTTTATAGTAGTTCTAATCAAAGTGATACTATTAGGTCCATTAGGTCGAATACCATGAGGGGGGGGGGTGAATCAAGGCATGACATATTAAAATTTCTTCCCTTTAAGATCTTCTTTCTTCATTATACAAAACTCTCTTCTCTCTCATTCCAGTTGAAAAGTATGAACAAAATTTAAATCATGCATGAGACACATCAATTTTTACTTGGTTCACCCTCATTGGGCTACATCCAAGGAGTATACAACAACAGTGTGCCGATGTACCAAATTCACTAAGGCTCACTGCCAATTATGAGTACATGTTTCAGGCTAGATCTTCTATGCCCAGGCTCACTACCTTTAAAAGGTTTAAGGTATGCTCACTAAATTCCCAAGGGTCACTCTCTATGCCACTTTCTCTAGCTCACTACTAGTAGAAAGGGTCACCGTCTTCCTCTTCCTTCACTCACTTATTTTGGAAAAAAATCCACTCACAATTTATATACTTTTAGGTCAAACATAGTTTATGTACATGTAGGTCCCTTAATTTGCATGAATTTCTACATCCTAAAATTTAGTTAGACGTTCTTTTGAAGTCCCTTTATTAATCGTAGATGAAATACACCTTTCTGTGTACTGTTAGGTAATGGAAATGACTTTTTCAAACTGATTTGAAGCTTTTAAAAATATTCTTAGTGTGTTCTGTGAACAACATGATCCTCCTGCGTACTATGTAGTAGGTTTTTTATGTGGAGTGCCTCTTCCATATATTTCTACCACTTCTGTAAACCACCCTCCATCCACGGACTTCCTCTTCCTTCGCTGTCATGTACCAACTCTGTGAACCTCATCTACAAAACACCCTCTATCTGCGAACTGTTCTCCATTCATGGACTGCCTTCGCTTACCACGTCTTCCTCCTTCATGAACCAATTCTACTTTCCAGACTACCCCACATACCATGTCTTCTTTCTCCATGTACTGCATCATTTGTGGGATATAGTTTTCCATAAAAACCTTCGGTGATATTGCTTCCATGTGAACCACTTTTGGACTTATCTGAATTCCCAGAGGAAAGAGATGTTCTCTAATGATATTCACTCTCTTCCCTAATAGATGGGATTAACTCTCCTTATATAGGAAAATATATCTACTTAATCCTCTAAATTGAGATGTACCAAATCTTTGATTCAGCACCACCTTCACCTTGTATTGCTTCTCCTACCGCAGACCAAAACCCATCCACAAAACATTTTTTTTGTATGTGATATTTATAGAGCATCTCTTATTACATGGAGGGCCATTCCATGAATCTCCATGCCTTATGCGTACCATAATACCTTCACCTTAAACCATTCCACATACCGTTTCTGTCACTCTACATACCATTCTCACTGCCTTGTACGCAGTCACGAACCACTCCCAGACATGGTACACGTACCATGTTCTGATGTACACATTTCTCTTATTTTGTCAATTTTCTTCATAGTTATTCACACCATTTACTCCTATGATGAAAAACTTTATTTTCTAACATCAAACTCCGGATTTTGAGGCCCAAAAATTTGGAAAACACTAGGAAACTGTGCCACATTAAAAACCTGCTTTCAGCAAACACCATTCATACTCATTCGCAGTCATATGGTTTTGTCAACAAACACAATCACACCCAAAACATACTAAGAGGATGCCTTGAGGGATTTTTTCTCAACAATATCCGCATTTGGGTTTATTGATAACTCTTCTCATAACAATCCTTTTCATTTTGATACATCTTTAACGATCCTTCCTTCTTTAATTGGCATTCGCTTCTTGCGGTTAAGATAGAGACCACAGATTTACTCAACACATACTCGAAGCCCACATGAGCCTTTCTCGGCATGAGAAACAAGAGTATAATGAAAATTTAATCAATGAATCAGTTCATTATTGAATCCAAATCATGAAACAAATTAACTGATTTCCTCATGAACCTCAGTTGTTGTGATATGTAATATTTGATCGATCACTTATAACATTGTCAGATTTAATACTCCTCTATCTTATAGCTCCTCTAAACAACTTCAGTTAAACTTCAACTCCCCCTATCTCGCTACTCAACTTAACAAATTCTCCCCATTTAATGTATAAGGCATAAAAAGACATTTTATCCCCTTTGAATAGTCACACTTTCTCCCCCTTTGTCAATGAACCCGAAGGACACTTCATGGTTATCTACAATAGGGTAAAGAACACATATCAGTACTCTGTAAGAAACACATCATACCTCAAGGAGTGGAGGATCCCACATCCACAATTTTTCAAGTTTGGGGAGTCGAATGGACTCCCAAATCCATTTTATGCCTTTCAAATGCTTCTTTGGGTAAGGAATTCGTAAGAAGATCTGCAACTTGTTGTTCTATTGGAACATACTCCAACTTCACAATCCTGTGCTCTACATTCTCCTTGATAAAATGATATTTGATTTCAATGTGATTTTTCCTTGAGTGATGCACTGGATTTTTTCTCAGATTTATAGAACTTGAATGATCACAATGAATTCCAATAGGAGACTTCACTTCAAGTCCTATATCTTCAAGTTGTTGCTTCATCCATAATAACTGCATGCATGCTTGAGTAGCCATAATATAATCATCTTCTGCAGTGCTCAATGAAATAAAATATTGTTTCTTACTCAACCAAGAAATACACAATCTTACAAGATAAAAAACACCTCCAGATGTTGATGTCCTATCATCTGCTGATCTGGCCCAATCTACATCTTTATATCCCAATAACCCTGGCTAAGATTTATTATTATACATTAAACCAAAATCCACTATTCCTTGAATATATGAAATTATTCTTTTCACTGCAATATTGTGTTTCTTCTTAATATTGCTTTGATATCTCACTACTTGGAATGTGGAAAATACAATACTAGGCCTTGTCACTGTTAGGTACAACAGACTTCCAATGATTTTCTTGTATTATGTGATATTAACTGCCTTACCTTTATTATCCCATGACAGTTTAAACCAGGTAGAAACCAGAGTCTTTATCCCTTTAGAATAATCCATTCCAAACCTTTTCAAAACTTCCTGGACATATTTAGATTGAGAAATTAATGTTCCATTATTTCCTTGTGTTACCTTTAAACAAATGAAAAACATCAGTTCACCAATTATTGACATTTCAAGCTTACTTTTCATGAATTCGAAAAACTATTTGTATTGTGCTTCATCTGATCCACCAAAGATTATGTCATCAATATAAACCATCACCATCATAATTTTATTACTTCCATTATTGAAATATAGATTGTAATCAACTCCACCACACTGGAAACTGAGATTCTTAAAAAACTGGTCAAGCCTTGAATATCATGCTCTTGGTTCTCACTTCAAAGCATATAAATATTTATTCATCCAAAAAACTTTGTTCTCATCTTCATGAATGAGAAAAACATCTAGATTCTCAATGTAAACTTCTTCTTCCAGTACCCCATTGATAAATTTTGACTTGACATCTATCTGGAAAACCTTGAACTTTCTTTTCACTACTATAGTCAAGAATAATATGATTGTCTCTAGCCTCATAATAGGTGAAAATGTTTCATCAATATCTATACCATCTCTCTAGGAGTACCCTTTTCACACAAGTCATGCTTTGTTTAGAATCAAAACACCGTATTCATTCATTTTGTTGCGAAAGACCCTTTTTATCCCTATGAAATTATTGTCTGCTGGTCTTGAAACAATCTCCCATGTTTGATTATTTTCAATTTGGTCAAGCTCTTTATTCATAGCTTGAACCCAATTCTTATCTCCAGCTGCTTCATCAAAAAATTTAGGTTCTACCTATGATAATTATGATTCTTGTTTTAGAGTCTTCATTCTCCTTGTCTTCAATGGTGCTGTATGACCATAAATTATGTTATTTCTGTCAATTTCATCTCTTATCACTGGTCTCTGAGCAGACACTAATTTATTATCATAATCTGAGTCTTATTCTAAATCAACCTCTGGAGTTGGATCATCTCCTTATGTTTTCATCTCTTCATCACTATCCTCCTAAGTATGATCATGTATTTTTTTAAGATTCTATTCATTCTCCACTATATTCACATCATGAATTTCAACTATCATTCATAGCCACTTATTGAAGCATTTATGTGCTTTGATTTTCATTGAGTAGCCAAGAAATATCCCTTCATCCCCACATGATTCAAACTTCCTATGTTTCTCCTTATTGATAATGAAACATTTACTTCTAAAGACTCAAAAGTACTCCAATGACGGATTCTTTCCATACCATAAATCATATAAAGTCTTCTCCTTTTTCAGACAAGGTAAATTTCTATTTGAAGTGTAGACTGCTATCATCATTGCTTATTTCCAAAATTTCTCTGGAAGGTCTTTCTCAATGATCATTTTTCTGACCATGTTGTTGGAAATCCAATTTCTTCTCTCAACTACTTTATTCTACTTTAGAGTTCTTACTGTTAAAACTTGACAACTTATCCCATGTTTCTTGAGATAATCCTATACTTTTCTATTTGTGAAATCTATTCAATTATCAGTTCGAATCGTCCAGATTTTCTAACCAAGCAACTTTTCACATTACCATTTATATCTTGTAATAAAAATAAACAATTCATATTTTTGGGTGATTATTGAAACCCACACCATTATTTTATAATCATCAATGAATAGAACATAATATCTCATCCCATCAATATCCCTTGGAAAAATCAGCCCACACAAATCACTATACACCAATTCAAGCAGTCTTATTGAATTTTTCTCCTTTGGCTTATATGTCTTTAGAATGATCTTCCCTTGTTTGTAGGAATCACACGTATGAGTAAAATCACATGATAATCTAGGGAGATTTAGAGTAGCATCATATTTCACCAGATCTTCCAAGGACATTTGGATTATGTGGCCAAGACGCTTATGCCATAACTTGTTTTCTTCATCCTTGGACAGAAAGAACATATATTCTTCTTCACTCACGAGGTAGAGATTCCCTTTTGTATGATTTCCTTGCAACACAACAACACCATCCTTTTACTTGATGATACATGATTTCTTGAAAAAACATATGGCATGACTTGAGTCACACAATTTATTGACACTAATAAAGTTGTGACTAATCCCTTCAACAACCCAGAAATCTTCTCATCTCATGTCTTTTCCTCAAAACTTGGATTTTCTTGAACCAATAATTTTTAGGCCCTCATCATTACCAAATCTTACGATTCCTTCTTTATCCTACTTGATTATGGTAACTAGATTCTTATTTCTCATCATATGGGAAGTGCATCCACTACTAATGATCAATATACCAGTGCGATCTGATGCCTTGAACATAATTTCTGTAACCACTACCTACTCAACCATTTTCTTTTTTACCAATGTCTTTGACTTTATACCCAATATATAATGATAATCTTGATCATTTTTTGTTATATGATGGACCAACTTCAACTTATAGAGTTTCAAATCGATTTGTAATTTTCATCTCTCTTGATGATACATTTGGTTGCTTATTTTGAACAAATTCAGTCTTGATCAACACATTTCTCTACATTGTTGATGTGTAATATCTTTCCATATGTCTGATTCCTTTACACCTAAAACAAAGACCATAAAATGGTGACCTAGAATATTGAGATCTGTACGAACACCTCTATCGGTCCGGTTAGCTTTGGTACCTCTTTTCTATGGAATATACATTTTGAGAGTGTCCCATATTACCACAACAATATAATCTTATGTGAGGTACATTCATATCTGGAAATAACACACCACTAGTTGTACCTTGGGTTCTATGAATCTTCTAATTATGCTTCATACAAAAATCAATCTTCAATATTAGAGTGGGTTCTTGTTTTCTGACTTGAATCGTAACAACTTTCTATTTTAGATCAAACCCCATACCAACTTTATCATTCAATGCTGATTATTGCTTGTATTCTTCTAGACCACTCTACTCAAATTTCATCTTCTCTATTTCCTGTATGATATTCTTTCCAGATATTGAACCGAGAGTTAATAGTTTCTCCTTATCTTTAATCTTTTGTTGCATATCGATGACTTCCTCTTCTATTTATTTGATACTTTTGATTTTATCTTTTCCAATTTCAGTCAAACTATCTATTTCTATTTTATTTTATTCAATTTTTAGTTTGTACTAAACCACCTTTTCTGAGATTTATGGCATTGAAGACCTCATATTTTCAATTTCTACATTCATCTTAGAATTATCTTCTTCCTGTTGCTACATATAGAGTTTGGAATCACAAACAACTCTGTTATATTTCTTTGTTTTGGCTCTCAAAATATCTATCTCTTCACTGAAAGCTTCTAATTCAGCCCAAAGAACAACTCTTCCTTCAATTTCTCCTTCTTCATTGTCACTTTATTCTCTTGTTAAAGAATTTCAGAAAACTTCCACCAAAGCATCTACTTTATGATCCTTGCAGTCCTCCAACTCTTCGGCCTCATATTTTTATGAACATTCATCCTCTTTTGAAAGAAGATTATTCTTTTTAAAGAACTTTCTCTTAGTACTTATCCTAACTTTATCATTAGATGAATACTTATTTTGGGGGAATTTCATCATTTTATTTATTATCATCATAAAAATTATTAGAACACTTTACCGAAAAATGCCCAATCTTTCCGCATCAAAAGCATGCAAATGGAAGTTTACCTTTGAACTTTCCTTTTCCCCTTTGCATATTTGAGGAGAGAAATGGCATGAAATCATCCATATTGTCCTCTTTAGGACTATCTTCAATAGATAGATTTTTCATGCCCTTGAATGCCACTTATTTGGACTTCCTCTTTTCTACTACATTTTTATCATCATTTTTCACTTCATATGCTACAAGGGTACTATTTAGGTTATCCAGTGTCAACACTTTTGGGTATTTTTATTCCAATACTGAAACTTTCAGGTTGAACCACGGTGAAAGTTTCCTCAAGAAACATTTCACAATCTTTATATCTTTAATGACTTCTCTAAGACCCCACATGTCTTCAAAAATAACATTTACCCTATCAAAGAATGAATCAACAGTCTCATTGGGGTTCATTCTAAGATACTCATACTTATTCCACAAAACCTACAACTTTTCTTCTTGGACTTTTGTGTCACCCTCATAAATGTTCAATATTTTTCCCACATAACATGTAATGTTTTACATGACATCATCTTTGTATAATATTCATTTTATAGGGATTCCCATAAATAATTGATCCCTTTAGCATTAACATCTAATTCCCTTCTTTCAACTTCTGATAAAGCACCACTATTGATGTTAGCTGATATTCCATGCATAGCTACTGTGAAGACAACCATTCCTAATGATTGAAAGTAATGATGCATCCGATTCTTCCATAGTTGAAAATTATTTCCATCAAAGATTGTAATTATTTTATGAAAGTCCACATCCATTTATTCTTCTGAGAGAGAACCAATGACTTTAACCCTTTCTCTATGATACTAATTGTTAGGTTCACTAGGTCAAATACCCTGAGGGGGGGGGGGGGTGAATCAGGGTATGAGAGATTAAAATTTATTCCCCTTTAGATATTGTTTCTTTGTTAAACAAATATCTTGTAACATCCCAAGAAAATAAAGAATATGACATTTTCATATTTATTAATATTTTTTAATTAAATATTAATTTTATTTTAAAGGGAATTCTATATTAAATGGCATACCTGACATGCAACAACGCGTTTCTTTGAAATCTTACGTTGCACACTAATAATATAATATTATTATTTTAAATGGTAGTTAACACCTAGCTATTGTATTGAAGGGAATTAATAGAATTAACTTAAATATGATAATATATGTTTGTTAATTTTTTTTACATTCATCCAATAAAATCCAGAGCCTTAAAATGTAAATGAATCTAATTTTAAGCTTAATTTACTTTAAAAGGGCGATTAACCGCATTTTGATGGAAAAACCTTTTTAAATCTAGTTTTTGTCACTTTTACATATTATATTTGACAAAATAATTTTCATCTTTATAATTAGGAAATATAAATTTACTTTGGATGAAATTTTGATATTTTTCTGATAATGCTCATTTTTAATGAATAGTGAAAAAAATGTTGTATTTTAATTCAAAACCGCCTTTTAATTTAATTTATTTATATGATTATATTATCTATTTAATTGGTTTTAAAGTGTAAATATATTATATTTTTACCATTTAACCCAATTTTGGACATTTATAGTAATTTCACATTGAAATTGGATATTAACAAGTATCAATCTTTTGATGGTTGTTATTTCCTAAAAACACACTTTTTGTTTTGAAGATGAGAATTAATTATAAAATTAATTAATGAAACTTATATGTTTTTAAATTGGTAAAATAGAAATCATTTTTGAATTTGTAATATCAAATTTATCTTAGAGTGATGTTTTGGAATTTTTTTGAAAACCTTCAATTTTTAATGAATAGTGAAACCACTAAGTAGTAGTTAAAAAACTGACTTTTTCATTTAATGAAAGTTTACCGCTTCTGTGAATTGAATTTAAAAAATCAAACATACATGGTTGTAATTAGTAAGTAAAATGTGGTTCAATGGGATGAAAATAATTTTTTGCGAATAGTAACTTCTGACTTTTATTAACCACGATTAAAGGTAATTAGGGTAATTTAAGGTAAAAATAATGTTATAACAATAAAAAATTACCTTGACACTTGTTCTAACATTATTATATGAGTAATGGACGACCAAGTAAATCAATGGGACAATTATGGGACCCCATGGAGCCACTTGGGTAAGATAATGACATTAATAACTTTTTATTTAAAGTAAAAATAAAAATGTCATAAACATGTACTTTTTTACTAATTTTTTTTTACATGGGGTTATATAAGTTATATTTCTGAATATATATATATTAATTGGAAAGCTAAAAATATTTCATACATCATGGTATTTTTTTTATAATTTTTAGACATCAAATAAATAAAATTATTTATGACACAATGATGGTGCAATGTTTACGTCATTAATGGATGATTTAAATAAATAAGAAGATAAAAATTAAAAAAATATCCAAAACTTGTTCAATTAATATTGGATGATTTTATTTCGAACATGGGACACCTTATCCTATACTGTAATTATTTTTGGATCTTTAGAAATCGAAAATCATTAAATAATAAAATAACATTTTCAAACTTTCAAAAAGAGTCCATCCTCTCTCTTATAAAAATCCCTCACTTCCTACCAATTTCTCACACTTCTCAAGACCTTGGATAATCCAAACTCTGCTCCAATAATCTCCCAATATACCTCTCTTCATCCTAGAATCCTTACCTTATACATAAATCACTTCAAGAAACCCTTTTGGTTCAAACCAAAGGGAGTTACTTGATTTAAAGGTAACGTCCTTTCTTAAGTTCTTTTGTTTTATTTTACTTCTCCAACAACCTAAGCTTTTCTTATTACTTTATTTTATAACAAAACCAGTATCCTAACTATAAAATTATTTTTTTATCAGAATTATTCAAGCTACACTTACACACACATCCATCTAATGGGTAAAGAACATACTGTTTCAGTGGACGGTGAACTGCTGCCTCACGAAACGATGATTGTTCATTTATATCCTACCGCCTCTCATGGTGGACATTATGATGGAAATGTATCTATATATGATATATTTTTTCTTTATGCTTCTGTATTTTCCTTTTTTATATCATACCTTTATGGTTTCCATAATGGGTAAACGCGATAATTTCAACAGAGGGAGTGCGGACTACCGCCCCCTCAAAGTGATATGACTTGTTCATGCCATACATAGAATGGATAAAGGATAGAATTTATGAACTTATGAAACATATATGACATAAATATTATAATTAAATTATAATATACTTATGAATCACTATGTTTTCATTCCATTAAAATATGAAATAGAAATGAAAGTAGCGTTCATCCGTACGTACGGCTTACCATCTCCATGAATGGTGCATTTCATTTCTTATCTCCAAATGTTATGTAATATTATAAATAAATATAAATACTGGATATATATGATATATATTACATCAAAATGATTAATATAATTCTGAAGATAATGTAATTTTTTCAACATGGGCAATTTATAGTTATAACAAGTTCATTTTTTACTCAAGTTCCGAACATTGAAAAAATGTCCGATATGAGCTCAAATAATTAACTAATTGTTATATAAAGGTAAAAAGTAATATAAAAGGAATAATAAAATTTAAAAATATTCTTAATCAAGTATAAACTAACTTAAGTTTATTATTCAGGAAGAACAAGGAACATATGAGCGAGTAAAGTCGGACAACGAGGTAAGGGGTTTCTTATCTCACTTTTAATTCTGTGGGATTTCCATTTTTCACCACTAATTTATTGCATGAAGTGTATTGTGTACTACCATTGGATATATATTTTAAGTATTATCTTTATATTCATGGTATTATGTTATTCTTTTGGTGGTTAGTAATTTTTGTTCTTACGATTCGATTGAATACAACGTGGTAAGGGATTTTCATCTCACTTCTTATTCCTGTGAGATTCATGGTATATTTTCAACTATTTACTTTTGTTTGGTGTATGTACTGCCCATGATTGTACTATTTGTGTAATATAATATAATTTATGTGTATTTACATATTCATTATATGATCTTTATTTCATGGGGTGAACATTTCAAAAGTTACCAAATTGGTAAGGGAATCTTTCACCCTCCTCTTTTAAGCCATGACTTCCTTTATGTCGTGTCTTCTAGTTTACATATATTTACATTGAGGGAATGTTATTATATGTTCTCATTACTATACGTTTCTTGTATAATTGTTGAGTGACCCTTTTCCGGTCTCATCAATTTTTTTTCTGAACTTTTAAGTGACGTTGTTAGGCTGCCGAATTTTTCGTAAAAGAAATCGCATCTTCTTTTTTCTTTCATGTTTCATTTTCATGTGGTATGTCATTAAAATACCCATATCATGATCTTATTATGTACCAATAATTTAAAATTAATTATTTATGCATGTGTGACTCTTTTCTCATCTCTTTTAAATGTTTTCTAAAACCCTGTTATATAGCTGTTATGCTGCAGAAATTTCGCCTCAAAATTTCTCCCTCTTTCTCTCCAGAAATTCTCTTGTTTTATTTATGTGAATACCCAGACCTATTTAGTTTCAATGGGTGTTCATAAATATATAAATACGATATATTTTATTCTATAACTGATATACATATAACCCTCACTCCCTTTCCATGGGTTATAAATGACATAATGATCTTATTTTTAAGATCTTTTAAAACATCCTGATCTTGAAATGAAACCCATTTCTTTTATTCTCCCTGGGTTATTTATAAAATGTTTGATTATGATATATGTGGATCACATGAAAGTAAAGGAATATTAAGGGTGAACCCTGATAGCACTCTAATTCATTGGGTAAATAATTAATCTCTAGAGATGAAAAGTTTAACGATACCTTGGTGAATAACCTTGGTAATTTTTATGACACCTTGGGGATGGACCTTGGTGATATGTTCATGAATATCTAAATTAAATGTTTTAACCACATATTAAAGTTATGATTAAATTTATTTGTATTGTGATATTACTATTATTCCATTTCTCATGACTTTATGATTTATATCATGTTCTTATTAATATTGCTCAAGATCCCATGTCAACTATTTCACTTGTTTTCCTTACTGAGCCTTATGCTCACCCTTTCCTTTGATTGTATGTATCTAGGTTATGAGATGAAGTAATTGTACATAGGATGAAATTTTCAAGAATATTTTCAACGGTATTTAAAGGAGTGTTTAATTTTTAATGTTTATATTCATGATTTCCAAGACGTTAGACTTTAAAGATCCTCTATTTGTAAAATGTAATGAAAAGTTATTAATTAAAATGGAAGGATTCCATAGTTGGTATAAATGGATAGTTTAGTTATTTATGAAAATTAGGATATGAAATATTTAGGAATAAACCTATATAAAATCTTAAATATAGGAAAACTTCCCGGAATTTTGGTGAGTATAGAGTAAGTAGTTTATCATGAAAATACACCCCTGTCTAGATACGAGCAGAACTATCTTAATGTGTTGGGATGAAAATGAAAGGTACAGGAAAACATTTAAGGTTAAAACATGTTAGGGTTATTTTTGAGTTTTATAAAAAAACAAAACGCATACTGCATGACAACCCGTCACGTCGTACAAAGTTGTGGGAATCAAACCCACAACCAAAGTGCGATTGAGTTTTATCGCCTACCACTGGCCTACGTGAAGTCCCTCATCAGTATGAGTTATTCTTTTTAGTTAAATGATTTTACATATCCCGAATAAGTTGATTTTGGGAACTTATGTTTTATTAAATTCATATAATTAGTATAGGAAAATGATTTGGTGATTAAATGATAAAGGTTATTTTGGAAGATGTTTTATCTTTTGGAATACTATATGCCTAAGGAAAATAAAATACTACATGATTTCATTTGTGGAAGAATGGTTGAAATATTTTATTTTGTAAGAATATATGTATTTATTATGGACATATGGTGATTTGGGTTATTTTTGGAAAATGATTAACCAAGCATAGAGAATATGTGATTAGGTTAATTACACTTCAGTATGTGACTTTTAGAGTAATTGATGTTATTTGGAGAAAAATGTTAAGATTTATTGTGGAATAATATGTGATTAAATCCTTCTATGTTTTGGGTTTCAATCTTATTTTGGACTATTTTGAATAATTTTAAGGACTATTGTGTATTTAATGGTCTTTCTTGAAATTTGGGTACTATTTGTTGAATTTTGGAGATTAATAGTAGTATTTCTTTTTATGAAAGATTATCCTTTTTGGGGATTATATTATCTCGTACTAACCATATTTTTTTTAGTTGATGTCTATAGACAAGGGAAATATATAGTTCTTCTTTTGTGAATTATTTGATTCTCTAGAAGATGATTCTTTAGCTTTTGATGCGACCAAGTCTTTTTGAATGGTCATTGTTTGGATAAAATATTAGTTTTGGTAGAAACTTATTAAAGGATGAAACTATATTGAAGGTAAGTATATTTCCTTATGTTTTTATTGTATGTATTAAATTAATTCCTAAAAATTATGAAAAGGAATGTAAAAAAATGCTGTTGGTTTATGTTTCCTACTGGGTAATCAAAGAGCGTTTACACACATCATAATATTGTGATTTTTTTGTGGTCAATTTTCCCTTAATCATGTTTTCTATCACTCTCCATCAGAACTTGACCATTTGTTTTCTCTTCCATATCCAAGTTTTCTTACATGGAATCCTTGTATGAGTTAACTTGGGTGACCTTTGTACTTCTCTTTCTTTCTTTTAAAGTGATAGTTTTACTGACTATTTTTCTGTTGTGCGACTTTCAATGAAGTTTCCAAGCCTAATTTTAAAATTGCAAGGATGTAATTTTTAAAATGGGGGAAGAATGTAATATCCCAAGAAAATAAAGAATATGACATTTTCATATTTATTAATATTTTTTAATTAACTATTAATTTTATTTTAAAGGGGATTCTATATTCAATGGCGTACCTGACAAGCGAGAACAAGTTTCTTTGAAATCTTACATTGCACACTAATAATATAATAATATTATTTTAAATGGTACTTAACACATTGCCATTGTATTTGAAGGAATTAATATAACTAACTTAAATATGATAATATATGTTTGTTAAATGTTTTTACAAACATCCAATAAAAGCCTTAGGATTAAAATGTAAATGAATATAATTTTAAGCATAATTTACTTTAAAAGGGCGATTTACCGCCTTTTGATGGAAAACCATTTTTAAATCTAGTTTTTGTCATTTTTACATATTATATTTGACAAAATAATTTTCATCTTTATAATTGGGACATAAAAATTTACTTTGGATGAAATTTTGATATTTTTCTGATAAGGTTCATTTTTAATGAATAGTGAAAAAATGATGTATTTTAATTCAAAACCGCATTTTAATCTAATTTATTTATATGGTTAGATTATCTATTTAATTGGTTTTAAAGTGTAAATATATTATATTTTTACCATTTAACCCAATGTTAGAAATTTTAAGTAATTTCACTTTGAAATTGGACATCAACAAGTATCAATCTTTTAGTGGTTATTATTTCTTAAAAACACGCTTTTTGTTTTGAAGACATGAATTAATTACAAAATTAATTAATACAACTTCTATGTTTTTAATTTTGTAAAATAGACATAATTTTTGAATTTGGAATATCAAATTTATCTTACAGTGAGTTTTTGGAATTTTTCTGAAAAACTTCAATTTTTGATGAATAGTGAAACCACTAAGTAGTAGTTAAAAAACTGACTTTTTCACTTAAAAATGAAATTTTACCGCTTCTGTGAATTGAATTTCAAAAATCCAACATACATGGTTTTCATTAGCAAGTAAAATGTGGTTCAATGGGATAGAAATAAGTTTTTGTGAATAGTTACTCTTGACTTTTATTAACCATGACTAAAGGTAATTAGGGTAATTTAAGGTAAAAATAATGTTATAACAATAAAAATTACCTTTAAATTTGTTATAACCATATTGGATGAGTAATGGCCGACCAAAAAAATCTATGGGTCAATTTTGGGACCCCATGGAGCCACTTGGGTAAGATAATGACATTAATAACTTTTTATTTAAAGTAAAAATAAAAACTTCATAAACATGTATTGTTTTACTAAAACATTTTTTACATGGGGTTATATAAGCTATCTATATGACTATATATGTTAATTGGAAATATAAAAATATTTCCTACATCATGGTATTTTTTTATAATTTTTAGACATCAAATAAATAAAATTATTTATGACACAATGATGATGCAGTGTTTACATCATTAATGGATGATTTAAATAAATAAGAATATAAAAAGTAAAAAAATATCCAAACCTTTTACAATTATTATTGGATGATTTTATTTTGAACATGGGCCACCTTATCTTTTACTTTAATGATTTTTGGACCTTTATAAACCGAAAATAATTATATAATAAAATAACATTTTCAAACTTTCCAAAAGAGACCAACCTCTCCCTTATAAAAAGCCCTCACTTACTACCCATTTATCACACTTCTCATTCCATTAGATCATCCAAAATTTTCTCCAATAATCTCCTAAGACACCTCTCTTCATCCTAGAAGCCTTATCTTAGGCATAAAGTACTTCAAGAAACCCTTTTGGTTCAAACCAATGGGAGTTACCCAATTTCAAGGTAACGTCTTCTCTTAAGTTATTTTGTTTTATTTTACTTCTCCAACCCCTAAACTATTTTTATTACTTTATTTTATAAAAACAATAGTATACTCAATATAAAATGATGTGGTTATGAGAAGTATTCAAGATACACTTACACAAACCTCTATTTAATGGGTAAAGAATATTGTGTTTCAGTGGATGGCGAACTACTGCCTCACGGAACGATGATTGTTCAATTATCTGTTACCGCCTCTCATATTGGCCATTATGATGACACTGTATCTATATATGATATATATTATATTTTTGTTTTCTTTATTCTTCTGTATTTTTTTATATAATACCTTTATGGTTCCCATAATGGGTAAATGTGATAATTTCATTAGAGGAAGTTCGGACTATCGCCCCTCCAAGTGTTATGACTCGTTCATGCCATACGTGGAACATATAAAGGATAGAATTTATGAAATTATGTAACATATATGACATAAATATTATACATAAATTATAATATAATTATGAATCACTATGTTTTCATTCCATTAAAATATGAAATAGAAATGAAAGTAGCGTTCATCCGTATGTACGACTTACCGTCTCCATGAACGGTGCATTTCATTTCTTTTCTCCAAATGTTATGTACTGTTATAAATAAATATATATACAGGTTATATATGATATATATGACATATAAATGATTAATATCATTCTTTAGATAATGGAATTTTGACCACATGGACAATTTATAATTATAACAAGTTTATTTTTGACTCAAGTTCCGAACATTGACAAAATGTCCGATATGAGCTCAAATAATTAACTAATGGTTATAGCAAGGTAATAAGTAATATAAAAGGAATAATAAAATTGAAAAATATTCTTAATAAAGTAGAAATAAACTTAAGTTTATTATTCAGGAATACCAAGGAACATATGAGCGAGTCAAGTCGGACAACGAGGTAAGGGGTTTCTTATCTCACTTTTAATTCTGTGGGATTTCCATTGTTCACCACTAATTTATTTCATGCGGTGTATTGTGTACTGAAATTGGATATATATTATCATGATTATATTTATGTTCGTGGTATTCTATTATTATTTTGGTGGTTAGCAATTTTTGGTCATACGATTCGATTGAATACAACGTGGTAATGGATTTTCATCTCACCTCTTATTCGTGTGAGATTCATGGAATATTTGCCAATATTTACTTTTGCCTGGTTTATGTACTAACCATGATTGTACTATTTGTGTAATATACTTTAATTTATGGTTATTTTTATATTCATTATATGATCCTTCTTTCATGGGGTGTACATTTTAAAAGTTACCAAATCAGTAAGGGAATCTTTCACCCTCCTCTTTTAAGCCATGACTTCCTTTATGTTGTGTCTTCTAGTTTCTATATCTTTACATTGAGGGTATGTTATTATATGTTATAATTAATTTAAATTTAATTTCTAATTTTTTAGAGTCCCCTTTCCACTCTCATAAATTTGTTTTCATAACTTTTAAGTGATGCCGTTAGGCTACCGAATTTCTCGTAAAAGAAATCACATCTTCTTTTTTCTTTTATGTTTCCTTTTCATGTGGTATTTCATTAAAATACCCATAACATGATCTTATTATGTACCCATACTGTAAAATGAATTATTTATGAGTGTGTGACTCTTTTCCCCTCTCTTTTCAATGTTTTCTAAAACCATGTTATATAGTCGTTATGTTGCAGAAATTTCACCTCAAAATTTCTACGTCTTTCTCTCTAGAAATTCTATTTATTTTATTTATGTGAATAACCATACCTATTTAGTTTCAATGGGTATTCATAAATATATAAACATTATATATTTTATTCTTTAATTGACATACATATAACCCTCACTCCCTTTCCATGGGTTATAAATGACATAATGATCTTATTTTTAATATATTTTAAAACGTCATGATCTTGAAATGAAACCCATTTCTTTTATTCTCCATGGGTTATTTATGAAATTTTTGATTATGATCTATGTGGATAACATGAAAGTAAAGAAATATTAAGGGTGCACCCAAATAGTGCTCCAATGAATTGGGTAAAGACTTAATCTCTAGAGATAACAAGTTTCACGATACCTTGGCGAATAACCTTGGTAATTTTTATGACACCTTGGGGATGAACCTTGGTGATATGTTCATGAATGTCTAAATGAAATGTTGTATCCACATATTAAAGTTATGATTCAAGTTATTTTTATTATGATATTACCATTCTTATATTTATCATGACTTTATGATTTATATCATGTTCTTATTAATATTACTCAAGATCACATGTCAACTGTTTCACTTGTTTTCCTTACTGAGCCTTATGCTCACCCTTTCATATGATTGTATGTCTCCAGGTTATGAGATACAATAATTTTACATAGGATGAAATTTTCAAAAATATTTTCAAGGAGATTTAAAGGAGTGTTTAAATTTTTATGTTTTTATTCATGATTTCTAAGACATTAGTCTTTAAGGATCCTTTGTTTGTAAAATGTAATGAAAAGTTATGAATTAAAATAACAGGATGCCATAGTTGGTATCAAAGGATAGTTTAGTTATTTATGGAAGTGATGATATTAAAAATTTAGGAATAACCCTAAAGAAAAGTTTAAATATAGGAAAACTTCCTGGTATTTTGGTGAGTATGGAGTAAGTGGTTTATCAAGAAAATACATCCCTGTCTGGATACGAGCAGAACTATCTTAATAGGTTGGGATGAAAATGAAAGGTATAAGAAAACCTTTAAGGTTAAAACATGTTAGGGTTATTTTTGAGTTTTATAAAAAGGACAATGCACAGACCGTATGACAACCCGTCGCATTAGACAAAGCTGTGGGAATCGAACCCAAAACCAAAGTGCGATTGGGTTTTATCGCCTACCATTGGCCTACGTGAAGTCCCTGGTTAGTATGAGTTATTATTTTTAGTTAAATTATTTTATGGATCAAGAATAAGTTGATTTTGGGAACTTTTGTTTTATCAAATGGATATCCTTAGTATAGGAAAATGATTTGATGATTAAATGTTAAAGGTTATTTTGGAAGATGCTTTCTCTTTTAGAATACTATATGCCTAAGGAAAATAAAATATTACAGGATTTAATTTGTGGAGGAATGGTTGTAATTTTTTATTTTGTAAGAATATATGTATTTATTGTGGACATATGGTGATTTGGGTTATTTCTAGAAAATTATTAACCTAGCATAGAGAATATGTGATTAGGTTAATTACACTTTAGTATGAGACTTTAAGAGTAGTTGATGTTATTTAGAGATAAATGTTAAGATTTATTGTGGAATACTATATGATTAAATCCTTCTGAGTTTTGGGTTTCATCTTAGTTTGGATTATTTTGAAGAATCTTAAGGACTATTGTGTATTTAATGGCCTTTCTTGAACTTTGAGTACTATTTATTGAATTTTGGTGAATAATAGTTGTATTTCTTTTCTAAAGGATTATCCTTTTTGGGGATTATATGATCTCATACTAACCATTCCTATTTTAGTTGATGCATAAAGACAAGGGAAATATATAGTTCTTCTTTTGTGGATTATGTGATTCTCTAGAAGATTATTCTTTTTCTTTTTATGTGACCAAGTCTTTTTGAATGCTCATTGTTTGGAGAAAATATTAGTTTTGGTAGAAACTTATTAAAGGATGAAACTCTATTGAAGGTAAGTATATTTCCTTATGTTTTTATTCTATGTAGTAAATTAATTCCTCAAAATTAAGAAAAAGAACATAAGACAAAAACATTGTTGGTTTACGTTTCCTACTGGGTAATCAAAGACTGTTTACACACATCATAATCTTGTGATTTTCTTGTGGTTAAATTTCTCCTAATCATGTTTTCTATCACTCTCCATCAGAACTTGACCGTTTGTTTTCTCTTCCATATCCATGTTTTCCTACATGAAATCATAGTATGGGTTAACTCAAGTGACCTTTGTACTTATCTTTATTTCTTTTAAAGTGATAGTTTTACTGACTCTTTTTCCGATGTGGGACTTTCAATGAAGTTTTCAAGCCCAATTTTAAAATTGCGAGGACACAGTTTTTAAAGGGGGGAAGAATGTAACATCTAAGAAAATAAAGAATATGAAATTTTCATATTTATTAATATTTTTTAATTAAATATTAATCTTATTTTAAAGGGGATTCTATATTCAATTACGTACCTGACATGCAACAACGAGTTTCTTTGAAATCTTACGTTGCACACTAATAATATAATATTATTATTTTAAATGGTACTTAACACCTAGCCATTGTATTGACAGGAATTAATATAAATAACTTAAATATGATAATATATGTTTTTTAAATGTTTTTACATTCATCCAATAAAGTTAGAGGCTTAAAATGTAAATGAATCTAATTTTAAGCATAATTTACTTTAAAAGGGTGATTTACCGCCTTTTGATGGAAAAACCTTTTTTAAATCTAGTTTTTTTCACTTTTACATATTATATTTGACAAAATAATATTCATCTTTAGAATTGGGACATCAAAATTTACTTTGGATGAAATTTTTATATTTTTCTAATAATGTTCATTTTTAATGAATAGTGAAAAAATGCGATATTTTAATTCAAAACTGCCTTTTAATCTAATTTATTTATATGGTTAGATTATCTTTTTAATTGGTTTTAAAGTTTAAATATATTATATTTTTACTAATTAACCCAATGTTGTCCATTGGAAGTAATTTCATTTTGAAATTGGACTTTAACAAGTATCAATATTTTGATGGTTATTATTTCTTAAAAACACTCTTTTTTTGAAGATGGGAATTAATTAAAAAATTAATTAATGAAAAATATATGTTTCGAATTTGGTAACATATACATCATTTTTGAATTCAGAATATCAAATTTATCTTAGAGTGGATTTTTGTAATTTTTCTTAAAACCTTCAATTTTTGATGAATAGTGAAACCATTAAGTAGTAGTTAAAAAACTAACTTTTTCACTTCAATGAAATTTTACCGCTTCTGTGAATTTAATTTCAAAAATCCAACATACATGGTTGTAATTATTAAGTAAAATGTTGTTCAATGGGATGAAAATAATTTTTGGGGAATAGTAACTTTTGACTTTTATTAACCACAATTAAATGTAATTAGGGTAATTTAAGGTAAAAATAATGTTATAACAATAAAAAATTACCTTAACACTTGTTTTAAGATTATCAGATGAGTCATGGATGACCAATAAAATATATGGGTCAATTTTGGGACCCCATGGAGCCACTTGGGTAAGATAATGACATTAATAACTTTTTCTTTAAAGTAAATATAAAAATGTCATAAACATGTATTTTTTTACAAAAACAATTTTTACATGGGGTTATATAAGTTATATTTTCGACTATAGATATTAATTGGAAATCTAAAAATATTTCCTACATCGTGATATTTTTTTTATAATTTTTAGACATCAAATAAATAAAATTATTTATGACACAATGATGATGATGTGTTTACGTCATTAATGGATGATTTAAATAAATAAGAAGATAAAAATTAAAAAAATATCTAAAACTAGTCCAATTATTATTGGATGATTTTATTTCAGACATGGGCTACATTATATTAGACTTTAATGATTTTTGGACCTTTAGAAACCAAAAATCATTATATAATAAAATAACATTTTCAAACTTTTCAAAAGAGACCCTCCCCTCCCTTATAAAAACCCCTCACATACTACCCATTTATCACACTTATCAAGCCCTTGACTCATCCAAAATCAACTCCAATAATATACCAAGATCCCTATATTCATCCTAGAAGCCTCAACTTAGGTATAAAGCACTTCAAGAAACCCTTTTGGTTCAAACCAAAGGGAGTTACCCGATTTAAAGGTAACGTCTTCTCTTAAGTTATTTTGTTTTGTTTTACTTATACAACCCCCTAAACTCTTTTTATTAATTTATTTTATAAAAAAAACAGTATTTTATATATAAAAGGAAATTTTTATGAGAATTATTCAAGATAAACTTACAAACACCTCCATCTAATGGGTAAAGAACATGCTGTTTCAGTGGACTGCGAAATACTGCCTCACAAAACAATGATTGTTAAATTATCTCCTACCACCTCTCATGGTGGCCATTTTGATGGAACTGTATCTATATATGATATATATGATATTTATGTTTTCTTTATGCTTCTGTATTTTCCTTTTTATAGCATACCTTTATGGTTCCCATAATTGGTAAACGTGATAATTTCATTAGAGGAAGTGCGGACTACCTCCCCCTCAAAGTGATATGGCTCGTTCATACCATACGTGGAACTTATAAAGGATAGAATTTATAAACTTATGTAACATATATGACATAAATATTATACTAAAATTATAATATACTTATGAATCACAATGTTTTCATTCCATTAAAATATTAAATAGAAATGAAGGTAGCGTTCATGCGTATGTATGACTTACCGTCTCCATGAACGGTGCATTTCAGTTCTTATCTCCAAATGTTATGTACTATTATAAATAAAAATATATACTAGATATATATGTTATATATGACATCTAAATGATGAATATCATTATGGAGATAATGGAATTTTTACCACATGGACAATTTATAATTATAGCAAGTTCATTTTTGACTCAAGTTCCAAACATTGACAAAATGTCCGATATGAGCTCAAATAATTAACTAATTATTATAGCAAGGTAATAAGTAATATAAAAGGAATAATAAAATTTAAAAATATTCTTAATCAAGTATAAAGTAAATTATTTTTATTATTCAGGAAGAACAAGGAACATATGAGTGAGTCAAGTCAGACAACGAGGTAAGGGGTTTCTTATCTCACTTTTAAATCTGCGGGATTTACATTGTTCACCACTAATTTATTTCATGTGGTGTATTGTGTACTACCATTGTATATATTTTATCAGGATTATATTTATATTCATGGTATTCTATTATTCTTTTGGTGGTTAGTAATTTTTGGTCGTACGATTCGATTGAATACAACGTGGTAAAAGATTTTCATCTCACTTCTTATTCCTATGAGATTCATGGTATATTTGCCACTATTTCCTTTTGTGTTGTGTATTTACTGCCCATGATTGTACTCTTTGTGTAAAATAATTTAATTTATTGGTATTTACATATTCATTATATGATCCTTCTTTCATGGGGTGTACGTTTTGAAAGTTACCAAATCGGTAAGGGAATCTTTCACCCTCGTCTTTTAAGCCATGACTTCCTTTATGTGGTGTCTTTTAATTACAATTTCATTTATAATTATTTAGAGACCCCTTTCCGATCTCATAAAATTGTTTTCTGAACTTTTAAGTGATGCCGTTAGGCTGCCGAATTTCTCGTAAAAGAAACCGCATCTTCTCTTTTATTTCATGTTTCCTTTTCATGTGGTATATCATTAAAATACCCATACCATGATCATATTCTGTACCCATTATGTAAAATAAATTATTTATGAGTGTGTTACTCTTTTCCTCTCTCTTTTAAATGTTTTCTAAAACCATGTTATATAGCCGTTATGCTGCATAAATTTCACCTCAAAATTTCCACCTCTTTCTCTCCAGAAATTCTCTTGTTTTATTTATGTGAATACCTAGACCTATTTAATTTCAATGGGTGTTCATAAATATATAAATATGATATATTTTATTCTTGAATTGACATATATATAACTATCACTCCCTTTCCATGGGTTATAAATGACATAATGATCTTATTTTTAAGAACTTTTAAAACGTCATGATCTTGAAATGAAACCCGTTTATTTTATTCTCCATGGGTTATTTATGAAATGTTTGATTATAATCTATGTGGATCACATGAAAGTAAATACATATTAAGGGTTCAACCTGATAGCGCTCTAATGCATTGGGTAAACAATTAATCTCTAGAGATGACAAGTTTCACGATACCATGGTGAATAACCTTGGTAATTTTTATGACACCTTGGGGATGGACCATGGTGATATGTTCATGAATGTATAAATAAAATGTTGTAGCCACATATTAAAGTTATGATTCAATTTATTTTTATTATGATATTACTATTATTCCATTTCTCATGACTTTATGATTTATATCATGTTCTTATTAATATTTCTCAAGATCACATGTCAACTGTTTCACTTGTTTTCCTTACTGAGCCTTATGCTCACCCTTTACTTTGATTGTATGTCTACAGGTTATAAGATGTAGTAATTGTAAATAGGATAAACTTTTCAAGAATATTTTCAAGGGGATTTAAATGGGTGTTTATGTTTTCATGTTTTTTTCCTGATTTCCAAGACACTAGACTTTAAAGATCCTCTGTTTGTAAAATGTAATGAATAGTTATGAATTAAAATGGCGGGATGCCATAACTCTATTCTATATCATTCCCGTTGAAAATTATGAATAGAATTTAAATCATACATAAGACACAATTTTTTTTTACTTGGTTCACCCTCACTGGGCTATATCCAAGGAGCATACAATGATGGTGTGCTGATGTACCAAATTCACTAAGGTTCACTGCTAATAATGAGTAAAAGGTTTGGGATAGATCTTTATGACTATGATATCTAACTTTAAAAGGTTTAGGGTCTGGTCACTACATTATCAAGGGTCACTCCCTATACCTCCCTCTCTGGCTCACTGCTAGTGGAAAAGTCACTATATTCCTCTTCCTTCGCTCACTGCTCTTAGAAAGGAATCCCCCCACAATTTATAGACTTATAGGTTGAACACAGTTTATGGACATGTAGGTCCTTTAATTTGCATGAATTCTTACATCATCAACTTTAGGTAGATGCTCTGTTGAAGTCCCTTTTTCAACCGTAGTTGAAATACATGTTTCTTCATACTATAAGGTAATGGAAATTACTTTCACAAACTGATTCAAATCTTTTACAAGCTTCCTAGTGGGTTCCGTAAACCACCTACTCCTCCCGCATACTGTGTAGTGAGTTTTCTACATGGAATTCCTCTTTTACGTACCACTGCCTATTCTGAAAACTTCCCTCTACCTACATACTACATGTTCCTTCACTATCGCGTACTGACTACGAACCACCCTCTATCAGTGAACTGTTCTATGTTTGAGGAATACCTTCTCTTACTATGTCTTCCTCATCTGTGAACCACTTATCCTTTCTAGACTCCCCCATGAACCACATATTCTTTCTCTACATACCTCAACCTTTGTGGGATATAGTTTCACATAAAAACCTTCGGTGGAATTTCTTCCACACGAACCACTTTCAGACATAGACGGATTCTCAAAGCAAAGATATGATCTCTAATGATATTCAATATCTTCTCAAATTGGTGGGATTATATCTCATTATATAGGCAAGTATATCCTCTTAATCTGCTAAATAGAGATTTACCAAATCTTTGATTTAACACCACCTTCACCGCATACCGCTTATCCTACTACGGACCGCAAACCATCCTTGACACATTTTTTCGTACATGGTCCATATACTGCATCTCTTCCTACGTGGAAGACCATTCCATAAATCTCTATTCCTCCTACATACCATATTACCTTTTCTGTGAACCATTCTGCATACCATTTCCACTCCTCTGTAAACCGTTTCTGATGCTTGGTATGCGATCGCGAACCGTTCCTGGACATGGTATGTTGACCATGTTCCGAGGTACGCGGTTCCCTTATTTTGCCGATTTCTTCACATTTCTTCACACCATTTACTCCTATGATAAAAAACATCCTTTCCAAACATAAAACTCCTGATTTTGAGGCCCAAAAATTTAGCAAACACTGGGAAATTAAGCCACCTTAAAAATCTGCTTTTGGAAAACACCATCCATACTCATTCACAGTCATCAATCTTTGTCAACAAACACAATCACACCCAAAACATACCAAGAGTATTCCTTGAGGTATTTTTTCATAACAGATACCATATCTACTCTTCATTCTCACAACATGAGAATATGAAACCCAATAAAAAGTGATCCAAATTTTTAAGGGGATCCAAAACCCATTACATCTGATTTTTTTACACCTAGAGTCACAACAAAATTGTCCCACATTTTTATACTAGGAGGCACACCATGAATAATCCTACTATTTTCTAACCTCAAGGAATAATCCAAAACATAATTTTTTTTATTTAGAGGTACAACCTAAGAACTAACTTTTAATGGGTAGTATAACCCAACACCAAATCCCTATTTTTGAACGTAAAAGTATAAACCAAAAACAACTCAGATATAAAAGATAAGAAGAGTATATAACACCACAAAAACTAGACATTAAAAAATGAATATCTAAATTTTTAGGTAGACTTGATCACAATTTGAGAGAATTTTAATGTCACATATTGATGTCCAATAAATATTATCACAAATGAGTGATCATAAATGTTTATAGTGAGTCCTTCAAATTTTTCATGTTGTACTGTTTGTGTGATCTTTCCCAATTCATATATCCTCCAAACTTCAATTACCCAAATTTGGTTCTATAAAAAAAAATTTATAGAGTTTATTCATGAAAAAAAAATTTAAAATATTTAATTAATGTATATAAACTTCAAATTTTCTAGATACTATAGTTCTTATTTTTTGAAGTGGTAGTGACATATGCAAAACCGACGAAAAAGTTCAAAGTTTTTCAATGCTGATTACCCATATAATGCTTCACATGTTTACTCTTTTTAATGTGCATGTGAAATTAATTTATCCTTATTGAAAATATATCCCAAAACACTATAATCACAAATAAAATTTTAAAATATATATAAAAAACACTTCTATAATTGTAGTGATAAAATAGGAATTTGAAATAAAAATTTCCTAAAAAATTCTAATTATAAATCGTAAGACATTATATTTTTATAATACTTTAAAACTCATATGGTATGAATATAAAATGATATAGAAATCCTATATGATAAAATTTTTCATGAGATAGGATTTTTCTATGATTGAGAAGTCTCATAAGACTTATATAATTTTTATATAACTTGATATTCCATTAGAATTGGATTTCATAAGACTTTACTCTTCAGCATATGACTTCAAAATCTCATAGGATTGTTTCTCATAAGACTTATTTCATGTAATAATTTATTCTTCCATTTATAACTTCTAAATATCATAAGGCTTCATATCCCAGGAGAATTCATATCTCTCAAAACTTCATATCTCATAATACATCAGACAAAACTCATATGACTTTCAGACTCAACATGAATAACATCTAAATTCAATATGTATGACTTCCAAACTATTCATGTATGAATTTATAAGTTTTGAAAAATTTCATAAATTTTGTAAGACTTATAAAATGTATAAGAATTTATCAAATACCGCGTGACAATGTTAATTACTTCAAAAAATGATACATTATGTAATTCATTTTGTATGGATTTTTATTCAAAATCAATTAAAAAGAAACATGAAAAACATACATAATAATTTAATGAAAAATAAAAAAACATTAAATTTGATTTAATATCATTCTTTTCTTCCAAAATCAGTGAAAAATTAAAACAAGGATAATCCTTTATATTTTTTAAAACTCATGTTAGAAAGAATAAATAAGAATTATTATAATTATCAAAACATAATTATTTGAAGTGGAAATATCCACCCAATAATCCCCCATTTTTTTATAATTACAAAACCAAATCCAATTTCAACAAGTTTAACCCTTTTTAAAACTATCAAAAAATTAAATAATGAACTATGAAAACACACGTACACATTTTCTAGAAATAAATTTTTAACAAAAAATTAATGTTTTATCTCGTTAGGAATTAACTACAAAAAAAAATTTTTTCACCTAGAATAGAAAATGTAACTCCCCATAAGTTAAAAAATATTAAACTCAGAGTAAAAATTTAAAATAGAATTTAAATTTTTTTTAGTATCCATAGAAAGTAAAAACATATTTAAAAATATTATAGCTTCGACATGATCAAGAATAAATTAGAATGTTTGAAAAATTTCAGCATGAATTAAGTAGAGTTAAACAAGATAACACCCCTAAATTCATGTATACTAAAAATAAATACCAAATGTGATGAAAGTAACTAAAAATAGTAAACTTACTATTAATTCCAACATCTTACACTTTAATAATAATAACAGTTTAAGTAAGTTTTGAATTCTAGATTCAAAATTCATCCTATATAATACTTTAAAAACATTAAGGATCCAAAAAACAAGTTAAAGATATTCAATGAAATATATAATGATATGTTACGAATTAAAAATTAGACAATAGTAAAAGTATATTCCAATAAACATTATAAAATATATTTTCCATCTACAATTAAAAACATACTTAAGTTATTGTCTTCAAAACCTAAAATATAGGGATATTAAACATGCTTACTAATCTTAGCTAAAATCATGTCCCAAAAAAGATAAATTCCAAACTAAAAGAGTTGACCTGAAGTGGGATGATAAAGGTAAAATTATTTTAAACTTCAAGGAGGACCTTGGAATTTGAATGAAAGTGTAATTTCCATAAACATATACAAAATTTAAACCCCCTTGAATATAAAAAAACTGAATCATATTCCCATCATATCAAGTTCAAATTTGATTTTCTAAAACTTAGATAAATCTAAATGTTTAGTAAAAATATATACTAGTTTATCATCTATTGAAACATATTATAAATATATTTACCATTTTTTTAATAAAATGATATAAAAAATGAATATGTTTAAACATAGAGTGTGTTATATGATTATTAGAAATAGAAATAGCTGACGAGTGATCACATAAAATAGTTAAATTATCAAAATAGACATCAAAATTAGTTAAGGTTTTCTTAATCCATAAATATTGAGAAGAATAATTTATAACATCTATATATTTGTCTTTTAAAGTTGAAAAATAAACAAAATGATGTTTCTTTAAGATCTAAGAAACTAATATTTTACCTAGAAAGTGAAACATTCCTCTTATACATTTTTATCTATTCTACCTCCAATGAAATTAGAATATGAATATCTTTTTAATTAAAAATAACTTCTTCTAGGAAACAATAAACCAAGGTTTACAGAACCTTAAACATATTTTATGATCCTCTTGAAAAATTTTAAGTTACTTTACTTATGTTCACTTTGAAATATATCACATATAAAAACTAAAAATATTAAATCTAGTCAAGAAGAAGTTAAATATGATAAACTTACAATCATACCTCTAAAAGTTTTATTATCCACTAATTTTCTATATTTATCATCATCTAATTTACATGAAGTACTCATGGGGTTGTTTGATCAATTACAATGTTCAAACCCAAATATTTTAACTAACTCTTTATCATACTTAAAATAATTTAAAAATATTTTATCATCTCTTCAAAAAATTTAACATTGAAGGAATAATTTTAAAACTCATTTCAAATTGAATTTTCACTAAAACTGAAAAATCATTAGAATGTTTTTTACATAGAGATAAAAAAATAATATCATCAATATATATTTAAAAAATAATTTTTTTATTTAAGTTCTTCATAATGAATAAAGTGGGATCCACTTTTCCTTTAACAATATTGTTTATCAAATAAAATTATGGTAACCTTTCATACCATGATCTTAGATATTTTTTAAGTGCATAAAGATATTTAGAAAGTTTTAAAACATGATCTAGAAAATTTTCATTCTCAAAACCATGTGGTTCTCATACATATACTTCTTCATAAATAAATACATTTAAAAAAACACTTTTTAAATTCATTTGATATCATTTAAAAACATAGAAAACATCATATACAAACAAAATTATTATTTATTCTAATCTAGGAACCTAGGAAAAAGTATTATTATAATATATACCCTATTATTAGAAATAATATTATGCTACTAATCTATATTTATTTTTATTATTTTTCTATTTTCATCTATCTTATTTCTAAATATCTATATTGTTTTGTAACTTGATAAATTTTACGTGCTTCAATTAAATTCAAAACTCTATTCCTAGAAATCTGGTTTTGTTCATCTTCCATAAAAAATATCTAATTTGAATAATTTAAAGCTTCAGAAATACCTTTAGGAAAAATATCAAAAATAAAAGCATGATAAGAATCAGGATTTGTCAAATAAGTTTTGGTTTGAACTCTTGACCCTATATTTCCAATTACTCCGTCAATATGATAATGTTTATGTGTTTTACAATATTTTTCATGAAGGTTATCCACATTTTAAATCGATGCATTTTAATTTGAATTTTTTTTCTTCCCAAATGTGAAATTCACTAAAATATTATTCAATTTGATCTAAATCATCATTCTTTTCTTTTAAAGGATTCTCATTAAATTTAACATGTATAAACTCATTAATTTCCACAGTTCTTATGTTATAAAATCTACAGGCTTTACTAACATTTTAATATCTTAAAAATATACCATCATTAAATTTTTTATCAAACTAATCTAAATAATCATTAGTATTATGAATAAGGAATTTACATTAAAATACTCTAAAATAACCATTTTTTAGTTTTCTTCCCTCCAAACTTAATAAGATGCCTTCTTTTAAGATTGGTCTCAAGAGAATTCAATTAGATACTTAACAAGATATATTTAAGGCTTCTTCCCAAAATTATTTAGGTGTTTTAACTCATTTAATATGGTTATACTCATTTCTTATAAGCTCACGTTTTTTCCTTTCAACTACCACATTTTTTTTGAGATTTTCTATGGGATGAAAAATTATGAAAATACCAATTTTCATCACATTTTTTTCAAATTAAAGATTAAAAAACACACCTCCTCCATCACTTCTAATTGATAAAATTATTTATCATTTCTCATTTTGAACTAATTTAAAATAAGAAATAAAAATAGATAAGGTTTAGATTTATTAACAATAAAGTAAGTCCTTTTAAACCTACTAAAGTCATATGATATTATAAATACATATTTCTAAGAACCCATACTTGTTGTTTGTATGGCTATAAATAAATCAAGATGGATAGGTTTTACGGGTCTTATAGTTTGATCTTCCATGATGGATCTGAAACTCTCTCGGTGTTGTTTACCTTTTATCACTACTGGAAAGAAGGGTTTTAACATCATTTTTTATTTTTAATATCAGTTAAAAAGAGATATTGATGAATTCATTGTAAAAAAGTATAGTTTTAACATTTATTATTTTTAAAAAAATGTTGAAACATACTTTGAATGTTGGTTTATACTCAAAATAACTATAACTCCCCACCTAGGTCTATTCAAGAGTGCCCAGACCGAGGATTCCATAAGGCGTTTAACATGCCTCCCCATATGTTAGAGGCAACTAACTGGTGGTGAGGTCCCACTCCTTATAATGGGGAGAATATTTCCTCTAATTAGAGTGAAAAAACAATGGAAATAATAAAACATACATAGCACATAAGCATCCATCAAAATAAGAACAAATCAATAAAAAATAGTGCGATAACAATATGAAATGGTGTCATACAAAACTCAAAACTAATTGAACACTAGGATGACCCCATATGAAAAATAAACAAGGAAGAAAAAACATACACACTGACCCTACTATTATCCCTAGTTCTCACACACCTAGTATCCACATGCTCATTAAGCTTCCCTAGCATGATCTACTACACATCCTGTGCTCTGGCCTAAAAGAAAACATAAGGCCTATACACACATCATGATTCCTGTATAGGGTGTGAGCATATAACTCGGTAGGGTATCACCAAAAAAACTTAATATACAGTATCATATGTGTGTATATGCTGGGAAAAAAATACAAAAATAAATATGATCGATAGGTTGTCATGTGATAAACATGCCACCATAAAACCCGACAAGGTACGCATGCCATCCATTCCACTGTGTACTAACCTATACACCACAATTCCTGACTATAAATATTTCAACACCATACCGGAGTATAATAATCACCTTATACCATCATAACTGATACCCATATTATACCCAAAGACTCGAGAAAGGGTGACATATAAACCTTGACTCAATATCCAAAGAGACATATAATGATCATAAGTACACACCTTTAACCACTGCCATAGTCCTCATGGTAGGATCTATCAGACATGTCCCACATCACATCATGACACAAACCTATCGTAGGTAATCCTAAACCCAAGTCTACTCATAGCAAGGTCACTCATCCAAGTCCTGCATCGCACCACGACCCAACCCCTCAGGGTGGTCCTAGACCCAAGGATACCATGGAAAGGTCCCCTAATTATCTATAAACCTATGCCTTCTCACTCAAGACATGGTCGATCAATCATTCTCACTCAAGGATAAAGCCCCTTCTAAAATCACTATCTTATAACTTAAGGTATGGCCCAATTTCATGAACTCTAGGCCTCTATCTCACTCATGGTAGTCTTTCCAATGATTATCTCTACTCATGGTGAGGCCAGGCCTCAAAATCCACTCCCCCACCAATATCCATCACCTATTATAAACATAATCACATGAAATCAACAACACACAGGTCCAAAAACAAAAAAAAAACTCACCTGCCGATCCTAGGGTTATAGTCACTTGATACCTAGACCCTCATCACAATATATCTCAACTATCCCATCAAGGCACACACTAGGTCCTATAGACCCACCAAAATCTTTACTCATTGATATAATCATGTGTTTTTCACACTTCGGTTTCCCTAAAGATCACACCATCACATTCCTTAAGGTCTGATCCAACCTATCAAAGTCTCTACACACTCTTGTTCTTTCTACCCAAGGACCATCACAATCCATCACGTTTTACTTGATCATAACCTCAATATGTGAGGTCAAATTCTCAACCAAACCCTCTTGGTATCCCAAATACAAGTCCTAAACAACTCCCATGACCCTCACTTGGGTCCTGTATCGCACCTCTTAATGGATATTTATCAATTTATCACCTAAAGAAAACCAATATCCATTATATACATCATGTCCTAGAAGACTTATCCCACTCACCTCACACACCACAAATCTACTTGGGACTTAGGTTGGAGTTCCTAGTTTCCCATGAAATGTATATCCGTATCTTCTGTAAACACTCAACCCCACATCACTCATGGATACCCACTAGACCTTGGAATACAATTTAGGATATCCCATGTCTCTACTCATAAACTAAGACCTACCTAAGGTATCACGTCAAATTAACTATCACCTTATCCCCTTGGTGAGATAGTATTCATGAAATCCGAAATTACCTTGTGTGATAATGAGTACAAAATTCATCCCAAGAAGCTCAAATCCACCCCCTCATCTCACCTAAGGACTCTACTGGTCCAAATACCCCATTATTGAACCCATGAAATATGTATTCATGTACAATCATAAATAGACATTCATATAAAATTGTATCATAGGGACCACCTACCTGGATCATGAAGTTAACCCCTTTCCAAGCTCCACCGATCCTCGTCCAAGACCATCGAGCCTCGCACAACTTTCAGGAACCTATCCCACACTAAGAAACAACAATAATTAATTATAACCAATTACCCAAAATTAATTAAATAATTATAAATGAATAAAAATCACTAGGCATAATCCAATTACTGAAATAACAAGAAACCACCTAAAAAAGATTCATAGGATATTCTTGGCACCGTCCTGGAAAAAATCCATAATACAAGAGATCAAATCATTAGCCAATTTAATTTAATTTAGGTTAAAACTATAGAAAATATCTATGGTAAAATAAGTACATTGTGTAACACCCCAAACTTCCACATTACGTTTCCCTTTGAATAATGAAATAGCTTGCATTGTACGCAACTTCGAGATTCTAACACACCGCGACCAATCAAACTAATCGTTATGAATAGTAATAACAACCTTTTGAAATTTTATAAATTTTATTTTTTAAAATGGACTTCATTTCGGAATTCAGAATATAAAAAATAACTTAGGCTGAATTTTTGGTATTTTTCTGAAAACATTCATTTTTTGATGAATAGTGAAAAACATTGTGTTATTGGTTAAAACCAATTTTTTTATTTAAATAATTTTTTATTTTATTTAAATTTATTTTAGGTAAAAATAGATACATAATACCTATATAAGTTCAATGTAAATCATGTGAGTCATTTTATAATAATTTTAGATATATAAAAATTTTATTGAACTTTTTACCATCTTTTACCCACCTCCTAGGAGCATTTGCAAATTTGCATAAAACTTAATTTTACCACTTCTATGAGTTGAATTTAAAAAATACAAGAGACATTGTTGATATCAGTAAGTAAAATGTGGTTCAATAAGATGAAAATATTTTTTTGTGAATAGTAACTTGTGAGTTTTATTTACCACGGTTAAAAGTATATAGGGTAATTAAGGGTAAAAATGATATCAAAATTACCCTAACACATGTACTAATTCTATTTTAAAAGTGTAATTAGACCAAAAAAACATTAGGAATAAAATATGATACCCTTTGGGCCACTTGGATTAGATTAGGACATTTATTATTATTTTATTTAAAGAAGAGTTAAAAGAGTTAAATTTAATTTTTAATAACTAAACCATTTTTACTATAGGGTTACACACAATATAAATTCGACTATAAATATTAATTAGAAAGATAAAACAATTTCTTACTTAATGTTATTTTATATATAATTTTTATCCATTAAATGATTTAATATATTTATGACACAATGATTATGCAGTAATTACCTTATTAATGAAAGATTAAAATAATTAATATTATAAATATCCAAATAAATGTAATTTGAGACTTTTGATGAATTAAACTAATTTTATAGGTTAATATGACATGTTAGGGTTGATTAAATAATTTTTTTTCGAAGTAATCATGCTGTTATAAGTTTGAAAAAAACAAAATACTAAATAGTATCAAAATTGACATAATTGAGTTTTTAAAACAAATACTATATTATTAATTGATATAATATTCATAAAAATATAAGGTTAGGCCAAAGGACTTAGATAAGGTAATATATATTAATAATGAACCACTTGGGGTTAGATTTTCTTGTTATAGTATGTTTACTAACCATATAATATAAAAATACAAAGAGACATGGTAAATGACAAACTATTTAACTAAGAGTTAAATATAAAAGATAAGGTTAATACGGTGACCTAAACCTGTCTAAAACCTATTGGTTGAAATGTTTTCGACCCATACCCACCTTATACCTATATAAATTATTTTGGAGCTATTATAAACCGAAAATTATTTTATTATAGAATAATATTTCAAGATTTTCCTAAAGTGACACTCACCTCTCTTATAAAAGGGTACTTCCGCTTCTCTTAATTTTACACCTCAAAAGCCATTTGGCTTAGCCAACCACTGCCCAAATATCCTCCAAACTTTCCTAAATTCATCCTAGAGGCATTAATTTGGGTATAAATCCAACCTAAGGACCCCTTTTGATCAAATAAAAAGGAAGAACCTGAAGAAGAGGTAAATATTTTATCACCTCTTTCAAGTTATTTTCTTCTTTCACTTACTCTTTATTTGTTGTTTCCATTATAAAATAATAACTCCAGTATATTATATATACTGTGATGTTATTATAAATATTGTACAACCATATTTGTTATTCTATCTATTCTATAAATGATAAAGTCACCATATGTGCGTAAGTACGACTTACCGTCTCCACGTCGTGGTGTAGTTTGTTATTCAAACACTTCATTGTTTTGGGTGGGTATAATAATGAATATAAATAATGTAAATAATAAATATAAAATTTTAATGATTATTTATATATGATATACCATCCAATTACATAAGATTTCACCATCAATATAATGATATTGTTGATCGTGCATGCGTTAGGATTACCATCTCCACAAACGCGATGAGACCCATTCCCCATCGTAATCATTTAAGAATAATTTTCATTTTATGGTTAAAAATAATGTTTATGAACATAATATAATTTTTTATATGAATCAAATACATCTTATCCATAACAAACATGGTTTACGTAACCAATCATATAAAGGAAAACGAATCCGTTAACACCCAAAACGATGATACTACTGAAATATTATTAACAAAGCAATATTAGAAGTTCATATATGATATCATATTTATGTATATAGATCTTGTATAATTTAATAAAAATTATTTAACTATTATACAAGAGGTTAATTTACCCTCGACCAAGGAAAATTACAAGGTAAGGGTTAATTTCACAATCTCTTTATTATCTGAGGTTGTTTTTACGTAATTATCTACTGGGACCTCTTTATCATCCACATCCATGTTTCTTAAATATATATTTCAAAACAATTTTTACTATTTTTTAGACTATAGGTTAAAGTCATTTATACTCTTGTTTTAATTTTTATAAAATTTTTATAAAGGAATATTTCTGTCGTTTTCCAAACAAGATCCTTTATGACCTTTTCGACAAAATTAAGGAAAGAATGTTTTTTTAACTTATACGGCAGGTGTGGCTATTTTCTGCCATTATAACATCGTCGAAGCTTCCTTTAAAATCTTATAAGAATATTTTAAAAATAAATGTTTTATTTTATAATTATATTACTTTTAAATGATTTCCAAATATAAAGTGATATTTCTCTAAAAAAATTTTTGATTTCATCTATGTCAACATCCTTTTGATGGATTTTAAGCTTGTTTGAAGTTGATTTATTATGATACGAATCTTATATATTGTATTGAAGGTTTTATGATATGTTTGAATATGGATGTGTTATTCTTATACCATTCATGGTTTATGGATAAATTATTGATATTTTATATGCTAGTTTTAATACGAATGTTTATGTTATGTTTAAACCTTTTCATATGAGGAATGAATTTGAATTAGTAAGTGATGGGTGGAGCCCGCTATAGCTCATCGATGCATCGGTAGGTCTCATGAGACAAAATAGTTTCTTGGTATAGGGCCTTGATAAAATCTTATTTGTAGTCTTGGCGCAAGGCATTGACTATGTGGTTATGAAGTTTGGCATTATGCATTCCATCATTATGAAAGTGGCTATTGATATTGCATGTGATTATTCCACTAATATAATATCCATGTGAATTAGTAAATGGAATTATTTGATTTTATTTTTGACATATTATGTTAATGTTTAAGTTTAAAAGTCTTTTGTTTTAGCCATATACATTGCCTTAAATGTTTATGCTTATTTATGAAAGTTTCCGCTATATTGTTATCCTTACTGAGCATCTGAGCTCACCCCTTTCTATGTTTTATTTTTCCCAAGATGTGAAGAAGTATTTTATGGTTGACCTGTCGGTATAGGATAAGGATATAAGTGTAGTCAAAAGGGAAAAAATGTTGTTGATGTTTTTATTTCATGACGTAATGTAAAACTTATGAATGTATCTAATACTTCCAAGGCTACTAAATTGATTGGTCATTCAGGATTTGATCCCTTGTGATCATGCCAATGTTATGTAATAATGCAACAACTCTGGGTAACTAGGGTCAGGGCGTTATAGTTGGTATCAGAGGAAGTTTAGTACAAACCTTGGAAACTAGATTTAGAAAAACTCTGATTAGAGAACACTACCCTAAGATAGACTTTTAGGATTAGTATAGAAGAACTTACTAGATTTTTGGTACTGTAGAGATTTTGTGAGTTTTCCAAGAAATACATCCATGTATGGATACGAGCAGGTAGAGGCAGCTCTGGCATAGATGTACCTAGGGGAAAACCTAAAAACACTGCTTTGTGCTCGACTCGAACAGGAACTGGTGCCCGATAACGGGCCTTGATGCACTCTTGGTTACGAAACTTCTGGGGGATATGCTTAGTATAATTCTCATTTTCTTTACAAACCATTATGAAGGGTTTATGAGTATATAATTTCTCAAAGAAAACATTTTTATGATTATGTATTATATCCATAAACTATTCAATTTATGTTAAGTGTTTTACATGTTTGGAATTATGTATTTTGATTCATAAAATAATCTTTGTATGCCATTGTTGAGAAATGACACCTAGTGGAAGGAATAGAAACTGTATCAACCAATGTAATCCATGTTGGGATTTACCTCATACTCAAGATAACTATAGTAGACCTGGTGATGCAATTGGTGCTGATCAGCCTATCACCATACTGGGACAACTCACTCAAGTTATGAATAATAACCTTACCTGTATGGAGCACCCTGATCCACAATGAGGAGGATCAATGTTAGACCGCTTCATGTGACAAAACCCCCAAAATTCAATGGGAGTAAAAATCCATTGGTATCCGAGCAATGAATAAATTATTTAGAGAAAATATTTCTTGCTTTGGGGAGTAGTGAAAATGAAAAAGTTGTCATAGCAGTTTATCGCCTCACGGGAGATGAAAATCAATTGTGGTCATTAATCCAAAACACAAAGAAAGATAAATAATTATCGAACATGGAATGCAGGGAGTTTAAAGATATTTTCTTGGAAGAATAAATTCCTTGTAACCATCGAGCGGATATGGATAGACAATTTCTGAGTCTGAGGAAAAAGGAGGATAAGAATGTCGAAAAGTATGAGGCTAACTTTACAAGGTTACCAAGACATGCAACATATTATATATATAACCCAAGGAGTAATATTGATAGATTTTTTTATGGGTTAAAAACATTTCTCCATCGAGAATTAGTCTCACAATCCTTCTCATTGTATGAAGATATTGTCTCATGCGCTATCAAGACAGAAAAGGAATTCTCTAAGTCTTATGACTTTAAAGAAAATCAAGAGAAAAAGAGGTCTTATGAACACTCTGGAAATGGAAATAAGGGGAAGAAGGGAAAATTTGAATATCAATCCTATGGTAAATGTGTGAAGAAACATCCCAGTACTTTCTTGAAGGGAATAAGAGTCTATTACAAGTATGGTGAAAAAGGCCACCAAGCTCGTGATTACAAGGGGAATAAAGTGGCTGTCAATGTTGATTGCTACAATTATAGAGAAAAGAGGAATTATGAAAATGAATGTCCTAAGTGCCAAGGGAACTTACCTCAGAAAAGGCCAAGGGAAAAAAGTACAAGCTTATGTGATCACTACTACTGAGGTTGAAGCTCTGAAAGATGTGGTGGAAGATGCTTTGAGTAGAAAGGATCATAGAGTTTTGAACAAGATGAGAGTTGAAAGGGATCATATTTTCATGGATCGAGTAAAGATGGATATGGGAATAACCATGGAAGGTGAAACATCATTAATTTTTCAAATGGTTTCCAAACCATCATTACTAGAAAGGATAAAGAGTTCTCAGACTGATGATAAAGAGTTTCAATAGAAGATTAAAGCTATGAATGATAAGAGATTGAGTGAATTCATATATAAAGATGGAATTTTGAAATTTGAGAAGAGACTTTGTGTTCCCTATATACCTAATCTAAAAATGGAATTGTTGGATGATGCTCATAGCCCCAATTTCTCTATACACCCTAGGAGCACCAAGATGTATAAATATTTGAAGGAACATTTTTGGAGGGACAACATGAAGAGGGAGATCACTGATTTTGTGTCAAGATGTTTGGTTTCTCAACAAGTGAAAGATGGAAGTCAACATCCTAGAGGAGTCATGAAACCTCTTCCCATACCTGATTGGAAATGGGATAATATTACGATGAACTTTGTCATGGGGCTACCAAATACTCCCAGAAGGAATTATGCAATATGGGTCATTATTGATCATCATACCAAGTCAGCACATTTTCATGCTATAAGAGAAGATTTACCACTTGAACATATGAAAAAACTATATAATAATGAAGTTGTAAGACTTCATGGAGTACCCCTATCAATTGTTTTTGATTGTGATCCCCATTTTACATCAAAATTCTAGAAAATTCATCAGAAGGCCCTGAATACTGAACTTCATTTGAGCACTACCTACCACCCTAAAACTGATGGACAATTAGAATGAACTATTAAAACCTTAGAATACATGATGAGATCTTGCTTAATTGACTTTCAAGGTATGTGGGATCAATATTTACCTCTGGTAGAATTTTCCTATAACAATAACTTCCATTAAAGTATTCAGATGGCACTATATAAAGCATTATATGATAAGATATGCCACACACCAATTTGTTGGGATGATGTTGGTGAAATAAAACACGTAGGCCCAGAACTTGTTGAGGGAATAATGGAAAAGGCGAAGGTTATCCAAACCCATATCAAAGAAGCCCAAAGTAGGCAAAAGAGCTATTTCGATAACTGATGGAAGGATTTGGAATTTCAAGTAGGATACCATGTTTTCTTGAAGGTATCTCCATGTAAGGGTGTTATACATTTAGGTAAGAAGGGTAAATTGAGTCTCAGGTACATTGAACCTTTCGAAATTCTAGAATGAATTGGAGTTGTATCTTATCGTTTGGAAATGACTCAAAGTCTCTCCAAAGTTCATGATGTGTTCCATGTATCACTGTTTAGAAAATGCATTCCTGAACCAACACATGTACTCACCTATGAGGAAATTGATCTGGAGAATAATCTATCTTATTGTGAATATTCTATCAAAATTCTTAATACTATAGAACAAGTGCTGAGAAACCGAACAACTTGTCTGGTAAAAGTTCTATGGAGAAATAATAAGAAGGAAGAGGCAACTTGGGAACCCGAGGAACATATGATGGAGAACCACCTAAATCTTTTTATACAGTAATATTCTAGAAATTTTGAGGGTGAAATTATTTTAAGGAGGGGAGAATGTAACACCCCAAGCTTCCACGATACGTTTCCCTTTGAATAATTCAATAACTTTCATTGTACGTAACTTTGAGATTCTAACACACCGCGACTAATCAAACTAGCCGTTATGGATAGTAATACCCACTTTTTGAAATTTTATAAATTTTATTTTTCCAAATAGACTTCATTTTTGAATTCTATGTGAACACCACCTCTGGTAAATTATAATCATCTCAAAAAATACACCAAATATCTACAATCTTATGAAAGTCCTAGAAAAACTTTTGGAATAAGATCACATAGATATGAGAACCTCAGAAGAACCTCCTTCCAAACAACCTCTTTCCATACACCTCCTTTTTTAATTTTGAATTATAGCACTGCCACTGTTACTAAATTAATGAATTAAATATCTTAAGAATCTACTCATTTTGGTCTACTGGTTTCAATCAACTGAAGTAGACTTCATAAATTCCCAAAAGAAAGTGATATTCAATCTATTCTTGAGTTTTTAAGTTCCAAAGGATCGAAAAACAATTGATAAATGGGGGGGGGTTGAATCAGTTGTTCACTTTTTATGAGTTTTAATAATTTTAGAAACTTAACCCCTAAACACTATTAAGATTAATTTACTTATCATATTTTATTAAATATTAATTTATGAAAATTTAAGAAATCAAGTAAAGAACACAAGATTTACAAGGTTTAGCCTCAGTGTGAGAACCAATATCCTTTCTATATCCACTCTTATGGGTCTATGGAAATTCAATATTAAGAATAAGTGAATAAAAATTATGAAAACTCCCATTAGACACCTTCTATATCTAGATAGGAATGATTATAATGACTTTTGTTTGTTTATAAAGTTTCTTATAAAAAATTGAGAAAAAAGGGTAAAGACTTTGTTCAATATGCTCCACAAAAGTTACTAGGTCCGATGAACCTAAGTCTGATGGCCTTTAGTCTGATGAACCCAGTCCGATTAACTCAATATGATCTTCCATTTCTCAATCTTCACTTTTTAAACTTTGTTGAAAAACATAGTCAGATCTTCCTCAGTCCTATAAACTCAATAAAATCTTCTTAATATGATTTTTCTCAATCTGATTAACAAAATAGGAGATGTTTGATCAGATAATTAGATATATATCTAGAAGGAAATCTTTCTCAATTTCCTCAGCGCTCCGCCTTTTATGCACTCATGAAAAGGATACAAAGTGTGAATGAACTGTGCCACTAGTTATAGGTTAATCAAAAAAGCAAAGGTGGGAAATTGAAAAACTATTCCCACTTACTCAAAATTTAATACCCCAAAAATCACTCACATTTAAACTCGCACTTTGACATCTTAAAACCTTCTCAATATTTCACCAAAATTAGTGTTCTTGAACATACTAAATTTTATTTAGTCTAATTATCATGCCCAAATTCAGTATGATTTTCTTTCTCACCTCCAATTAGATTATTTTCGTTAGTTTCAGTCTGATCATCTTGCTCAGTTTCAGTATGATTATCTTGATCAACTTCAGTCTAACTATCTTACTCATCTTTAGTTCCATTATCTGTATCATCTTCAGTCTGATTATCTTGATCAGAGTTAGTTTGATCTTCCTTCTCATAGTCACTCCAATTTTCCTTCTTAGAGTTAGTATGATCAAACATCATTATGATGTAACTTCCAATTATGATGGAAAGTATTCAATGGTGACTCACCTTAGAAAATTTCATCTATTTTTGAAAATCATTCTTTTAAAAATTATTATTTTTCATCAAATAAAAAAACTTTTTTAAGAAAAAACATAACAATGTTTCTTCAATCTACCCTTTTTATTAGTTTACATCACTCATTAACAAATTTTTTAACTCTAATTTCTTTCATAACTCAACTTTTTTACTTTTCACTGAAACATACCCTTTCTCAAAAGAGAGTGTCCTTAAAAAACACTACAGGATAAAGTAATGTTTTTGAAGGAATTATATCCCTTAGTGACAAGTAAATTTTATAGCCATGTTAAGATAAACTTTCCTATATTATATTTTTCTCTCCCCCATTTTATGATAACCACAACTTTATATTCATAAAATAAAGATAATTAAGAACTTATTACAAAGTAATTTTTTTATGTTTTCTTCCCCTTTATCAATATAATCCAAATCATAGGGTGGAAACTTTCTTATGAGATTTAGGAAGTCATTTAAGGAGGATGAACATGAAGTTTCATAATCAACACAACAAACCTTTCTTTTGACATTGCCTTCATGAAGATATCAATATTTTGATTTTCAATTGAGATATATTCCAAAAAAATATCTCCCACAATAACTTTATCTTTTATAAAGTGAAACTTAATATCAATATATTTTGATCTTGAATGTTGGAAAAGTTTTTTAGAAATATCAATTGAACTATTAATATCACAAAGTATCTTCAATGGTTTAGAAACTTCTACTTTCAAATCTTCCATCTGAACTTTCAACCACAACATCTGAGTACAAGCTTGTGTAGCCAATACATATTCTAATTGAGTAGTTCTCAAAGTTACTAAAGTTTGTTTCTTACTATGCCAACTTATACAACATTCACACAAGAAAAATGTTACTCCTGAAGTTGATTTTATATAATTACAATCTCTAGCCAAATCGACATCAGAATAACCTTAAAACTTCATCTACAAATCTCTTTTTATAAAAAACTATGTGAAGTTGTTCCTTTTACATATCATAGAATTCTATTTTCTACCATCATATTTGATTCTTTTAGATTACATTTATACCTAGAACTAAAAGTCACAACATAAACAATATCAGACCTTAAGTATGTAAGGAAAAGTAAACTTCCAAACAGCTTCCAAAAGTCTTTTAGATTCACATTTTTTCCAAACTCATCTTTACTCAACTTTGTGATCGCAGATATAGGATTATAAACTCCTTTGGATTCTGACATCCCAAACTTCTTTAGCAATTCCCTGGAATAATTTTATTGTGATACAAAAATTTATTTTTCTTTTTTTTTTGAACTCCCAAAGAAGAAATTTAATTAAACCAACATTAAAATTTCAAAATTCTTCTTCATTTCCTCAAAAAATATTTACAAAATTTTTCTTCCTTCCTAAAAAAATTATATCAGCCATATTAAAAATTAAAATTAGAGTTCTGGAGTCAACATCATTCACATATAAATTGATGAAAACTTTTAGTTTAGAAAAATTCAACTTTCTAAAATAGCTATCGAGTTTTGAATACTAGGAATGTGGGACTTGTTTCCACCTGTACATGGAATTATTCTATCTAGAAACCTTGTTTTCATCATTACCAAGTTAAAAAAGGCTATTAAATGTAAAAATATTCCTCAATATCACAATTTAAGAAATATGACTTTATATCCATCTAATGAATTTTTTAATTTCAATGTGAAACCATAGAAATAAATATTATATTAGTTTCTAATCTTACAACTGTGGAAATTTTTTCTTCAAAATCCACACCCTCCACCTGTGCACATCCTTTATAAACTAGTCTTGTTTTGTTTCTTGAAACTTATCCATTATCATTAATTTTTTTGTGAACTCACTTTGTTATTATAAAATTTTTATTTTCTGGACATGGAAAAGTTCCCATGTTTTATTTTTCTCAATCTAATTCAGCTCTTAATTCATAGCATCCACCTGTTTTTTTTGAATAGTTTCTAAAACTGATTCCGAATAAAATTTTGAGATATGTGAATTTTTATTTTCTAATCCCAACTTTCTTCTAGTCTAAAATGGAGCATTCTTATTTCAAATAATGTTTTCAGACTCAAAATGTTTTTTAAGGTAGGAATTTTTAAATTTTATCTTCTAGATGAAGTTTCCCGATTACACAATTTTCCTGAATCTTAGTAAGGATGTTTTGACACACAATCATTGGAAATATCTAGTTTATCCACTTAAATACTATCAAAAAATTTTGTTAATCAATTTTTATTTTTGATTAATTTCATATCATATGATTCCACCAACCTTTGTAAACATTTGTTCTAGCATTTTTAATTTCTTCTATTGGGTGAATAACCCCTAAACGTTACTTCCTCATATTTCTCATCAAGCTTTCCCAAGTCCAAATTTTTAATTTTAAGTAAAAAATGGACTTATAAAGACATTTAAGTACTTAGATGAAGGTTTTTTTATATCACATTTCATAAGAATTCATGTTGGATTCTAGTCTCAATAAATATCTATTCTAAATATGTATAACAGTATGGAAAAATTATCACCAATAAAAAATTGAAATTTTTTATTCTGCTAACATACTTCTTCCAATTTCAACCAAAATTATATTCTTTATTTCTACCACTCTAATTTTTTTGTGGAGTCTAGGGATCAATATAATTATGTTTGATACCATGATTTCTTAGATATATTTCAAAATAATTTCATATGAATTCAACACTATTGTTTGTTCTCAACTTCTTTATATAAGACCCCATTTTTTTCAACTTCTTTTATTAAAAACCCAAACATTTCCACAACCTATGATTTTTGGTTCATAAAAAGTATGATTTTCATCTGAGTGAAATAATCAATAAAAGTGATAAAGTATAATTATGCTTTTTTTATTGATGTCTCATCAGACCAAATAAATCGGAATGAATAAATTCAAGAGGTCTGGTAGACTGAATATCAAATATCTTATGACTTTTTTCAGTCATCTACCCTTTTTGAAAAGTAATAAAACCATTTTCATATATTTTTTTCAATTATATAAAATAACCAAAAAAATAAAATTTATAATTTTTTTTTCATTTTTTATGCCCAAGGTGGCCACATCTCTAGTGCCATAACTTTTCTCATCTTCATCACTTAAATAACATGAGTTGTTAAGTTCTCCCATCTGGAAGATATTCCCACTAGTTATTTCTCCTTTTTTAATAACATTCCCATATTTCACAATTTTGATAACATAATAAAATATTCCGAAGATCACTTCTTTTCCATTATCAAAAATATGAATCACACTAAGCAATTTATGTTTTATACCATCAACAAAAAAAAATTAATTACATTTCTACTACGATTCCTCTGATTTTTAAGGAACTATCATTACCAAAGGTAACTACTCCTCCATCATGACTTTCAACATATTTCAATATTTTTATATCCCCTATCATAAGAGAAGAACAACCACTATAAAGTATCCATGTTTTTTTCATTATACTCTCTTTCAAAGTTTTCTCAACAAAAAAATAACTTTTCTAAAAATTATTGTTTCTGACTTCATTTTATTTTATACCATAAGAAACTTATTCCAAAATGAGTTTCATACATATTTCGAAATGATGAAAAAACTGATCACATCTTCCACAAACTCTTTACATACATTCAAATTGATTTTTTGTTGGAAATTTTCTAACATCTTGAGTTTTTTCTTTTCTAATATCATGTGGGTTAAGAAAGTTAATCATCCTCCTTCCATTATTGTTTTCACTTTGTCTAAACCTTATTCTATGAAGTGACAAGTTATGCCAACAATTATAATCCTTTTCCCCATATATTCCACAACACCAAACATAGAAACCAAATCTTTATTTTCTATTGAAGTAAGATCTTTCTTTATAGAAAATTTGTTGAGGTTGATGACTTCTTCTTGATTTAACAATCTTGGGAAATGGAACATATTTCCTCCTAAGTGAGTTTTCATCTTTTGTAGATAAAATAGGTTTCTCACAACCATTTTAAATCAAATATTTCTTAATACTTTTTTTAGAACCTTAAATGTTAGAAAAATCAGATGAAACATTATTTTTTTGTGGGTGGGGATTTCACCTGATTCTTGATTTGAGTTCTCTCAACAAATTTAGAATTCTTAGATTTTACTTCCAAATCCTTGTTGAATTTTTCATTTATCTTCCACAAGATAATTTCAAACTGAATAAGTTTTGATTAAAACTTTTTAACTTATTATTCCTTAGCATATAGATTCTTACTGATATCTTCAACCATATATAATTGTTCAAGAATTCTAAGTTAGTTATATAAGATATCTCGAATGTATTCTTCCACCTACTTGATGAAATCCTTTATTCATTCAACAAATTCTTCAAAATATTTTTTATTACTTTTATTTATTTCTTGAATGTTTTATTTTTCTCAAGACATGAAAAAAGTTCTATTCTAGGTTGATACTCTCTATATGATTCCTCACCACCTTCTTCGCTATCTGGGGAATCTTTTGTTTTCTCAACTTTTGTAATGAAGGTTCTGATTTTTTCTGAACTTTCATCTTCTGAAGAATTGTTTTTAGTTGATTCCAATTCATCCTTTTTACTCATCATACTTATTTTGTCTCTTGTTAACTTCTTATATTTGTGGATTAATTTTATACTTTATAACTTCTGTTACACTTCTTCCATTGAGGTTTTTCATTAGAATCCTCTTGATATTCTCTAAATTTATTCTTGGGACAATTCATAGAAAAGTGTATGATTCCACCATAATAAAAAAATATAAGAGGAATTTTACCTCCATAATTTCCTCTTCTTATTCTATATTTTGTGGATATAAGAGACAAGATTTTGTCACTCAACTCATCAACCTTTTTATCTTCAGAGTCACAAGGATTAACATCTTCAACATCTTGTATTTTTATTTTTATCATGGATTTAAAATACATTTCATATTTCATATTCTTTTTAAATATTGGAGCTTTCATCATTTCGTAAGAAACAAGAAAGTTATGAAATTCATTAAGAGATAAGTCATCCTTATCTTATGAAGAGGAAATTTTATAATAAAACCTATCCAAAATGTTTCTCATAAGTTTCTTCACAATTATAGAATCTTCTAGGACATAAGTGAATCCTATAATATTGCAAACAATTTCATTTAATCTAGTGAACTATTAATAAATAGTTTCTTCATCTCTCATTATTATGTATTCATATTTTCTATGATAGATTTTTAACTTTGATTCCTTCACTTTAGTATTCCTTTTTAAAATAATTTCCATCTTGTCCCACAAATTCTTTGAAGTTTTGAGACCCATCAACTTTTGATAAACATTTTCTGATAAGGACATAAGGATACAATTTGTAACTTTTCCATCAACATTGATATTTCTCTTATCAGAAAAAGTCATTAGGGTATATTTCTCAATAGGTGGGAACACTATTGTAGTAACATTAACAAATTCCAGAACAAGAGATAGGAGATAAAGAATCATCCTATTTTCCATCCATAATAATTTTTTCCATTAAATATACGAATTACTCAACTGTTGACTGAGTTACGATTTTCCATGATAAGGATTCAAAAAGGGAACCTTGCCTCTGATACTAATTGAAGTTCTAAAGGATCAAAAAACAACTGAGAATGGGGAGGGGGTTGAATTAGTTGATCACTTTTTACGAGTTTCAATTCTTTTAGATACTTAATCCTTACAAACTATTAATATTACGTTCCTTATCATATTTTATTAAATACACATGCATGAGAAAGTAGTAAAGCAAGTAAATAACGTAAGATTTACAAGGTTATTCCCTAGTGTTAGAACCTAGATCCTTTATATAGCTACTCCAATGGGTCTATAGAAATTCACTATTAAAAAGAAGTGAATAAAACTTGTGATAACTCCCATTAGAAACCTTCTATCTCCTAATAAAAATGATTATACTAACTCCTGTTAATTTAAAAACATTATTTAAAAAATTGAGACAAAAATAAATAAAGACTTTATTCAATATGATTCATAAAAGTTATTGGGTCCGATGATCCTTTGTCCAACGACCTTCAGTATGAAAAACCCAAACCGATTGACTCAGTATAATAAACTCAATACAATCTTTCCTTTCTCAATCTTCACTTCTTAAAATCTGCTAAAAAAATCAATCTAATTTTTCTCAGTCTGATCAACTCAATATAATCTTCTCGATATGATGTTTCTCAGTTTGGTTAACAAAACAAAAAATGTCTGATCAACTAATGATATCTATGTCCGTAAGGAGCTCTTTCACTAATTCCATAGAGATCCTCATTTTCTACACTCATGAAAAAATTACAAAGTCTGAATGAACTGTGCCTTTATCTATAAGAGAATAAGAAAAACAAATGAAAAAAATTGAAAACGTTTCCCACTTAATCAAATTTCAAAACTTCAAAAATCACTCGAATTTAAACTAAAACTTTGACTTCTTCAAGAATTCTCAAGAATTCTCTGAAATAAATGTTCACAAACATACAAACTCAGATTTAGTTTGATTATCTTAATTAGCATCAGTCTAATTATCTTACTTAGATTCAATTTGATTATCCTTCTCTACTTTAGTCTAATTATCTTGCTCAGCTTCAGTATGATTATCTTTCTCATCTTCAGTTTGATTATCTCACTTAGCTTTAGTCTAATTATCTTTATCAGCTTTAGTATGATTATCTTTCTCAGATTCAGTCCAATATTCCTTCTCAATGTCAGTTTGATTTTCCTTCTTATAGTAATTATTATTGTACTTCATTATGATGGAATTTACCATTATGATGGATAGTATTCAATAATGTATCCCTTATAAAATTTCACTTATTTTCAAAAAAAATATATTTTACAAAAGATTATTTTTCAATAAATACAAAAAACATTTTTAAGATAAAACATCACAAAGGTTCTTCATGTTTTTTCATACTCTAGTTTATGATGATCACTTAGGACCTAAAATTGCTACAAGAAAGGTTTCAGAATAAGTATTTCACTAGCCTTCATCAATTAAAGACTATCATTAATTTTGAAAAAAGTGTGAGAAATTTCAATTAGTTGGTAACATTTCTAATATAAAATAATTCCCAAAAACCCATAATATTTTGTGAGATCTTTGTAGTCTATAGAATATACATAATGAGACCTTTTTCTATGTCATTATATTACTCTTACATTATGAAAGTAGAAGATAAGGGCATATAAACTAATGATGATAATATTGTGAGTTATTTTGTTAAAAATAACTTTTTTTGTAGGTTTGGAGTTCCAAGAAAAATCACCAGTGATCAAGGGACTCACTACCACAATAGGAACATGGAGGCTTTGATGATGAAGTATAGAGTGAAACATACCACATCCACACCCTACCATCCTCAAACAAATGGTCAAACTGAAGTATCCAAAAGGTAGATCAAAAGGATTTTATAGATAAATTTCAAAACAAAGTAGAAATAATAGATCCAAAGGTTATAAGTATCCTTATGGGATTATAGGAAAACCTAAAAAACACCCATAATAATGAGACTATATAGAATTATGTATGGAAATATTTTTTACATACCTATGGAGTTGGACCGCCAAGATTTCTAGGTAAGGATACAGGTGAATCTAGATATGAAAAAAGTTGGGAAAGAGAGAAAACTATAGTTGGATGAAATTAAAAGTTAAGATTTTGAAAACTCAAGAATTTAAAAATAATTAAATAGAATTACTCATGAAAAATTAATACAACCAACATTCTTCCATTCAGGAGACAAAGTGATAATTTACAATTGAAGACTCAATATGATGAAATGTAAACATAGTTCTAGATGATCAGGTCCATTTATAGCCACTAACGTCTGTACTTTTGGAGTTTTTTAAGTTATTAGAGAAGGATACAACAACCCATTTACTACTAATGGGAACAGATCAATTAAATTCCCTGGAAATTTATCCCAAGAATCAGTAGTGGATATCACACTCCTCCAACCTGTCTATCAATAAAAACCATTGGGTAGCACCTTTCCTTAACACTTTATTGATTATTGTGTTTCTATTTAATTTTTTTCCTAGATGTTTTTTTAGAATTCTTTAAGGGAACTGAATCATTTAAGTGTAGGGGAGGGAACCTGTATAGTTCAATATTTTTAAAATTTTTGTTTTTCTTTTTCAAATTTTTGTCTTTATAAAATTTTGTATGTGTTTTTTTTTCAATTTTAATTTGTTTTGAAACATGTTGAGCTCAATTCGATTCCCTTAGAACTTTTGAATCTATTCTAATATAGAGAAAATTATTTGGCCCATTTACTAACCTCATATATATGATTAAATGACCTTTTACTAAATTTATAAGTGATTGAAATTCATGCAAGGAGCATTTATTTTTGAATCTAAATATATAACATACCATCCTACATTTTAACCACTTACCCCAAGAATCTTGTAAACCTGGTTTGGAATCATCTTCAAAATGAACACTTTCTTGAGGGAACTTTGAAATTATTGAATAACTAATTTTTTTAGTAATCTTGTCAAGAACTTATTGCATTGAGAACTTTATCCTATGTTTGATTGATTATTATTTTTTGATTTTGAAGTATCATTTTAAAATAAAATATATTTTCAAACCTACCTTGACATTTAACCCTTATTGAACTTAAAAACCATGAATAACATTAATAGGAAGCCACATTATGAACCAGAAATACCCATATACCTTATAATAGAAGCTAATGCATGATCTATATTGAATTAAATTATGAGAGGAAAAATGGTGAGCTGGAACAAACTGTTTTAATGAATCTTATTTAGGTTAAGTGAATAAGTGTTTTATCATTTATGCTACTATTTTGGGAGAAAAATCAAAAATGGGAATAATAGGATGATGGTCTAGATATCATAAAATGCTGGGCATGAAATTCAACCGCTGTTGTAAAGAGAAAGATACATCTCTTTCCCTCTAAAATTCAAAATTTCAAAAAAAAAAATTATTGATATGGATTTAAGAAGAAACAATTATGTAAATGATAGAATAGGGAATGAAACAATTGATACTGCCAAAGTTTTTTAAGATTCGACTTACCTTGAAACTGAAGATAAGTTTGGTGGACAACTGAAGTTGTATGAGAGTTGTAATCTGTTATGATAGTGCAGTTATGGTGGAGATATTTTGATGATAAATATTGGATAATGGCTCTTTCGCTGGGCTTGGAGATTTCACTGCACGTGCCGTGTAGTTTTCAAACTTTTTCGACCATTTGGGCATCCTCCAACCAGGCCACGCTACCTCCCTTGGCTCTTCCTTCCTCCACCCTGGCTCCTTCTCCCTCCCCTACTCGCCAGATCCCTCCTCCATCGGTCCTGGACCCCGAGTTTTGGGGACCTCGCCTCCTGCTCCGCCCCCCTTGCTGAGGCCGTTTGCTTCTTTAGCTGTCCCTCTTCCTCCCCCTACTCCGACCTCTGTTTTTCCCATGCCTCTCTCCTTCAGGGACATTATTTGCTGTGCACCCTCCCCCTGTCTGCCCTGTTTCCCAGCCATCCCCTCGGTTCAGCCTCAGTCATCATGTGAGGGAAACCAGATCTATCTGGATGTGTCTACAGTGGCTTTTGAAGAGGCCTCAGAGTGTTTGAAATGGATGCTGGTGGTGCGTTTTAGGGCCCCTAAGCTTCTTATCTCTTCCTTTCAGCGTTTTGTGGGATCCTGGAGTCTCCGTCGTCTGGTACAGATTTCCCCAATTCATAATCCCTCCTTCTGTATCATCTTTGCGTTGAAGGAAGACTTCGTTCAGGCATGGTGCCTGGATCCTCGGTCTATGGGTCGATGGAGATTCTGTTTATCTAGGCGGTCCATGGGATTTTACATGGGGAAATAAAGCTCAAATGCTGCTGGCTGGATCGACCTCCCAGGCCTCCCGCTCCCCCTCCAGAACAATGGTTTTCTCAAGATGATCGATGATTCCCTCATAGGCTTTCTATGCTCGGATGCTAGGACCAGGAGCTGTGCGGATACCTCAGTGGCCTGCATGTGCGTGGAGCTGGACCTATATCGTCTGGTATCAGAAAAGATTACTCTTAGGGTGCATGATTCTTTTTGCTAGAACTAGGATATCGCTTACCCCGTGTTCTTGAGGTACTGTTCTCATTGTCTCCTATAGGGTCATACCTTGCAGGTGTGCCACCGTTGTCATCAAAATGGGCGATGTGATAGTGCCCAGCTTACTGTGGGTGACACTCCTTGGCCGGCGTCTAGGGATGTGGCTCATCCCAATGTGGAGCTGGTGAAGGCACGGCCTCATGCTGTTGCTCCCTTACCCCTGCCTTTATCCCTGATCTCTCGGTGTTTGGTGCTTCCACCTATCATCTCATTTTCACCCCGAGGTGCATCCAGGGGTATAGCAGGTCCTCTTGCAGTGATATTGTCTCCTAATAGGTCTCCTCCGGGAGAGACACATATCTCTCCTCCCCCAGTAGCTCATGGTCTGATAGACGTCGCTCGCCCTTCTTGGTTATTAGATGAATCAGGGAGGGTATCAAAATCCTCCCCTGGCAGGTGGGGTAGGATGAACTCTCAGCATCCAGAGATAGATGTGTCCACTAGTGATCTTCTGTCTAAGACCTATGGAGTTTGTACTAGGTCCCGACCTAGGTAACTAAAGGCGAGGGTGCTCTCCCACTTTGAGAAGGCCATGAGTTCTAGAGCCAGCCTCAGAACACTTTTATCTCAATGATTCCAAAGCTTATATGGAATGCCCATGGCTTGGGTGTTCGGATCAAAATGGACTTCATGGCCTCAGAGGTTTCCACTCACAATATTGCTTTGTTTGTCATTCTTATGCACAAAAAGGACCCGTCTAGGATTTGTGACTTCTCCAAGAAAATCCGAATGCATTGTTTCTTACCTGCGGCCCCCTCTAACAAACACATATGGATCTTTTGGCATAGGTTTTTCAGAGTGGAGAAGTTGCATGTGGGGGAACAAGTCATCATAGTTAAGGTATCTCGTGACACCCATTCCTTTTTCATTTAATTTTTTTACGGGAGCTGCAACCCTCTTCAGAGGAAAACCTTGTGGGAAAATCTCAACGCCTTTGATCTTGGTGATATCTCGTTGATAGTTGGGGGTGACTTTAATGTGGTTGCAGATCCGGGTGAGGGGAAGGGTAGAGGTCCTTTCACCAGGAGAGTTGTATTGATGTTTTCTCAGTTTATGGTTGGCAAGGGTCTCATGGACCTCAGATACTCAAGGGATAGGTTTACATGGTGCAACAACCAATAGGGGTCTCACCAGACTTGGAGCCACCTGGATACGTTTTTGGATAATGTGCGTTCCATTTCTATGTATGGATGCCTCAAAGTGGTCCACTTGGTGTGTGGAATTTCGGATCACTCCCCCTGCTGATCACATTATCTTCCAGGCACGTTCATAGCAAGCATTTCAGATTATACCTCCAGTGGGTCATCGAGCCTACCTTCGTTAACTTGGTTCGTGAAACCTGAGAAGATCCTCCCCAGGGGAACACATGGACTGCCTTACATCATAAGCTGAGGTAGCTCAAGGAAAGTCTCTAGGTGTGGTCTTAAGCTCTTCCCCTACTAGGCAGGGACTTGGAGGCCAGTTCTTAGGAAGTCGATCGTCTCGAACATAGTCTTGAGGAAGTTTGGGATGAGTAGGTTTTCTTAGACCTCATCTGTAAGAAGGATCTCCTGGAAGACATGCTTTTGAAACAATAGTGCCTATCTATAGAGAATGTGAGAATTAAATGGCTAAAACAGGGGGACAACAACACAACTTAGTTCCATGCATGTATTAAGGAAATGTAGAGGTTTGATCATATAAACATCTTGCTAGAGGATGGATCTTTTACCGATGATAGGGATGTGGTGGGGGATATGGACAATACTTAAGGGATCTTCTCACTGATCCTAACAACCGGTGGCCTAGTAGGTACCCAACTCTAAACACATATTTATTTGACACCATCCCACATCTTGTATCTGCCCAGGACAATGAAGGTCTGAGCCCCCCCCCCTCAAGAAGGAGATCCCAGACGCCAGGATGAACCTCAACCCTGATAGCACGGCTAGCCCAGATGACTTTCTTGACTCTCTCTATAGAGAATCATGGGGGGGGGGGGTAAAGGATGATATTATTACTGTTGTTCACGACTTCTTCATGGGAGGGCAGTTGCCTCACATTGCGTGTGCTTCCACTATTGTGTTCATTCCCAACTCTAAGAACCCTTCCTCAATCCAAAAATTTTGACTAGTAAGTATGTTCAATGTACCATATAAAATCCTCACCAACATCATCAATTCTTGGCTAGCAGCTCGTCGTCCATAGTGGGTCTCCTTGAAAAAACATGATTTTGTGAAGGGGAGATCCATACAGGGAGTGATCGATATGGTCTAGGAAATGATCAGGGATATGAACCAAAAGTCCCGAGGGTCCAATACCTCTATCAAACTGGATATGTGACAATCATATTACTGGGTGGAATAGAGCTTCATCAACAATGTTTTAACAGGTATGGGATTTTCCGCATGGAATGTTGACATTATTTTTCACTGTTTCAGTTCCTCGTGGAAGACAATGTCATTTATGGAGAAGACCTATGGTTTTTTCAAGGATACCCAGGGCCTTTGGAAAGGGGACCCTATATCCCCAAGCATTTTCATTATTACCCAGGACGTGCTAATCTGTGATATTCATAAAATCCTTGGTAAAAGAGATATCCTTCCTTTTCTCTACAGATTGAACTCTCCTTAAGTTTCCCATATACAATTTGTGGATAACACCATTTTCTTCATGAATGCCCCGAGTAGCTCTTTGAGGGGTTTGAACAGGTTTCTGGAGGAGTGCTACCTTTGGATCGGTCAGAGAATTAACTGAAGTAAGAGAAATTTTTTTTATTTCCTCCAACTGTCTTCCCATCCCAGTTTCCACTGTGAGTCATCTTTTGGACATGAAAAAGGGGGACCTTTGCCATTCAGTTCCTGGGGGCTCCCCTATCATCAGGGAGAGTTCATATCCATGACTTCGATCCCCTCATCAATAGAATCATAGACCGAGTTCTCAATTGGAAGAATAACTTCTTATCCTTTGGAGGGATAATTGCTATGGTGAATAGTGTTTTACTCGCCACCCCAGTCCATGCGCTCTCTTCAATATGGTTCTCAAAGGGAGTTATCAAAAGCATTGATAGGATCCTAGAAAACTTAATTTGGGACCCCAAAATCTAGGGGAAAAGGAACTTGGTTTCATGGGGTAGGATGAAAAGGCCTGCTAGGGATGGGAGAATCAACGTTCATAGGATCTAAGACACCCTTTGTGGCATGCATGCAAAATTATCTTGGGAGGTCCTAGAACACTGCACCCTTTGGGGGATGACCCTGAACGGTGGCTCTTTTGGGGACCTAGTTTTTATGGGCAGTAATACTTCTCCCTTGTGGACAGAGATTGGTCCAATGGTGAATGATCTTCAGCTTCATTCCTGATGGATAATCTGGATAGGAGACGTTTTGTTTTGGCACCATAATTGGAGTGGGATGGTTATTGGCTACCTGGGTTGCCCTGCCACAAATATTTATTTTTGGGTAGCCAATAAGTATCATGATTTCACCATGAATATTTTAAATAGAGACCAACATCACCAGTTTAAACTCATTGAGATGTCTAATGATCCAGATCGGTGTGTTTTTACCCTATCACCCTCTAGAGATTTCACAATGAAGGATTACTGTTGAACCTTTAGTTTGAATGGCCCAATAGATGCTTGGAATGAGGTCCTCTAGATAAATATCATTCCAACCAAATAAAAGTTCCTCATATGGAGGATTTGTAATGGCGATCTCCTAATGGATGAGAACATCAAGTGGTGCGACATCAACTTGGTTTCTTGATGTCTTTGTTACAGGAGGCATGAAAAGGAGAGCTTAGACCACTTGTTCTTTGAAAGTTAGTGGGTGTGCGAGGTGTGGTTGTTATTTTTTGAGTTTACGTCTATCCCCATCTTGTCCATGTCTGACCTTCCCTTCTTGGAGTGCTGGTTTCACAACATAGGAAGCGACGACTCAGAGAGGATGGATCACACTGTGATTTTTCATGCTAGATATTGGTGCTTGTGGCAGGTGAGGAACAAGTGGATTCATGAGGGTATGCCCTCATCAGGTTGTCCGATCATTAACTGAAAAAAAACCATGCTTATTGATCTGATCAGGGTGTTGAAAAATGGGAGGGATACTCCGTCTCTGTAATGTTTCATCACAGGGCCCCTTTCTACACCTTCGGGTGGGGGTCCTTTTTTGAAAAAATTGGTATGCCGGAACCCTCCTTTGAGGGAGTTGAAACTAAAATCTGATGGATCATGCATTGAAGGTGTGATTCATGGGGGTGGGGTCATTCATGAAAGCATAGGGTCGGTTCAGTTGGTCTTCTCCATATGGTTGAGTCAGGGAACAACCCTCCAAGCAGAAGCTTTCGCCATGGAAACTGGTCTCAACATCTATAGGTAGAGGGGCTTGCACATTACAGAGGCAAAAACATACTCAATGATTCTACACAATGCGCTTCATGTCCTCAGGATGATTCCTCGGTCAATGGATTATACCATCAGAAAATGCCATGGCATCATTGACAATGACATTATGGTGACCCATACATGGCAGGAGGGTATCAAAGTTGCAGACTAATTGGCCTTGATTGACCCCCTGGCCCGAATTTTATTCTTTTTCATAATTTGGATTTCTTGAAACCAAAGGTGGTGAACATTATTATTATAGGGTATGTCCTCATTCTCCATTACTTAATACCTGTATAACCTCTGTTGTATCCTTTCCCCATTTTTCTTTTTTTTTTCTTTTGAATAAAAATTTACATGATGATTGGTGGAGCTATTTTGTAAGAATTATCAAATATTTTTGAATAAAGGACGTGGAAATCATTAAAATGTCTCCTAATCAAGGGAAAGGTAAGTCACACACCAAAAAAATATAAAGTACCTCTTTTCCTTAAAGATTAGAATCAAATAAAAAAATCATCAAAACCTACTAAATTAAAAAGAGAGAAGAGATGATGTTGTAACTGGAATATAATCATGCGACCCTTTTGATTAAAACTCAATGGGTGTAACTATGTTAAGGTAATAACGGAATAGAGGAATGGTACCATTCTCAAAGGAATATGAAAATCATGCATTATAATTCAACATTAACCAAACCCCCTATATTCCCTAGAACATTCTCAATAAAAACCACCAACCCGTAAGCCACATAAAATCCCTAAAAAGTCCTCATGATATGCACAAATACTTAAATCATTGGATGGAGATGAATAAATTCATCAATATTAGGATGATATTTACTTAATCTTAGAATGGGGAAATATTTTCTTAAAAATCATTCTTGAGTGATGAGTGAAATAAATCTGGAATTGTCCATTTATGTTGACAAGGGAGGTTGAAAGAAGAGGGAATTAATTGAATAAACCTAATTATGAAAATGGGATCAAGCAAATTAAAGAGTCATGATATGATTAGGGACCATGGTGTTGAAAAAGTAACTCACATTTTCTAGTGTTTTATTTTTTTGGAAATCATTTTTATATTCACTTATTCGGGAGTCCAAGGGTCAAGTTTGATAGAATTGAAATAGTCAATAAATTCATGATATTTTATTAATATTCAATTAATTTTATTCCCTTTTATTTATTTATTCATTGATTTATAATGGGTTTGTGAATTAAAGTGTCAAAACATTTGATTATGTGAATATTGTTTAGAATGGAAAAATTTTAAATTTAATTTAATTACCTATTTTTTGAAATAATATCAATGGGTTTATGCTGATTGTTATTCATATTACTGTTGTAAAGGATTAGATCATGGAGTTTGTTATTAGATGTCATGCTTAATAAGTAAAATGTTAATGAAAGTTATGATTCTTTAAGGTTTATTATTGATTCATCCCCCAAATTTATTTATGAAAAGAATGTTTAATGAATCTTAGCATAAGGAGTGATACTTGTAATTATGATGTACGCATTTAAAAGCTTTGAAGGAGCTCATGGGATGATACGTGAAGGCTTAAATAAGGTATGATTATTTCTATTTTGAATGATATGCCTATTCGATAAGCATGATTTCTCCCATAATGATGATTTTCTATATGCATGGACGAGTTATAAGGATGATTTCCAATAAGCATGGTCTAGTTGTAAGTATGAAAGGACTGACCATAAGGATGGATCTTACATAATCACAGATTCTTGTAATGTTTATCCATCCCATAAACATGGATCCCCATAAGAATGACTGGTCGTAAGCATGAATGTTGTAAGGATGAAAGGATGCATGGATGAATTCCTATGTAATAATCATTCCTTCGTGGAATTCCATACTTTCTAAGGATTTCATGTACTACAACCCAAATCCCTAGAATTCCATGTTAGTATTCATGTATCTAACCACATCATACCATGTATATTATAACATGAATAGTATTTTAATCAAGATCAAATGGAAGCTGCATATTACATAGAGATTCGATGACCATGATGAAAAAGGAATACCGTGAGGTAAAATAAAATATTGAAGATTTATAAGGAGTAAGGATGTTGGAGAGGATTTAACTATGGGATGAAGAGGAAGGATACCACTGATCTATAAGATTAAAATTAGTTTAAAATAATAGAGAGATCTATTTACACAACTTTAGTGGCTATTTTCATGTTTTTGTTGTTTTATTTTCCACTTCTCATTCTTTTGTAATGTCTTATTCTTCCTTATCCACCATTGTTTCTTCTCATATGGAGGGTTAGAACCTTTTGGTGATCAAGGAAGGGAATTATGTTAATTATTATTCTTGAGTGTCAAAATTCCTGACTAAAACTATCTCTTCAGTTAACAATTTTTACTGTTCAGTAGCAGTTCTTAATATCATATGAAATTATGCGTGATTTAGTTCTATTTACTTCACGATTACATTGGTTGATGATCAATTTCCTCCATCCACTCGACTCCAATATATATAAGATTTAATAGAGAAGGGATGAGTTGTGAATATCCTATAATTTTTTGGGTTGTGTGTGAATGGTAGAAAGACATTATTGTGTGACTTAGGAAATAAAAAACTTGATTGGGTATTACCTGGGTAAACCTTGAGTGGGTTGTTGCATTAATTCAAACACAAGGATAGAGGAAAAACCAAATAAAGACCTTGGTTAAATCAAATCTCACCCTTAAAATTCCACCTTAGTTGAGAGGTGAAATTATTGTGCAATCCATAACTTTCTAGTTAATAAGAAGAAGAGTAAAATAATTTGAAACTATAATAGAATTATAATTGAAAATTAATCTATGAACCATCACCCTTTCATCATTTTATTTTCAAACCTTGTTTTTTCTTTTTATTTTAATTTAATTTCAATAAAATAATTCAAAACATCAATTTTTTCTTTTAACTAAAAGTGAAAACTCATTTTGTCACCCCTCTTTAGAGAAAAACCTAGTTTAACACTAATACTACATTTAACGTAGGAAAATAATATATATTTTCGCATCCCACAATATGGTGTTTCCATCTATGTTTATATCTCAATGGATATAATAAATTTCAATAAAAAAGTAATGAGATCCACTGAAATATATAATGATTCTTCTTAAAGTGTGATGGTGATCTCAAATGATTTTATAATATTCATTTCAACTAAAATAATTTAAAATAATGAAAATATGTGATTGGGATGGATGTGAGAAATGCAACAAAGTCAAAGGATTGTGTACACTTATTGATATTGTGAATTTATTATAAAATAATGAACATGTAACGATGGTCCAATTGAAAAAACATGATGTAATGATGAATTTCAAGTATGGGGATTATTGAATGTTAAATAAAGTAGTGATTACATTAATGGATAGATAATTAAATGATAAAGTAGTTCTTGATAGAATTAGTGTATTCTTGAGAATATACTTGTTAAGAATAGAAGTTTTCAATATTAACTGGTTGATATAAACACATTCATTTATATCAGGCCTGGCATTTATTGTAAAAAATAGATGTGGTAAGTAAATTCAATGTTAATAGTTGGGCGTAATGATTAATATAATAATTCACAAATATATATAAAGTGATGGTATATTTATGATGATGATTCATTTATTTAACGATGAAGCACCTTCATCAAAGGGACTAGGAGTTCCTAATGAATGATATGATTATTGGGATGAAGATGAGAAATGGTGATATGGACATTAAATAATGAAGTTGTGGAATCTTTTCGACAAAGATTTAGATAGATTGACATTTTTTGGACATCCCAGTTGAGTACCATGAGTTATTTCCCAAGATACGATTGTGATGTATAAAGTGGGAAGTAATATTATCCATGATGAGATATGGATAAATGAATAATTAATTAACTAACATGATCTATTATTGAATTATCATTCACTTTATATGAGGTTATTAAGTGGGATCTTGTTATGGATGACATTGGATTATTACCTAAGAAGTATTGTGTTATTAATTGGTGGAATCTCTCATTGTGATTGATTTGATTGATTTTTATTACTCTTATTCCCCTAAAATATGATGCAACTTGTGATAGTTATATATCGACAGTGATGAGATATTGTGGTGGATATATTATAATCACTCCTTCCCTAGGGTTGTATTGGGATAATAGATGGATTACTTTCTCACCCACTGATCTGGGAAGAGATTGGAGGTGACCTTCACGTATATACTTCTACCCACTCATAGCTTTTGGTTGAGATTGATTAGATATCTCTAGAAGATAATTTCTAATGAGTATTTCCTTAAACATATCTAGTGTAGGATATATATAGATGAGTAATTCCTACAACACACCGATATGATAATATGATTATAGAAAATCAATAAGTAGTGAAACAATTCCTCACCCAAATCCCCAGGTTTGAGGTGAATGATGATGCATCCAATACTCGAAGGGTTTTGAAGGATCATATCATAAACTTAATAGTAGAGTAAAACCATTTTTTTTCTGATATATAATCACCAAACCAACATGCAGTATGAAGAACATAAATAATATAGACATATATTTATTGCAGTAGGATTCATCTCTGTCTAACTTAATAGAGTATGCTTTAAGGATATCATTAAGTAATAGTCATCGAACTCTTGCCTCCATAGGAATGAAATTGGACACTATGATCCTCATATGATAAGAGAGGACCCCTGAACAACAAATGAGTTCTAAAAACTTCTTCTTGAAGATGAATGGTGAACATAGAGGTAGTTGGTATTGCACACACCAAATAGAGGGATCCAATTCTATTATATAAGATCCATTCATTTAATAAAGGGAGTCAAACACAGGTTTTCAACACTTGATAGATGACATACATTGCAATAACATATTATTTTTTAGTATATAATTGTTTAAACATTTAAAATTATTATAATTAGTTTATATATCCATAAATGAATCAATACATTAATTCATAATTGAAGGAAGAAATTATAGAAGATATAGAAGTGAACATATAATCGATATCGTATATCACTTTTCTATTATGCACTATGATGCATAAAAATCATATACTAATATAGGCTCATATGAATTACATATAATAGAATATGAATTGGGTATATAGTATGATATGATAAAAATATTTTAATGCATTTCCAATAATCTCCCACTTTCACTAAAATCTTATAGGGACTCCATGAAAAACTTCACAATTCTTTGTGAATTCATCCATCCACTTTTGGATATGGTTAATCAAAATTTTTGAAACAAAAACCTTTTCAAAAATTTAGTCCTTATCATAATTCATAACTATGTGACCCTATAGTATTTCATAGATTTGAAAATAAATATGAAATACTGATTTCATAGATGTAAGAAAAGAGCATCCTCTAGAAAAACCTCGGTGCTACTCAAATTACAAAGAGGTATAATGTTATATCAATTGAACATACTTATTTATCCTAGATAGTTATGTTTATGGATGATCAAGAGGGGGGTGGGGGTGAATTTAGAAATTTATAAATTTTAAATAAATTATCAAATTTAAGTTAATTTTCATGGAAAATAAAAATATGAATTCAAGTATTTTTATAGTAGTTCAGAAACAAATTTTCCCTATGTCTAATTTTCAAACTCTAAATGTTATCCCAGTATAACCTGACCTGAATTTTTAAGAGATTCATAACTAGTTATAACTAAATTTTGTTTAGCTAGAGCCACAACCCCATTATCCCACCTTTTTCCACCAAGAAGAACAACTTGAATAGTCCTACTTTTTCTAACCTAGAGGCACAAACCTTAACCTTCCTTCTTCAAACCTAGATTACCAAACCAAATATTACCTTTTAATGGGTATTATAACATGAAAATAGGGTCTTGATTTTTAATTCAGAAGAATAAACCAAAAATAATGCACATAGAAAATATAAAAAGAATACAACACCATAAAAATAAAACATTAAACAATGAGGATATGAATGTCTTGGTAGACTTTATCACAATTTTAGAGTAGTATAATGTCTCAAATTGATGTCTAGTAAATATAATATCAATAAAAATGATAAAAAATGTGTATAGGGAGTCCTTATATTTTCTCACACTACATTTTGTGTGTGATCTTACCCATTTTGTATACCTTCAACAATTTGATTACCCAAAACCGCATCTATAAAAGTATTTTTATAGAGTTTCTTCATGAAAAATAACTTCAAAATATTTCATGCATGCATAAATACTTCAAATGTTCTAGATTTTTTATTTCCTCTTTTTTGATGCGGAATTCATGCATGTGAAATCAACGAACTAGTTCAAAGTTGTTTGATACTAATTTCCCAAATAACGATTCACTTGTTTACTCCATTTCATATGCATGTAAACTTTTTTTTTAATATTCTTGAAAATATATATTACATCACTATAATCACAAATGAAATTTTAAAATACATTTTAAAAATACTTTCATAATTGCAGTGATAGAATAAAAATTTAAAATTCCTAAAAAATTATAAGTCTAAATCATAATATTTTATATTTCTCTAAGGTTTTAATTCAAATATGATATGAATCTCTTATGATATAGAAATAACATATGATAAAATTTTTCATAGATAGGATTTTTTTATGATAGATAAATATCATAAGACTTCAGTAATTTTCATATGACTTGATATTTTACAATACTTTCATTTTGTAAGACTTCACTCTTCAGTATAGGACTTCTAAATCTTGTAAGATTGTTTCTCATTTAAATTATAATTTTTTGTAATAATTTTATCTTCCTATTATGAATTCAAATTTTCATAATACTTTATAAATTTTAAGAATCATATATTAGAAGAATTAATATCCTATAAGGCTTCATATCCCATAAGACTTCACATCCTGAAAGACTTCATATCCCTCAAGACTACATATACCACAAGACTTCATATCCCATATAAAATCAGAAATAACTCATATGAATTTTAGAGTCATCATGTACGAATTTCAAACTCATTGCATATGAATTCCATAATCAACACATATAACTTTATAAATTTCATAAGATTTCAAAAATTTCATAAGACTGGTAAAAACATGACTTTATAAAATTCCTGATGACTGTGTTAGTTCCTTCAACATATGTGTCATTTCTAAATTCATAATGATATGGATTTTTCTCCAAAATAAATTCATATGAAACTTAATGAATGTGAATAACAATTTAACAAACAATAAACAATATTATCATTGATTTAATATCATTCTTTTATTCTATAAGTAGTGAAAGATTCAAAAATGATAATCCTTAATATTTTTCTAAACTCATGTTTGAGGGAATAAATAAAAATTATTATAAGTATTAAAACACAATTATGTGAAGTATAAAACAGAAAATCAATAATTTGATCATTTTTTTATCATTATAAAAACAAATATAATTACTCAAATTCTCCCCCGTTTTGAACTTATCAAAAAAATTAAATAATAAACTATGAAATCATGGATCCCTTTTTCTGGAAACATGTTTATAACAAAAAAAGGTTTTATCCACTTAAAATTTAATTACCAAATGGTTTATTCTCACATTTAGTAGAAAATGTAACTCCACCAAAGTTTAAAAATATTAAACTAAGAGTGAACATTTAAAAAATATCTAAAAACTAAAGTTTCAGTATGATTAGAAAAGAAAAATAGATTTAGGAATATGGTAGTTACAGTATGCTCAATCAAAAATAAAAATGTTCAATAAATTTCATAATGATTTAAGTAGAGTTAAAAAAGACATATCCCCTATATACATTCAAACTAAATATAAATACCAACTAAAAATTAATGTAATTAAAAATAGTAAACTCTCCCCTAATTTTACATTCTTCCACTTAAATAAACACAACAGTGCTAGTAGATTTTGAATTCCAACTACAAAATTCATCATGTAAAAGACTTTAATAACTTTACAGAACTGTGTAATCAAGTTAATATATTCAAGAAATCACATAATTATATGAAATTAATTAAAAAGTATTCAATAGTCAAAGCATATTCCAATATAAAATATCATAAAATAGATTTTCCAGATTCATCGAAAGGAATTGGAAATAAAATCAAGTGTATGTCAGTAAAAGATAAAATATAAGGATATTAAGGATGATTAATGACCAAAGATAAAATCATGTCACAACAAAAATGAATTCTAAACTAATAGAGTTGACATGAAGTGGGTCTTTAAGGGTAAAATGATTTTAACCTTGAAGGACCCCAAACTTTGTATTAAATCATGCTTTCTATAATCAGATAAAAAATTTGAACTCCCATGAATATAATATAATTGAATCATATTTCCATTATACCATGTTCTAATTTAATTTTCTCAAAATTATATAAATCCAATGTTTTAGTAAAAATAACATATAATTGATCATCAGTTGAAACAAATTCTAAACAGATTTTACCTTTTGAACATAACATATAATTAAATGATATCTAACTTCAATATGCTTAGTCCTATAATATTGTAAAGGATTAAAGGAAATATAAATAGTATATGAGTTATCAAAAAAAGTAGGTAAATTATCAAAATTAACATCAAAAATTAATCAAGGTCTTCTTAATCCATAAAGATTGGGAACAACATATTGAAACGACTATATATTCTGCTTCAATAGTTGAGAAATACACACACATTTGTTTCTTTGATCTTTAAGAAATTAATATTTTACATTAAAAGTGACACCTCTAACTTATAACTTTTTTATCTATTATAAATCTAGTAAAATTCGAATCATAATGGATTATTAATTCAAAATAAGGTCTTCTCAAATAAAATAAATCAAGGTTTACATAATTTTTATCATATTTTTTGATCCTTCTGATAACTTTTAAGTTAATTTCCTTAAATTCACTTTAAAATCTATAAAATTTACAAACCGAAAACTTTAAATATGCATGATAAAAAATTAAATATAATAAAATACTGATCATACCTCAGAATGTTTTATTATCCAGTGATTTTATAGATTTATTAACATCCAAGTTATATGAAGTACTGATGGGGTTATTTTATATTTTATAATTATCAAGTCCAATTATTTTTACCGACTCTTTCGTATAATTAGACTGATTCAAAAATATTTCATCATCACATTTAAAAATTTAAAGTCCAAGGAATACTTTTAATTCTCTCAAAAGACTCAAGTAAATTTCACTTATCAATAAATTTATAAAACCATTACAAACTTTTTTTATTGAAGATACAAAAATAATACAATCAATATATATTTAAATAATCAAAATATACTTTGATTTATTCTTAATTAATAAATGGTTTCCTCTTTTCCTTTGATAAAAATATTTTTCAAAATAAATTATGCTAACCCTTTATACCTTGATCTTGGATCTTGGTTAAGTATATAAATAGATTTATAATTTTTTTAAACATGATTTCAAAATTTTTCATTCTAAAAAACTCTTGGATGTCATATATATAGTTCTTCAAAAATAAAACCTTTTATAAAATAACTTTTTTACATCCTCTTTGATATAAATTAAAATAATTTAAAACACTATATGCTAACAAAATTATTATTGCTTTTAATATATAAAATGATAAAAAAATTATCATTATAATATATACCCACTTCTTGGAAATAACCTTGTGATACTAATCTATACTTATTTCTTATTATATATCTCGGTTTAACTATCTTATTTATACATGTCCTTTTAGTTATGATAACATTAAAATACTTATGTACTTTAACTAAAGTCTAAAATCTAATCTTATAAATTTGGTTTAGATATTATTCCATGGAAAATATACAATTTGATTCATTTAAATATTTAAAAATATATTTAGTGTCAAAATCAGAAATAAAATCATGCTAAGAAAATAAACTTTCTAAATAATTTCTGGTCTGAACTCTTGATTCTATATTTCCAATTACTCTATTAATATGATAATAATTATTTGTTTTATAAGATTTTTCATGATGGTTATTCTCATTTTCAATTGGTGCATTCAAATCTTGTTTTTTATTCTCTAGAGTGAAATTATCTAAAATAATATTTAAGCTGATCTAAATCCTCATTCTTTTCTTTAAATAATTCTCATCAAATTTAACATGTATATACTCTTCAAATACCTTTTTTCTTTTTTTATAAACTCTATAGGATTTAATAAAATTTTAATATCCTAAAAATATGGAACCATAAATTTTTGTTTCGAACTTATCTAAAGAATATTTAGGGTTAAGAATAAATAATTTATAGCCAAATACTATAAAATAACCAATTTTATGTTTTTTTTCAAAAGTTCTTAAGATGTATTATTTAAGATTGTTCTTATGACAATTAAATTATAGACATAAAAAAAATATTTACAGCATCTATCTAAAAGTATTTATGTGTTGTGAACTTATTTAACATGGTTATACTCATTTCATGTAAGGTATTGTTTCTTCCTTTCAATAAACACATTTTGTTGAGGTGTTATAGGGGATGAAAAATTATTAAAATACCCATTTTATTCACATAATTGTTCAAATTCAAGATTTATAAACTCACCTAGTCTATTACTTCTAATTGATAATATTAGATACCCTTTCTGCTCTTGAACATATTTAAAATAAGTAATAAAATTAGACAAGGATTTAGATTTATGATAAATAAATTAGTTCTATATAAACTTACTAAAGTCATTTACAAATACAGAAGATATATTTATTATCACATATGAAATCTATTTGTACCTGTCTAAATGAATCAATATAGATAAATTGTAAGGGTATTAAATTTTTAACTTACCTAATGGATCTAAAAATCTCTTGATGTTGTTTAACATTTATATAGGAATCATACATAGTTATTTTCCACTTTTAGTTTATACAGTTACAATAGTTAGTGATTTTAGGATAGCTTATACAACCGACTAAAATTATAATGGAAGAGTCTCTTATTCCATAGAACCTTGTTTATTTATATATAATTTAAACAATTGACATTTTGGTTTTTTATTTCAGAAAAATTAATTTAATAATATTATCCTTTCGGTTTGCATAAAACAAAATAGATTCATCTTTATAAATAATTCACTTATCAGTTTGGAATTTAACCAAAATTCCATCATCACATAAGTATAATATAATGATCACATTATATTTTAATCATTCAACATATAAAGATTTTGATATGATTAAAAATTGAGATATTTCAACTTCACCAAATCCTTTTACCTTATCCTTTGGGTTGTTACCAAAGTTAATATTACCTCCTTTAAATTTATTGAAAAATAAAATTTAAAGCATCTATGGTCATGTGTCTGGATAATCCAGTTTCCATGTACTATGTTTCCATTTTTAAAACTCCAAAGGCATATATCATTCAAAAATACATTTAGAATATTTTAAATACCAGTGAAAATTTAGGTCCAATTAGGTTAGGATTTTTTTAGGAACAAAAAATTATTTCAAAAATTTATTTATAATAAATATTGAGGATAAATATTTAGAAATAAAGTATTTAGTGTGTCCAAGGGATTGATTAAATATCAAAGAATACTCACTATAATAATTTTATTTCATGATATATTTAAAATAAGTAGTTACAGATACACTTCCTTTTTATTTTTAATAAAAGATATCTTATAAATTTTAGTTAATTGATTATCATAACCAATAAAAGATTTATTTTAATTTATTTTTTTCATTATCAATTTTTTTTCAAAACTTTCCTTTCATAGAAAAAAACTATACATATTGTTCTTTAAACTTTTAACTTCTATTTGAGATTTTTATTTTCATCTAAGAGCACTTTAAATTTTCTTTCTTCATGAACCTTTGTTTTAGAATGATAATCCTTAATTTTATGATTTTACTTTGGAATAATTTCCAAATTTTCATATATTTTCTAATTATAGCTAGAAGTAGAATTCCTTTACTTTTTATTTTCTGAAAGAGTAATCTTGTTTTCCTCAACAAATTTTTTATGATTATATTTGTGTTATTTGAACATATTTTTAATTTTAAAGACATAATTTTATAATATTTTTATTTCATCATACAATTCATTAACTATGAATTTTTCAAAATTATAACCACTAAAAGTATAATCAGAACCAATTAATTTATTTATTGAATCCCTAGGGCATGAATTTTTTATTTCCTTTTTAGTTTCAGATTCATCATTGGAAACTGAATCCTCTATATATCTCCATCTATCCACACAAGATCTTTTATCCTTTTTAATCATATTATTATTTAATTTTTTCTTTGTGAATTTGGGTTACATGTGTCCCTTACTTCTACCTTAATAAAAGAATAATTTATGATCATAATTAGATATAACATTACCTTTTTAAATTCCCTTGTAATCCTCTCTAGGACAATCCATTTTTTAATTCTAGAGAATCCTTTCTTTCTTATGTAAACTCCTTTATCAAGTCGTGAAACTTCATATGTATCAATTATATATGGATCAAAATTAGATGAGTAAGTATTAACATTCATTTTGATCTGAGAGCAACGGTTTTTCTTTTATTAACCTCTTTATTAACTATATTTTAAAGTTATAATTCAAATTACAGCAAAGAACCAATATGTTCATAAAGAATATATTCTTTAAAGTTCTTACTTTCATCAATAACCAATTTTTTATCATGAAACAAATTAGTTAAAGACCTAAGAACTCTTTTAAAAATAACCATATTATTTAAGGATTTTACTAAAGCATGAATTATAATTATTATACTAGTAAAACTATGAAACATTTAATTATCTATTTAATTTTCATCCATTTTGAAATATTTATATTCCGCTCTAATAATCCCAAACCTAGTTATATTTCATTTATATGTTCTATAATGAGTAAATTATAGTATTTTTCAAATATCATGTGTAGTTTTATATATTGAGATACAGAAAAAACATTTCTTCTAATTACACAGTATAAATATCTATTACCTAGTTGTCCAATACATAAGTAAAAGAATCATTACCAGTAAAAGATTATGGATCAATTTTATGCAACTTGTAAGGTTTTACCACAATGGTTCAGTGATCAATAATCATTTTTACATGAGCCTCAACCTGGTTGGTGAGGACTCAAAAAGTGCATCCAAGAGACTCGGGATCAAATCAAGGTAGAGACATATTTTTTGGGGTACTATAGTAGTACAATATAAGTTACTGTAGTAGGTAATATTCAGTAATGCATAAGCCAAAACTATTCATCCATCTTGGCCTTTGGGCCACTGGTTTGGTCCTTGGGTCGTGCAAGGCTTTTGAGCCACCCAGGGCCTTCATTCCAGTTGTCTATCAAGGACTTTAGGCCACCTCAAGGACGTCGGGCCACCCCAAGGCCTTCGGGCGACATGAAATATGAAAATTTAATAGTTAGATTGCAAGATACAAGGCTCCAAATGAGGATTCAGAGCAGGCACATTCACTAGAGAAGAGCTAACTGGAATTGGAAGATTGAGAGGGTATGGCATTGCCATCAGAATTGGACCCGTGCAGATCTGTACAAGATATCTAGATAAACAGGCTTGCGAAGGTGGAGTGATGATCATAACATTTTATGGGGAGGATTACTTTCAAGTTTTCTTGTCTGGGTGATTCCCTTTAGACGTACGTGTCATGTAATTGTCTCTTAAGCCTTCGGGCCTTGTAAGGGTTCCACCACACCCCTTGAAAGTAGGATTATAAAAAATAATAAAACATGAAGGCCTTCAGGCCATTCAGACAGTGAGGAATGATTAACTTCTTAAGGTAATCTTACATCCTTTATTTACAATAAAAATAGTCACTACCATAAAAAAGGGGGTCATTTAGGAACCTACCCATCATTAAAACTAAAATCTTCCATCTCAAATTGATATTTTCCCTTAGATGGCTATGTTTAAGAAAAATGTTTTCAAATATATATATATATATATGATGCAACTAAAAAATATTTCAAGGGTCTAGATTTAGTACCAATTATTTTTCCTAGATAGTTAGATGAATGAATTTTTGGGGAGTGGGAGTGGGGTGGGATGAATTTACCAATTCATAATTTTTAAATAAATTATCAAAGTTAAGTCATTTTTAGTGAAAAATAAAATTATGAACATAGTTATTTTTATAGTAGTTCAGATCAAACTGATACTATATCTACTCTGCATACTCTCAACATGATATCATGACACCCACTATAAAGTGATCTGAATTTTAAAGGGAAGTCAAAACCCATTATAACTGATTTTTTTTCACATGTAGTCACTACCCAATTATCCAACCTTTGTTTACCTAACAGAAAAACCTAAAAAATCATGCCTTTTTCAAATGTGGATGAGAAACCCCTAACCTAAAATTTTTGAACTTGGAGTTACAATCCAATAAATACATTTTAATGGGTAGTATAACCCAACACCAAAGTCCTGTTTTTGAATTCAAAATCATAAACCCAAAATAAATCATATAGAAAAGATAATAAGAATACAACAACATGAAAACTAGACATTAAAAAAAATAAAAATATGAATTTTGAGGTTGTTCATGATCATACTTTGAGAGTAGTGGAATTTCACATATTGATGTCCAATAAATATGATCACAAAATTAGTGATAAAAATGGTGTACAATGATCCCTTCTAATTTTTCTTACTTCACTATTCATATGATCTTTCTCGGTTCTTATATTCCTGACACTTTGACTTCCCGACACTGGTTCTATCAAAATATTTTTATAGAGTTTCTTCATGCACAAAAACCTCAAAATATTTCATTAATGGATAGAAACTTCAAATGTTCTAGCTACTAAAATTTCTATTTTCTGAATCAATAGTGACACATGTGAGACAAACTAATATTTAAAATTTGTTTGATGCTGATTTCCTAGACAATTCTATACATGTTTTCTCTAATTAATTTTCATGTGATGTTCATTTAATCTTCTTAAAAATATATCATACATCACTATAATCAAAAATAAAATTTCAAAATATATAACAAAAATACATATGTAATTATAGTGAAAAAATTAAAATTTGAAATTCAAATTGCCTTAAAAATTCTAAGTCTAAATTGTAAGACTTTATATTTTTATAACACTCTAAATAAATTATTATAAGATTCTCCTATGATATATAAATCTTATATGATATAATTTTTCATGAGATAATATTTTTTATGATGGATAAATCCCATAAGACTTATATAATCCTCGTATAACTTGATATTCTATAAGACTTGGATTTCATAAGACTTTACTCCTCAACATATGAATTCTAAATCTCATAATAACATTTCTCATAAGACTTGGTATTTCATGTAAGAATTTAATCTTCCATATATAACTTTTAAATATTATAAGACTTTATTCCCCATAAGACTTCACATCTTGTAAGATGACATATGTCATAAGTATTTAGGCATAAACCATATGAATTTCAGAATTAAAATGTATAACTTCTAGATTCAGTGCATATGACTTTCAAGATAAGTTCATATGACTTCATAAATTATTTAATATTTTTGAAATTTTATAAGACATGTAAAATTCAGAAGAGTTTATAAAATTCCATGTGACTTTGTTAATTCATTTAGAAAATGAGTCATTCCTTAATTCATACTGATATGGTTTTTTCTTCAAAATCAATTCAAAAGAAACAAAAAAAACATAAAAAATAATTGAATAAACAATAAAAAATATCAATAATGATATAATATCACTATTTTCTTCTACAAGAAGTGTAAGATTTAAACAAGTATAATCCCATATATTTTTTTCTAAACTCATGTTAAAGGGAATACATTGGAATTGTTTAAATTATGAAAACATATTTAAGTGAAGTGGAAAGGATCAAATCAAAAATCCACCCTTTTTATAATTACAAAACCAAATATTATTTCAAAAACTCTCTCACTTTTTGAAATTACCAAAAAATAAATAAACAATAAACTATGAAAACGCACCCACCCCTTTTATGGAAACAAGTTTTTAACCAAAACATTTTTGTTTCCCCCTTAGGAATTAATTAACAAACAATTTATTATCACCTAGAATAGAAAATTTAACTCCCACTATGTTATAAAATATTTAACTTAGAGTAAAAATAAAAAATATATTTAAAAATATATTTAAAAATAGAATTTTATGTATCCCTAGAAAAGGGAAATAGATTCAGAAATATTAGTGATTTAATATGCCCAAGAAGAAATAGAAATATTGAGTAAATTTAATCATGTATTAAGTGTAAAAAAATATTTCTCCCCCTAAATTCAGATACACTAAAAATAAACACCAACTATATTGAAAGCAACTAAAAAGTGTAAACTCCATCTTAATTTCAACTTATTACACTTGAATAAACATAAAAGTGCAAGGAGATTCTGAATTCCAGCTTCAAAATTAATCCTATATAATACTTTAAAAACATCAAGGATCCATGGAAAAAGTTAAGATTTTCAATGAATCTTATAATGATATGCTATGAATTAAAAAGTAGTTAACAATAAAATCATATTCTAATAAAAATTATAAAATATATTTTCTAGAGTCACTAACTATAATTAGAAAACATGTTTAAATGTTTTTTAGTAAAAGATAAAGTATAATGATATTCAGAATTCTTACTAGAAAAATCAAACATCATGTCCCAGAAAATATGAATTCAAAACTAATAGAGTTAACATAAAGTTGGCCTCTAAAGGTAAAATAAATTTAATCTTCAAGAAGGAACCTAATGTTGTTATAATATCATATTTTCCATAAATAGATAAAATATTTAAACTTCCCTAGCTATAAAAAATTGAATAATATTTCTACAATACCAAGTTCAAAATTAATTTTCTAGAAATTAAATAAATCAAATGTTTTAGTTCTTCTAGTTGATCATCAGTTGAAACATATTCAAAAAAAATTCACCTTTTTGAACGTGATCTTTAATAAAATTATATCAAACTTGAATATGTTTATTCCATGATTGTTCTAAAGGATTATTAAAAATATAAATTGAAAATGAGTTATCATATAAAATATTTTAATTATCAAAATAAACATCAAAATTATTTATGGTTTCCTTAATCTATAAATAATGAGCACAATAATTTACAGAAAACAGTATATTTATATTTGATAGTTGAAAAAGAAATAAAAATATGTTTCTATGATCTCTAAGAAACTAATATTTTTCTTAGAAAGTGACACATTTCACTTGTATTTTTATCTATTCTACCTCGAATGAAATTTGAATCTTAATATGTTTTTAATTAAAATAAGTACTTATGAGATATAATAAATCATGGTTATAGATCCTTTAACATATTTTATGATCCTTTTGAAAGATTTTAAGTTACTTTACTTAGTTTCACTTTGAAATCTTTCATGTATAAAAACTAAAAAAACATTAAATTTGATTAAGAAGTTTTTAAATATAATAAACTTCCAATCATACCTCTAAAATATTTATAATCCACGGATTACATATTTATCTTTATCTTATTTTCATGAAGAACTAATTGGTTTGTTTGATCGATTATAATTTTCAAGTAAAAATATTTTAACTAACAATTTATCATACTTATACTGATTAAAAAATATTCCATCATTTCTTTGAAAAATTTAAAAACCAAGGGAAAATTTTAATTCTATCATAAAACTCATTTCAAATTCAATTGTCCTTAAATATGAAAAAATATTTACCAAGATTTTTAATTGAAGTTCCAAAAATAATATCAAAATAATCAAAATATTATTTGATTTATTCTTAATGAATATAGTGGGATCCACTTTTCATTTAATAAATCTGTTTATCAAATAAATTTTGGTAAACTTTAATAACAAGCTCTTGGAATTTTATTAAGACCACAAAAATATCTAGAACGTTTTAAAACATGAATAGAAAATTTTTCATTCTCAAAATTATGAGGTTTCCATACATATACTTCATCATAAGTATAACCATTTAGAAAAAAAAATTTCGCATGCATTTGATATAATTTAAAACCATTGAAATAATCATATTTTAAAAAAATTATTATTACTTCTAATTTATCAACAAATGAAAAGGTATCATCATAATCTATACCATATTATTGTATGTAACCTTATGATACTAATATTTCCTTATTTATTGTTATTTTATATATTAATATAGTTTATTTTTAAATAAACATCTTATCTTGTAACCTAATAATCTTTTGGTGCTTCAACTAAATCCAAAAATCCATTTCTAGAAAACTAGTTTAGTTTTTCTTCCATAACTAATATCAAATTAGAATAATATAAAGCTTCAAAAATACATTTATGAACAATATAAAAAATAAAAGCATGATAATAATCAATTTTTTTCAAAGAATTTTCTATTTTAACTCTTGATTATATTTTTCTAATCAATCAATTTAATCTAAATCATCATTAGTTTTTTAAAGGATTCTTCTAAAATTTAACATGCATAGAATCGTTATTTAAAGTTGTTCCTTTTTCATAAACACTATAGGATTTTCTAACATTTTATTATCCTAAAAATATACCGTCATCTAATTTTGGATCAAACTTATCTAAATAATATTTAGTGGTAAGAATAATTACTTTACAAGTAAATAATATAAAATTACCAATTTTTCATTTCCTTCCACTCCAAAGTTCATAAGATGACTTATTTATGATTGGAATAAAGATAATTCAATTAGTGATATAAAGAGATATATTTAAAACTTCTTCGCAAAATAAATTATGTGATTTTAACTTATTTAACATGGTTCTACTCATTTATTATAATTTTATGTTTTTTCCTCTCGACTACCACATTTGTTTCAGGTGTTCTAGGGGCTAAAAAATTATAAAAGTACCCATTTTATTCACTTTTTTGTTCCAATTATAGATTTAAAAAATCACATCCTCTATCACTTGTGATTGATAAAATTGTTCACCCATTCTCATTTTAACTTAATTTACAATAATCAATAGACTTAGATAAGGTTTTAGATTTATTAGTAAGAAAGTAAGTCCATTTAAACCTATTAAAGTCATATTCAATCATAAATACATATTTCATACCAACCATACTTGTTTGTAATGGTCTAAATAAATCAAGATGGATAGGTTTTATGGGTCTTTTTTTGAACTACCCTAATGGATTTGAATCTCTATCAGTGTTATTGACCTTTTTTCACTACTCGGAAAAAGGGTTTTAACTTCAATGTTTTTATTTTTAATGTCTGTTAAAAAGTAAATATGATGAAACCGATGATAAAATGTATATGTTTAAATTCATTTATTTAAAAAAATGTTGAAATATAATTTAAATTTCAATTTATACACAAAATAACTGTAAGAACCTGCCTTGGACCACTTAGGAGTGCCCAGACAAAGGATGGAACACGAACTCAAACATGCCTTCCCATATGCCAGAGGATGTTGAATAGTGGTGAGGTCATAGTCCTTATAATGGGGGAGAATATGGACTAAAATTATAGTGTAAAAAAGTAGAAATAACTGAAAATACATGGCACATAAAAATCCATCATGTTATGAAGAAATCAATAAAAAAAGTGCTATAAAAATATGAAACACTATCCTGCTCATATCTAAAATCCAACACTAAACACCAAGATACCCATTCCCATCCTACCAGAGATGTCATCCTCCAAAAACAAATAGCTATCTGACCAATATATGGATTACCTTATACTGCTCCTAGAGCACCAACACCAACAGATGTAAACAACAATCTCCCCCATTCTGTAAACCTTTTGGAAAGGCTCAAAACTCCCATAACACCAGGCCTATGAGAATCTCACTACTTTTTTACCATTGAAAATCCAATAAAGTTTATCCACAACATGATAAATTTTCAATGGGCCGACACACATATTGTTTATCGATTTTTAACCCAAATGGGCACTTTGTGTAAGAAACACACACCACCCTCACACACTAATAATTTTACATGAAAAGCCTTTCCAGCATTTACTATCCTACTCAAAAAGGTAGATTGAACCACTAATAACCCACTTATAGGTCCTTTCTCATGATCATACTCAATATCACATAAACCCAATGACTACACACTCCCATACCAACCAATTTTACAATCTAACTCATACTCCCATGAGAAGAATCCCATCTAACCTAGGCCCAAGTGCCTAACTGGATAACCATGACCCACATGCATGTAAATCACATCCAATATCCCATGAAACCACCCATTAAAAATCTAACCACATGATCACACACCACACGAGCATTTCCCCATAACCACAAGCATCTAACTAGGCTCCCACCGAACCATGAAAAGTGCTCCTTGAGAACAATAGGGATATGAATCTAATTAAACCTACCCTTAAAACCATCCTCTATACTAGAAACACTTCAAGAGATTCAACTCCTATCTAAAAGGCATTCACATTCATTTCCTCTACTTCCCAGTTCAGTTAAGTAGAGTTCACCAATATGATATATAGGAAAATGCTATATAGGTTGTTTATGAAACCTTGAATAACCAAATTGACATCCCAATGATCTAAAAGGAAGCACCATTCTCTAGTAACACATGCCCATCCTCAGATCACCTCTCAAAAATACCATACCTTCATCGAGTCATTACCGAGGTATCAAAATGCCTACACTGACCCACAAAGGATCTCCATACATCCCCTGATGAATGGAATGTATCACCACCATCGAAGAACCTCTTGTTGTAAAATACACATGACCTTAAATAGAGGGAAATTCATGGAGTCCCATCTAAGTGGAATTCCACCAAAAGTTTATAAGGGAAAACACTATATAATTTTTTTACACTTTATACAATTTAAACTCTCATAAAAAAACATAGGAAAGTATACATATGTCATGTGAATCTAAAGAACCTACCATAATGAATGTATATGGTCCTCTTTCCAATGTTCCAAGATCCAAAACCTACTAAAGTATAAATCATAAAATTGAAATCACAATTTCATCACAGAAGTTGAAAACCATACAACCATAACATCAAATACGAAGACAAAAAATCCCATTCCACTGGTAACCTAGAGATCTCATCAGAAAAGGTGGTTTTGATGAACCAAAACAATACAATAACAAGCTCATAGAAATTCCTAGACCATATGTCTAACATCTACTAAAATAATAAAATAACACAAAATCTATGATACTACTTTTTAATACCCCACCCAAATCCACTAGACTTCTCTTAGATCGAGGGAACCATATTGCCTCGAGCATGCCTCCCCATACGCTATAGGACTACGACTAGTAGTGATGGCTTAATCCATACAATGGGGAGACTATGAACTCAAATAAGAGTTTAGTAAATAAAAAAATACTGAATGAATATAATATATAAACATCCATTAGAGTAAACTGAAATCAATAAAAAAGAGAGCTATAATAATACTGAATGTTTTTTTCATAAAAAACACATAACTACTCACTCATTGGGTCTATCCCATATATAAAGTACCAAATAACTAATTAAAACACACACACACATCTTACTTCTTATATTGATCCCCATACAACTATTCTCCACATGCTTTTCGAGATGACCTAGCTCAATCCACTACACATCCCATGCTATGGCCCAAAGGAAAACATAAGGTCTGCATGCACACCGAGATAATCATGGAAGGTGTGAGAATATGAATCATAATATATCACCAAGAACCCCTAATTTATTATGTTTAATACATGTGTATTCGTGAAGAAAATAAATACAGAAATAAACATGCTCATTGGGTTATCGTGTGCTAACTCGGCCACCAAAACACCTGACAAGGTACACACATCTGTCAGGACATTGTGTGTTATCTAAGACAACATGGTGCCTGACCATACCTTCTTTAGCGCCATAATGGAATCTACTCATTACATCGTACCAATATAATTAATGAAAAGACCATACCTGAATATTAATGGTAGGGTGATGTCCAAACCTCAACCCAATATCCAAAGAGATAGGGAACTTTCATATGACCACATATTGACCCTTTACATTATTTCTCAAGGTAGTGTCCATAAGTCATGTATCACATTAAATCATGACCCATAACTCTCATGGGTGGTCCTCAAACCAAGAATAATCAGGAAAAGGTTAGTCATCTAAGTCTTTTATTGCACCATGACCAAAACCCTAGGGTGGTCCTCAAACTAAGCCTACCAAGGAATGGTCCCCTAATCATCCATTGACCCACACCTTCTCACTAAATACATGGTCGGTTAGGCCTCTCACTCAAGGACATGTCCCCTTCCATAACCAATACCTTATCACTCAAGGTATGTCTTGGATTAATGAACACTAGGTCTTCATATCACTCATGATAGTCCTTCCAATGCATATCCCAACTTAGGGTGAGGCTATACCTTAGGATCCACTTCCCCACTGATATCTGTTACCTATTAAAAGCACAAGAACACACAAGAAACAACACATAGGGATGCAGACCATCACAAAAATCATCATCTAATCATAGGGATATAGTCACTTGAGAAGTTTCACCTCTTTAAAAAATATCTCAAGTCACCCATCAAGGCACCCAATAAGTCTTCTAGGCTTTCCATATTCTTTTTTCATCGATATCATTATATGTTTTTCACCCTTTGGTGAAATCATATCCTGATAGATCATCCTTAACCATACATTAAGGTCAGATACAACCTTTCCAAATCCCACTACCTAGGGACTGTCCCAAGCTATCAAATTTTTCTTGACCCTTAATTTACCATATAGGGTAAAATTTCCCACTAAAACCCCTTGGCATCCCAATTCCATGTCTCAAACAACTCCCATGATACTCACTTGGGTCCCGTCACACAAATCATAAGGTAGATCTCTTAGATAATCAGTTAAATGAAACCCCTCTCTATTACATATGTCAAGTCCCTTATGGATCAACCATTCACCTCACACAACATGATCCTCCTTCATCCTCAGGAAGGAATTAGTAGTTTTTGATGAGACGTATAACTATCTTTCCCATTAGCACTTAACCCTAAGCCTCAAATGACTACCCACTAGCCATATGAACCTAAACCAATCTATCTTAAATCTTCAATTACACATTGAGACCGACCCAAGGCCTCATTTAAAGTTAACTGATACCATTTTCCCTTGGTGAGATAGTCACCGGGTGATCCTAAATTATCCAAGCTGCTAAAGAGGACTTGGTCTCATCCTTAGAGGCTCAAAGCTACCCTATCATCTCACCAATGGACTTTACTAGTACTTATAACCTATTTAGAAACTGATGAAATATGTAGGCATGGACACTCATAAATAAACATGTATAAGAAATTGTATCATAGGATCTACCTACCCAGAACACAGAGTTAACCCCTTACCAAGCCTCGTCAAGCCTTATCTAAGCCCACTAAGCCTAATCTACCTCCCAAAAACATATCACATGGTAAGAAAAAATAATAATTAATTATAAAAAATAATAATTAATTATTAAAAATTAATCAAATAGATATAATTACCTAAAATTTCAGTAAGTATCATTCACTTTTTGAAATAAAAACCAACTCATGGAAGGTCCATAGTATATCCCCGAGACAATCTTTGGAAAAAGTTCAAACACGTAACACAAAACCATTCTCAAATTTAGTTTACTTTAGGTTTAAAATCCATGAAATCACTATAGAAACATACCTTTACCAAAATGATGGGCAAAGATAGGCTGAAATCATCTTGGGACCTCTTATACAGAACAAAAGAAAAATAACCATCATCCTCAGTCGATTCCACTATGATCTAGTGGAATCAACATCAAACCAAGTGTAAAAACAAATAGTTTTTTTGATAACGACATAGAATGGTAAAGTAAATAAAGTATAGGACACGAATACCTTTATTATCCATTAATAAACATCCCCTTTAATGGAGGATCAAGGGTGGTGGGGACAAGTAGGGAGGATTTGGCTGAACGAGCCTCCCTGTGTGCACCTGGTCGACCAAAAAAGTGGGATGACCCACTTTTATATCTCTTCTAAAAAACCATTAAATTTTTCATAGAGTGAAAACGTTTTCACACCATGAACCATTAAGGAAGGGGAACCCTTCCTCTACTTAGATACTTTCATGGTATAAAAATATGTTCACACCATGAATGGGTTGCTACTAAAGTTATTCAGCAGCCTAACCACACATCCCTTCTTTGACACCCCTCGAACACCCAGTAAACCACCCAAGCCTTAAAAACCATCCAAAACCATATCTTAAGGGAGTCTAAAATATCAAAATATCATTATGAGTCATGTTTCTGAAGAAGAACTTCTTACCAATTTGAAAATTCAAATTTACTCTAAAATATAATGACCTGAAAATCCATGGGGCATTACGCCGACATTGAAAGTGTTAAAAATATTTATTTTTTAGGAGTTTAAAAATCAGTTTATGAAAAAACTGATATTTAAATTATGTTTCAAAATCAGGTTTCCTATAAAATAATGTTGAGATAAACATTCACCATCGGGTTTTTTACATTGAATTTTGAAATTTCTAAAAAAATTATTTGTTTAACATTTTTAATGCCGGGTTTTTAAAACCAAATTTAAAACTTATAATTTTTAAAAAATAATTTTTAAAATGCATAAATAAAAAACCTAAAACATGAATTTTAGTTCAAAAAAAAGTATAAGATAGTAGAAAACAACATTCAATTAGTAAAAAAATACATTGTTTAAACTTTAACCATAAGATAAATAAATATACATGTGAATTTTAAATGTACATCTAAAAATTAATCATACATATAAAATAGTTTTAAAATAATATTTGAAGGTAGTTTAATTATTTCTTCATATATATTGTTACATCATCAAAAACTCTAAAAATAGTGAATGTAATATAATTAACAATAGAACATATTGGTTTAAGACATAAGAGTTGTAATGAAACTAAATTTAAGAAAATATATCATTATTTCAATCATGATAATCTCATAAATGAATCTTGAAATATAATAACAAAATTCAACTCATATTTTTATGATGACATCGTGATTATCAGAAAATACTTTTAAAATATAAAAAATTATATATACAATAAAAAACACACTAACTAATATTAAATTCATCTACCCACACTTTCCCATATTTAATTTTATTTGGATTCTTTATCAACAAGTTAACATTGTTAAAAATTTCCTATGAATTTTAATTTCATATATCAATTATGAAAACATGTACCACAAGACGAATTTAAGATTAAATAACTAATACAATAGAATAAAACATAAGAATTCAATAATTTTTTGAAACTTTTATGAACACCACCCAGTAAAGAGCATAACCATTATTCTATATATTCATGTCGGTAGATACACATAACATCCAATGACCTCTATAATTTAAAATTTTCAATATTAATGAAATTATAATGAATAACAATTCATAAGTATATTATAGTCATCTTACCTATCAAGGAATGGAAGAAACCAACACTCAATATCTATATTTTCTAATTTTTAACATATATAATTACCTCATATACTATTAATAAAATATTTAAAATACATTGAAAATATACAATGGATCCATAAAACCATAAACTAAAATTATCACATTTAGATGGAAAATAACATCGAGATATCTAATTAGATATGAAATAAATTATGTCACTATAATTTATATTTATTTAAGGAAATGGAAATAGAAATAGAAATTTAATTACATAGAAAAAAATTGCAACACAGGCACAGAGAGATCCTCAATATTGATAAGATCCATGATATATTTTTAAATATATTTAATTCCTAGTATCTTATGTATATATTAGCGATTATCAAAAACTCAAAACATGACTCCAACAAAGATTATTTATGAGTTAATTTTGTTAATCTATCAATAACCTCAGAAGTATATAGAGTTGTTGATTCCTTAATTTTTTTTTATTTTTTCATTAATTCATTTGATTTTAGAAACTCTTAAAGAAGGTAAATATAAGAAAACATTACAAGTAATTTGAAATTAAAAGTAAAAATAAAATAAAAAACAACACATATAACATATGTGAGATGATGAAAAAGGATAACTAGCCAAAATATTCAATGAAATATACTATCTCTAACTCTAGCCACCTCCTTGGTTGGAAACACCACAAGATAAGTAGGATCAATAATATCATATACTTCTATCCTTACCTAGTTTTACTGTATAAGTATATGATGTATATAATCCCTAAAATTTTGTATGATTCCATATGGAACAATATGTACATGTGGATCCCCAATATGTAACTCACAGTATAAGATCAAGTTTGAATGAGGAGGTGGAGGATCTGGGTAGGTAGGCTATGCAGACTACATTTGATTCATATATTCTTCAAACATAGACTACAAAAATGATTTAATTTTATCATCTATAAACTGTTTATTCTCTTATATCTCAACCTTTAAGAAAGTTATTTCTCCCTTTCATTTTGTCTCCATCGATACCATAATAGGATGAACATTTTTTTAATACTTAAACTCACCTCATATCATATTACGTGGATCGAGTGATTTTTCTTTCCCAAATCAATAGCTAGAATGTATATCCTACCACGAGGGAAAAAATTACCCTAAACTGCTTTCTCTTGGAGGAGGTCCTAAAATGATATAATCAATGTTATATTTGGGATAAATTTTAAAAATAATAATATTCACGAAAAATTATAATCAGTTTCTTATAATTTCTTCAACTAATACTCTTGAAAGATATGTAAGATACTTTCCCGTTTTTTATCCTCACCCTTTTTCTATATTTTTTGGAGAGTAAGGGGAGATGGAGGTCCATATTGAACTTCTTCCAAGAAACTCTGGATTTATCTCTTAATGAATAAAACTTTTTAGCAATCATTTTTTCCTCCATTAAATGAAACCCTCCATATTATTAAGTGTATGGTTATACAATCTACAATTGGATACCTTGGTAAAATTTCCTAGAGACTTGTTATATAATAATAAATTAATAAGTTAAATGTAATAGAAATATAATTTTACAAATTGATTTTAAATAAAATAATTTTCATAAAACACAGGATTCCTCCCTCTGGATAGCAAAAAATATATCCAATATCTCTAAATATAAAAACCCATACTCAAGGTATGTGTTTTCATTTTTTATCTCTAAAAAAACATTAACTATGGTCGATTTTGATTTAAAGTCTCTCTATTTAACTGAATCAAAAGATATCCACCTATTATTAATTTCTTTTATTTTATGAGAGTATAGATTAATATCAAATTGAATACATTAAATATTAGTCATTTGAAATAAATTGTATATGAATAATTGAATAAAAAATAAATAATTTCAGGTATTTTACCAATAAAGACTCCCACGAATAATCTTCTTCCATATTTTCGATACTCTTAAAATCTTGATATAAAATTTTAATCCAATAATGACTTTGCATCAGTCTGTAACTACTAAATTACTTTGTATATGGGTCACTTGGGTTATTTTTATCATCAAATATGATTTTTATCTTCTATTCCCCATGGGAAAGTGGAAGTTTTGGTAAATGTATAATTCCATGACTACTAATTCCAGGTATCAACTTCTCTTGAGAAGAATAAAAATCCTCTACGCTAGGAGGTTCACCGATAGTGTAAGAAATATTTTTGATAAAAAAATTAATTTCATAATTTCTTTTAATTATTAATGATATATTAATATAATAACACACACATACCTAGATAAATGTTTCTCTTCCTCCATTTATATCATTTAATTAGATAAATTTATTAAAATTTTGTATCCCTACATATTATTAGAATAAAATGATTATTATAATTAAAAATTATTATTTTTAATAATAATAAAGAAAATTATATCTTTTATTTAACTAATATAGTTAAATAAAAGTGAATATCTAAAAAAATGAATAAAAAAATATATAAGGAAAAAAATTGTGTGATTATATGTATAATTTTTACCAAAAAAATAATTATTTTAGATTTTTTATCCAAAAAATTCTTGAACCAAAAAATATTTAACTAGAACTAGTGAATATAATATTTAACAAAAAAATAATAGAAATGATAAAAATATATGGATTTACAAATTTATGTTAAAAAAGTGTTTTTAATGTATAATATTCTTTAAAATTAAATATAAATTTACTTGAATAATTATAAGAGTAGTGAAGTGTTTTTCCATATTACTTAAATTTGATCATTTATTATAACATCGACTATGTATACATCATAATAATTGTTATCATCACGTAGTTTTATAATTGATAAAGAAACCACATATATTTCCATAACATCGTCAACATTATCATAACCCAAATTATTTTTATCCCTTGAAAACTGATGAACCACTTATCATTCATTGGGCCAGTAACAAAAAATATCTGTGTCGCATGCATCTCCATGATAAATGGTTCCACATTGCAACTGAATTTTTTTAGATTATTGATTATAAATATATATTCATCATGTTTTACACCACTATTACTTTAAAACCAGTTACACTTAAACAATGGTACTCAAAATTTAGTATAATAAATCTCCCATATACCCTCAACAACTTCAAAATATACCATTAATGAAAACATTGAGTTTTTATCATTGGAACTCAAAAAGTATAGTTCTTCTGTGATAAACCATATCCACTATTTTTAATGGTATTATTATCACAATAAAGTTTTAGGTAAAATATATAACCATTAATATCAAAATTAGACCACGTGGTCACATTAACACTTGGTTCCCTTGATAACCATGTCCATGTTTCTAATGTAGATAAATTTTATTGAATTTATCCTTGAGGTATGAAACAAAAGTATTTTTATGTTAATTTATCAATAAATTTCAATTTATTTTAAGATATCATACCTTTAATCCAACCATATGTAATAATATATATGGTTAAACCTCACGTATGTTGTCTAAAATGTATAAATGTTCCTAAATCACTTAATAAAGGGGAATTAACTCTACCTTTAAGCTATAAATCCCTTTACCTTCACTATAATCTCTAAAATTTAGATATGTAAAGGAAAAAAATATAAAATTCATATAAATAATTAGTATAAAACACAATCACATTTTTAGAAATATATTTTTGAAGAATAAAGGCTTGTGGTCTATATGTATTTTTAACATATCTGTTCAAAAATTTTATATATCTTTCAGAAGGATATATCCAACATAAATAAACAAGACCAAATATTCTTATCTTTTTCAAAAAATGAATTATATGATAAACCATTATATTAAGAAACTAGTACCCAACACATGCATTTTCATGACATAATGAATATAATTGAAAATTGAGATACACATGATCATAATTTGGAGTTACTAAAAACCTTAAACAAATGAAATATATAAAAAGAAAAAACATAAGAGTAAATAATAATTGATAATTTTTGGGAATCAAACATGAATGTGGAGGATATATGAGGCATGTGTCATTTAAGGCATTATCTATATTATAGATAATGTATTTCCCGCAAGGTTCTTCAAATATTCATACGAAGAATGATTTTGAAGTATTTTGTTTAGAAATTGTCATGAAAATTAATTAAATAAAATAATGAATACATATGAAATGATGAACACCACCATAAATTCATTTTGGTATTCTGTAGAATATTGAATGGTGGTGTTAAATTAATTAATTAGGATGCATATGATGATGAGGTGTAAAATTACTTGAGAATTAGGGGGACATGATTGATACCCAGTGGCTATTGTAGCCATACTGTTCGGGTAGACACCAATGGTGCTAAGTATTGGGCACCAAAAATGGTGGGAATCATTTAATAAAAATTCCTTATTTTATTAAAGATACTAATCCTCAGCATCATTCAAATATGAAAAAATATGAGTAGATAGTAGAGAACACAAATTCCAAAAATTGGAAATTCACATCTACAAGTGAAGAGAAAACAAACCAGAGAACATCTTAAACCCATGAAACCAGAAGGATCGTTGTATGAGAAAAAAATCATTTCTAGGGAATATTGGCAATGTCAAGATTGGTATCACTATCAAACTCCATTTCAATCCTAGAAATAATTAGTTCCCTTATTTAAAGGCCATCCACACTTGAAATAGAAAGAAACCTAAGAATAAATAATAATTGATACAATAATAAATTGAATCACAAATAAAAAATTGATCATAGGAATTGAATTTTGATAAGTCTATTAATTTTTTTTTCATTCTGCACTGATGTTCATTGAACTATATTTTAAGTTCATTTGTAGTTGATCAATCTCTACTACATATAGTGGTGTCTTCATCTCATGTTTCAAACATTTATAGATCGAATTAATTTTCTAAATGTCTCAAAAAATAATATTATATGTAAAATGTGAGACTACCTTCATAGACTAAAATGAGATTTAATTGAAAGTAGTGAAAATGAATAGGTATAAGATGTTTACAGTTAGAAAAATTTAAAGTCATCAAACTTTAATAATGTCTGAGGCTAGGAATTTTCTAAAAAGGTCATTCAGTTGAGAATCAATGGTGAGATAAGCTGGAAGATACATTGGGAGTGTTGTTCAGAACATGGTTTTTGTAATGACCTATAGTTTTTCACGTTTTTATTTTCATAAGGGATTTTAATTTTTGATCTGGAGTAGGTGTTGTTAAATGAATTCGGATTTTTATTAGAGATTGACTATTTGAACATCCCTATGACAATTTTTTGTAAATGGAATGGGACTTGTTTTGTTTTTCAAATTCTTGGTGAACTATCGGAGTAGGTCTGTGGTGGATGGTAGCTGGAATTTCAGCTGCTACAGTAATTCACACCATGACCAAGACATGTGACGCTATGAAGAAGGCTGGTCAATGGGTTTTCCCCTCTCTCTGGGGGGTTTTACTCTAAATGGAATTTAGTGTGAGGATTTTTTTCATGAAGGGAGAGAGGCCCTCAGAAGGTCCAGAGTCCCTTATAAGGTCCTTCTTCTTGTAAGTGTCATTCCATGAACCTCCTAGACTGAGCTTTTTTTGATAAGTGTGTAGGGATCTATTAGTGTTCTAAATCACAACCTTTATTATATTATTTTACATGTATATAAGTTGTGTATTTGGAAGGATCCATGGTTTCCTAGTGTTGATGTCTTGAAACCTACTTCTCTGCCAATGCTCAAACATGAGGATTCCTTGGTAAGGGAGTTGTTGATAGGTGATTTGAGTGGTTGGTACTTTCAGGATTTATAAGTTTGTTTTAATGCTTATCCCTGAAAGGCTATTCTGGTTATTCCCCTATCTCCTTGATGGTACTGATACACTGTGCTAGAGATATGATAATTATAGATGTTAGGGTTTAGGAGTGGTATGGTGCATGTGGAATCCTATAGGTTTTTATTTTCATAGCATCTATCTAAATTAATTCATATGTCCTAGAATTACTGAAATCATTTCTAAAATAAATGAAAGACATTCCCCAACAAATATTTTAACATAATACTTGTTAATATCGATGAAGCATCCCTTTGATTTTGGTGGGGCTTTCAACTTATATAGATTATTCTAAAATACAAACATATAGGATTCCCCATGCACCATACAACTTCTAAACCCAGAGTGAACTAAATAACATCCATAATTCTTATATCTCCATCATAGTGTATCTGTACTAGAAAAAAGAGATAAGAGAATAACTAGAATAGCCTTCCCATATCTCCACCACAGTGTATCCTTCCCATATCTCTCTCCCTTCCCATATCCATACCCGAATAGCCTTCCCATATATCCAGAATAGCCTTACCTTATTTGTACCAATGAAAGGAGATAGGGGAATAAACAGCATATCCTTCCTTTTAATTCTTATATCTCCAGCACAGTGTATCCTATATCGTGTAATAGTTCTCATATCTCTAGAACAATGTATCCCACTATAAAAACCTTTCCGTAATAATAATGTGATGTTCTATGGTGTTATTGGATTCTATATCTTTACCATCTACAATCAAAGTCAGTTATTAAACTTTTATATTAGTAAAATAGACTATATCAATGAGAAACTGTGCATGTGACTGTCATCTTCCCTTAGCTGGTATTATTTTAAAAGATTACCGAGTTTCCCTCCAACATATTTTCTACTTTAAAACCTCTAAAGGTGTCAAATATCATAGACTATCCATTTAATCATGTTCATACTATGTCTGTACATATTTATGAGATTTCAAAACTACTTCATGTGTAAAGATTGATGATAACAGAATAATAATCTCCTATTTATCTGTACACTTCAATAAGAAGTTTCCTAGTTGTTTGTATAGACTGTAATCATAGTATCAACTTTAAAACTTATCCACATGTAAAGGTTCAAATACTGTAATTTCTATAATTTAATTAGAATCACTACATAATTAATTTTCATGGTCTAGGTTCTATATGAAATGTGAAGTTAGAATTAAAAAAGACAAGAAATTAAATATTTGATACTTTTGGGTGAGACAAAGACATTTTAAGAGGTTTTATCAAAAGGAACAACCTGTAAGATAATGAAATTTGACGCCAGGTCTGAAAAATAACTATACATAATATGCAAAATAGGTTTTAATGACATACTTTTAGTTATTTTGAAGAGTTCATGAAATCACTGAAAAGTAAATAATGATGGACTATTTAACATGATTACTAGACCCACAATCTATAATTATCCATTTCAACGTGTAAAAACATAGTAGAGATGTGTATATAAAAGGAACTCAGAATCCTATGGAATTCATCAAATAAATGAAAAGTGAGTACTTTTTGTTTATTTCTATTTAAAATGAGAGATATGTAAGGGGTGTGGGAACTACTAATCCTCTATAATTCATCAAATAAAATGAAACAAAACCCACTAATGTTCATGTTCAAAACTTACATATTTTTCTACCAAGGTATATCAGTTGAACCTACATTATGAGAACAACATGAGCCTAATGAAGCATTAGAGTCATAATAACATGTCTCACAATCTGAAGAGATAAAGAGAGTAATGTTCATTTAGATGGATAACAGATCAAGCACTCATTGATCCTAGGAGGAAAGGATTAAGGATATGTTGAGGAACCATTCGATGCACTCATCTCTAGTGTCATTCACCCATGTTAAGCTACGATCCTATAAATCCATTGATTTTTTCATTTTATTATTTCAATTTTCATATTGTTTTGTCCAACATTATTGACTAAGGATTAGATTTTTGAACTCGTTATTTTAATTTTTTCTCATATTTACCATATCACATAATCAAAATACATGTCATAGCTAAGAAATGTTTAGACGTAAAAGTGAATACCAATAAAAAGAAATTCATATCATATTGGAATTGATGTCATTTTTGAGGAACTAATTTAAAAAACATGAATTAAAAATTAGTAATCATACCTAAATATTCTTTTTGTCTCAATGATCAATTAGTGTGAGAAATAATTAGAGCACAAAAAAATTATATTCAGAAAAGTGAAACCTGACACAATTTACAAAATAGAAAAAATTCACACCATATCATTGTTGTTCAGTCTAATAAGAAAGCCTACTAAATAATTCTCAAAAAAATACATATTGAATGAAAGAAGAATCAAATACATGAAATTGCAGGAAAAAATTCACATAATATTAGAAAATAAAACAATTTAGAACAGTTTGGGAAAAAATAAATTTGAATTAGAAATATGTAAAATAACATAAATTTCATGATTCCTGACGAACAATAGAAAAAATTAATACTAAAATAAAATGGGATTAATACCTTCATAATCTAGAAATTGATGGATGCGATCATTTGATATTATATCTTTATGATGTAATATCTTAGATTTAAAGACAAGCAGATAACAATGAAGTAGAAGAAATTGAACGAAAATGGATTTCATACAATGTGTTTGATATAAAATGTGTTTGATGTGAAAGATGACGAATTGTTCATCTTTTTTAGTTTGGTTAGTGTGAAACTGAATCAAATAAAATGTGGAAGTAAAATCAATGAGACCAAATGTTTAAGAAGTGCTAGGGTAATATCTGAGGTAGAAAGACATGAAAATAACACTGAAGTAGAAGAATTGAAAGCACTGATCATGGATCCTATTAACATATTATATTTAGTTATGTGTAAATGTTATGAAATTAATTAATGTGAATAAATAAATAAATAAACCCGATAGTGGAGGAGGCAGAGGCGGAGGCAGAGGAGGGTTGCTTTTATATGGATAAGTGGAATTTGTTCTATTTAAAATAAAACATCTGCTTAATGACACCATTCTAAGGTAAATTTAGTAAAAAAACTAAAATATTCAAAAATATATTAATAATATATAGGGAAATGTGGGTGAAAATGTAGTGGTAGAAAAGATATATAATAATGTAGTAAAAAATGATATAAAATATAGGGAAATGAATTGAAGAAATGATACGTAGGGGGAATTAAAATAAATTACAGGGAAAAAATAATTTATTAACAAAATGATTATAATATTTATAAATATATATAGTATCAACATAGAGATTTGTAATAATTAAAAATATGAAGATCAAATTAAAATGTGAAATTTTTTTGATGTAGTTAAAACAAATTAATATATGAAATAAGAATTTCGAAGACAACATTATCATTTATAGTAGCTGAAACACTACAATAAGACTTTGTATCAGCTTGAAAATTGGATGAAGTGGGCTCTTAGGCTCTGCACCTTCCATAACACTGACCTATTTCACCAAGAGCTTCAACCGAGGTTGTCACGATATCATCATTGGCAGGTGATGATGAAGAAACCTTCCTTCGAGAAGACCACAAATTTATGTTCCATTATTTTATAGAAACAATCGCCTTTATCAAAGGAGAATTATTCATATAAATAGTAAGAAAAACATGATTCGAGTATAATGAAGAAACTCTTATAGTCCCTGAAATATTGGCCTTCCACGGAGTCTGAAAAATCTGGGCTGTCATTTTATGTATATCTTATTGAGATGAAAGAGTGGATTTATTATTCCTTTCAATAATCAAACTCCCACAATATATCCCCTATAATAATCCAAATCCAGTTCCTACTTCTTTAGTAATCAAGAGCTCCTAAGATGTCGATGAAGAAAAAGAGGCAGTGGTGTTTTCTAATCTATGACATTTTAAACAAAATACTGGATTATTTTCATAACATACCTTTTGGAATAAACCAATCTCACCATGGTATGGACACCATATTTCTCCATCTCGACCGTTTCTACAGAAACATTGCCATTCCCATCCTCCTCATTAGAGTCTAGGTCAATATTGAACTCTTAAAAAATACAAACATCAAAAGGAGATATTCCCATAAAACCATCACTACCTCCTGGAATTTCATTCTTGGCCTCTCCAAAGTTACCATTCATAGTGGAAGAATAAGAAAAATGCAATGGGGAAGGATATTTGATCACTACGAGAAATTATTGTGGGTTTTACAATTCTTGCTTTGATGTTGATACCATCACTTCTATCATGACCTCCTTGCCCATGAAGGCCTGATTATTTTCTTTGACTGACTCCCCGAAAACATCCTAGAATCCGCAAGAATAAATTCACCTAGGGTTTTGTGGTGATGATTGGATGAAGAAAACTACAAGGTACTGTCATTGAGAAATTGTATGAGAGACGAAGGAGATATGTGTGAGAAATTGGAAGGAGATCATGATGGAGGTAATTGGATGCAAAGGAGGCAGAACTGAATGAGGAGGCTGGGTCAAAGAAGAAGGCATGGATGGAGGAGTAGGAAGTGGTGGGGGAGGAGGTAGTGGTGGTGGAGGAGGTGGAGGTAGAGGTAGAGGTCGGAGGAGGCAGTTTCTGAGGAGATGCAGGAAGAGTCTTAACCATTGTGAGCGGAGGAAAACGATTTGAGTTAGAGGAAAATGTTTGAAGGAGGGAGTTTAATCATACCATGTTAGAGGTAGAAGTGGAGGTGGAGACCAAGGTGAAGGAGGCAGAGTTAGAGGAGGAGGCAGAGGTGGAGGCTAATGCTGCAGAGGAGGAGTTGGAGGCAAAGGTGGAGGCGGTGGCCGATGTAGCGGAGGAGGTAAAAGCTTGAGGGATCTAGAACACAGAGGATCTGGAACACATAAGATGGATTTGGGGCAAGGAGGAGGCAGAGGCAGAGGCCGATGCATCATGCAACAGAGGAGGATCTAGAAGATTGATGGATATGGAAGGAAGAGGATGAGGAACATGAAAGATGGATTTGGGGTGAGTATGGGACCGATATATCTAGAGAAATTGACACGAAGGTGGAATGGTTTGAAAATGAAGGGGGTGATGACACATGGAGGGAGAGGGATGTGATTTAGTATAGTCAATAGATTATAGTAGGAAATAAATTTATTGTAGACAAAGAATGAGGAAAAATTAATTCTCCAAAACATATTACAAATTTGGATATATGAATTTATTGTAAATGGAATTGAAAAAGTATCACAAACTTTGTATAGTCTTTCTGACAGGTATCTAAAATATGCCACATAGTTTAATTAATAAAAACTATTATATCAATATATGATATTCATGAGTTTTCATACCCATTAACTTCAAAGACTTCTATGACACCAATTGTTTATCATTTGAGTAAAACCCACTAGGTAATTTATTACCATATAGACATTGAAAATATTTTATCTTCTCACTCTTTCATAATGTGTGACAATACTGAGGTAAATTTATTATATTTCATTTTATAGTGGTAGATATCTCCAAATCCATTCCCATTGATATTAAGTCCAATCTCTTACACAATCCATGTTTTGGATTTCCTTTGATGTCTAACAATGTTCCATTCAAACTATCACATATGTTTTTCTCAACATGCATAATGACAATGTCATTTTTTTCCTAAAAAAAATACAATAAAATATCTCAAATAAGATAGTCCATTTCTTCAATATATTTTTTTGATGAAAAAAACTTACTTTCTTTCCAATGGTGAAATTTTTTTCCACCTTGTCTTAATATTCTTCAGTTGATAATGGTTGTGGGGGAAAAATCATATTCTTGTAAACCATGAAATTCCTTTTTTAATCTTGAATAAGGATGCCCCATTCACAAAAATCTCCAATTAACCATTTGAAATATCTTTGTTTCATTCTGAATTTGATGATATGAAGTCTGTTCTTTTAAAATTGGATAATCTTTATATCTCTTGACACTATATTTTTATGTTACAGGTGTAGTTGAAGCATGCGATGGGTCATGCCCAACTTTTTTTTTTCTGATCTACGATCAATGCAATATTTAAATAATGATAAAAATCATGATGTATGGAATTTAATCAAGGAATATAGAAAACGGATATAATTATAGAACCAAATAGAGGATCATCACATATCATTTATGATCAATTTAATTAATTAAAGAATTACCTTGTTAGAATTTTTTATTCATTGATGGATCTGACAATAGATTTGTATTGTACAATTGTTTCATTTATAGGAACCAAAAAGTATTACCTATAGCGGTGATCCACATATGTTCCAAAAATCTCCAAATGTCTCCATAGGAATATTCATGCCCTAGCATGGAATATCCTATTGTTTTCATCATCCACCTTTGATTATCTCAACAACCAATTCCAAATAATTCTCTTAGATCTCTCTTTACTTGAGAGTGCGAGGTTAAGGAAGATCACTCTCTATTTATGGGAGCGTTCTAGGAGAAGGGAGCTCTCTAGGTCTTGAGATGATTCTAAAAACTTATTTTTCACAACCAAAACAAAATGAATTTTCTCAGAGAAAAAATATCATAATTATATCTATATATCACTATGGTTTAAATAAAATAATTACACAAGTTCTCTTTATTAGTTATTTAATCCCTACAGAACCCCATGTAAAATAATAATAATAATAATATTTATCAACATGTTCTCAACTCATGAATTAAATTAAATATTATTTAATCAAATAATATTAAATATTTATTATTTCTTAATGGACCATTAAACTCGGTCTTCCGTTACTCCAAAATATTTTTTGTGCCTTGAATAACGACTACTCATTTATTAAATAAATATCACTTAATTATTCAAAAATAAATAAATAAATATTATATTAACTAAATATAAAATAAAAATTAATTAAATATTCTGCTAACATTATATTCTCTCGAATATCTGGTGAAAGAATATATAGGATCAATTAAAAATGAGTAATTATTAAAGCATGTGTAGGAATAATATTTATTTAACTTGTTAAATAATAAATAAAAATAATAATATTTAACTGAGATTATGGATACACTTAGTGTGTGACCCTCCAAGCCTCCTTCTTAGTGTCATTAGATGAAGTAGTCTAAATTTCAAGGTTAGCATCTAGAAACAAATCAAGGCACCAATAGAGAAAGAAGTTAATGCAGCAATGACATACTACCTCATAAAAATACTTACTATGTAATATAATCCCTTTATCATGATTTCTCTAATCAAGCAGGTTTCATTTCTGTGCCATCAACCTATGTGCTCGATGTCCCATTCTTTGACTTCTTGAAAATTAAACTTGCCTATAGAACACCATGGACATAGATTTATTTAGGATATATGATTTCCATCAATGTCCTCGAGACATTAACTTCTGTTAAAGAACATAAGGTACAAATCCTTTCTTATGTTATTCATTAATTCAATATTAGTCATGATGCACCCAACATATCATAACTCATCATGAACATTTGTTTTCACCATTTTCATCAATATATCAAAATATGTGACTCATACTACTCATTAATAAAAATATTAAATTCTAAGGATCAATACACATGTTTGAAAATTAGAACATCGAATGAAACATATAAATTTGGATTTCTTACTGGTGGGTCTAGTTCTCATAATATCCTAAAATAGATATTACCAAGGGCGTATACCATGAGAATGTGCCTCAAAGTCCCATGAGTCTCCACCTATGATGACCTTCATCATTTGTGTAGCTAAAATGACATAATTTTACTATAAAATATATATTTATGAATAGTGTCTTAACACTTTCAGGTTATCATCATAGTGAGGAACTGCTTTGAACTTTTAGTATGACAACTACTCTTAGGAAATTATCAAATACAATGTTATGTAGAATAATAATCATGATGTGATAAAGAGTTTATTAATATTCAAAAATATGAATAAAAGTTATCATAAAGTACACAAAATTTATTCTAGGGTACCAAATCTAACAAACTCCCGCTTGTACTAGAGTCAACTGCTAACAACCTTTAGTCCGATAGCTCTCACATGATACTCATGCTACTATTGAGATAGGCCTTTAGTCAAGGGGTCCACCATTTTCTATTCCATGGATACTCTGCTCAATACAACTGTACCCCTTTGAAAAAAATCCCTCAAGAGGTGATACTTTTTGGAGTATATTCTTTGTTTATTGGTGTGACCTTGGATCTTTGTAAAGAGACGCTGCTACAGTATTATCACAATACAATGTGATAGGGTCTTTACTACTAGTTACCAAATAAATCTCCTTGAAAAATTTCCTTATCCAAATGGATTCCTTGGCTACATTAGAAGATTCTATATACTCATACTCCACTATAGAATTAGAGACAACTGAATTATTTGAACTCTTCCACATCAAAGATGATCAATTTAGAAAGAAAAAATATCCTCATTGTGAATTCAAATCATTCTGATTTGTCTGAAAATGGTATCAGTATATCCCCTCAGGACAAGCTCCCCATCTTATCTATACACCAGGAACATATCCCTAGTTATTCTCAGATACTTAAGGATAGTCATAACAGATAACCAATATTATTATCCTGGATCTTCTTGATATCTTCATACCATTCTCAATGCAATGAAACATCAAGTCTAGTATATAACATGGCATACATGATTGATCCTATCGCTTAAGAGTATGGGATATTCCTCATTATATCTTTATATTATTATGCCTAAGGACACATTTTCTAAGAAATATGTAAACCATGTGACACTAGAACCAATCCAATCTTGTATTTTCCCATACTAAATCTCTTTAGTATCTAGTCAACATATGTACTTTGACTTAGTCTGAGTAGCCTCTTGGATATATCACAAATGATCTTGATCGCTAGAATATAAGATGATTCACCTAAGTCCATCATGGATAAATATTTTTTTAATCATTCCTTAACAAACTGTACGACTAGTATGTCATTTACAATAATTAATATCTCATCAACATATAATACTAGGATAATGATCACTTTCCCACTAAACCCCTTGTAAACACAAGACTCACATTCATTATTAATGAAAAAAATTCTTTTATGGATTCATCGAATCAAATATTTCATGACCTGGATGTCTGATTCAATTAATAAATGGATCTCCACAACTTTCAAATCCTTTTTGCATATCCTGGATTCATAAAACCTTTTGGTTGTGTCATGTAGACATCTTCCTAAAGGTCCCCATTAACGAATTAAATTTTGAAATATATCTTCCAAATCTCATAGGCATGGTAAGTTGTTATAGAATGTAGAATTATGATGGATTTAAACATTGAAACTGGTGAAAATGTTTCATCATAGTAAATTCCTTAAAGCTATTTAAACCCTTTTCCCACTAGACTTGATTTATAGGTATTTAATTTACCTTTCATGTCCATTTTCATCTTGAATAACCATTTTCACTCAATGGGATTTACATAAACCGGTGCATTGAACAACACCCAAAACTAGTTCTAACACATGGAATCAATTTTAGAATTCATGAATTCTTTCCATCTTGCAGCTTATAAGCTCTCTATTATCTATTTTTGGGATATTGGTTCATCATTTTCAACCAATAATGAATCACCATATTCAGTGAATAGAATACCATATCTCTCTAGTTCTATTACCTCTCTTGTTCTCCTATATAGTACTTGTATTTAATGAACTGTATATTCCATGAGGACCAATGTAATATGTTCCTATACCAACTCTTGTGTATCTTGACCAGAAACTTTATTGATGTCAATATTTATTCCACTATCCTTTTTAAGGATGTTCTCCCTCACAAGAAATATAACTTGTATGGGGAAATCACTTTCTTATACAAACAATTGTATAAGTAATATCCCATTATTTCCTTGAGATACCCAATAAACATACTCTTTTTACCTTGGGGAGATAGTTTGTTGCCTAAGAAGGCCTTAACAACTGCCTTGCAACCCTATACATGTGCATGCGATAAAACATGTCTCTTTCCCCTCAATAACTCGAAGGGAATTCCATTTTCAACTTTAGTTTGTACTCGATTTAATGTGTATTCTATATTTTGTAATTAATATCCCCAAAAGGATAATGAATTTTCTTCATGATTCATTTTCGACCGTACCATGTCAGATAATGTATGGTTCCTCATTTCACTAACACCACTACAATGTAGTGTGTAAGTTGGAGTGAGTTGAGATAAAATTCCAAACTCCCATAGAAAGGTGATGAACTATTGGTTAAGATATTCACCACCTCAATCTGATTGAAGATTATTTATCTTCTTTCTATGTTTATTATATACTTAATTCTTGAATTCTTTGAATTTCCCGAAGGAACCATACTTACACCTCATCAATTAGATATATTCATTTCTACTAAATCCATCATAAAAAGTTATAAAGTAAGAATATACATCTCTAAATGCTACTAGAAATGGTCAACACACATCAATGTATACCAATTCTAGAATCTCTATGTACCTATAACCCTATACACCAAATGGTAGTTTGACCATTTTTTCTTGTTAGGATGTATGACATCTTTCAAGTGGTTTTGGCTCAAATGAGTCAATATAACCATTTTAACTGAGATTTTTCAATTTATTCTCTTTTATATGACCAAGGTAGTAATGTCAAATATGAGTGTTATATGATTTGGGTGAACATGATTAATTATCAATTGCCAATACTTAGTTTTAATAATTTAATACATAAATACCATTATTTAAATGTGACATAGCATAACACATGTTGTCTTTATAAAAGAAACAACTCTTATTTCAAAAGTTGAAAATAAACCCATTTTTATCTAGGCATGATACATAAATTATGTTTTTGGTAACCGTAGGTACTTAATAAAAATATTTTAAAACAAAAATTATACCCATTTGAAATGAAATGTGGCAGTCACTAATGGATAGAGAAATCAACCTCACACCATTAGCAGCTATCATATCCATCTCTCATCCTTCAATCTTGTGGAATCTACTAGGTTCCTATATTTGGATACAGATGTGAACACCAAAAGATTTATATAATACCCAACATGTAGATATTTAAAGATTGCACTTGATAATGAATTAAAATTTAGCTTCCCCTTACTTCTGGGTGTATTTTCTCTTCCAGTGTCTTGGCTTGACACATGAAAAACATACCGACTCCTTTTCCTTGCCCTGCCTCTGTATCTTCCTCTTCTTGGAAGGATCATTTATGGGAGCTTTAGACTTGTTATGAGTCTTTCTCCCCTTTTCTTTTTTTCTTCCTTTTCTTGTTCACCATAAGGACCATGGGTTTATCATGCCCCATGTCCTTATCTACTTATAAAATCAAATTAAGAAGTTAAAAAAGACTATTCTCATTATAATTCATATTATAATTAACAATAATATTGGATAAGGTCTTGGGTAGTGATTATAGTGTGAGATATATATGAAAATCATCTTGGAATTTAATCCCTAATACATCTAAGTGCTTAATGTATCCAATAATCTTGAATACATGAGGCCGAGCTGGCATATACTCTCCAAGATTTGTTTTAAACAAAGCATTAGAGATCTCATACATCTATTGTCTTTACTTATCTTTATAGAGATCCTGAAGGCGAGACATCATGTTATATGAATCCATGTCCTCATGTTTCTTCAAAAACTCATTGGACATGGATGATTGCATGAAAAATTGAACATGTATGGAATTGTTAAAATTTTTATCATAGAATGATAATTCTAAATCACTTGGCTCATCAATGGGAATATTAGGAATACGTTATTCCAGAACATACAATTTCCTTTCATGGAGAAGGATAACACATAATCTCGTTTTACACTCCTGTAAATTTGTAATGGTGAGGAGGTTATCCTTCTCAAGTATAGATCACAATTATATGTTTGAATTCATTTTAGTGTTTTTTCTAAATATAATATGACCAAAAATTTTGTACATTAACTGATAAAATTTATAAAAATAATTAAATTTTAAATTTACTTGTTTACCACTATTTTATCGAGACCCAAAAGAACTCACCATTGGCTTCAGAATATCCTGTTGGTTGGACATTATAATAGAAAAGATCCATATTACCCTTATAATTAAACAAAATTTGGTTAGTCAAGCAACTTGAATGGTTTTGGTTAGTCAATCCAAATTCCAACTACCTTAAAACATAGTTTCTTGATCCATTGAGTGGAATCACCAATCATGAAATCATTAAATCATATTTCTTAAACCCTTTCCTCTCAGTTACACCAAGTCATGCTTTGGAATCCAACCCTTTTTGTGAACTAAGTTAAGTCAACCAAAAACATCAAATTAGAATTCCCGAATAATTGGAAGCACCCAAACTTTCTATGGTCAAGAACATTGAACCATGGTTTGATTTTAACTAATGTAGAGGAAGGTTATACATACTTAATATATGTAATTGAAGGATTTTATCCTTTATGTGTTAATTTAAAATTATTTTATTTGTCCCATGTTTGTAAATATTAATTGGATTTAATTAAGTGATTAACCTTGTATTAGGTAATATTTATGCATAAGACAATTTATTTTAGTTATATCTTGAATTATCATTAATTTCATTAATTCATGTGACCATGAAAAAACATCCATAATGAAATAACCATGAAACTTGATAGAAATTAAATAATAAATCAGCGTGATGATGATCTTTTACTAATGGTTAGATATATAGTGGTTGATAAACTAACTATTTACCTAGGAAAAAACACCTTGAACTAATTAAGGTTAATGTTCAGCTATCCACCTATCCACCTATGTATCTCTCTTGGATTGGTTTTTCTTTGACTTTAAACTTGAACTGACTCCACTAGCTTGGGAGCTCCATCCATTACATATGTTTTTACTCACATGAAAGTGAGTGGAAAATGGTTTACATAAAAGAATCCATGGTCACATGGGATCGCACATAATAATAGGAGATAAGGCATTCATTCCAAAAATTTAGTTTAATAATATATTAAAAGGAAACCAATATCATAAAAAGGTCTGATCTATGATGATAATCTTCTACATGCATGCAACAAATTATGCATTTAATAAAACTAGATTTCAATTCTTAATAATTTTTATTTAAGATAAATCACACTCAAATCACTAAATTATCATATTTAATTAATCAATTTTTTTTTATCTTAATTCCCATCCAAATTTCCTTGAGATTATAATCCATTATAATTTTAAAAAATTAAATAAATTTATTTAAAATTAGCTTTGGACATAAATATACCATGGAGGAAACACAATGAATTCCCTTCTCAATATACCAGACATGTATTATACTCATATATAGTTTATTCTTGTGACATATTGCATACATGACTTATCACATACTTTCATGACATGTAGTATCAACTTAATGTTTACATGAATGACATGATTTTCCTATAACATGTCATGCTTTAATGAATGTGGAGTCGCAACTGTAATGTGGCTCATACATGATATGCAGATCTTAACATTATAAAAATATTAATTAAACACACACACACACACAAACACACACACACACACACACACACATATATATATATATATTAAAACCCATCACATAGAATGCCATATCAACTTAATGATCACACACATGCACATGTCGATAAGGTTTACATATTATAATAAATAAAATTTAAATCATAATAGTTTGGTATAAGTACACAACATATATAGCCGAGCTACATGGCATGTAAATATCTCACCATGTATATAAGGCACATGCCTAGGGACTCTACATATAAACTGTGCCCAGAAAAATTAGAGTACACAACATGTATAAGAGACTACACGATGTGTGGTCTTCGAGTTACACAGTCACCGGTCAGGTAGGCCGTGTAGGGAGATACACAAACCATATGTGAATTAAAGGGACTAAATTCCATGTATATGGGCTACACGATGTGTAATATGGATAAATGTGTTCCACCGTAGGTCGGTCAACACATGCTGTAAGAAATAAATACACCTCGTGTCATTAATTCACATGGTTTGAATAAATTTTCAAATTAATTCCTGAGGCATTAAAACCAAGTACATGGCGTGTAACTCCAGTTACACGACATGTATTCCCATGTTATCCAACTATAATCCTTGGAACCTCTATATGAGTTCCTTTATTTTATTTTATTCATAAAATTAATTGTATTAATTAGATCTATGAGAAATGAAGGGGGAAGAATAAGATCTCACAATTTGGATTAAAAGAACGATTAAACATGAATTGAAAACTAAATAAAAATTTCATAAATCAATAAATGATTTTTAAATAATTATAAATAATCATGTGACCCCTTTGATACCACTTTTAGGTTTTGGGTGCAGTGGAAACATGTGATGGTCATGCCGAACTTTTCTTTTTGTCATGATCGATGATCAATTTGAGATTTACACGATGATAAACATGATGATCTAAGAAATTGAATAAAAGAATATAGAAATGGGGTTTAATTCCAAAACCAGAGATAGAATCATCACATATTATATATAATCAATCTATTTAATTAAAGAATTACTTTATTTCAATCCTTTATTCATTGATGGATCTGAAAACAGATGTGCGATTTACGGTTGTTGATTTTGTAGGAATAAAAGTAGATTCCCTCTAATGGTGATCCGCACGTGTTCACAAATATTTGAACTTATCCATAGGAATATCTGGGTGCTATCACAAAAGATCTATCACTTGCGTCAGCTACCTTTGATCACCTCGAGAACCACTTCCCAAGCATTTTCCTGGATCTCTCTTGACTTGAGAGTGGGAGGTGGAGGAATATCACCATTGGTTCTTGGGAGAATTCTTGGAGAAGGGAGCTCTATAGTTCTTGAGAGGATTCTCCAGATCCATTGTGCACAACCAAAACAAAATTAATTTTCTCGTATAGAAAATAATATAATTGGGTTTATATATCTATAGGTTTAAAATAAAATAACCATGCAAGTTCCCTTTATTATTTATTTAATCCCTATGGAACCCCATGTACAATAATAATAATAATAATTACATTTCTTGACATGTTATTAACTCATTAATTAAATTAATTATTATTTGATCAAATGATATTCAATATTTATTATATCCCACCGAACCATTAAATTCAGTCCACCATTCCTCCACAACATTTATCGAGCCTTGAATAATGACTATTTATTTATTAAATAAATGTCACTACATTATTCTTCAATAAATAAATAAATATTATATTCACTAAATAGAAAACAATATCTATTAAATATTCAGCACACATTATATTCTTTTGAATCACTTGTGATGAAATATATGTGATAAATTAAACATGAATAAATTTTAAACCATGTGTGGGAATAATATCTATTCAACTTGCTAAATAATAAATAATAATAATATTATTTAACTGAGATTTTGGACACACTTAGTGTGTGACCCTCGATGCCTCTTTCTTAGTGGAATTAGTCAAAGTAACCAAAAGCCCAATGTTAATGTCTAGCTACACACCAAGGAACCCATAGAGAACGAATTTAATGATGTGATGACATAATACCTCATATGGATGATTTCTATGTAATATAATCCCTTTATCACTATATCTCTAATCAAACAAGTTTAATTTTAATGCCATCAACCTATGTGATTGATGTCTCTTTATTGGAATTCCAAGAAATTAAAATTTCCTATAGAAAAACATAGACATGGATTAATTTAAGCTATATCATTTCCATTAAAGGGCCTAAGATATTAACATATTTTAAAGAAAAAAGGGAAAAATCTTTTCTTGCATTATTCATTAATGCAATATTACTTGTGACACACCAAATATATCCTACCTCACCGCAAACATCTATCTCCTTGGTTTTCATAAATACATAAAAGTACATAACTCATAATACTCATTAATAATAATATTAAAGTCTAAGGATCAATACATTCATCCATATATAGGAACATTCAATGACACATATAAATGTGGATTTTCTACTGGTGGGTCTCGTTCTAATAATATCCTACATTGGATATTACCAAGGGTGTACACCATTAGAAGTTGACTCAAAGTCCTATGAGTCACAACCAAAAATAGAATATATCATTTGAATCCCTCAAATGATATCATATAACTATATAACATATATTTAAGGATAATGTCATATAACTTCTGGGTTCTCATCATCACAGGGAACTACTTTGACATTTTGGTGTGACAACTACTGTTAGGAAATTATCACATTCTATATTTAAAAAAAAGGTTGGGGTCGAAGCATATTTTTATAAGCAAAGAAAAGAAAAGACCTATTTTGACTGGGTAGAGGGAGACCCATTACATATCCCGAAGGCCCGGTGGGAATGTATCCCATTATATGGCCTGTAGGCCATATTTTTTTGGCCCAAGGCCCATTTTGTGAATTGTATTGCTACAATACCCACCAGTAATAGTACCCACACAGTAGCTGCTGCTGCTACAGTATATGCCGCTACTATAGTGTCTGCTACCGCTATAGTGCCTTCTATTTGTACAGTGCCTCGCTGCTATAGTTCCATTATAGTACTACTATAGTAAACTATTCCCAATGGATTTTGAACCCCCATTTTTAATGTAGGATTATGGGGTGCTTACCACTAAGCCAAACCCCAACTAATCACATACTATGTTATGCAGAAGAAAAATCATGATGCGATAAAGAGTTTGTTAATATTAAAAAATATGAATACAAGTTATCATAAAGTACACATAAGTTGGTTCTAGGACACCAACTCCAATAATATCCATAAAAGTTTCTATATGCAGGAAAGTCATTTATAGTGAACATTCTCATAAAAAACAAAACAAAACACTATTTATTATATGAATTATAAATTATAGAACCTATTTCCTATATAAATTTATAATCATCAATAAATGGTTATATATAGACATCAATATCATTTCCAGGCTATTTTGGTTCAGAAATCAAAAAAACCATCATAAAAAATTTTATATTCAAACATATATTTGGGGAAAAGTTGTAAAAAATCAACATAATAGGACACATAATATATTGGTCACTGAGGTTTAGATATGGATTCATTCTATCTATACATATTCCCATTAGGATATTTCTATATTCATTTACAAAATCAAGAAATATTTGATCAAATGTATTCCATTATGGTGAATCAGCCAGGTGATGTAGGTTTCCATTTGAGATATGCTCATATGTATGCTATATTAGCCTATTTACATCATCTAAATATAAAAATAGATGATTTAAACATGTAATTATTGTAAGATACTAAATTTATTTAGTAGGAGGTTTGGTTTCTATTCTTGATAATGATTCAGATAAGGATTCTCCACCCATTTTATAGCATGACTTCCGACATTTAAGAAATTCTAAAAAACTTTCATATTCATTTATATTTTAAGCATAGTCTTTGGATAAAGATTGTTTATTTTTATACTCCAATACCATTTTACATAATATATTGTTTCATTATAATTATAATATAGAAGAAAATTTCCTTATGGAACTAGTACTTTTAAAATATCAATCAATTTAGTGAAACTTTTACCACACCAACTATTTTTTTCCTTCAAGTTACATAATCTTATAACTATTGATAATAATGTAAATTTAGTGAAAATTAGGAACAATAGTTTCTCAAAATCCCCATACAACCATTTAACACCTTTTTCAATGGTTTTAATAGCTACATCATGAATTAATTCTTAAAGACAAGCCTCTGTCATAAGTTGAACATCTCATCATTATTAGATCTGGACTTATTTGTTATTTCACCAAGCTTGATCCAATAAGTATATTTATGATTAAAACCATAGAAAATCAAACAACCTATGATTTATCTACACCTTAATTTTATCATATTCAAACACTTCACACATGGATAGAAAATCAGATCTTTGTTTTCAAGATTTTATTTAGAAAATTCCAAGAAAATTCCAACCCCTTTCTAATATTCACTATTAGTTCTATGTGTATTTATCCAATTATGATCCATAAATTACCTAAAGTCATAATATAATAGATAAATATATTAAAACATTTAAACATATAAACATATATTTCAATAGATAAATTTAAAACATATAATCATATAAATATAAAAACATTAATAAAATTATAACTAAAAATTTATAACTAAAAAACGATTTATATCCATAAAACAATTTATAACAAAAAATAATTATAAAAACAAAAATAAAATTTATAACTAAAAAAAATTTATGAACAAAAATAATTTTAACCCCAAAAAAATTATAATGAAAAATAATTTATAAATACAAACAATTATAAATTCAAATAATTACCATAAAAAATTATACCCATAATTTACAATCATAATCAATTTATAATAATAAAAAATTATAGCATAAAAATAATTATAACCACAAAAATTTATAATTGAAAAGGATATAACAGTGAAGAATTAAATAAATGAATGAAATTTATAACTACCAAACAATTAATTAATCTATAAAAAAATAAAAAAATTACCTATAAAATAAAAATATTTAGGTAAAATGTTGATGATAATGAAACTCAAATAGGAAAACTGAAATATAGCTTCAATGGGTTGAATACAATTGATAATAGTGGAAGTAGGTCAAACGATGAATGAGATAGAAGAAAAAATAATAAAAGAAGTAGAAAAACGATTGATCAAGGTTTGTAAGTATGGTTGGAGTGTAATTGGGATTCGATCATATTAGGGTTAAAAGAAGAGGGTGATGAAAAAACAAGGGGAACCCACAAGTTGAATGATGAAAGATAGAAGAGAAATGATTCAAAAAGAGTAAAAAATATATAAAAAATGATTTGGAATGTGAGTGGAGTGCGATCAAAAGTCACACAAATAGGGTTTAAAAAAAGGGTGGAAAAAAAATGAGGAGAACACACATTTAATAAAATATTTAAATATTTTTAATGTTGGTTCTTGGAGAATCAATGGTAAAACTATTTCAAATTGACTTTTAAATTTTTTTTCTATAATAATAAGCATTAAAAGACTTATTTTGTGTATGTTAATTTCTATTTTGAAAGAAACAAAATTAAAATCATGATGAAAAATCCATTTTTTTACTAGTGTATACGAAAATCACTTATATGGTTGCTATCTATTTTAAGTTTGAGAAGCTGTAGTGGTTGATGATTCTTGGAAATCTTGTACAATAACCTAAAATTGGAATGAAAAAGACTGATATTACAATAATCATTTTTTATCTATGAAACATTTAAAAACTTGAAATTTTGGTTTTTTAGTTAAGTAAAATTGATTGAATAAATATTATCCTTTCAATATTCATAAAACAAAACAAACTCATCTTTATAAATAACTCACTTATCATTTTATAATTTAACCAACATTCCATCATCATAGAAATATGATATAATCATAATATTATGTTTTAATCCTTAGATATATAAAAATCTTGATATGGTAATAAATTTAGAAATTATAGCTTCATCAAATCCTTTTACCTTACCTTTTGAGTTGTCCCAAAAGGTAACATTACCTCCTTCATATTTATTGAATGAAATAAAATTTGATGTATATCCCATCACATGGAAAGAGAATCCAATATCTATATACTGTGTTTCCATTCTCAAAATTCAAAGACATGTATCTTTCACAAATAGATTTAAGATAGTTTTGGTACCCATGGAAATTTCGGTCCAGTAGGGTTAGGAAAAGTTTTCCTAGGAACCCAAACCAATTTCAAAAATTTATTTATAAGAAATGTCGAGGATAAGGATATGGAAGTTAAGAATTTAGTGTGCCCAATATATTTTTGAAATAGCAAAGAACACTCAATCTCGTATTTTTCTTTAATCATACATTTAAAATAAATATTTATAGATACACTTCATTTTGTATTTTTTTTTGAAAAAGCGTCTTGTATATTTTCAGAAATTTGTGATCATAATAAAAACCAATTTTTATTTATTTATTCTGGCCATTATTAATATTTTTTATTTTTTTTACTTTCCTTTAAAATAACTTAAAAATTGTTTCTTTAAACATTAAAGTTAATTTTTGAGATTTTTATTTTCCTGTTGAACAACTTTATGATTTCTTTATTCAACCTCATTATTATTAGAAAAACAATCATTGAGTTTATGAATTTTAGTTTGAATAATATCCAAATTTTCATTGATTTAATCATTTTAGAAAAATTAATCATTCCTTAAATTTTGATTTTTTGGAAGAGTAATATGATTTTCCGCAACAAGTTTTTTATACTTACCTTTGAGTTTTTTTAGATAGATAAGAAATTTTAAAAAATCATTTTATAATTTTTATATTTCTTCATATAATTCATAAACTATGGGTTTTGTTGAGTTAAAATTTATACTTCTTACTTTTCAATCCCTTTTTTTGGAAGTCACAAACTATTTCTTAAAAAAATGTTTTCCTAACGTTTTTTGTCCACAGTGTTTTAGAATGTTTTTTATAGAAAACATTACCTTTTAGCATACTTAGAATAAGTTCCTAAGTATTTAAAATATAAACTTATAAATATTCATTATGATTATCATAATGAGACTATGTATGATATATATTTTAGTCACCTTTACCGATCAGATTTTAGACTTTCTATCTTGTTTCTTGTACCAAAAAAGTTTTAACAAGCAGACTGATATCAGTACCGATAAAAATCGGACCAACACTCATAAAGATTATCATATTAATTTTTTTAGTAAGTTAATTAGACTAACTATGTTTATAATATAAATATGGAAGACTTGTTTCTATTTTAAATAAAATATTAAACACTGTGATGGTGTTTACCAATACAACGTCGAGCTTTCAATTATACTAGGTTGTCATGAGATGTCTTGTGCTAGGTGTTTGATGCCATTACCAAAAACTATAAGAATATAACTATCTGAAGGATGCCTATAAATACCAGGTCATTTGAATAATGTAGTGGTGGTCTATTAAATTCTCTCTTGAATTTTCAGTAGAATACTCAGTGAGAATAACTTGTTTTAATCATTGGATTTGTTTAGAGAGTGGCCTTCTTAAGGAAACCTTATCAGGTTGTATCCTTAAGATTTTTTTAAAATTTTTTCTGCATTTGATCATCATAAAGATCAAGGGATTCCAAGAATATGAAGATAGAGAATCTGATCCCTCCAATCGAGGGATACTGAGGCTTGGTAGATAGAGAATCTAATCATCGTATCTAGGGATTCCAGGTATAAAAGGATAGATGCATTCCAATCATTGTATCGAGGGATTTCTATAGTAAGGAAATAATAACTTTGTTGTAAGTATAAAATATTAGATACCATTATTCTGGGTTATATACTACCTTTCTCTTAAGGTTAAAAGAGTTTTCTTTTTTATATCTTGAAATTAATTCTTTCTTTTTCACATTTAATAGTGGATACTGACTTTGTATGATAATGTATTACATATTGTATAAATGTTTTTATATTATAATGAACATTTAATAGGAAGTGAACAATCATATTCATATTTCTATTCTGATTTTTATATCTATTTTAATATGAGAACGATAAAAAATATATATTTGATTTAATTGTATCCATCATTATTATGATTCTTTCACTCTGATAAATTGGATCTATAGTGATTATAATTTTCACACTGATATAACTGGACCATAGTTATGTTTTAATTTTCTGATCAGACTGATGGCTGAGTCTGATAATTTACATACAGAGGTTTTGGGTTTTGGATAGTTTAATTATTTTAAACTATGTTTTTTAAACTACAATTCACTCACCTCTTGTAAGTATTATTATTTGAGCATATCTTAAAATCCTAAAATTGGTATTATATCCAATTAAAGAGTTTTGTAATACTGATACCTACATTTGGTATCTGATCAGGATTCCATTTCTCAAATAATTGCTGATTTTTTACTTTCTTTACTATTGTAAGTTGTTGAATTTATTTTTATCATTTTTTTATAAACTTTTATAATCCAACAATTTTTTTATGGAAAAAGTTTTTATATTGTTTTAATTATGACATGAATGAATATCAGATCCATATATAATATTATTCCTAATATACCTCCTATCTTTGATGGAGCTAATTATGAGTATTGGAGGGATATAATGAAAACCTTTGTTATGAACACAAGATTTGGAAAGTTTGTAATGTTTATTGGTGATTATAAGATTCAAGATAAGGAAGTAATTTATTTTACCCATCAATAGAAACACAAATATAAATTAAAATAAATATTAATGAATTATTTGTTATGTTCTATGAAAATAATAATTTATAGTCATATTTCTTCTTGTGAATCTGATAACAATATTTAGACAAATCTTGAGATCACACATTTTGGTACATCTAAATTTGTTGAGACTCAGCGAGATATGATAAGAGAATACTACAAAGAATTTGATTTCTTACTGGGTGAATCTATTTACAAGATACGTAAGAGATTCCTAAATGTTATAAATAGTTTAAAATATATTGGTGTGAAAGGTATTTATGATGAGATACTTGTTGAGAAGATAATTGATGTCATTCCCAATGAGTGGTAATCAAATAGAACAATAGTTAATGAGAATATAAAGTTAAATAATCTTACCTTGTATAATCTTATTAGTACACTTATACAGTATAAGGGTAGGCTGAAGAAAGATTCTAAAAAATAGAAAAAGAAAAATGGTGGTGTTTCCTTTACTTCAACATCTAACTTACCTTCAAAAGGAAAATCTTCAAAGAAAGTTACTAAGTCTTTAAGAAAGAATAATTTTGTTATTGAGTCCTATTCAAGTGTTTTTGAACATTATAAGAATGAATTAGAAAACTTGAGCAAAAGTATGACTTAGATAGTTGACATGAAATATTTACAATACCTATAAAAAAAATCCCATAAGGATAGAAATGATATGAAAGATGAAGTCACTTGTTATGAATGCAATAAATATAGACACATAAAACCAGATTTTACAAAGTTGAAGGGGAAATATATAAAATAAATGAATTTAGATAGGAATTATAAAATGTTTTATAAATCCAAAGGTAATAAAGTGCTGAAATTTTCGAACACTTAGAGTGCTTTTGGGGGTTATTCTTCTAAGAATAAATGTTACAAAAATAGTAATATAGGCATTTTTACAATGTACCTAATTTAAATAATTGTTTCATGGATATGGTATGAATTGATTAAAACATTACCAATATGTCCCTTAATGAAAATGGCCCAGATGTGAAGGATTATATATCTTTTGATGAATAATATTCTTCAGTAGAAGGTAATTATTTACCTTATTATGATTAAGTTTCTCTTCGTGAAAAAATTTAAGAAATTGAGAATTGAAAAATTTGTAAAAAACATGATAATTATAATACAAAACTTGCTAAGGATGATTCAAGAATAAATGTTTTGAAAAATTAAATATTAGATCTTTCAAATGATCTTTATGAGACTATTTTTGAGAAATAAAATATTTCTAATGATTTTGAAAAATAATTTTCTGAGATTTTTTTAGAATCTAAAATTAATTATAAAATGAATACTTGTGAGGATAATGATTTATTTGTAAAAATAAAATATGAAATCTCAAGTTTGAGAAAAAATTTATCTAACTTTACCACTCGAAAGAAATTTTTTGATACAATTTATAAAAAAATCCTTCGTCATGGTAATGACTCTAGAATGGGTTATACATATAAAAGACATGTTTTAGTAATAATTTATTTCTTCCAAAAAATGCCCATTTTAGAACTAAGTTTCAAAGAGGTGGTCATTGGAAAAATAATTGGTCATTAAACAATGTCCAATCCCTAGGATTTCACAAAGCCTATTTTTTTCTAAAAAAATGGATTCCTAATGTTTTTTTCTAACATTACCAGGCCTAATAAATTTTTTATCCCAAAAGATAATATTTTTATTTTCTGGAAAACAAATATAGTACCAATAATAAAAATATACAATACATGGATAATGGTTATTCTAGAAACAGGACCGGAATTTTTTTTTGTTTTTTCTTTTTTATAAAAATTTCTAATTGGATTCATACTCAATCTTATAAATGTTTTTAAAACCTTGAGAGTTCAATTTTTTTAAAAACATTCATTAGATGAATTCTAACCATCAGAAGAGAATTATTTCAATATCAAACATTGGATATATTTTTTAAGATAAACCATCATTTCAATCACCTATATAAAGGAGGGAGACCCCCGTCTCATATTGGTTGTCTCAGGGATTTTTTCCGGAGTTGCTGCTACCTTTAAGTTTCTTAGTTTGATAAGATTTATTTATGTCTGATCTAGCTGATTCCTTTTCAGAATATTATGGCCTCAAATTAGGATTTTTCTAAATGGTTTGTTTTTTGAGAAATATTGATTGAGAAGGATTTATATGATAAATATTATTCAACACTACAATATATTATATCATTGAAGTATGGGAGTCTATTTGTGTTGAGAAACTAAATGAATACTTGTTTTTGTTTTATCCTGATATTATTAATTAATTTTATGCCTATGTTATGTTTTTTTACCGAAGATGGGAAAGATATAATTTATTTCATTATGTATGGAAAGATATGTAATATTACACATAAGAAACTTTTGGATTTGGTTGGAATACCTTTTGAGGGAGAAACATATTGCTCATCTCATAAACTTCTTGATAGTATTGGTAGTTTTGATAGAATAATTGATGATGATTCATTATTTATTTAATATGATTAAATTTTAATTTTTTTTCTTTATAACATTAGATAATTAGGTTTTTTCTTTACGGATGAAAGGATTCCTCATTCTAAGGAAAGGGGACCGTGATACCCTAAATGTTTTAGATGTTGTCATGTTGGACTATTTATTGAACATGAGGAAGATTGACTTTATAATGTTTTTCCTTTTCATAATTGATAATATTAAATCCGACAAAATAAAATCTAATAACATTATGTTTTCTGATTTCTTAAGTGAGATGGAAGTGGAATGCATGATGGTTTTCAAAGTGGTAAACTAGTAAGTTCTAATGAGTGAAAGGATCTCATTCATTAGTGAAGATATGATGAATAAGATGAAATTTTTATTTATGATATATAGAGACCAAAACTTTTCTTACATTACTATTAAATCATTTTAAAGATAAATAACATAATATTATTTCACATAGAGGATCCAAATGTTTAGTTTCTTGGGCAAACTAGGACCTCACATAACAAATACAACATCAAAAATAAACATTTATTTAATTTCTTCTTCTCTAGATTCTTATTGGAACTTGTCCTCTCCTTAATACATGTAGCCACCTGAGGATATGCATAAAAATGGGTGAGCTAGAAGCCCAGTAAGAGGATATAAAAGAAAAATATAGCATGGGGTGAGCATAATCATAACATGGTAAAAAGATCATGAACATGAGAGGAATCATAAATATAAGACTTGAAATGTGGCAATGCATAAAAATGAAACATGATGTCTTAGTGGTTAACTACCACAAATACTTGTGAACCAATATAGCATCTTGTTCACACATCATTTCACATTTACTCATGAGATTCATCACTTTACCCAATGCATTGGAGCACTGTATAATTCCGGGTGCACCCGTCTCATTGAAACATTCATATTGCGCTATAAAATTCCAGGCACACCCATCACATCATAACATTATCATTATCATGATTGACACATAGAACACATATAAAAAATTTACATAACTAACCCATGTAAAGGAATGAGTTTCATCTCATAATAACACATTCATAAACTTTGGGTTCCCAAAAGAAAGAGGGAATAACATACATGTTACAAGAACCGTCCACTTTGAGTGAGAAGTAAAAGGCGTGTTCTTAAAAGAAGAGTTATTTTAGAAAACATTTTGTTTGACATAAAAACTAGTGAAAAACATGTATATCCCAGAAATTTAAATAAAATTATGAACAAATTATCTTTAAGGAGTAACCATATCAAAAATGGATTGAAAGAGGGAGAACCCGAAGGATGAAAGTTGAGTTCGAGAATTTCCCCTTACCTTGTACCTGAATGCTTCCTTCTCTTTAATGTCCTGTATAATGATATTATATTAATTAATTAGAAATCCAGAACATTTTTTACATTAATATGGTTCATTATGGTTTCATTAAGTGATTTTATGTTCCTTTTGGATGAGTTATAGAGTTTAAAAACATTATTTGGGAGTGTTTGTTTTTATGGTTTTATTGAGTGGTTCACTTGGATTCTTAAATTGAAGTTTGGGTAGAACATGGGTAAACATCCAGAACTGATATTACATGTTATTAATGATATTAAAGGAGTTTTTATGATCTTTTAATGAATTATATTAGGTCCATGTGAATTAATCATTAGATAATAATTAAATGATGATTGTTTGGGTTAATTTGAGCGATTTTTCGATCATAATGAACTTGTTTTATTTCATCACTATTAATATGTTCATAAGTTAGTTGCAGAAATTTAAATAGGATATAATACATATAAAATGTTCTGGTTCAACCATAAAAATGGTTTCATGACCAGATCTGAAGGTATAAATGGAATAAGAAAGCATGTCGTTCTTGAAGGTGAAAAATTAACACCTCACGAACAACGTTCTCTTTAATAAAATAAAAGGAAGAGGGAAATGGGGTTAGGTGATATAATATCCCATTAGCATCATAAAATTCTATTAGATGTATAATAATATAGTTAAAATACAATTTATATGAAGATAGGTGGGGAGAGATCAAGAAATGAACTTGAACTTGAAACGAAATTAATGGAGAAGAGGGAGATAAATTACCTCTTAAATATTCCTCTTGATATCCTCCTTAAGGAAGCTAGTCTTGGCCTTTTGATGAGACCAGCAGCTCTTGAACGTGGGAGAGGGGCTAGAGAAGAGGTTTGGGTAGAGTTTAGAGAAGGCTTGGAGCTTGAGAGGTGTGAGGAAATGAGGGTGTGAAGGGTTGTTTTTATAGTGGAGGGGAGAGGGGTTTCCTTAATATAAAATTCATTAGTTTATTAATTTCCCTGAAGACAAGGAATAGTGAGTAATCCATGAAAAAGAATAGTAAATAAGGAATGTGAGTTCTATATTTGGGTTCTTACATCACTTGTGATGTTAGAAATAGTGGGTTTTAATTATAATGTATTTATACGGTGAATTAATGTATTTTACTATTCACCAAAAATCCAAGTATCTCAGAAAAATCCCAAAAAGTTACCCAACCATTTTCTGACATGTAGAATCCAAAAATAAATTCCATTTTTCAAAAATAATTTTTTAAATATTATTAATTTAATATTTAATTAAAATCATAATTTAATTAAAAAAATAGTTTCTAAAATTAAAAGTGATTTTATAGTGCTTTCAAAAATTACGTAGGGTCTTATAAACGTATCTAAAACTATATGAAATTGATTTGATAATTTATGAATACATTTTAGGAAAATAAAGTTTCTTTTAAATTAATTAATTAATTATAATTATTTATTTATGACTTACAAAATACCAAAATGTTTACTAACGTCAAATTGTCACTTTATAAGATGTCTAAATTTTATTTAATTATTCATGGGTAAGGTTACTCTTATGTTGGATGATTTACTATTCATAAGAGCAATATTACTATTCATAAGGGTATGTTACTATACATAAGGGTAGGTTACTATTCACCAAAAATTATTTTTGTTTTATTAAGCTTTAAAAATCATCTTGAAAACAACCGCGTATGTCAGATTTTAAAAATTCCAAACATATAAGTGACAAACTTATGTTTAGAGGTCACTTAGCACTTAGTAGTTCATTATGTTGTGTTTTCATGTTATTTTATGACATTATTATTAGAAGGTAATTTCCATTGAAAAACATTGGGTCGCTAGATTCTTCCCCCCTTAAGAAATTTCACCCCTGAAATTTCACTTTACACAAACAGGTGAGGGTACATCTTCTTCATTGCCTCTTCTGGTTCCCAAGATGCTTCCTCAAATTTATGTTTCCTCCACAACACTTTGACAAGATGGGTTGTCTTGTTGTGTAGAACCTTATCTCTCCAGTCCAAAATCTTTACTGGCTTCTCCTCATATGAGAGATCATCTTCTAGCTGCACCACCTCTGAGTTTAGTACATGTGAGGGGTCTGGTATGTACTTCCTCAGTATTGATACATGAAACACATCATGAACTTGAGCCGTATTCGGTGGAAGTGACGATATTCCATGGATCCTATGCGGTCAAGGATCTCAAAGGGGCCAATATACCTTGGGCTTATCTTCCATTTCTTCACGAATCGCATGAATCTCTTCCATGGAGATATTTGAAGGAAGACTTTATCTCCAACGTTGAACTCCAAGTCCCTTAAATGACTGTCAGCATAGCTCTTTTTCCAACTTTAAGCAGCTTTGATGTGTTTCTAGATGACTTGATCCTTCTCTGTCATCTCTTGAACAAGATTGGGTCCACGTAGCTTTCTTTCTCCAACTTCATCCCAACAGGTTGGAGTTCTACATTGCTTCCCATAAAGAGCTTCATACGGAGCCATCTGAATACTCGAGTGGAAGCTATTGTTGTATGAGAACTCAACCAATGGGAGATTCAAATCCCATCCACCTTTTAATTCTCGAGAGAAGGATCTTAGCATATCTTCAAGTGTCTGAATAGTCCTTTCATATTGGCCATCAGTTTGGGGGTGATAGGCCGTGCTGAAATTTAATTCAGTACTCAAAGCATGATGAAGGCTCCTATAGAATTTAGATGTGAACCTTGGGTCATGGCCAGAGATAATTGAGAGTGGAACACCATTCAGTCTCACCACTTTCTTTCACATATATCATTGCAAGTTGTTCAAGCGAGAGGTCTTCCCGAATAGCAATAAAATAGGCAGTCTTGGTGAGTCGGTCAACCACAACCCATATTGCATTATTTTCCTTTGACGTCTTTGGGAGACCCGTGAAAAAGTCCATAGTAACATTTTCCCATTTCCACATGGGTATAGGCAATGACTGCATCATACCTTTGGATTTTTTTCACTCAGCTTTAACTTGCTGACATACCAAGCACCTTGATATATATTATTCAATCTCCTTCTTCATGTTATCCCACCAGATGTGTTCTTGGAGATCACAGTACATCTTGGTGCTCCTAGGATTTATAGAGAATGTTGAGCTATGTGGATTGTCCAATAGCTTCTTCTTTATCCCGGGTGATGAAGGCACATAAATCCGCGTTCCAAACTGAATCACACCATCATCGTCGATATGGAACTATTGAATCTTCCCTTCCTTTATTGCATTCAACCTCTTTTATATCTCCACAAATCCCTTTGTGCTTCCTTAATATTCTCTTGTATGGATGGTTGCACAATCATTTGGGAAAGGTAGGATGTATCCCCTAACCTTATGATTTCCAAATCCATCCTTTTCTTATCCAAGAAGATAGGGTCTTTCTCAATCCACAACATGGATAGAGTAGCAGGTTCTTTTACCCTTAGTGCATCAGCTACCTTGTTCTCCTTTCTAGGATGATAGTTAATAGAGAAATAATAATCATTGATTAGATCTAACCATATCCTTTGACGCATGTTGAGATCCTTTTGTGTGAATATATACTTTAGGCTTTTATGGTCGATGTATATGTCACACTTCTCACCATCAAGGTAGTGCCGCCAGATTTTCAATGCAAAAATCACGGCTGCCAGCTCTAGATCATGCGTCAGGTAGTTCTGCTCTTGGATCTTCAACTTTCATGAGGCGTAGGCTAGCACATTATCATTTTGCATGAGTACACAACCGAAGCCTTTCTTTGAAGCATCAGTGTATATCACAAAACATTATCCACTTTTCGGTAGTGTGAGTACAGGTGTAGTGATCATCCTTCTCTTTAGATCCTTGAAGCTTCCCTCACATTCTTCCATCCAGTCATACTTTACCCCTTTCCTTGTTAACTTAGTTAGAGGGCTTGATAATCATGAGAATTTCCTCACAAAACGTTGGTAGTACCCAACTAATCCAAGAAAACTACGGATTTCTTTGACACTAGAGGCCATGGGCCATTCCTCAATCGCCTTTGTTTTTGAAGGATCCATATATATTCCCCCACTTGTGATCACATGTCCCTAGAACGTGATTTGCTTCATCCAAAAGTCACACTTGCTGAACTTGGCGTACAACTTCTCATTTCTTAGTGTCACCAACACAAGTCTTAGATGTTCTTAATGTTCCTCCTTGCCCTTGGAGTACATGAGAATATCATCAATAAAGACTACCACAAATTTGTCAAGGTAATGTCTGAAGACTATATTCATCAAATCAATGAAGATTGCAGGGGCATTAGTATGTCTGAAGGGCATCACTAGAAACTCATAGTTCCCATACCTTGTTCGGACGGTAGTCTTCTGAATATCTTCTTTCTTTACCTTTACGTGATGATATCCAAAATGAAGATCCACCTTTGATAAGTACTAAGCTCCTCTTAACTGATCAAACAAGTCATCAATCCTTGGGAGAGGATACTTGTTCTTTATGGTGATCGTGTTGAGTTCCCGATAATCGATACAAAACCGTATTTTCCCATCCTTCTCCTTCATAAAGAGCATTGGCACACCCCAAGGTGATGCACTAGGGCGTATGAACCCTTTATTCAGATGATCTTGTAGCTGCTTCTTCATCTCCTCCAGTTCGATAAGATCCATCCTATAGGGACACTTCGAGATAGGAGTAGCTCCAGGTATGAGTTAAATTGATAACTCAACCTCATGATCCGGGGGAATTTCTGGTAACTCTTTGGGAAATACAACACTGTATTCCCTTATGATGGGAATTTCCTTAAGGTTGTCACTTTCCTTTAACTCAACCATTTGGGTGAGGTATGCTTCTTCATAGGGAATCAACACCCACAACATTGAAGGATTTTTCAAAGGAGATTCATGATCTTCCTTGAATTTGTAGAGGAGCATGGGATGGTTCGGAATATGAAAAGATATTTCCTTTTCCCAACAGTTGATATGTGATCTCTATAACAAGAGTCAATCCATTCACATTATGGCATCAAATTCCACCAAAGGAAGTATTAAAAGATTTGATGGAAGAATCTTCCCACATACGCCAATAGGAGAAGAGTCAAACACCTGGGTTGCAATGATTTCACCACTTGGGGTTTTTACAGATATATCTACTTCAAGGTTTTGGGGCTACGATTCTATAGTTCTAGAAACCTTTCAAGATATAAATGAATGCGTAGAACTAGAATCAAATAAAACTTTGGCCATTATTGAGTGAATGGGAAGTGTACCTTGAACGACTTCATTATCATGATCCACCTCCACAGCAGTGAAGGCATAAGCCTTCCCCTGTTCCTTTGGCTTCGGTGGATGCTGACACTGATTACCCTCGAGAGCTCGAGGTTTAGTGCACTGGTTTACATAGTTCCCTAGCTCCCTACAGTTGTAGCATTGAACCATGAGTGGTTCTCTCGTTTCCTCAGCTACATTCTCCTTCATTTTCGTGTCTTTTCGACACTCTTGAGCATGATGACCTTCTTTCCCACACTTGAAGCACTTCCCCATCCCTTTGAGGATGTTCCTATGGTGTAACTTCCCATATTTTTGTCATGTGGGTCATTGAGTTTTCTTCCCACTTTTTTCATTAGATCCTCCAGCTTGAAACTCCATCTTTCGTTTTTTTATCTCCATAGCCATGGGACCATTTTCCAAACTCCATCTCCACTTTGAGAGCACATCGAAAAAATTCTTCATAACTCCCAATGTCTCGAATTTCAAGAGCCTTTCGAAGGTGTGGTTTTAATCCACTAAAAAATCTATCAATTTTTCTATCATTATTGATAACAAAACCCGAAGCGTACCTTGAAAGCCTTGTGAAATTCGCTTCATAGGTTGTGACAAATTATCCTTCTTTTTGTTTGAGCTCTATGAATTCTCTCTCCATCTGTAACATCCCAAGTAATTAATTAATAATAGATATTTTTATCTATGTCTATTAATGAATTAGATAGTGTTTTAGAGGCTTAAAATGAAAATAAATCCAATCTTAAACATAGAATACACTAATATTTTTTTAAAGGATTGTTTTACTGCCTTTTGATGGAAAACCTTTTTTAAATCTATATTTTGACAATTTTATAATCAATTTTTGTCAAAATAAACTTATTCTTTATGATTGGGACATCAAAATTTACTTTGTGTGAATTTTTGCTATTATTCTGACAATGTTTATTTTTTTATGAATAGTAAAAAATACTGCATTTTACATCAAAACTGCTTTTTAATCTACTTTATTTATATGATTAGATTATCTTTTTAATTGGCTTTAAAGTTAAATTAGAATATATGTTTACCATTTAATCTAATGGTGGTCATTAGGATTAATTTCACTTTGGAATTGGGCATAAACTAATGCCAAACAATTCATAGATATTGTTTCAAAAAAAAACCTGCTATTTGTTTTGACAACGGGAATTATTTTCAAATCAATTATTGCAATTTCTGTGTTTGTAATTTGGTAAAATGGATTAAATATTTGGAATCAGAAGGTCCAAATTATGTAATTAAGACTCTTTTGTTTTTAGACATTATGAATAGTAACGACGGTAATTATCTTTAATTATCTTGATTAATGAGTAATCAGGTAGTTAAGGATAATAAAATGATATCATAATAATAAAGAAAGACCAAAACATGTGTACTAAGGCTACTTTTTGTCTAATTTCCGACCATGGGATCCATTGTGCCAAACTTGGGGGCCCCATGGAATCACTTTTTTGAGAAAGTGACTTTTTATCTTTTTATTTTTAAAGAATGTTAAATGTGACAAAGAATGTATCACCTATGTAAAATATTTTTAATTTTGTCTAAATAAATGATCATTTAGACTATAAATATTAATTAGAAATCTAAAAAGATTTCCTACATCATGATATTTTTATTATAATTTTTAGACATTAAATTTATTAAATTATTTATGACATCATGATGATGCAGCAATTACCTCATTAATAAAGGATTTAAATAAAATGAAATAATAATGTTAAATATATGACCTAAACATGTCCAAAACCTATTGGATTGGTGTATTTCGAACCCTTATCACCTTACCCTCGAATTATATCAATGTGGGACCTTTTGAATCCAAAACTCATTTTCAAATAAAGTAACATTTCTTTACTTTCCAAGAGTGCCCCTCCTCTCCTCTTATAAAAGGCCCCCACCTCTACCTCCTTACCCACACTCCCAAAGCCTTTGGCTCAGCCAAACCCTACCCATTTTGTCTCTAAACATCCCTATCTTACTCCTTGAAGCCTCAATTTGGGCAGAATGCTTCCCAAGGAAGCCTTTGAGCTCAAACCAAAGGGAGTTACCCGATTTGAAGGTAATGTCTTCACTTGAGTCCTTTTGTTTTATTTTGCTTCTCCAACCCCCTAAAATCATTTTATTCATTTCTTTTGTAACAACTGCAGTATCTTCAATATACTAGGATGTTTTTATAATAAGTATTAGAGCTACAATTACACACACCTACATCTAATGGTTAAAGAACATACTGTTTCTGTGGATGGTGAATTTATGCCTCCCGAAACGATGATTGTTCAACAATATTTTAACACCTTCAAAGGTGGACATTAAGATTTAAATATATTTATATATGATATATAATGTGTTTATGTTTTCCTTAAGATTTTTTATTTTTCATTTTGGGCATAACTTTATGGTTTCCATTATGGGTAAACGCGATATCTTCATTTAAGGAAGTGCGGACTACCACCCCCTCAAAGTGATTTGATTCGTTAAATACCATATGTGGGATGTATAAAGGATGGAACTATGATATTATATATGATATTATACTGGAATTATAATATACCTTTATATCATTATGATTCCATTCTATAAAATACGAAATAGAAATGAAAGTAGCGTTCATGCGTACGTACGGCTTACCGTCTCCATGAACGGTGCATTTCATTTCTTACCTCTAAATGATAATGTAATATTATAAATGCATGTATATAATGAATATATATGATATATACATCATGATTATAATTCTGGATATAATGGATACATGAAAAACTTGTAATTATAAAGGTTTTATTTTTGACTCAAGTACCAATGATCGTTAAAACGACCGTTATTAACTTAAATAATTACATAGTGTTCATGACATGGAAATAAGTGATATAAAAGGAATAATGAACTTGAAAAAGGTTCTTAAGCAAGAAAAAATTAACTCAAGTTTATTATTCAGGACATTAAATAATGATCGAGTCAAGTCGGACCCGAGGTATGGGACTTCGTCTCAATCTCCTTTCATTGAGGCATATTTTGTTTTATACACAACCTTCTTTTATACGGTGTATAAAACCCTTTGGCTTTTACATTTATTCAAAAGGAATATTTTTTTATACGAAGCGTTTACTAAATGACAAAAGAGAATGTTTTTGTCGTACATATGCGGCGACAACGACTTCTCCGCCGCCGTGACCATTATTTGAGTTTTGGCTTCCTCTACAAGCCCTACTTTTTTTTAAAAGAAAAATAAATACCATGATTTAATTTTCTTTTATTTTGGTATTGAAAATGGTTTTCATTATGTTTTTATATCAATGTGTTGTATTGATATCTTGTGATAGAAAGGTGGAAATGTTATGTTTCCTATATGCATGTTTTATGTGATACAATTATGTTGAGGTTCTTGGGCATTATTATGAAGATGGGTGGTTCCTTGATAAACTAAGGGCGGGTGAGCCCGATATAGCTCTCCAATGCGTTGGGTAATGCGAAGTAGTGAAACCTTAAGGTTTCTATAAAGAGATTTAGGGAATATACTATGATGGGTATTCAAAACGTAACCAAGAGGGTTACTCCCTATGTAAGAATGTTATGAATGACTCAAGTTACCTTTATGTCTTATGATTTCTATGATTTATTCATGATATGATGAGGTATGTTAAAGTGCTTATGTTTTATGGGTAAAGTATGATTTCATTCTTATGTAAATATGTACCCATGTTTCCTTTCCATATTTTTATATCCCTTACTGAGCTTTTTATGCTCATCCCAAGTTTTTTGAAAGGCTTTTCACAGGTCAAGGGAAAGGTACATGATATGATGATAATGTCAAGGAAGTGTCAAGAAAGAATCCATGTTTTATTTTAAATATTGTTTCCATTGATGGGAAAGAAGAATACTATATTTATGTAACCACTTTGTTTATATGTGGAATGTAATGCATGTTTTATGATCTAATTCTCTAAAACTCTAAACCCGAAGAGATCCTCAATGTGTAATCTTGTAATAACTCAAGATTAAGTAAGGTTTAAGGTTGGGGCCTTATAGTTGGTATCAAAGGTCAGTTTAGATAACTTTAGGAGTTAGAATTCTATTAAATGATTATCCAAAAATATTTTTTTATGGTCAAATTGAAGTGATATAGTATTTGAAGATTACCATGTTGCTTCATCTAAGACATGTTTGTTTAGAATGGTTTTCCGCAGAGGAAACAGGGAAGCAGTGCTAGGAAGGCATGCAGAAGGAAATGACCTTCCGAATCAGCATCCTGAGATGGTCAGAATTGGAAATGAACAGTTTGTTGCAGTAATGGCACAGTTGACTCAAGCGATAAATGGTGGTGGTATCCATGCACGAGATCAGCCAGATCAACCGCTGAGGAACATGTCAGTGGTGGAACATTTCATGAGGCAACATCCCCAATCATTTAGAGGATCATCTGACCCTGTGCTAGATGAAGGGTGGATTAAAGCACTGGAGAAGATTTTCGATGTCATGGGGTGTTCAGACAATCAAAAGGTTAGTCTTTATATTTACCGTTTGGAGGGTGAAGCAGATCAGTGGTGGTCGATGGTTAAAAATATCAGGGACGCTGATGAGATTGATGCTCTCGACTGGGATGAATTCAAAGGTATGTTTCTTGAAAAGTATTTTCCTAAGGCTTTTCGACTTAGGATGGAAAAACAATTCTTGGAATTGAGGCAAGAGGAAGACTCAGTGGCTACCTACGAAGAAAGGTTCACTCGATTGGAAAGGTATGCTCCAAATTTTATCCGAGACCTTGATAGTAAAATCAATCGTTTTTACTCAGGATTAAAACCAAAATATCAAAGTTCAGTAGCTTCTCGTGAGTTTAAAAGTTATGAAAAGATTCTTTGATGTGCTGAGAAGGTGGAAATGGAGTTTTCCGATGATCAAGTGTTCTATAACAACCAGCAGAAGAAGATACCAAGGTGGCAGGAGAAAGGGAAGAATTCTTCAAAAAAAGTCTGATGGTAAGAAATCTAAGTTTCTAGTTTGTGATAAATGTGGAAAAAGGCATGCTGGGGAATGTCTTCTAAATTTTGGAAAGTTCTACTGATGTGGTAATATGGGACATAAGGCTCGTGATTGCACTGAAAAAGATCAAGGTGAAGGTAAGACCAAATTTGATTTACAGTTAGTGAAATGTTTTAAGTGCAATGAGATGGGTCACTATGCAAACGAGTGTCCGACAAAGAGCTTGAGTGATGGGAAGCAGTTGGACTATAAGCAGAAAGGGGTGGTGAAATCATTTGCAACTACTTCAGCAGATGTCGGGCCATCAAATGAAGTTGTATCAGGTACTTTGTTTGTTTTTTCAGATTATGCCAGTGTGTTGTTTGATTCAGGGTCCACACATTCTTTCATCTCTGAAACCTTTTCTAGTAAAATGGGAATACCATCTCAAGAAATGACTCCTGAACTTTTAATAAAAACACCTGGGGGAAATGTTGAGGAAAAAAGAATTTATAAGAATATTCCTATCCTTATCTGTGGAAAGAACCTACTTGCAAACCTTATTGTTCTACCTCTAGTAGAGTTTGATGTTATCCTGGGTATGGATTGGCTCTCTATTTTCCATAGTAAGATTGAATGTAGAGCTAAATAAGTTTCTTTTCAGAAAGACTTTCAGTTTGTGTACAAGAATGAACCCTTACTGTTGATAACTTATCAAGAGGCCAAGAAACTTGTAAAATATGGAAATGAATGTTACCTTGCACATATTGTTGAAAACAAGGGAAATGTTCAGATTAATGATGTGCCAATGGTAAATGAGTATCCTGATGTTTTTCCTGATGAGTTGCCTGGAATAATACCAGATCGGGAAGTTGAATTTACTATTGACTTAGTTCCTGATGCTAATCCAATTTCAAAACCCTCTTATCGAATGGCTCAAATTGAACTTTTAGAGTTGAAGGAGCAATTGCAATATTTATTAGAGAAAGGTTTCATTCGACCTAGCACATCACCATGGGGTGATCTTATTTTATTTGTTAAAAAGAAAGATGGTTCAATGAGACTTTGCATTGATTATAGAGCCTTGAATTACATCACTGTTAAGAACAAATATCCTTTGCCTCATATCGATGATTTGTTTGATCAGCTCCAGGGAGCTCAGTTTTTTTCAAAGATTGACTTGAGATCGGGGTACCATCAGCTGAAGGTAAAGGAAGCAGATGTTCCAAAGACCGCGTTCCGTACAAGATATGGCCATTATGAATTTGTAGTAATGCCTTTTGGGCTAACCAATGCACCTGCTATATTCATGGAATTAATGAATAGAATTCTCCATGAGTTCATGGATAAGTTTGTGGTGGTTTTCATTGATGATATTTTGGTGTTTTCTAAAAGTAAAGAGGAGCATGAAAGACATTTAAGGGTTATCTTTAAAACCTTAAAAGAAAAGAAACTGTATAGAAAATTCAGCAAGTGTGAGTTTTGGTTGCAACAAATTTATTTCCTTGGTCACATTGTTTCTAAAGATAGGATAACTGTTGATCCAGAAAAAACAAAAGTTGTGGAAGACTGGCCAAGACCCACAAATGTAACTGAGATTCGTAGCTTCCTTGGTTTGGCAGGCTATTACCGAAGGTTTGTTAGAAATTTTTCACAGTTATCTAGTCCAATGACTAAGCTAACTCGGAAGGGTGTTAAGTTTATCTGGACAAAATAATGTGATGATTTTTTTCAGGAATTGAAAAGAAGATTGGTGAATGCTCCAGTTTTGGCACTACCTTCCAAAAATGGTGAGTTTGTTATCTAAAGTGATGCTTCATTGAAAGGACTTGGTTGCGTCCTAATGCAGAATGATCAGGTAATTGCTTATGCTTCACGACAGTTGAAAACTCATGAGGTAAATTACCCTACACATGATTTGGAATTAGCTGCTATTGTTTTCGCTTTAAAAATTTGGAGGCATCATTTGTATGGAGTAAAGTGTGAAATATATACTGATCACAAAAGTTTAAAGTATATATTCACTCAGAAAGAGTTAAACATGAGACAGAGGAGATGGCTGGAATTAATCAAGGATTATGATTGTACAATTCATTACCATCCGGGAAAAGCAAATAAAGTGGCTGATGCTTTGAGTCAAAAAAGTAATGCTTCATTAGTAATGTTGTGTTTGGAACGTGATCCTTTGGTTAAGGATTTGATGAACTTTGGCATAGAAGTTGTTGGTGTAGGAATTTCTTCTGTTTTGTTTCAGGTATCAGTGAGATCATCTCTATCAGACAAAATCAAGCAAGCACAGAAGCAAAACAGTGAGTTGCAGAAAAAGGTAGAGTTGGTTCATAAGGGTAAGTTGACTGAATTCAACATTGATAATGATTGCGTTTTGAGATTTGGGAAGAGATTGTGTGTGCCTTGTGATTCACAGTTGAAGAGAGAGTTGGTATGTGAAGCTCATAGTTCTCTATTTTCAGTTCATCCTAGCAGTACTAAGATGTATAGAGATCTGCGGGAGTATTACTGGTGGGATGGAATGAAAAGTGATATTGCTGATTTTACTATGAAGTGTTTGACATTTCAATAGGTTAAAGTAGAGCGGCAGTTACCGAAAGGGATGCTTCAGCCTTTACCAGTGCCAGAGTGGAAATAGGATAAAATGTCTATGGACTTTGTTGTGGGATTACCGAAGACATCTCGAGGTAATAATGCAATCTGGGTTATTGTTGATCGCTTGAATAAATCTGCTCATTTCCTTGCTATACGAGATACTTTTTCCCTAGATCAACTTTCCAGTTTGTCTCTTAAAGAGATAGTCAGGTTACATGGAGTTCCCCTCTCCATTATATCTGATCGTGATCCCAGGTTCACTTCTAACTTTTGGAAAGGCCTTCAGAAGTCGTTGGGTACTGAATTAAATTTTAGTACAGCATTTCATACTCAATCAGATGGGCAGTCAGAACGAACAATTCAGACCTTGGAGGATATGCTACGAGCTTGTTCGATGGATTATCAGGGAAGTTGGGACCAACATCTTTCTTTGGTTGAATTTTCATGTAATAATAGTTTTCATTCCAGTATACAGATGGCACCATTTCAGGCATTATATGGGAAGTGGTGTCGAACTCCAGATTTCTGGGATGAAGTGGGTGAAAGGAAGTTGATGGGACCAGAATTGGTAGAAGAGATGGCAAAAAAAATTCAGCTGATTCAGAAACACATGAGAACAGCTCAGAGTAGGCAGAAGAGTTATGCAGACAATAGGAGGAAGGATCTATCTTTTGAGGTAGGTGATCATTTTTTTTCTCAAAGTCTCACCATGGAAAAGTGTGATGAGATTTGGAAGGAAAGGAAAGTTGAGTCCAAGGTTCATTGGACCATATGAAATTCTGGAGAGAGTTGGATCAGTTGCATACTGGGTGGCTTTACCTCCAAGTTTATCTCAGGTACACAATGTTTTTCACGTTTCGATGTTGAGAAAGTATATGCCAGATCCATCTCATGTTTTGAGTCCAGAGGTAGTTCAGCTGGAAGAGAACCTATCTTATGAGGAACAACCGGTCCAGATTCTTGACCACGGGGAGAAAGTGTTACGAAATAAGGTGATTAATTAGGTAAAGGGTTTGTGGAAAAACCACATGATGGAAGAGGCAACATGAGAATCTGAAAATGCAATGAGGGATAAGTACCCCCATTTATTCGATAAGTAAATAAATTGCGGGGACACACTTTTCTAAATGGGGGAAGGATGTAACATCCCAATTAAGTAATGAATAATAGATATTTTTATCTATGTCTATTAATGAATTATATAGTGTTTTAGAGGCTTAAAATGAAAATAAATCCAATCTTAAGCATGGAATACACTAATATTTTTTTAAAGGATTGTTTTACTGCCTTTTGATGGAAAACCATTTTTAAATCTATCTTTTGACAATTTTATAAGCTATGTTTGACAAAATAAACTTATTCTTTATGATTGAGACATCAAAATTTACTTTGTGTAAATTTTTGGTATTTTTCTGACAATGTTCATTTTTTTTATGAATAGTGAAAAATACTGCATTTTACATCAAAACTGCTTTTTAATCTACTTTATTTATATGATTAGATTATATTTTGAATTGGTTTTAAAGTTAAATTAGAATATATTTTTACCATTTAATTCAATAGTGGTCATTTGGATTAATTTCACTTTGGAATTGGGCATAAACTAATGCCAAACTTTTCATAGATATTGTTTAAAAAAAAACCCGCTATTTGTTTTGACAACATGAATTATTTTTAAATAAATTATTGCAATTTCTGTGTTTGGAATTTGGAAAAATGGATTACATATTTGGAATCATAAGGTCCAAATTATTTAATCAAGACTCTTTTGTTTTTGGACATTATGAATAGTAACGACGGTAATTATCTTTAATTATCTTGATTAATGAGTAATCGGGTAGTTAAGGATAATAAAATGATATCATAATAATAAAAAAGGATCACAAAATGTGTCCTAAGGCTACTGGTTGTCTCATGGGTGACCATGGGATGCCTTGTTCCAAACTTGGGGGCCCCATGGAATCACTTTTGTGAGAAAGTGACTTTTTATCTTTTTATTTTTAAAGAATGTTAAATGTGACAAAGAATGTATCACCTAAGTAAAATATTTTTAATTTTGTCTACATAAATGATCTTTTGGACTATAAATATTAATTAGAAAGATAGAACTATTTTCTACATCATGATATTTTTTTTATAATTTTTAGACATTAAATTTTTTAAATTATTTATGACATCATGATGATGCAGCGATTACCTCATTAATAAAAGATTTAAATAAAATGAAATGATAATGTGAAATATATGACCTAAACATGTCCAAAACCTATTGGATGGGTGGAGTTCGAACCCGTATCACCTTACCCTCGAATTATATCAATGTGGGACCTTTTGAATCCGAAAATCATTTTCAAATAAAGTAACATTTCTTTACTTTCCAATAGTGCCCCTCCTCTCCTCTTATAAAAGGCCCCCAACTCTACCTCCTTACCCACACTCCCAAAGCCTTTGGCTCAGCCAAAACCTGACCATTTTGTCTCTCCACATCCCTCTATTACTCCTTGAAGCCTCACTTTGGGCAGAAGTCATCCCAAGGAAGCCTTTGAGCTCAAACCAAAGGGAGTTACCCGATTTTAAGGTAATGTCTTCACTTGAGTCCTTTTGTTTTATTTTGCTTCTCCAACCCCCTAAAATATTTTTATTCATTTCTTTTGTAACAAATCCAGTATCTTCAATATACTAGTATGTTTTTATAAGAATTATTCTAGCTACACTTACACACACCTACATCTAATGGTTAAAGAACATACTGTTTCTGTGGATGGTGAATTTATGCCTCCCGAAATGATGATTGTTCAACATTATTTTAACACCTTCAAAGGTGGCCATTAAGATGTAACTATATTTATATATAATATATAATATGTTTATGTTTTCCTTAAGATTCTGTATTTTTCATTTTGGGCATACCTTTATGGTTTCCATTATGGGTAAACGCGATATCTTCATTTAAGGAAGTGCGGACTACCGCCCCCTCAAAGTGATTTGATTCGTTAAATACCATATGTGGGACGTATAAAGGATGGAACTATGATATTATATATGATATTATACTGGAATTTTAATATACCTTTATATAATTATGATTCCATTCTATAAAATATGAAATAGAAATGAAAGTAGCGTTCATGCGTACGTACGACTTACCGTCTCCATGAACGATGCATTTCATTTATTAACTCTAAATGATTATGTAATATTATAAATGCATGTATATAATAAATATATGTGATATATAAATCATGATTATAATTCTGGATATAATGGATACATGAACAACTTGTAATTATAAAGGGTTTATTTTTGACTCAAGTACCAATGATCGTTAAAACGACCGTTATTAACTTAAATAATTACATAGTGTTAATGACATGGAAATAAGTGATATAAAATGAATAATGAACTTGAAAAAGGTTCTTAAGAAAGAGGAAATTAACTCAAGTTTATTATTCAGGACATTAAATAATGATTGAGTCATGTTGGACCCGAGGTATGGGACTTCGTCTCAATCTCCTTTCATTGAGGCATATTTTGTTTTATACACAACCTTCTTTTATACGGTGTATAAACCCATTTCACTTTTAAATTTATTCAAAAGGAATATTTTTTTATATGAAGCGTTTACTAAATGAAAAAACATAATGTTTTTGTCGTACGTATGTGGCGACAACGACTTCTCCGCCACCGTGACCATTATTTGAGTTTCAGCTTCCTCTACAAGCCCTACTTTTTTTAAAAGAAAAATAAATACCATGTTTTACTTTTCTTTTATTTTGGTATTGAAAATGGTTTTCATTCTATTTTTATATCAATGTGTTGTTTTGATATCTTGTGATTGAAAGGTGGAAATTTTATGTTTCCTATATGCATGTTTTATATGATACGATTATGTTGAGGTTCTTGGGCATTATTACGAAGGTGGGTGGTTCCATGATAAACTAAGGGCGGGTGAGCCCGATATAGCTCTCCAATGCATTGGGTAACGCGAAGGAGTGAAACGTTAAGGTTTCTCCGAAGAGATTTAGGGAATATAGTATGATGGGTATTCCAAACGTAACCAAGAGGGTTACTCCCTACGTAAGAATGTTATGAATGCCTCAAGTTACCTTTATGTCTTATGATTTCTATGATTTATTCATGATTTGATGAGGTATGTTAAATTTCTTATGTGTTATGGGTAAAGTATGATTTCATTCTTATGTATATATGTAACCATGTTTCCTTTCCATATTTTTATATCCCTTACTGAGCTTTTTATGCTCATCCCAAGTTTTTTGAAATGTTTTTCACAGGTCAAGGGAAAGGTACATGATATAATGATAGTGTCAAGGAAGTGTCAAGAAAGAATCCATGTTTTATTTTAAATATGTTTCCATTGATGGGAAAGAAAAATACTATCTTTATGTAACCACTTTGTTTATATGTGGAATGTAATGCAAGTTTTATGATCTAATTCTCTAAAACTCTAAACCTGAAAAGATCTTCAATGTGTAATCTTGTAATAACTCAATATTATGTAAGGTTTATGGCTGGGGTCTTATACCATTTTCGTGCGAAGAGTTCTTGGGAAATACTTGTTAAGAAACATTATCTTAATGTCTTCCCATTCCATCTCTTCAATTTCCTCCCTTGGCTTGGTGTTCTTAATCAAAGCCCACCATTTATCGGCTTCTCCATCTAGATGATAAATGGCTAGGGTCACCTTCTCCATCTCAGAATAGTGAAGAACATAAATGATCTTCTCCATGGAGTTGACCCACTATTCCGCAACTAGTGGATCAGAAGATCCACAAAACGTCGGTGGTTGTTGCTGCATAAAACATTAGATAGCCAGTTTCTCCCACTTTGGGGAAGGAGGACGTTCCCCATTATCATGGTTATTGTTCCTAACCTGAGATAACTGCGTAAGAATCGCCATGAAGTTTTGAACTCCACCTCCCAAATCATTGGGGATTTCATTCAGGCAATCATTGCATTGTCCCTCACATGAGTTTTTGGCCTGATTTCTCTTGGATCCCACCATTTTCTAAAATAGAAAAGGTTAGAAAAAAACATAAGTAAACAATTAATGAATAACTTATTCATTTAAAAAATTTATACTAAAAGCATAACATATGGGATCCCTATGTAAATATTCTTGTTTGTATTTTTGTACTTAGTCTCATACTAGAGGTTTTCTCTAGGGTTGAATAATCCCAATTCCCAAATTAACTAAACCATTCCTCTGATACCAACTATAGCGACCCAGCCTTTTATTACATTATTATTAAATCATTTTAAAGATAAACAACATAATAGTATTACACATAGAGAATCCAAATGTTTAGTGTCTTGGGAAAACTAGGACCTGTCATAACAAATACAATATCAAGAATATACATTTATTTAATTTCTTCTTCTCTAGCTTCTTATCACTACTGGAAAAGGACGATTTACCAACGGTTCTGAACCGTTGGTAAAGGCCACAGAACTGTTGGTATACCTTATACCAAAGGTTCTGTGAACCATTGGTAAGTAAGCCATTGGGATATCTTTTCCCAATGGTTTACATAGAACCGTTGGGATAGGTTAGAAAATATTAGCCTATCTCAACAGTTTTGGGAACCGTTGGGAAACGTTTTTTCCAACGGTTTCCCCTGAACCGTTGGAGAAACCAACATTTTCCCATGGTTCCCAACAGTTTTAGAAACCTTTGGGAATGTATTTTTACCAAAGGTTCCCATTGAACCATTGGTAAAAAAATTCAATGAACCTTATGCCAACTGTTTGAAACCATTGGCATAGGCTATGCTGTGCAAATTGCACAACAGCCTGCAATTTTCACAGCACTGGCAGGGTTTCCATCCATTTAGGTAATTCTTCGATCTCTATACCTGCAATAACGAACTAACACATACATATACAGAACAAATTCATACACATTTAACATATAATGCATCTGGAACTATACACATCCAGAATTAAATTAGAATTCATAACTTATTTATAAACATACATAATTCTTTTAAACATACACATTTAAATGTGTTTTTTTTCTAGAAATGATGTCCATTTTAAACAGAATACATACATTTGGAGTGATACCGGCCACACCGCACCTCAGATTGAGGCGAGGTTGACTCGTGCACGTCATATATGATGCATGGATCATTGTTCTAAAGTATCAACACAATCAGAATCCATTTGGTCAGTTTTCCATATGTACTTAAAATGTTGTCCATTTTAAACAAAAGAGAGACACTTAGAGTAATCCCGACCACACTACAACTCAGATTGAGGCATGGTTGAATCGTAAACGTCACATATGTCTCATGGATCATTTTCCTAATGTTTCAAAAGAATCAAAATGTGTTTGGTCGGTTTACCGTATGTCAGTTGTTGTTTTCAATTAAAATAAAGTCCATTTTAAACTATAGAGAGACACTTAGAGTGTTGTCGGACACTCTATGCATCTTATTGAGGATAAGTTGACACGTACACGTCACATATGACCCATGGATAATTTTTCTAAAGTTTAAATAGAATCTGAATGCGTTTGGTCAGTTTTCTGTATGTCAGTTGTTGTTTTCACTTAAAATGTTTTCCATTTCAAATAAACCTGGGACACTTTGAGTGGTGCCAACCACACCAGGCCTCAGATTGAGGTGGGGTTGACTCGTACATGTCAAAAATGATTCATGGAATGTTTTTCCAAAGATTCAATAGAATATGAATGCATTTGGTCAGTTTTCCGTATGTCAGTTGTTGTTTTCACTTAACATGAAGTCCATTTTAAAATAAAGAGAGACAGTTCAAGTGGTGTCGGCCACACCGCGCCTCATATTGAGACTGGGTTGACTCATAAACATCACATATGACTCATTAATTGTTTCCTTAAAGTTTCAATTGATTATGAATGTGTTTGGTCAGTTTTTCGTATGTCAGTTGTTGTTTTCACTTAAAATGACGTCCTTTTGAAACAAAAGAGAGACACTTTTAGTGGTGCCAGCCACACCGAGTCTCAGATTGAGGCAGGGTTGACTCATACACATCACATATAACTCATGGATCATTATACTAAAGAAACAAGACATTTTGAATGTGTTTGGTCAGTTTTTCGTATGTCAGTTGTTGTTTTCACTTAAAACTAAGCCCATTTTAAACAAAAGAGAGACACTTTTAGTGGTGCTGGCCACACCGCACCTCAGATTGAAGAGGGTTTGAATTTTACATGTCACATATGACACATGTATTGTTGTGATAAAGTATCAACACAATCAGAATCTCTTTGGTTGGTTTTCTGTATGTACTTAAAATGTTGTCCATTTTAAACAGAAGAGACACTTTGGGTGGTGCCAACCACATTGAGACTTGTATTGAGGATCGGATGACTCATACATGTCACATATGACCCATGGATCATTTTCCTAAAGTTTCAACAGAATCCAAATGCGTTTGGTCGGTTTTCCGTATGTCAGTTGTTGTTTTCACTTAACATGAAGTCTATTTTAAACTAAAGAGAGACACTTTGAGTGGTACTGGACACACCGCGTCTTGGATTGAGATGGGGTTGACTCTTACACATCACATATGACTCATGCATCATTTTCCTAAAGCATCAAAACATTCCAAATGCGTTTGGTCAGTTTTCCATATGTCAGTTATTGTTTTCACTTAAAATTTTGTCCATTTTAAACAAAAGAAAGACACTTTGAGTGGTGATAGAAACAAAATGACTCATATTTATGTGGGGATGACTTTTACAAATCACATATGACCCATGGATCATTGTGCTAAAGTATCAACACAATACGAATGTGTTTGGTCAGTTTTCTGTATGCTAGTTGTTATTTTTACTTAAAATGTTGTTGATTTCAAGTAAACGTGAGACACTTTCAGTGGTGCCAGCCACAATGCGTCTTGGATTGAGGCATAGTTGACTTGTACATGTCACATATGACCCATGGATCATTTTACGAATATTTAAATAGAATATGAATGCGTTTGGTCGGTTTTCCGTATGTCAGTTGTTGTTTTCACTTAATATGACGTCCATTTTAAACTAAAGAGAGAAACTTTGAGTGGTGCTGGCCACACCACATCTTGGATTAAGACAGGGTTGAGTCTTAGAAATCACATATGACTCATGAATAATTTTCCTAAAGCATCAACACATTCCAAATGCGTTTGGTCAGTTTTCTGTATGTCAATTGTTGTTTTCACTTAAAATTATGTCCATTTTAAACAAAAGAAATACACTTTGAGTGGTGCCGGCAACACCATGCCTTGTATTGAGGTGGGGTTGATTCGTACACGTCACATATGACCCATGGATCATTGTGCTAAATTATCAACACAATCCAAATGCGTTTGGTCGGTTTTCTGTATGCTAGTTGTTATTTTTACATAAAATGTTGTCCATTTTAAACATAAGAGACTCTTTGGGTGGTGCTGGCCACACCGGGTCTCCTATTGAGGTGTGGTTGACTCGTACATGTCACATACGACTCATGGAACGTTTTCCTAAATAAAAAACACATTCTGAATGCGTTTGGTCAGTTTTCTGTATGATAGTTGTTGTTTTCACTTAAAATTAAGTCCATTTTAAACAAAAGAGAGACACTTTGAGTGGTGCCGGCCAAACCGTACCTCGGATTGAGGAGACGTTGACTCATAAACATTACATATGTCCCATGGATCATTTTTCTAAAATATCAACACAATCAGAATCCGTTTGGTTAGTTTTCCATATGTAATTAAAATGTTGTCCATTTTAAACATAAGAGACACTTTGGGTGGTTCCGGTCACACTACAACTCGGATTGAGGCGCAGTTGACTCATACACGTCCCATATGACCCATGGATCATTGTACTAAAGTTTCAATAGAATCCAAATGTGTTTAGTTGGTTTTCCATATGTCAGTTGTTGTTTTCACTTAACATGAAGTCTATTTTAAACTAAAGAGAGACACTTTGAGTGGTGCTGGCCACATCGCGTCTTGGATTGAGATGGGGTTGAATCGTACATGTCACATATGACTCATGTATTGTTTTAATAAAGCATAAACACATTCCAAATGCGTTTGGTTGGTTTTCCGTATGTCAGTTGTTATTTTCACTTAAAATTATGTCCATTTTAATCAAAAGAAAGACACTTTAAGTGGTGCCAGCAATCCCGTTCCTCACATTGAGGTGGGGTTGACTCGTACACGTCACATATGACCCATGTATCGTTTTTCTAAAGTATCAACACAATCTGAATGCATTTGGTGGGTTTTTCGTATGCTAGTTGTTATTTTTACTAAAAATGTTGTCCATTTCAAATAAACCTGAGACACTTTGAGTGGTTCCAGCCACACCGGGCCTCAGATTGAGGCGGGGTTGACTCGTACATGTCACAAATGCATCATGGAACGTTTTCCTAAAGTTTCAATAGAATACGAATGCATTTGGTCAATTTTCCATATTTCAGTTGTACTTTTCACTTAAAATGTTATCCATTTCAAACAAAAGTGAGACACTTTGAATGGTTCCAGCCACACCATGCCTCAGATTGAGCTGGGGTTGACTCGTACACATCACATATGACTCATGGATCGTTGTGATAATGTATCAACAGAATATGAATGCATTTGGTTGGTTTTCCGTATTTCAGTTGTTTTTTTCACTTAAAATCCCATCCATTTCAAACAAAAGAGACACAATTAGAGTGCTACCGGCCACACCTCGCCTCAGATTTAGATGGGGTTGACTCGTACAGGTCACATAAAACTGAAACTACAATGATTTTTCAATCTTCTAGATCGTGTATTCTTCATACAAACTATACATGAGAGTTTTCCCTTCGTGCTCCATCCAGACATCATTGCATAAGACGGAAAATCATTAATCATCCACATAAGCTCATCACGCATCTGAAATAAGTATTTCGAACATGCATCGTATGTGCACACACCCACATCCCAAATAATTTTCAAGTCTTTTATTAAAGGTTTCATGTATACATCAATATCAATGTCGGGACCAGAAGGACCAGATATGAGTATACTCATGAATGTGAAAGGTTTTTTCATACACAACCATGTGGTAAGATTATAAATGTGTATAAAAACTATCCATGTGTTGTGTGAAGTAAGAATCTTCCCAAACGGATTAAAATGGTCACATGAAAGACCCAACCTCACATTACGCACGTCAGCTGCAAAATCAAAATGTCGAGCATCAAATCTCTGCCATGAAAATCCATCTGCAGGAGGAACCAACTCATTATTAGTATTATTTCTCTCAGTATCATTCCGTCTTATTTTTATTGATATGTCATCAGACATAAAAAGATTTTGGAGTATAGGGATCAATGGAAAGTTCCACAATACTTTATGTAGAATGCGGGATGGTGTTCCATCATATTTTGAATTCCAGCGGGATGTGCCATATTTTATACAATCATTACATTCAGCGGTATCCTCCCAGAATAAAATACAATCTTTCGGGCAAGCATGAATTTTGTTTCTTGAAAATCCATGTTCCTTAACTAACTTCCATGCCATATAGTGGTTTAAGGGAATATCTGCATCATCTGGAAGTAAATCCTTCAAGAGGGTAAGAATGTAATCAATTGTTGTATTAGAAATACCATACATAGTTTTCCCATGAAACAATTGGATTAAAAATTTCAACTTTTTCATTTTAGCGCATTGTCGATATACTAGATTCACGGCAGGATCATTCAGTTTTTTCACCCTATCGATATCATCATTTTCACTAGATGCATCATCTGTCCTCATATCAAATTCTTCTTGAGTCGAAATCCTTTATTTTTCATAATGACGAATAAACGGAAACCGATCATCTAACAAATTCTCTATTCCAGTCCTTTCATTTCGATCATCACCAATTTGAGATTTAATTTTCTCCCCATTGTGATACCACACAAAGTAGTTTGCTTGAAAACCATATTTGTTTATGTTGTAGCTTACTTCTTCATGGCTCAACTAAGGTCTACCAACACAATTGGAACATGGGAATTGTATCTGACCACTATCTAAAGCATTGTGAAATGAAAAATCTATAAATCCCTCCAAATTGTTTTTAAAATCATGTGAGACCCGATCGGTTTCATACATCCAAATTCTATCCATTCTATAAAAAGAATTTATATAAGTCATTTTGTCATAAACAATTCAATAGGATTGAACTTTAATAGAAAATACATTTAAGTAAAAGATAAAGGAAGAAGTTTCTAGTAGATGTAGTGAACTATTAAAATAATGTAAAGAACAAGTACTCATAAATTAAATTAAAATTTATTTATATTCATTTTCATTAGGTCTATAAGAGGCACATTCCTTAGGTCCCATTATGTGTTATAGGCATCCCAAATCATTCGCTCATGTTCAATAACTCATTATTTTCACCTCTATGGCCATACCTTTCATTACCTAATTACTTACCCAAGTCAAGAACACCCCATGGGTGAATAAATTTTAGGCTTCTACACTAATAGGTTTTTCATGGCTTGTAAAAGGATTTAATTTCATAAAGTATAGGCAAAAAAATTTATTTTTAAATTTGAGATTAATAATAAAGTATGTCAATGATAACAACATTACTAATTAAACTTGTGACTTATCTAACATTTTTATGGTTGTCTACACATGCCAGTATGGCTAGTGAAAATCACCCCACCCTCAAAAAAGTGAGTATTTTCCAAGAAGGACACATAATATACAATGTAAAATGAGAACCATATTTAATTGACCCTAAAGTTATATTAGTACAATCATCTTGGGGGAAATGGAATATATGATCCTGGTTAACTGATGAATTCAAAATCTCATATTCCATATGTTGGACACTATCTAAGGTAAGAAATCATGTGAGGATGGGTTTACATCATTCAATTTCTTACATGCTAGTGAGAATGAAGGCTTGAATTAATGGCTTGAGTTCACTGATTAAATGAGGGTAGAGGCTGCACAGGCTATGTGAACAGAATGATTAAATAAGGGTAGAGGTTGCATACACTGTTCATGGTGGGGGAGTCTCAGCCGATTTAGAAACTAAAATAAATTCCCTTCATAGGTATCAATAGAAAACATTAGCATCAAAAGAAACTCCAATTAAAAAAGGACTACAAACATCGAACATTTCAAGAATTCACTAATATGCATGGTTTATCCACATGTTTAGCAGTAATTATATGTCTTAATCATGAACCACCACTACAGATCCCAATTTTCACTAATAAACATAAGGTAAATATCTCAAAATATCTTTAAAACAACTCATCAATAGGCTCAAAACGTAAATATAATCTTGAACCAACCATGGAATCTCTTTCACAACACATTCTCACACACCAGTTATCTCATGTGTTACTAAATACCAAACATAGTCACATAATAAGTGTACTATAACAAATTACATTACACAAGACTTATTAAAAAAATTCACATTTTAATAAAACACTTTCCTCAAGATTAAATCATTTCTGAAATATCTTTCGAAATCCACGACTAGTCAAAATAGGTGAGTAAGATAATGAAGTTATGAGGATCACAATGAGGATCCTTATCAATATCAATCATATTATTCAGACCTCAAATCATATCTCAATATCACCCCAATATTCAGCAATGTGAATAATCCCATTTTCAACATCCATCAATTGTAATTACAAGAATTGAGAAAGTTACAATAATGAATTATTACAATTGAGGATCTTCATAAAGTTCCAACTGAGTGGTAAAAAATCTTAAATTCAATTAAAAACCCCTTATTTAATTCAATATTTATAAAGGTTATCTATACCAACTTCTTTCCAAAAACTAACATGTAATTCTAAACAGGCCTTTAAAAAATCCTTTATTTCAAAACATCCCAAATGAATTAAAGGATGTTTTACAATTAAAAATTCTCAATATTAATTAAAAACATGGGATTACAACCTATTTCCACATGAATAAAAATCTAATTTAAAATTACCAAAGAAATATCATTTAAAAAAATCATTCCAATAGGGTTCATTGTCATTTCACAAATTAAATCATTTGAAACAACTTAAAAAACTATAAATAGGTCAACTCATCGCATGAAAATCAATTTATTTCATTCTTTGAATAAAAAATCATGACAAAGACTCAATTTCACCAATTCATTCTTTAAATATTCTTTGAAAATAAATCTAAACAGTCTTGGAATTGAATAATTCCTAAATACTTGAAAGATGTCAAAATTATAGTCATCAAATTCATGACTAGTTCAATTCAATGAGAATAGGGTTAAATAATATTTCACAAGGAATTTTAAGGAAAAAATTCATAGAAACTTTGCTAAAAATTAATAAACACATATAAATAAATTTCTAAGTAACAATTAATTACAAGATGAAGAAAAATCATAAAAACATATACTTAGAAAATCTGGAATCCAACCGCAATGAATTTGAGATGTTTCTTCTTTGATGGAGGGTTAAAGATTTAATTAATTAAATGGATTGGAATGGATAAAGTCTAGATTAAATCAAAGCACAAAAAAATGATATACACATCAAAATCAAAAATTAAAACTAAAATATTAGATGAATAACAATAAAAACAAGGTAGCACTTAAAACTTTTATGTGTATAAAGAAGAAAATACCTGATTTGAGATGATTCCGATGGAGTTTAAGCGGTTCGGATGGGGGAAGTCACGAGAGGAGCACTGCAGCTGCAGATTTATGGTTCTGTCTCACGAATGGTGGAGAGGAGCGACCGAGCGTATTTGGGGTAAAACTTTACCAATAGTTTTTAAAATTCGTTGGGAAAGGGGTGTCCAAGTTACCCTTTCCCAAAAGTTCCCTAAAATCATTGGGAAAGGGTGGGTTGAACACCCCTTTACCAATAGTTTTAGGAAACCGTTGGAAAAGGGTGTCCTAGCCCTTTTTTACCAATGGTTTAAGCAAACCGTTGGTAAAGAAGCATTGGGAAAACCTCCTATTCCAATAGTGTATTGGCACCTGTCCTCTCCTTAATACATGTAGCTACCAAAGGATATAAATCAAAAGGGGTGAGATAGAATCCTAGTAAGAGGATAGATAAGAAAAATATAGCATTTGGTGAGCATAATCATAACATGGAAAAAATATCATGAACATGAGAGGAATAATAAATATAGGACTTGAAATATGGCAATGCATAAAAATGAAACATCATGTCTTAGTGGTTAACTACCAAACATACTTGTGAAACAAGCTAGAATCTTGTTAACACATCATTTCACATTTACTCATGAGATTCATCACTTTACCCAGTGTATTGGAGCACTGTATAATTCCAGGCGCACCCGTCTCATTGAGACATTCATATTGTGCTATATAATTCCGGGCGCACAAGTCACATCATAACATTATCATCATCATGCTTTCCACATAGAACACATATAAAAAATTTACATAACTAACCCATGGAAACGAATGAGTTTTATCTCATGAGAACACATTCATAAACTTTGGGTTCCCAAAAGAAAGAGGGAATAACATACATGTTACAAGAACCGTCCACTTTGAGTGAGAAGTAAAAGGCGTGTTATTAAAAGAAGTGTTCTTTTAAAAAACATTTTGTTTGACATAAAAACCAGTGAAAAACATGTATATCCTATAAATTTAAATACAATGATGAACAAATTATATTTAAGGAGTAACCATATCAAAAATGGAGTGAAAGAGGGAGAACCCGAAGGATGAAAGTTGGGTTCGAGAATTTCCCCTTACCTTGTACCAAAATGCTTCCTTCTCTTTAATGTCCTGTATAATGACATTATATTCATTAATTAGAAATCCAAAACCTTTTTTACATTAATATGGTTCATTATGGTTTCATTATGTGATTTTATGTTCCTTTGGATGATTTATAGAGTTTAAAAACATAATTTGGGAATGTTTGTTTTTATGGTTTTCTTGAGTGATTCACTTGTATTATTAAATTGAAGTTTGGGTAGAACACGGGTAAAAATACAGAACTGATATTACATGTTATTAATTATATTACAAGATTTTGGAAGATATTTTAATGAATTATATTAGATCCATGTGGATGAATCATTATATAATAATTTAATGATGATTGTTTGGGTTAATTTGAGCGATTTTTGGATCATAATGAACTTGTTTTATTTTATCACTATTAATATGGTCATAAGTTAGTTCCAGAACTTTAAATAGGATATAATAAATATAAAATGTTTTGGTTCAATCATAAAAATGGTTTCATGACCAGATTTGAAGGTATAAATGGAAAAAGAAAGCATGTCGTTCTTGAAGGTGAAAAATCAACACCTCACGAACAACGTTCTCTTTAATAAAATAAAAGGTAGTGGGAAAGGGGGTTGGATGATATAATATCCCATTAGCATCATAAAATTATATTAGATGTATAATACTAGAGTTACAATACAATTTAGATGAAGATAAGTGGGGAGAGATCAAGAAATGAACTTGAACTTGGAAGGAAATTAAAGGAGAAGAGAGAGAGAAATTACCTCTTAAATCTTCCTCTTGAGATCCTTCTTAAGGAAGCCAGGATTGGTCTTTTGATGAAAACAGAAGCTATTAAACGTGGGATAGGGGCTAGAGAATATGTTTGGGTAGAGTTTAGAAAAGTTTTGGAGCTTGAGAGGTGTGAGGAAATGAGTGTGTGAAGGGTGGTTTTTATAGTGGAGGGGAGAGGGGTTTCCTTAATATAAAATTTATTAGTTTTTTAATTTCTATTAAGACAAGGAATAGTGAGTCATCCATAACCAAGAATACTAAATAAGAAATGTGAGTTAGATATTTGGGTTCTTACATCACTTGTGATGTCAGGAATAGTGGGTTTTAATTATAATGTATTTATACGGTGAATTAATGTATTTTACTATTCACCAAAAATTCAAGTATCGCAGAAAAATCCCAAAAAGATACCCCAACCATTTTTTGATGTATAGAATCTAAAAATGAAGTACAGTTTTCAAAAATAATTTTTTAAATATTATTAATTTAATATTTAATTAAAATCATAATTTAATTAAAAAAACAGTTTCTAAAATTAAAATTGATTTTATAGTGCTTTCAAAAATTAAGTAGGGTCTTATAAAATTATCTAAAAACTGTAATAAATTGATTTGATAATTTATGTATACATTTTATGAAAATACATTTTCCTTTAAATTAATTAATTAATTAAAATTAATTATTTATGACTTACAAAATACCAAAACGTTTACAAAGGTCAAATTGTCACTTTCTAAGATGTATAAATTTTAATTAATTATTCATGGGTAAGGTTACTCTTATATTGGATGATTTACTATTCATAAAGGACATATTAATATTCATAAGGGTATGTTACTATTTATAAGGGTAGGTTACTTTTCAAAAAAAATTATTTTTGTTTTATTAGACTCCAAAAATCATATTAAACACAACCGTGTATGCCAGATTTTCAAAATTCCAAACATATAAGTGAAAAAATTATGTTTAGAGTTCACTTAGCACTTATTAGTTCATTATGTTGGGTTTTCATGTTATTTTATGACATGATTATAAGATGGGAATTTCCATTGAAAAACTTTGGGTCATTACATGATAAGTTTAAAAAGATTTTTGAAAAAGTTGGTGGTGACACTTTAGAATCAAATCTATCAAGGAAATTATTAAAGGTTGATAAGAAGAAAAATAGGATGTTTGAGACCTCCCCACTAAAAAAGTAAAAGAAAAAATAATAAAATTCTTGATGAAGGGTTTGAAGAATGGATAAAAAATAAATAAGAAAAGAAACAAGTAGATCCTCAAATCAGACTTGACCTTACTGAGGCCAAAGAATTGAAAATTCATACTGCTGATACGTTTGAAAAAGAAGTTAAATAAAATAAGTGGAAGAAGGGAGTGAAAAGGTTAATATAAAGAAATTTAAGAGTAAGTTAAAGAAAAAGTAGAAGAGGAATATGATGAGAATGAAGAGGATGAGAATGAAGAGGAAGATAATAATAAAAAACTCAATCCGAAAAGACATCATCAGAATCTTCAATAGAATCATCATAAGATTTACCTTCTAAAGCCTATATGGGAAGTAAAGATAGTATTTCTAAAGAATATGCATCAATATCAGAAGGAGAGGAAGAGTCAACATCGAAGAAAGATGAGAAAGATAAAAATTCAAAAACAAAGGTCGATGATAAAGCCGACACTGATGATGTAGATATTATGAAATTTTCTGATGATAAGAAATATGACAAAAATATTACTAAAATTGCTGAAAAGGATATTTTTATTAATAAAAAGAAAAAAGGAAATGAAGTTAATGCCAAAAAAATAAGAGTAAAACCTCATAATGTTTTTCAAGATCTGTTAGACTCATCTAGAACCATTTATTTTTGAAGGAGTTGATTATATTATTCATGATTTGAAAAGGTTAGAAGGGAATATTAATTATTTTATGAATCATGAATCCTGATGATGAATTTATTCAAGAAATTATTAAAGATAAGTCATAATCAATAAAGGTTTAATAAAAAATTTATCCATCTTGAGGATTAGTAGAAATTTTTTCAAGAAAGTTCTCAAACTCATAGAGAGTCATGTAATAAGATGGTTAAATGGACTCATTAGGTTAATGGTGATATATAATTTTATGATAATAATTTTGATAATGATAATAAGCTCATGAATGAATCATTGAAATACTTTAATAAATTATCTAACTACATGGAAGATAGGGTTCAGTTTATTGAATAATTCAGAGATATAATTGATGATCATACTGAGTAAGTTGAATCTTTGAAGAATAAGATCTGAGATATGGAACTAGAAATGGCCAAACTTCAATCTTGCAATGATTAAGTTGTCGTACTCAGATATAATAATAGATAATTTTATGAATTTTTTTTGATTCAATAAGATAATGTTGAGAATATTTAAAAACATATATATGAGTTCAAGAAAATAAAGTCTTTTATGAAGACATTGACGAAGAAAGACTAATTTTTTAACTCTCAATGTATTTATATTGGAAAAACATTTTAAATGTTTTAATATTTGAATTTACTTTTTCATCCAATTCAAATTTTTTTGAATGTTTTTTAATTCTGATTTTTTGAATGTTCTTTCATATTTTTATGGATGTTTATTTAGTTCATTATACTACTTTGTATGATTTCTTTCCAACTTTTTAAGAAACTTCAAATTTATTGACCATTCATTTTTGAAAATAAAAAAGGGGGGAAATGTTATAGAAATGGTGAGAAATCATTATGGAGGAGAAATTATTTCAAAGGGGTAGATATTTCTTTAAAAGGGAGAATACAATCTTTAGGGAGAGATATTATCCTAATGGGGAGTTAATCATATTTAACATCATAGTCTCCATCATATTCAGAAGAGTTATAAACTTAGGGGATGTTAAGGTTTTATGTTTTACACTAAATATGAAGTACTTATAATAACATGGACTGTAAGTTTTTTAAAGATATTTTTTCATTTATGTATTGGGGTTTGTGCTTTTAAAAAAGGGGGATATTGGTGAGTCAAAAGTTATACTTATTATTTTTTCATTCCTTTCGTTTTTGAAATCCCAAACACTTTATTAAAAACATTTATTAAAAAACATTTATGTCCAAAGTGTTTTAGTAAGTTTTTATAGAAAAAACTACCTTTTACCATGCTTAGAATAATTTCTCAAGTATGTAAAATATAAACTTATAAATCTTCATTACGATTATCGAAATGAAACTATATTCAATATATATCAGAGTAACATTTATTAAACCAGATGTTACACATTCTATCTTGTTTTTTGTACTAAAAAATTAGTAAGAATCATACTGATACCAGTACTGATAAATATAATAGAAACACTCATAAATATTATCATAATAACATTGCTTAGGAAGTTCATTAGACTGACTATGTTTATAATATGAATACGAAAGACTTGTTTCTATTGTTAGGAAAATCCTAAACACTATGATAGTGTTTACCAATATGACATTGGACTTTTAGTTATGCCAGGTTGTCATGATATTTAATGTTCTAGGTGCCTGATTATGTTTCAAAAAAGTTAAAAAATATGTTCATTGCAAGGATGCCTATTAAAACCATGCCATTTGAAGATTTTGGTGTTGGTCGATTACAGTCGCTCTCAATTTTTTTGAAGAATACTCAATGTGAATAAATCATTATTAATATTTGTATTTCTGTATAGAGTAGTCTTATTAAGTATTCATTATGATGTTGTCTCCTTAAGAATTGTTTTTTAATTATTTCTATGTCCGATCATCATAAGGATTGAGGGATTATAGGGGTAAGATGATAGAGAATATGATCTATCAAATTGAGAGAAACTAAGTCTAGGTAGATAGATAATCCAATCCTCTTATTGAGGGATTTTGGGGATAGGAAGACATAGACATTCCAATCATCGTATTGAGGTATTTCCTTGGTAAAGAAAGAAATACTTTGTTGTAAGTATAAAATAGTGGATACCTTTAGTTTGGGTTGTAGACTAGCTTTCTCTTAAGTTTAAAAGAGTTATATTTTTAATAGTTTGTAAGTCATTATTTCTTTTTTATGATATTATATTACTTGTTGTGTACAAGTTTTTATATTACACTTCACATTTAATAGGAATTAAATAATCATATTCATCTTTATTTTCTGATTATTATATCTATTTTAATATGATAATAATAAAAACAATATATTTGATTTAATAATATCCATCATGATTATGATTCTTGTACTCTGATAAATCAGATCTATAGTGATTACAATTTTCAATCTAATATAATTGGACCATAGGAAGGAATTTTATTCTTTGACTTTTTTCATCAGGCTAAGGGACAATTCCGATAATCTACTTAAAGAAGTTTTGGGTTTTGGTTAGTTGAATTCTTTTAAAAAATATTTTTAAACTACAATTCACCCCTCTTGTAAGTAGTGTGCTTTGAGAAGATCTTATGATCCTACAATATTTTGAAAATCAGAACCACTTGAAGCACAATCAGGATCACTTACTTGATTTATCAAATATAAGAGACATAAATTTTCTATATCATTAATAGTTCTAGATTCATCTATGGGATCTAATATCTCTGTACAACTCCATCCATCCACAAGAGCTCTTTTCTCCTATTATTATCTCCTTTTATCTTTGGGACTTTGGGTTTGATGTGTACCTTCCTTATACATTCATATAAAATTACTCTATATGAATCATTTGAACTAACATTACCTATTTGACTTCCCCTGTAATCCTCTCTGGGATAAACCCTTTTATTCCTTTTCAAGTATCCTTTATTTATTTTATAAACTCATTTTGCATCTTGTGAAACTTAATCTTTATCAGTTAAAAATAACTAATAATTAGATGATTAAGTATTATAATTCATTTTTCATTTAAGAGAAACAATTTTAATTTTAATAACCACTTTATCAGATATATTTTTAAGTTCTAATTCATATTACATAAAATAACGAATAATTTCATCAAGATTATATTATTTAATGTTATTAATTGTATAAATATACACATTATTATCATTCCACATCTCAGGTAAAGAAAAAATAACTATTTCAACATGAACCATATTATCTAAGGATTATAGTAAATCACTCATCCCATTTTCAATACTAGTAATTCTATGAAACATTAGATTAACTATTTATTCTAAGCCCATTTTGAAATCTTGATATTCAGCTCTAATCATCCCATTTTTATTTCTCTTTAATTTATTTATTCCAAAATGAGTAACTTGTAGTATTCTCTAAATATCATGTAAATTCTTACATGTATAGATATGAATAAATAAATTTATTCTAATAACAAAATATAAAATATTCATTACCCTATAATTTAAGACATAAGAAAGAGAAAAATTACCATAAAAGTTTCTAGATGAATTTCTGGTAACTAAAAAGGTTTTACCAAAAGGGTATAATGATCAATTATTAGATATTAAGGTAATATTCCATCCTTTATTTCCAATAAGTATAGTAATTACCATAAAAAATGGTGGTCTATAAGGAATACACCCATCATTAGAACTAGAACCTTCAATCTAAAATTGATATTTTTTGTTATATAGTTAAGTCTAAGATAAATGTTAAAAACATAAGATATATATGATATAGATAAAATTATTTTAATGGTCAATATTAGATACTAATTATTCATCCTAAATAGTTAAATGGTTGAACGGTCAAGAAGGAGGGTGTCAGTGAATTGACCAATTTATAAATTTTAAATAAATTATCAAAGTAAAGTTAATTTTAGTGAAAAATAAAAATATGAACACAAGTATTCTTATATTAGTTCATATTAAAGTGATCCTATATCTACTCTTAATACAATCAATGTGGGACTATTTCACCCACTCTAATGTGGCCCAACTTTTGAAGAGGATTCAAAACCTATTACAATTGGTTTTTGTACACTTGGAGTCACAAACCAATTATCCCACCTTTTTATACTAGGAGGAATAACCCGAATAGTCCAATCATTTTCTAACCTTGATTTATAACCCCCAACTTGAAATTTTATAACATATCATCCTAAAACAAGAAGAACCCTTTGAATGTTTTTGTTACTCGACAGTAAGGTCCTAATTTTGAATGAAAAAGCATACACAAAAAATAACACTGATAGAAAATACTGGAAGAATAAAGAACCAATAAAACCAGACATTAAATAACGATGATCATAATGTTGAGGTAGACATGATCACACATTGAGAGAAGTAAGATGTCACGCATTGATGTCCAAAAAAATGATCACAGTTGGAGTGATCATAAAGGTTTACAATGTAACATCAAAGATTTCCAATGAATATTTTTTTTATAAAATTTCCTTCCTAAATTATATAAAAAATTTTAAATGTATTTATTTATTTTATTTTTAATGATATAAGAAAAAAATTTAGAAACATATTTATCACCTAAGTAGTTTACTTTATCGAATACATGTTTTTCACTGAGCCATTAATTCATTTTTTGAATAATGAATATTTATTAAAATAGTTTTATCAAATTTATTATAAGTATTCTAAATTATTTTTAAACAATAATAATAATTTTTAATAAATTTTTAATTTAAATTATAGTTCGTTTAATTTATAAAATGGTTAATCCCCTCATAGGTGGCTGGGGTGGTAGGGGTGTGGGGCACTGGTTGTGGGGTCGAGTCCCTAGTCCATTTTTCTAATAGCATGCATATGAATAGAACCAACATTTTTAATAAAATGTTTATTATCGTAATTAGTGTGAATGTTTTATTACACTAAAAATTTTCTTTTAAAATGTTACATAACATGTTTAAATATAATAGAACTATAAAATCTTTTTTTATTATTTTTTTAAAATATAATTCCCCTTATGAAAAGTGAATTATTATCTCAAAATAGATATAAAATTTTGATAATGTAATTTTTAGAATTGAAAAATGGCCATTGATATATAACTTTGATAATAGTGTATACATTTTTCTTACACTAAAATTGTTTTCTCTTTTATGTATATGTTTTATAAATGTAATCACTAATAAAAAAAGAAATATATTTTTTAAATAAATTATTTTTCTATATATTATATGATTTTATTTAAAATTAAAATTACTAAATTTTAAAATTTTAATATAAATAAAAGGATTTCATTTTATAAATCATAACTTCAAAATTATATTAGGGAGTCTTTTTGGGATTTTTCTAAAACAATTTTATTTTAGTGAATATCTAAAAATTCCATTTTTATGAATACTAAGCTTTTTTTAAAATCATTATGATGTAAGAATGGCTTGAAAATTTATAAAAACTTTTTATTGATAGAATATGAATTTAAAGAATAGAAAATTTCATTTAAAAATATTAATCTGAATTTATAATCCTATGTTATAAATTTTGAAGTCTAAGTTATATTTTATTCTAATAAAAATCTATTTTTAACTCTTTACCTTTACTAAAGTGTTTTAATGATTTCATTCAGTTTTAGAATAGTTGTAATATTAAAGAACCTTAATTTTTGTAATCAGAAGCTAAAAAAATAATTTAAATCATCCCATTTCAGTATTCTTTTCCCTAAATTATAAAATAACCAAATACTTTATTCAAAAAATACCCCTCCCCTTGACTATATAAACACACCTCCTCCATGGTTTCCTTATCACTATCATAATTTTCTCTCTTTTAAAATAATTTAAAAATACCCCTATACCCATCATTCCCCACATACCTAAGCCTTTGGTCATAACAAAAGACCTTGTACTGAAGGCATTGAGATAAATAAAAAGGAAGTTACTCAAGAGCAAGGTAAGGGTTCATATTTCTTGACCATCCATTTAGTTTTGAGATTCATTAATTGAGATCTCTTGTAAACACCAATTTCATATTATTACATCCTTATATATCCAGTGTATTATCATCTATATGATTCATTTTTGATGATATTCTACTAATTCCTTCTCATAGAACCCTTCTCATAACCCGTTACTAAGTCAAAATAAAAGTTTTCTTAATTTCATATTTTCCTTTATTATATGGGATTATGTTGGCCCATCAATATGGGGTTAGAGTGAGATTACCCTAGGTGGGGGAGGGGGGTGAATCAAGGTGCACTAGAATTATCATATTTAAACAATTGTTCCTTTAATGTCTTAATTTCCCAAAAGTACCTTGACCTCTTAACCTTGATGGTCATTTAGATTGATTTTGAATTATACTTTTCTTTGATTATAATTCATATTGACCCTTTATTTACTCGGTTTTCTTTAAATTGTTTGACCTATTTTTTTGTGCATATATAAAGTAAATGGGAACACAAGAATTTAATTGGTTCACCCTAATCAGACTATGTTCAAGGAGACTGCATGGATGTTATTTAATGCACCAAAATCCACTATAGAGATCACTAATCATCACAAGTGTCACTCCCATTGTAATGGTTCAGGCTAGGTTACTCTTTTCATATGATCATTACCTTAAAGGTTTTTGGGATATCTTACTAATTATCAAGGTTCACTCCCTCAAACATTCCCTTTGATGCTCATTTGTAGTGTAAAGGATCCCCTTCACATAGTTTATAGACTTGTAGGTCCCTTCTCCATCATCACTTACATATAATGCATTATCAAATATAGATAAATCCTATATTTATGTCCTCTTAGGATATTTTTTTAAATGTGAGAAAATCATTGATACAACACCTCTTCTTCACTTTCTAGTGAAATTTCAGAAAACCATCTTCACTGTACAATAGTGATCACTCCTCTTATATTTGGAAATATATTTAATGGTTTTGAAATCATCAAGCTTCCATCCCCTTGATTGGAACTACTGGCTTTTTCTTTGAAAATCAGATCTAAATCTATGGACAATGTTTATCCCTTTCTATAACCAATCTACCTTTTTGAAATAATGATTTCATGAACCCACCACTTGGAAACCTTTCAGTAGAATCAATGGGTAGTAAAACTTTCCACAACTCCTCTATAACTCCTTTATAATTTCATCAAATAGATACAAAAAAATATCTACTTTGTGGGACTGTTTCTCTTATTATAGCATGAATTCATTTACTAATTAATCCATTGTCATCAATTCTAAAAATAACCTTATATCTTGGTTTAGATAATGATCTGAAACCAAGACACATGATGTGTAAAGGATTAAAAATCCAGCTCATGCATCGCCTAAGTAATTTTTACCAAGATATGCGCATCACAAATATATATGTATTTCACAATAGACAGGTTAAAAATACATGGTCATTTTGCCTACAAAATACTAAACCCCATGGGAATGGTCCTCTTATGTTGTCTATTTTGGATTTTAGGTTTATCTATAGACCAAAATTTATTCCACCATGGGTGTGATCTCCTGCTTCTGGTAGTTTTGTCCTGATGCTCCACCTATCAACCAAAAACACCACTACATCCATTTTGGGATTCCAAATATTACATAGGGATCCATCACATGAACCATGTCTTGGACCATTTCTATGGTCAATCAAATGTTTTTATTCTTGCACTATAGGTCTTTACTGCTATACATTATTCAGAACATGACTTTCCCTATAACCATAATGGATTTGGATGTTTATCACAGGCGCACTAGAATTAAAAATGGGGCCCACTATGGTGTGGTCCCTTTCCAATTTCCCATTTTGAGAATTGTTATCTCATCAAAAATTATGAAATTAGTGTGTTTTCACATAGAACATATTCTCCATCTTTACCATGCCCTTTACCATGGGCATGGACTTCCTGACTTGGATGTGTTGTACTATTGTGCAACAACTCATGGTGATTAACTTCCATATTACTTTGGGACTTCTTCTACTGGACCAAACACATCTTTATAAACTAATAAAACATTAATATCAATTATTATGAATTTTAACAACTCACCTTGGACATAAAAATTGGGATCAAATAATCTCCCAAGCACCTATTCACCACTTTAACCCTCTCCAATCACATGTTTTTAACAATACTATTGTCAATAAATCCAAATTTATTTATTTGAGATGACAAAACACATATTTTTACTATTTTAAACAAATCAAACACCTTCCTTTGGGGTTGATAATAGTCTCTCACTTTGTATTTGTTTGAAAATACACAACGAACTATTGAATGTACCCTTGAAAGTATCTTCTCCACCTTAATGGAAATGGAATATAAAGGGTACGTCCAATTTCTCATTCATATATTGGGATGCACCTTTATTATTTCTCTACTTTATTGGAGGTAACTTCATAATCTTCATATCTTATCCTCCTTTCATATTCAAATCTTTCTCCCCCTTGATGTATGGGAAGAAACTCCAAGAAAGTATAACTCCCCGTTTGTCTTTAACATCCAAGATGGATTCATCTCTCTTTCCACCCCACTTAAGAAAAAATCCATCTCTTGTTGTATTTTAATTGGTGATTCATTTAGTGAATTTACCACTTGACACTTGATATTTCAATAAATCCTATAATAATACATAGTTTGATGAAAGTGTAGGAAATAATATTTTTTTATAAACAACAACAAGGTTGTAAATGTCTCTCATAAATACCATGAAAAATCATAGAAATATCGGGGTTTTCACTTCTCTTAAAACAAAACATTTGATATTTATCACTTCACACCAATTATTTAGTAGTAACATTAAATCACTTGGTTGTGATTATCATACAACATGATGAAGTAATTGATAACACTTGTTAAATATTCAATACCACTTCTTCAAAGAGTGGTTCAATTTGAACAAATGATACCACTTGAAATCCATAAATTTCAATTATTCAAAGGTTTCAAAAAAATATAATAAGGATTAATAGTGTTTAATGTTTATGAAAAATCATATTGAGTCTTTTTTTCAATACACCAATTATTGTAGCTAAATTTGGGGATACCACTTATGTAAAAAATCCTCCATATCAATAAATTTTGGATATCCTAAAAACCATGAGATGAAACCAAACACTAAACCATTTGTTAGAATAAATATATGATTTTAATTTTTCTAGCTACTACTATTTCCCACTTTAACTTATTCAAGTAGTATAAAACCACTCAAATTTGTGGGTAAATCAGATCTTATTTTCAACTTAAATCACATTTGATTTTCTAGAAAAATCATCCCATAGAACACATCTTCCCCTTAAATCTAAAACCATTCACACACAATTAGAAATAAAAAAACATACAAGGAGAGGGGTACATCAAGTTTTCTCAGTTTTAGGAATATGGCTGGTCAAGATAAACCAACCTATCACCTTTCATATTTCATTTTCCATTTTCATATTATAAGAAAATAATGCCATAATTTATTCAACTTCTTCTTCATCACTTGTAACTAGACAACTTTAACTATTTGAAAGGGATTTACTGTTGTGTCTAAAAGGTTTTGAAGGGTTAAGGAAGAATATGATTGAGAAGAATGAGGGTTTTATTTTGTATTGTATTTTACCAGCAAACAAAAATCAGTTATGATGATTAGTGAGATGATATTAATGCCTCAAACATGTGATTGATGTTTTGAGAAGCATGTTTGTTACCAATAATATAATATTTCCCTAAAAAGTTTTCCTTAATAATTTTTTTGGTTATAATATCATTGAATGGAGAAGGTAAAGATGAATGGACATAGTATAGTGGTTTAATATAGTCATAAAAAGTGCGGTGATAAATATTTATCCAAATATTATCACAATTTTTATCAAATAGAGGTATTTGATAAAGAAAATAAGGTGATTATTTGATATTTTAAATTATCTAGCATCATAATTGTTTAAATTTCTCATCATTAAATCTTTATTACAAAGGGAATATTGAGGATCAGTTGCACAATGTTTTTTATAAAGTTTTTTAAAGTAAACCAGGATAATGTTATCAGATAGTAGTATGATTATGAAAGGTTTAAGATATGAAGTAATGAAGTTAAATGAAATCAATTTTAGAGGTTTAATAATATATAGAGTTGGGGTGGAACATAGTGTCATCATACATATATTTATCAAGACTTTAAATAAGAGTATGTTTGAATACGCTGGGTAATTTCATCAGATGAACTCCATTGGATGAATGTTTACAAAGTAATATTACAAATTATATCAAACAGACTCTTATATGTTCATTAGATTGAATAATATCTTATCATTTACAAATTATATCATATAGACTTCTAAAAATATATGTGGTGAAGAAGTTACATAATGATCTGACAGAAGTCTCTGAGTCATTGGAAAATTTTTTCTGTATGAAGCCATCAAATAACTATTTCTAAATGAAGTTCCTTAGACATAGGTTTCCTAGAAATGGAAATAGATGAGGGTTTACTAATAAATTAATAAGATAGAGGAAGTGTCTTTTAAAATATTTATGATTTTTTCCTATGAATTTGTTAGGGAACACTAAACAAAGTTTCAATGGATAAAAGAGGCGTTATAAAGTTGTACTGGATAAATGGTTAAAATATCTTTATAATTTTCTTATAAATTCATTAATGTAATGATACTAATTTATACATTAAATGTTTCAAAAATCATGATGAAAGGATCATTATTCTAATTTTTTTCTAAGGAGGCTTGAAGAGGGACGTTATCACAAAGCTGAAAGGAATGTTTCTAACTTTTAAGATGTTTTAAGGAAGTCAAACAATGAAAGTCTTGAGTAGGGTTCCAAAAATATGAGTAGGATAAATTGAATTTCAATTTTCATAAGTATGTGATTTCTCATGGATTTTTTGAGGATGGATTCCTATATAATTGGGTAAAGGAATCAAATAAAGTGACACTTTTGTTATGAGAAATAGAGAAGAAGTGTTAGAGGTTTTGTGGTATAGGTTTCTAACTAAGGGATATCTTGGTTAAGGAAGGGTTATTAGAAAAATTTTTCCATTATTTTGGTATTAGATGAATAATGTGAAGAGGAGTGATCAAATAAACAAGGATTCAGTTGATATTAGTTAAAGTGGGACAAGATAACTGTAACGCCCCGGCCCCAGCTACCCAGAGTTGGTGCATTACTTCGTAACATTGGCATGATCACAAAAGATCAAGTCTCGAAAGACCGATTAGTTTAGTAGCCTTGGAAACACTAGATACATTCATAAACGTGACATTATATCATAAAGTGAAAAACTACAATAAACAAATCTCCATAGTCCACACTCATATCCTCTTCTGACTATCCCTGCAGGTCATTCATAAAATACTTCTTCACACTCTTTTGTCCAGACAAATTTAACCCCTTTACGTGTGAGCTTCGTCAATGGGTTAGCCAATCGGGCAAGATTCTGGACAAAACGTCGATAATAACCTACCAAACCAATAAAGCTGCGTACCTTAGTTATACTCGTCGGTGCTGGCCATTCTTGGATTGCCTTGGTCTTAGAAGGATCAATGGAAATTCCATCCTTAGAGACAATGTGGCCAAGAAAAGAAATCTCCTGAAGCCAGAATTCACACTTACTAAACTTCCCATATAATTCATGCCTCCTAAGAGTCTTAAAAATAATACGCAAATGATTTTCATGATCTTCGTATATTTTGGAGTACACCATGATGTCATCAATAAATACCATGATAAAATAATCTAGATATTCCTTGAAAACTCTATTCATTAGATCCATGAATACAGAGGGTGCATTAGTCAATCCAAAAGGCATTACTGTAAACTCATAATGCCCGTACCTTGTTCGAAATGATGTCTTCAGAATATCTTCCTTCTTCACGCACAAATGATGGTATCCCGATCGAAGGTCAATCTTTGAAAAGTATTGAGCTCCATGCAATTGGTCAAATAAATCATCAATGCGAGGTAGGGTATACTTGTTCTTTATTGTTATAGCATTGATCTCCCTATAGTCAACGCACAACCTCATAGATCCATCTTTCTTCTTAACAAAAAGGACAGGGGCTCCCCATGGAGAAACACTAGGGAGAATAAATCCATTATTACTCAATTCCTCTAGTTGTATCTTTAGTTCAACTAATTCCACAGTGGCCATCCTATAAGGGGTCTTCGATATGGGCCTCGATCCAGGAATTAAATAAATGGAAAACTCAACTTCTCATTCTGGAGGATGTCCAGGTAAATCTTCCAGAAACACATCTACATATTCTTTCACAATAGGTACGTCCTCTATTTGAACATTCCTTTCCTCATTATTAGTCATTTAATTCTCTTCCTCCCCAATAATTGAACTTAGTTGAGCCATTGGGGGTGGATCTAAATAAGAATTAGGTGGTGACGATTCTGCTCTAAAAATAAGGTGTTCCTTATCATCATCATCAAAAATCGTAACCTCCTTCTTCTTACAATAAATCTTTGCATCATAGTTCAAAATCCAATCCATACCGAGGATTATATCAAACTCAATCATAGGTATGACAATGAGTTCAACGGATAAAGAACAGTTATGTGCTCTAATGGGGACTAATTCACAAAACTTTGTTGCAATAATACTTCCCTTAGGAGTTTTGACTGACAATTCTCTTGTTAAATAAAACTGTAAATATCTAATTTTCTTAGAAAACTGGGAAGATATGAAACAATGCGATGATCCAGAATCAAATAATGCATTTGCTAAACTTGAGGAAACCATTAAATTACCTGCCACCACGTCTTTTGGAGCTTCAACCTCAGCAGTAGTGATAGCATAAGCTTGGCCTTGATCCCTTGGCCTCTTCTGACGTAAGTTCCCCTGACGCTTAGGACATTCATTTGCATAATGTCCCATCTCTCTACAATTGTAGCATTCCACATTCACAACAACTTTCTTTCCCTTGCAATCATGAGCTTGGTGGCCTTTTTCACCACACTTGTAACAGACTCCCATTCCCTTCAAGCAAGTACCAGGGTGTTTCTTTCCACATCTACTACAGGACTGATATTCAACTCTTCCCTTCTTCCCCTTATTTCCATTTCCAGATTGATCAGAAGATCTCTTCTTCTCTTGCTTTGCTTTAAAGTCATAAGACTTAGAGAATTCCTTTTCCGTCTTGATAGCACATGAGACAATATCTTCGTATGTTGAGAAAGATTGTGATACTAAAGCTCAATGGAGAAATGGTTTTAACCCATCAAAGAAATGATCAAACTTACTTCTTGGGTTATGTATATAATCTGCAGCATGCCTCGCTAACCTTGTAAAGTTAGCCTCATACTTTGCAACATTCTCATCCTTCTTCTGCCTCAGACTCAGAAATTGCCTTTCCATATCTACTCGATGGTCACGAGGAAAGTATTTTTCTAAGAAAATCTCTTTGAACTCCCTCCATTCCATATTCGATACATCATCATCTTCCTTTGTGTTTTGAATCAGCGACCACCATTGATCGGCATCTCCAGTGAGGCGGTAGACTGCCATGACAACCTTCTCCCTTTCGCTACTCCCCAAGGCGTGGAATATTTTCTCTAAGGAGTTTATCCATTGCTCAGCTACTAATGGATTTGTACCCCCATTAAATGTTGGTGGTTTTTGCCTCATGAAGCATTCTAACATTGATCCTCCACGTTGCGGATCAGGGTGCTCCATACGAGTAAGGTTATTATTCATAACCTGAGTGAGTTGTCCCAGTATGGTAATAAGTTGATCATCACTAGTTGTATCTCCAGATCCACAATAATTATCTTGAGCAGGAGGGCAATCCCTACACGGAGTGCGTGCATTGATACGGTTTCCATTCCTTCCACTAGGCGCCATTTCTAAACAATGGCGTAAACTAGATTAGTTTATGAATCAAAATACATAATTCCATACTTGTAAAATACTTAACAAAAATTGAACTACTTATGGATATAATCCATAAAAATGTTTTCTTTGAGGAAATATATACTCATAACCCTTCATAGTGGTTTGTAAAGAAAATGAGAATTATCCTAAGCATATCCCCCGGGAGTGTCGTAACCAAGAGTGCAGCAAGGCCCGTTGTCGTGCACCAGTTCCCGTTCGAGTCTAGCTCAAAGCGGTGTTTTCGGGTTTTACACCTAGGTACGTCTGTGCCAGAGCCGCCTCTACCTGCTCGTATCCAAACAGGGATGTATTGCTCGGAAAACTCAAAAAATCTCTATAACAACAAAATTTTAGGAAGTTCTTCTATACTAATCCTCAAGGTCTATCTTTGGGCTATGTGATCTAATCAGAGTTTATCTAAATCTAGCTTCCAAGGTTAGTACTAAACTGCCTTTGATACCAACTGTAACGCCCCGACCCCAGCTACCCAGAGTCGGTGCATTACTTTGTAACATTGGCATGATCACAAAAGATCAAGTCTCGAAAGACCGATTAGTTTAGTAGCCCTGGAAACACTAGATACATTCATAAGTCTTACATTACATCATAAAGTAAAACAAAACTACAACATCTTCTCTTCATATCCCCTTATATTATCCCTGCAGGTCATTCATATTATACTTCTTCACATCCTGAAAAATATTAAAACATTGAAAGGGGTGAGCTCAGATGCTCAGTAAGGATAACAATATAGCGGAAGCTTTCATAAATAAACATTAACATTTAAGGCAATTTATAACTAAAACAAAAGCCTTTTAAACTTGAACTTTAGCATAATATGGAAAAAGTAAACTGAAATAATGCCATTTACTTACTCACATGGATATTCTACTAGTCGAATAATCACATGAAATATCAATAACCACTTTCATAATGATGGAATGTATAATGCCAGACTATCATAACCACATAGCCAAGGCCTCGTGCCAAGACCAAAAATAAGATTTTGTCAAGGCCTCGTGCCAAGACACTAGTTTGTCTCATGATACCTACCGATGCATTGAGGAGCTATAGCGGGCTCCAGCCGTCACTTATTAAGTCCAATGCATTCCTCATATGAACAGGTTTAAACATATCATAAACCATAACATAATCGTATCACATAAAACATGAATAAAGGAAACATAACATTTCCACATTTCAATCACAAGATATCAATACAACACATTGATATAATAAAAACTCTTTCAAAACCATTTTCAATACCAAAATAGAAGAAATTTAAAACCTTGTATTTATTTTTCATTAAAAAAAGTGGTGGCTTGTAGAGGAAGCCGAAACTCAAATAATGGTCACGGCGGCGGAGAAGTCGTTGTCACCGCATATGTATGGAAGAAAAAACACTCCCTTTTTGTCGTTTAGTAAAACGCTTCGTATAAAAAAGATTCCTTTTTAATAAACGTAAAAGTCAAAGGGATTTATACACCGTATAAAAGAATGTTTTGTATAAAACCAAATATGCCTCAATGAAAGGAGATTGAGACGAAGTCCTTAAAAGATCATTTTTAAAATAAAATAGATCTATTATGTGTATTCAATATAAGTACACACATAAGAAAGTACAAATACAAGATAGGACATAATAATATCATGACATAATTTGAAAGTAGGAGATTAACCCAAAGAATGGAAATTGGGTTAAGAAGTTCCCTTACCTCGTGTCCGACTTGACTCGACCGTTCTTTGATCCCCTGAATAATAAACTAGAGTTAATATCTACCTTCTTAAGAACCTTTTTCAAGTTCATTATTCCTTTTATATCACTTATTACCATGTCATTAACATTATGTAATTATTTAAGTTTATAACGGTCGTTTTGTCAATCTTAGGTACTTGAGTCAAAAATAAACTTCTTATAATTACAAGTTGTTCGTGTGGTGAAATATCCATTATATCCCGAATTATATTCATGATTTACATATCATATATCTCATATATATCCATTATATACATGCATTTATAATATTACATAACGTTTAGAGGTAAGAAACGAAATGCACCGTTCATGGAGACGGTAAGCCGTACGTACGCTTGAACGCTACTTTCATTTCTATTTCATATTTAATGGAATGAAGTTATAATTATATAAAGGTATAATATAATTCCAGTATAATATAATGTATAATACCATTTACTCTATCCTTTATACATCCCACATATGGCATTAACGATTCAAATCACTTTGAGGGGGCGGTAGTCCGCACTTCCTAAAATGAAATTATCACATTTACCCATAATGGAATTCATAAAGTATGCCATAAATGAGAAATACAGAAGCATAAGGAAAACATAAACATATTATATATCATATATAAATATAGTTACATCTTAATGGCCACCTTTGAAGGTGTTATATGAGTGTTGAACAATCGTCGTTTCGTGAGGAAGAAATTCGCCATCCACAGAAACAGTATGTTCTTTAACCATTAGATGTAGGTGTGTGTAAGTGTATCTCGAATACTTTTTATAAAAACATACTAGTATATTTAGGATACTGGTGTTGTTACAAAAGAAATTAATAAAAAGAGTTTATGGGGTTGGAGAAGCAAAATAATACAAAATAACATAAGAGAAGACATTACCTTAAAATCAGGTAACTCTTTTGATTTGAGCCAAAGGCTTCCTTGGGAAGAATTATGCCCAAAGTGAGGCTTCTAGGAGTAATGGAGGGAAATTGGGAGAGTATTTGGGCAGAGGTTGGCCGAGACAAAAGGCTTTGAAAGTGTGAGTATGGTGGTAGAGGTGGGGGCCTTTTATAAGTGGAGAGGAGGGGCACTCTTGGAAAGTAAAGAAAAGTCACTTTATTTTAAGATGGTATTCGGATTTAAGAGGTCCCAGATTGATTTAATTCGAGGATAAGGTGATAAGGGTTCGAAATCCACCCATAAAATAGGTTTTGGACATGTTTAGGTCTTATATATTACATTATCTTTCCATTTTATTTAAATCGTTAAATAATGAGGTCATCGCTGCCTCATCATGATGTCATAAATAATTTAATTTATTTAATGTCTAAAAATTATAAAAAAATACTATGATGTATGAAATCTTTTTAGCTTTCCAATTACTATTTATAGTCAAAAATATGACTTTTATCACCCCATGTAAAAATTGTTTTAGTAAAACAACTCTTGTTTGTGACCTTTTTATTTTAACATTAAATAAAAAGTTATTTATGTCCTTTTCCTACCAAAGTGGCTTCATGGGGTCCCCAAGTTGACCCATGGATTGTCTTGGTGGGCCATGACACATCCAATAGGGGTAGGACAAGTGTAAAGGTATTTTCATATTTTTATAATATCATTTTTACCTTAAATTTCACTAATTACCTTTAATCGCGATTAATTAAACTTAAAAGTTACTATTCACCAAAAAATTATTTTAATCCCATTGAACCACATTTTACTTCCTAATGAAAACCATGTATGTCAGATTTTTGAAAATCAAATCACAAAAGTGGTAATATTTCATTTAAACGAAAAATCAGTTATTTAACTACCACTTAGTGGTTTCACTATTCATCAAAAATTGAAGTTTTTCAGAACAATGCCAAAATTTTACCCTAAGATATAATTGATATTCCAAATTCAAAAATGATGTCTATTTTAAAAAATTCCAAACATATAAGTTGCATTAATTAGTTTCATAATTAATTCCCACTGTCACAACAAATAGTGTGTTTTTTAGAAACAATATATATCAAAAGATTGACAATTGTTTATGTCCAATTTCAAAGTGAAATTAATTCTAATGACCACCACTAGATAAAATAGTAAAAATATATTCTAATTATACTTTAAAACCACTCAATATTATAATTTATCACTATAAATTATATTGATTAAAAAATTTGTTTTTAGGTATTTTTCACTATTCATAAAAAAATGGAAGTTCTCAGAAAAATAGCAAAAATTCAACACAGGCTAATTTCGATATTACAAATACAAAAATGAAGTCCATTTTGAAATATAAAATTTCTATAATTTTAAAAAGTGGTTAATACTATTCATAATGGATACTTTGATTAGTCGCGGTGTGTTAGAACTCGAACTTGTGTACAATGCAAGCTATTGCATTATTGAAAGAGAGGCGTATCGTGGAAGCTCGGGGTGTTACAATAACATTTCCTATCCGTTGGCATCAGAATAATATTATAAAGTGGATATAACATGAACATGGAATTATACTGAATTTCATCGAACTAAGGGTATTAGATGAAGGAGTGATCAGACTGATAATTTATTACACAAGTCTACAAGAAGTTCTTTCTCACTAATGTGAAATAAAGTGAAGAGAATAATAAGTATTTATAAAAAAGGAAAGTGTGAATAAAGTTCAAGTAGCACAGTGAAAATGTACTAAAGCCAATTAGTGAAGGTTCTAACTATTATTAAAAATCATTATTATATATTATTATTTGTGTAAGTATCACATGAATTTTCAGAATAACTATAGTGATATTAAAGTTATGGACATTACAAGCTTATTGTGACCACCCAAAAGGATTATTATCTATTAGTTTGTGTTGTCATGGATTACTTCTGAACTATGCTAAGGAATAACTATACTTATTGAGTAATGAACCTTGTAAATACATATGTTCCTATGGTTGTGAATGTTTATTATTTTATAGTAGATTCATTTCTCACTAACTAAAGGTAATGATTGTTTGTCAAATAAGAAAATATAACAAGATAATATCATTGATTCACCTCCTCCCCCTATGAGTGATTATACAAATCTTGGTTGGTTCTTTTTAGTTGTATCATAGCAAGGTTACCATAATTAATTTTTTTCTAATGTTTGAAGGAAAGGAAGGTTTCTATGTATTTTTATAAATTAGGGAAAAATAATAGGATTCCTATAATTGATATGAAAACTATAACATATAGAAGGATAGAATGTTACCTTATCTTATATCCATTACCTATGATTTTTTGTAAGATGCTATAGATGGGTTCCCTCGTCATACAAAGGGTTTTCCATTAATAGATTTAGATAATTCAAATATGGAGAATTATGGGAGATCTAGAGTTTCTATACTACCCTCACTATTTTAAAGTAAAATTATGATGGTCAAGGCTATTGAAATAGTTGAAGTCTTCTAAGAAAACCTGAAGCACACTTATGAAGGTAATATGGAAGTATAAAAAGAAATATTACTGATATAGAGAATAAATTATATAGATATTAAAATGGGTGAAGTTCAATATGTTGGAGACTTAGTTATAAGACTTAATAACATTTTAAGTGCCATAAGATGTTTTAGTGGGATGCTGTAAGATTAAACTATTGTTGAAAATATTCTAAAAATTCTTTGAGATAAATTTGAGACAAAAGTGTAAAATTTAGAATATAGAGATCCTAATAATCTAACTTTGGATGATATATATGTAATTATCATCACTTATGATATGTGAAGATAAAATTTTATAAAGGAAAAAGAAAAATCTGATCGAGAAATTTCATTCAAAGTCCCAAAGAAAGGAAAATATAAGAAAGTTCTCAAGGATTAAGTTAGTGACTCTGACACCGAATATGAGGTATGTTAAAAAATTGATGAATTTATGTCTCATTTTTATAAAAGTCTAATAATATAAGCTTTTAAGTACAAATAAAATATACCATTAATGTGATTTAGTTGCGAAGTTATTTAATTTTTCACAACAAATTTTCCATGGTGAAAGGAAAATGAAGAATGTGATGAAGAAGATGGAAAGTCGAGAAGATCCATAAAGAAGAAGGGATCCAAATAAAAGTACCATTTAAAGGGAAATTATAATAAGTTATCTAAATATAAAAACATTATTTTTTTTTCTAAATACAAGGAAGATGATGACAATGAAGTGGAAGATGATAACTCTAGTGATGATGCTGCTGAAAAATTAATTATTGTAAAAATGTATACTAAAATGTCCACTAGTGATGAATGCAGTATCTATGAATAATAATAATATTATACTAATATGGAGTTTATAATTAAAATATTGTTGAGATAATGTCTCTCAAATATTTTTAAACTTGAAAGAGAGATCAAGAAGTTTAAGAAATAATATATTTTAGTAACCAAATAAGAATATTTTTTTGGACAAAAATCCATGTTAAAGATAAGAAGAAATATAAGAATAAGAATAATATGTTGATATGATAACAAAAACATGGAACACAGTAAATTTTCAATGTGGATGGTAAGGAATGTTATGTAAATAAGGTACATAGTTCTGATCAACAAGAAAGTTATGCAGAAATATGCTTTATGTAGATATTACTATCACTATGGAGGATTTGGGAATACAGAAAAGATGTTTAGGTCTAATTATCAAGACTATAATGAATCCAATAGTAATAATAGCTAATTTTTTGGGGATTAAACCCACTTAAATTATACCACCTAATAAAGTCATTCTGAAGATTGAAAATAGATTCCATCCTCTAGAATATTTTTTAAAAGATATGATCAACATAGAAATATTGATAAATGAATTCTTGTTAGGTTACCAACAAAAAAACTTTTATATAAAAAATATAAAAAGGCACATGAGAAAAAAGAAAAAGGCAAGGATATGACCATACTTAATAAAACTTATCTTAAATTTACTGAAGGATATTGACCTTGGATACTGGACAATGGGTGTTACTTAAATAATAACAGATTTTTTATGTTTTTAAATAATTTTAAAGATTATAAAGAATGGAAAATGTATTTTTTGAAATTATGAGTCCCTTAGAATCAATGTCATTGGATGTGCTATCATCATAAAATAAAGGTTATAATCCAAAAGATCCTTATATTTTGATGAATCGAAACACAAATTGTTAAGTGTTTCAAAACTATGTGATGAAGGAAATGAAGTTATGTTTATAGGAATCAATTTTATTATTAAATTTATTGATGATGGTAAAGTTTGTACAAAATTATAACGAACCAAGATACACTTTTTTTCATGTTTTTGATGTGTAGTGTTCAATATATTTGAGTATGATGGAAGAAAATACGCCATGACATAATAGGTTAGAGAATACGTGTTAGAAAAATATGATAAATATAAAAAAGAGATAAAGTATTCTTGATATTCTTGAAATGAAAATAGTAATAGATTGTCATTGTTCCATATGTTTTAAAGGGAATATTACAAACTCAGTACATAAGAAAGTTGAGATACATTCAACTCATCCATTATAGATGATACATTCTGATATTTATGGGCCCATGAGAAAGGAATAAAGAAATGAAGATAATCACTTTCTTTTCTTTATTGATGATTTTACTTTCATTACATGTAGTACGTTTCTTAAACATAATTTAGAGGCTCTCAAATTGTTTAAGAGAATCATGTGAAATGTTGAAAAATAATGTGTATTTTATGTGAAGAATATTCCAACTGATAATGTGGTGAATAAAAAAATGGGTAGTTTAGAGATTTTCTTAAAAAGAATAAAATTATTCACGAATTTCTTCCACCAAAAACACTATATCATAATGGTATTACTAAAATAATAAAGAGAAGTTTGGTGTATATGACACAAACTATGTTGATTTAACATGATAATTCTCAATTATTTTGGAGTCAAAATATTGGAGAAGTAGTTCATATCTAGATTTGATATTTATGTATTTCAAAACTCTAATACTCCTCCTTAGGATATGTATTACAAAGAAAAAACAAGGTTTAAATACCTAAGGGTGTTTTCCAATCCTCATGTTATCAAAGTGAAAGGTGAAAATCTTGGGATATTGATAAAATTGGTATTGATGGAATATTTCTTAGATAACCTCTTAATGGTAAAGGATTCAATTTCTATAATAAAGAAACATGAAATATTTTTAAATCTATAAACATAAAAGTGCTAGAAATTTCATATAGGAAGTTTTCATAGGAAGTTATAGATATAGAAGTATGTGAAGACGAATTTTTTATTATTAAACAATGTGAAAAAGTACCTGATAGTGTTAAATATGTAGAATTTGTTCAATATTAGTATCGTAAATTAGTAATTTAAAGTGATGAGAAAAAATTTATTTATCTCATACCAGGTTTAAGAAATGGGCTTAAGTCCAAAAAATCATTGGAGATCAAGGGAAACAGGTTCAAACTAGAAGAATATTGTAGTTAGTTTCCCATACTTCCTTACATTCTCAAGTTGATCCAATAGATGTTGAAGAAAAATCAAGAGTGTATATATGAAATGAATAAAGAGCTAGATTAGATTGAGAAGAATGATACATGGGAAATTTTACCCAAACCAGAAAATAAGAATGTGATTAGAAAAAAGTGGATTTTTTTGAAACAATTTTTCTAAAGAAGGTGAAGTGAGAAGAAAAAAGGAATTATTTTTATATAAAGTCTACTTGTAGATAAAAGTAATTGATTTTGGTGAAACATTTTTTCCAATATCAAGACTTGAACCTATATAATCTTTCTTTCTATCACTAAAAAACAGAGATATAAGATATTCAAAATAGAAGTAAATTCACATTTTCTTAATGGAGAGATTGATCAATAAGTATATATTGAACAACCATGTGGATTCACGCATGGTCAAGATGAATGTTTTTTTGTCCAAGTTGAAGAAGTTTTTATATGGGTTAAAGAAAGTTAATATTTTTTTGTACTATTAAATTGATACTTTATTTAGGAATTTGAATTTCATGAAATAAAGAGTTTATAATAACATATACATAAAAGAAAATAAAAACGTTTTCCATAATTATAATTGTTTATGTTAATGATATTATATTTTTAATTAATGATGAATAAATTTATGAAATGTTTACTGAGGATATGAAGAAGTTATTTGAAATTCCATTTCTTGGTGAAGTGATTTCATGAGTTAAAAATATCTCAAAAGAAGAATGATATTTTCATATCTCAAGAAACATAGGCTAAGGGACTTCTAAATAAGTTCTACATTGATGATTAAAATATGTTTTCCACACCCATTTCAATGGGAACAAAGTTGGAAAAAAATGGGAAATGAAAGGAGGTGGATCCTAAAGAATTTATAATTCTATTGGAACCTTGTTATATCTGACAGTCTCAAGGATAAATATAATATATTCCATTAATATTTGTTATAGGTATCAAATTGATTTCGAGTAATCCCATCTTATAGTAAAAAAAGGAATTCTCAAATATATCAAAGACATAATTGATTTTAGAATAAAATATGAAAACATAGGAAATATTGATTTTTTTGGTTATAAAAATACTGATTGGGTAGGTTGTGTTGATGATAGAAGATCCACAAATGGTGGAGTTTTCTTCTTGGGAAAAATATGTGTGAGTTAGAATACAAATAATAAAAATCCTGTAACCCTAATCACTATAGAATATGAGTATATATATGCTACTCTAGTTGAAATGCATTTAATATGGATGAAGACACTGTAGAAATATTTTTTGGTTGAAGTGAAGTTACACCTTGTTTTGGATTAGAATAATCAAAGTGCTATAAATCTCAACAAGAATACAATATAAAATTGTTCTTCTAAGAAAATAGATATTAAATATCACTTCATTAGAGAGAATATTTATATAAATGAACTAGAACTAGATTTTTTTTTCTAAAATGGAGAAAGTATCTTTTATATTTACAAAACCATCATCAAAGGAAACATTTCATAAATTGTGGTTGATAGAGAGTGCACAAACTCACTACTTTAAAGGATAAGGTATGCGATCCATCCCCACTATATTCTTTTATGTGGATTTTTTTAAAAGGGTAGAAAATATATAATATAAATATATCCATTGGTATATATTTTACCTTTTTAAGGAAGATTATATATTTATGGGTAGTTTTTAAAAAGGGTTGATTTGTGATTTCAGAGTGTGTGCACTCTTTTAACTGTTTGTTGAAGTGGATGCAAGAAGTTATTCTTAACTATTTTTAACACTTTTTTAAAGTATATAAAATAAATTTTTATCACAAGTTTAAAGTTAAAATTGATATAATAATTTAGAAAGGTTTTTAAGAAGAGTTTCTTAAATCATTTGTTTATGGAAAACATGGTATTATTATTCAATGATTTTTTATTTCGTTCACTGAGTTCAACCATGTAGGCTTATAATTATTGCATAAGTTATTCATTTCTTGAGTTAAATTTTTTTAGTGATTTATGTTCCTTGGTCACAAAAAAAAATACAAATGGGAGATTATTAATGAAAATATGATTTAAGGTGTTATGAAGAAGCTGGTTGAGAAGAATGAGGGTTTGATTTTATATTTTCTTTTTTTAGATAACATAAATAATATATAATTATTTTTGATATGATATGAATGTCTCAAATATGAGTTTTATATTTGTAAAAGCATGTTTATTATCTATAGTATGAAGTTTAGTTAAATATCTTTACTTAATAAGTTTCCAAACAGAATGTTACCAGATAAATAACAAAAAGATGAATCAACAGATTACAGTAGTTTAATGTAATCATAAAAATTATGGCAAAGAATGTTTATCCAAATATACTCACAAGTGATATAAGAAAGAGGTGTTCAATAAAGAAAATATGGAGATTTTTTTGTTCCTAAAGTATAAAACATCATGATTAATAAAAGTTCTCATGATCCAATCTTGAGTACAAAGGGGATATTGTGGTTTGACTACACAAAGTTCATGATTTGAAGTTTTTTGAAGAACACCAGAATGATGTTATCAGACAAATTTTGTATGTTCAATGTTTAGGATATAAATTAATGAGTTTTCATCAAATTAAAGTTTGAGGTTTAAGAATAGGGAGAGTTATAGTGGTAAAAAGAGTCATCAGATAGATATTTATTAATTCTATAAATTAGAGGATGTTTAAATAAGAATCAATAAGGGACTCCAGTTAATGTCATCAAAATAAGTACATCAAATGGAATTGTATAAATTCATCTTATAGATTCCGATAAATAAACTCTTATATTTTCATCAGACAAAAGAATGATTGATCATGTACAAATTATATCATATATAATTGTATAAAAATATAAAGAGAAGAATTTATAAAATGACCATTAATATGACTTTGAGTTGTTATACTGAAGCCTTATTATAAATTCAACAAAAAATGTTTCGAAATTAAGTTCATTAGACATTGTTTTCCTAGAGAAGGTAACATATGAGGTTTTTTTGATGAAATTCATCGAATAGAGGAAGTGTGGTGTGAAATATTTTTGATTTGTTTTTATGAATTTGTAATGGAATACTACAAAAAGTTCCACAAGACAGATGAGGTTCTATGAATTTGTATCATATGGAATGTTTGAAGATATTTATAAAGTTTTCATAATGTCATTAATGTGATTATGATAAGCTAGATGTTCGACATTTCGACAACCATGACGGAAATATTGTGATTCTCATTGATTTTTAAGAAGGTTTGATGACAGATGTTATTTCCAAGATTTAAGGAAATTTGTTAACCTTTAGGAGGATTTAATGTTATTAAATGGTGAATTATTTGAGAAATATTCCCAAAATATGAGCGGGAAATTTCAAATTTTAATTTTTATAATTCTATACTTTCTCTTGGAGTTTATATGGATGGATAATTATATATAGGGGTGAATAAATCATGCCAAGTAACACTATTGTTACATGAAATAAAGAATAAGTGTTGGAGATTTTATGGCATAGGTTTATAACTAATGGATCTCTTATTGAGGAAGATACACCATAAAATGTTTTCTAATATTAATGTATCGGACGAGAAATAGACAAAGGATTTATTAGATAAAAAATGAATCAATTGATATCAGTATAAGTGGTACCATATAGAGTTTCCAATTAGTTATTATTAGATGAATGACATGAAGAGGTATTTAAATGTATATGGCATCAGTCTGAGTTTCATCAGATTGAGAGTACCCAATGAATGATTGATCATATATAAATTTTTATACATAAGTCTATGAAGAAGTTATTACTCATTATTGTATAATAAAGTGAAGAGAAAGAAGAAATATTATGAGAAAGGAAAGTGTGAACAAATTTTAAGTGATAATGTAATGAATCTAGTTGGTGATGGTTCTTATTGATGTTATAGAACATTATTATATCTTATTATCTATGTAAGGATCACATGAACTGTACAAAATACTATTGATCTATACAAGTGATGGATATTCCCTACTAGTGGTAACCACATAAAAGTATTATTTTATAGCGGTTTGTGTGGTCTTGGATTACTTCCAAATAATTATAGGGACTAACTGATCTTATTAAGTAGAGAACCTTGTAAATACCTATGTTCCTATAGTTCTTCTTGATTATTATTTTTCCAGTATAATCATTTCTCACTAACCAGAGAAGAATATTGTTCCTTAAGTAAGAAAACATAAAAATAAGAGATCAATAATTCACCCTCTCCTCCTCTCAGTGATTACACAAATCCTAATTGGTCCTTTATTTTACCTTGCATGCTACTAGTTTCATAGTTCCCCTCATGGATAATAGCAATGAAATACTTATTTGGATTTATATTTCACAAAATTATGGAATCGATCACACTGGACCATGTAAATTCTTGTGTTTCATCACAAGTGGATATCATATTTTACCTACTTATACATTTCATCTTATTTTATATTTAATTGATTGTTTACAACTAATATGAATAAATTATTCCTTGATGGGAAAACGTTTTATCTTGTAATAATTATTCTTAATTAGTGGAATCTAATTTTTTACACCTATTCCATAGTTGGAACAACATTTTCTTTTTCTTCCATATATTTATTCGCTCATTACAAGAGTTTTTTTTGTGATAATATAGATTTTGGTGCTTGATACACCCTATATTGAGGCTTATCTTTATCCTAAAAAAATTCAATATATTTTATATCTTAATAGTTCTTTTTTCCAAGGTAATAATTCTCATTGTACGTCTTAGTAGTGGAGGGACTCTATATAGATTCTTTACCCTTCCATGAATTCCTCAATTACAATAACTTTCCATGTGAACAAGGTTAGAACAAATGAAACATGTACATTAAGAATAATACATCACTTGGTATCTGCTTGTTTGAAATTTTGGTACTACTGGAGTTCTTATCACATATTTGGGATTATTGGATTCAATTCATCAACTCACGACGTTCCCAATTCTTCTACATTATAAGAACTTTGGTACTTCTTTCTTTCATTTAACCACAATTCAAGATTTTTTTTATAGAAAAACTATTTTATTACATATTTTAGAATTTTATTTTTCTTAATTGCTTCACAAGTATCTTTCAAAGGGATATTTGTATTTTCTTTTACGGAGTTCATACAATTCTTAAGGTCACTTATTTTTTTATCCTTTTATTTTAGTTTTTCATTAAAAAATTTCATACTTTATGTAACACAAATGCCATTTTTCCTTCATTCTTCATGTTGAGATTTGAGTGGAATGATGGTTTCCTTAAATTAATTATCCATGACCACTGGTTTCAATATCTCATGGGAATTCTCCTAAATCATATCAATTTTCACTTTCATCTTTGTTCCCAATTTCATTATGTTTAAATTCAAGTCCATTTATTCTCTTCTTAATATTTTATTTTCCAAGGGAAAATATTAAATAATAAAATAATAAAATTAATTTTTTATTCTCCATTGGTATTGTTTTTCATTGTATGTGTTTTCCTTGGAATAATAACTTGATTTTATTTCCACTTTATCACCCAAATCACATCTAATTTTTAACTCTAAGAGATAGAGTCTAAAATTTAACATAATTTCACCATACTAGTGTTAGAATTAGAAATGATATTAGGATCAGATTTTTCCTTAGTTAGAGAATAATAAATTTGGGATAAATTCTTCTTGTTCTTCTTCTTTTTTCTTTTTTTCATAAGGTAATTATCACTTGTACTTTATTCTTTTTCAAAATAATCTTCTAACTACATCCATATGTAATTAAAGAACATTCAATGGTTTATATTTTTATACAAAAATTAAGCGAGCGCCTCCTTTAATTCCTCTTTGATCAAATAATCTATTTTAATGTTTTATTTATCTTTCTCAAAGATAACTCTATGTCTTATTAATAGAATAATTCCATCTCTAACCACTTCTTGAGGAACTCCAAGAGAATGTTTCATGAAACCGATGAACTCCTTTTTCTATGTTCTTAAATTCTTCCGATCAAATAAAGGATCCTTTATTATGGATTCCATTTTTCTTCAATAACTTTAGATCAAGTTAGAGAAATAAAAAATCAAAAAAAAAATGAATCCATCCATTTTAAACCACTTTTGGGATTTTAATAGGGGATTAATGTGATATTACCCAAATAGGAGGGTGGGGTAAATCATGGTGTTCTTAACTAATCAAATTTTGACAGTTTTTTACTTTAATGTCTCACCTATCCTAAAGGAACTTGACCTATAATCCATGAGGGTCACTTGGATTTCTATTGACTGATAATTTTATATTATTATAAGTTCTCTTGACCCTTTATTTACTAGATTTTATTTTTATTGTTTGACCCATTTTGGTTTGTATGCATAAATAAAACAGGGACATGATAATTTACTTGATTCACACTACTAAAAAATAAGACTTTAATAGCACTTAAAATGGCCTTTATCAGCCCTAGAGAAGCACTGAAAACTATAATGAGATTAAAGGCCCCTGTCTTTTATCCACACAAAAAAATCACTGATAAATGGATCCTTTATTAGTGATAAAAAGAACTGATAAAGGGATGTTTTATCAATGGTAAAAAGCACTGATAAAGGTGTCATTTATCAGCTCTTTTTTATCACTAATAACGGACCATTTAATGATGCTGATAAAAGAACTATTTATCAGATCTTTCCAAAGAACTAATAATGGATCCATTTATCAATGCTTTCAAAAGAGCGGATAAAGTCCCCATTTATCAGTGCTTTCAAAAGCACTGATAAAGGACCCAATTATCAGCACTTTCAAAAGTGTAGACAAAGGGGAATACTGTAGAGACCCGAAGCTTGACGTACATGGACATTACTTTACTTTTGTGGAATACTTAGTACATAACAAAAACACACACACACAAGGATCGTAATAGTTTAGTGTCTTTGGAAACTCGGAATATAATCTTCTAATCGTGGTGAAAGATCTTCAACATCTCCCATAAAGATCTTCCTTTTTTTTAACCTAAAACCTTTTTTTATATCCTGGGAAAACGAAAAAATAAAAGGGTGAGCTCAAATGCTCAGTAAGGGTAAACAAAAGAAATATCAATCACATCATATTCATAAGAACATAACATTTTGGAAATACTAACCTGCAAAAGAGAGCATAATTTCATAACATGGGATAAATCATGGCAGTGAAATGTAATCACAATAATCATAACTTAAAACATGAAACTTTGTGGCATACACACATAATCATAAAGAATCATTTCTTGTTAGTCAAGACTATCTTAGTGGACAAAGTCCCTTTCTGAACCGAGTCACCCTCGTTTCAGTCCTGTTTCACTGAACCGGTATAACCTACCATTCCAGCCATGTCTATCTCATGAGATATAAAATCTTTACCCAATGAATTGGAGGGAGATTTAGGTCCCACCCATCTAATAATGATACAATTCTTATGTGTGCCACAAAATCATAAATCATACATCATTGCATAACCCATGTAGTACAAATGGGAATCTTAAACATCATGACATCATAAATCAATTCATATAAGATAAAGGAATTCATAAAAAATATTCCATCACAACATGATCAAATCAATGTAATAATAGGGATAAAAATAGAACCCTTTATTATCTTAGATGGAAAATAATTTTGATAAAATACTTGAACTCCATTCTTGAGGAAAATATCCTTTCTTCTTCAAAAATATTTTTCCTTTCTTAACATGTCATACGACTTTAAAATAAAAGAAGTTGATTAAAAATAAACTTGAAAACTTGTAAAGGAATCTTCTTGGAAATAATGTTTTAAAAATCCATTCATGCCGTATAGGTTAAAAAAACATTCTTCTCATACTTTTGTCGGAAAAGTCAAAAAGTACCTCGTACGAAAAACGACAAAAGATTCCTTTCATATATTTTACAAAAAACTCACCAAATGGTGAATATGGATTTACACAATTGTAGGTTTATGGAAATAACATTAAATATTGAGGAAACATGGATTTGGATGATAAAATACACCCCAGTAAATACCAAAGTATAAACAATCTCGGATAAAAATGAGATTGTGATATTTTCCCTTACCTTAGGTCCGATTTGCTTTGTACGTTTCCGAAGCTCCTGTATAATGGTTTAAATAATGTTATTGACTTATTCCAGAATCATACATATTGATATGATATCATATATGGTCATATTCTTAGCTTCTTGTTAGTAATATTTCATTGTTACTTGTTACTCGGGTCTTTATTGCCTTTTGTTCTTATGCGTGTTTTGCCGAATAAATTCTTATTCTTCTTTTAAGGTTATAGATACCTTATATCCAGAATGGTATTAGTGTAACATATATCATATTTATTCATTCAATTCATTTATATAATTACTATGTAATGATGATTATGTAGAACGAGTCACATCACATCGTGGAGACGGTATTCCGTACGTACGCATGAGTGATGATATCGTTCCTATGATCGTGGAATTGTATTGGAGTATATATATATTATTTCAGTATCAATATTACTTTATAATAATCATAAATAGTTACTCATTACACCATTATACCCATCCTTGTAAGGTGATGGTGGAAAATAGATTACACCACGGCGTGGAGACGGTATTCCGTACATACGCACGCGTGGTGATTTCATTTTTCCGTAGGATGGATAGAAGGTGAATTAGGGTTGTTTCATATTTATAATAACATATCATTATGTAAGTAATACTGATGTTATTACTTTATCATGAAACAACTAAAAAAGAAGAAGTTGAAGAAGAAAGAAATTGAAAAGATCGGTAATGGATATTACCTCTTCTTTGGAACGCCTCTTTGAATCCTCCACTTAGGGAACTAAGATTGGTCTTTGAAGAAGACCAGGAACTCTAGGATTATTCTAGGAAAGTGTAGAGGAGAAAATGTCAGGGCTTGGCCGAGCTTGAGTGCTCAAATTGGTGTGAGGAGGAGGGGGGGGGAGGTGCCCTTTTATAAGGGAGGAGAGGGGCACCTTAGGAATACCTCAAAATATTATTTTATATTAAAGTGAAAATCGGTTTATAATGGTTCCAAAGGGTCTTATTTAGAAGTTAAAGTGGGGATGGGTCGAAATCCTATCAACCAATAAGATTTAGACAAGTTTAGGTTATTATTTTAACCTTATCAATTAGATTTAACTCTAAGTTAAATAATTTAACTTTTACCGTGACTTTTTGTTTTCTTACACTATATGGTTAATACACTTACTATAACATGCCAAACGAACCCCAAGTTGTTTATTATTAATATATATATCCTTATCTAAGTCATTTGGCCTAACCTTAGATTTTTAAGAATAAAATAACAATTAATAATATAATATTTGATTTAAAAACTATTTTGTGTCAATTTTGACACTATTTGATATATGATTTTTGTGAAAGTCGTAACAGAATTATATGTTCGAACCAAGTTGATTAAATCAACACTAATATATCATAGTAACCTAGAAAATTATTGTAATTCATAAAAAGTCTCAAATTACATTTATTTGAGCATTTATAACATCAATTATGTTAACATTTCCTTAAAAGGGTAATTACTGCATCATCGTTGTGTCATAAATAAATTAATTTATTTAAAGTCTAAAAATTATAAATAAAATATCATTATGTAGGAAATAGTTGTAGATTTCTAATGAATATTTATAGTCGAATTTAGCTTATGTATAACCCCATATTAAAAATGTTTTAGTTATTAAAATTTGATTTTAACTATTTTAACTATTCATTAAATAAAATAATATTAAATGTCATAATCTAATCCAAGTGGACCTAAATGGTCATATTATATTCATAAGGTTGTTTTTGGTCGAATTACACTTATCCAATAGAATTAGGACATGTGTTAGGGTAATAGTAATATCATATTTACCCTTAGTTACCCTATTTACTATTAACCGTGGTAAAAAAAAGTAAAAAGTTACTATTCACCAAAAATTATTTTCATCTCATTGAACCACATTTTAGTCCTTGATATTAACCGTGTCTGTCGGATTTTCGAAATTCCATTCACAGAAGCGGTAAAATTAAGTTTTATGCAAAATTCAGTTTTTAACCTACCACTTAGTGGTTTCACTATTCATCAAAAATTGAAAGTTTTCAGAAAAATACCAAAATTTCACCCTAGGCTAATTTCGATATTCCAAATCCAAAAATGAAGTCCATTTTGAAAAATAAAATTTATAAAATTTTAAAAAGTGGTTTTTACTATTCATAACGGCTAGTTTTATTTTAATAGCATATCATTGTTTAGTGAAACTCGATATTGCGTACGACGCAAGCTATCGAGGAAGGTCACGATTTCGTGTAAAGCAAGCCAAGCAAGTGTTGTGTAGAAAAAGATTCCTTTGATGATTTATATAACATAAAAGTCTCGGGTGTTACATTCTACCCCCCTTAAAATGAATTTCGCCCTCGAAATTCGTCACTTTGTAACAAACAGATGAGGATACTTCTCCCTCATCATATCCTCAAGCTCCCATGTAGCTTCTTCAAGTTGGTGGTTCCTCCATAAAACTTTCACCAATCGAGTGGTCTTGTTTCGTAGGACTTTTTCACTACGATCCAGAATCTCTATCGGTTGTTCTTCATAAGAAAGATCTTGCTCCAACGGTACAACTTCTGAGCTGAGTACATGTGACGGATCAGGTATGTACTTTCTCAAGAGAGATACATGGAACACATTGTGAACTTGAGAGAGATTCGGTGGAAGCGCCAATCGGTAATCTACCTTTCCAACATGATCCAATATTTCTAAAGGACCGATATATCTAGGGCTCAACTTCCACTTCTTTCCAAATCTCATAACCCTCTTCCAGGGAGATATTCGTAAGAACACATTATCGCCCACTTCAAACTCTAGGTCTTTTCTTCGGTTGTCAGCATAAATTTTCTGTCGACTCTAAGCTGCTCTTATGTGTTGTTGAATAGATCTGACCTTTTCTGCCATTTCATCAACGAGATCAGGTCCTAATAGCTTTCTTTCCCCAACTTCATCCCAGCAAGTTGGAGTCCTGCATTTCTTTCCATAGAGAGCTTCATAAGGAGCCATCTGAATACTGGAGCGAAAGCTATTATTATAAGAAAATTATACCAAAGGTAGGTGTTGATCCCAACCTCCTTTGAAATCCATAGAGCAAGCTCTCAACATATCTTCTAGGGTTTGAATTGTTCTCTCAGACTGACCGTCTGTCTAAGGATGATAAGCAGTGCTGAAACTCAACTCTGCATCCAGAGTATGCTGAAGACTTCGCCAGAACTTCGAGGTAAATCTCGGATCCCGATCAGATATAATAGAAAGTGGTACTCCATGCAATCTTACCACTTCCTTTACATATATCCTGGCAAGCTGATCTAGAGAGAAATCCTCTCTAATAGCAACAAAGTGTGAAGACTTTGTAAGACGATCTACTATGACCCAGATAGCATTATTGCCTTTGGATGTTTTAGGAAGTCCTGTGACAAAGTCCATAGTGATGTTTTCCCATTTCCATTCGGGTATGGGTAATGGTTGTAACATCCCCTTAGACTTCTGTCTCTCAGCTTTAACTTGTTGACAAACCAAGAATCGAGAGACATATTCAGCAACATCTCTTTTCATGCCATCCCACCAGAAGTATTCTTTCAGGTCCCTATACATCTTCGTGCTTCCAGGATGAATAGAGAATGAAGAACTATGAGCCTCATCCAGCAGCTCCTTCTTTAATTTGGGGATGGGAGGAACACAAACCCGATTCCTGAATTTTATTATCCCATCACAATCAAGGTTGAATTCAGGAACATTTCTCACCTTCTTTTGTAACTCGACATCTTCTTTCTGTGCCTCTTTAATCTTCACATGTATAGATGGTTGAACATTCATTTGATAAAGATAAGATTTTTCCCCTTCCATTATAATTCCAAGATCCATCCTTTGTAAATCCATAAATGTTGGATCTTTTGTGATCCTCATCATGGATAAACTAGCATGGTCTTGTCGACTTAATGCATCTTCCACCTTGTTTGCTTTCCCAGAGTGGTAATGGATTGAGCAGTCATAATCCTTAATCAGCTCCAACCATCTTCTTTGACGCATATTCAGCTCCTTTTGTGTGAAAATATACTTTAAACTTTTATGATCAGTATAAATATCACACCTTTCACCATAAAGGTAATGCCTCCAAATCTTTAATGCAAAGATTACCGCATATAACTCCAAATCATGTGTTGGGTAATTTTTCTCATGGATTTTCAACTGTCGTGAGGCATAAGCTATCACCATATCTTTTTGCATAAGAACACACCCCAATCCCTTCTTGTATGCATCACTGTAGATCACAAACCTTTCTCCACTACAAGGCAGTGTGAGCACAGGTGCACTGGATAACCTTCTTTTCAACTCCTTGAAATTCTCTTCACATTCCTTTGTCCAAACAAACTTAACTCCTTTCCGAGTCAACTTGGTGAGTGGATTAGATAATCGTGAAAAATCCTTTACGAAACGTCGATAATATCCAGCCAAACCAAGAAAACTTCGGATCTCAGTTACTGTTGTTGGTCTTGACCATCTTTCGATAACCTCTGTTTTTGCTGGATCCACAGATATCCCCTCTTTTGAGATTATGTGACCCAAAAATGCAACTTTTTTGAAGCCAAAATTCACACTTGGTAAATTTGGCATAAAGCTTCTCCTTTCTCAGGGTCTTCAATATAATTCTCAAGTGATCTTCATGCTCTTCCTTTCTCTTTGAATAGACAAGAATATCATCTATAAAGACTACCACAAATTGATCAAGATAGTCTTTAAAGACTCTATTCATTAGATCCATGAAGATAGCAGAGGCATTAGTAAGACCAAATGGCATCACTATAAATTCATAGTGTCCAAACCTTGTATGGAAAGCCGTCTTTGGTATATCCTCCCTTTTGACCCTTAATTGATGATACCCTGAACGAAGATCAATCTTGGAAAAGTATTGAGCTCCGCGTAGTTGGTCAAATAAGTCATCAATGCATGGGAGAGGATATTTGTTCTTGATAGTGATCTTGTTAAGTTCTCGATAATCAATGCAGAGTCTCATTGATCCATCTTTCTTCTTAACAAATAGAACAGGTGCTCCACAAGGTGACGCACTAGGGCGGATGAATCCCTTATCAAGATTCTCTTGGAGTTGCTTCTTCAATTCCTGCAACTCAATTGGGGCCATTCTATAAGGTGTCTTTGAAATAGGCAAAGCACCCGGTACGAGTTCTATTGAAAACTCAACTTCACGATTTGGTGGAAGACCCGGTAATTCCTCCGGAAAGACATCATCAAACTCTCGTACGATGGGCATATTCTTAATCATGAGTTTCTCACCAACCATTTGAGATATATAACCTTCATTTAGTGGAATCAAGATCCATAAGATGGAAGAAATTTCCACTGGAAGGTTATATTCATCCTTGCATCGATAGACGATCGTAGATTGATCTGGAATATGAAATGTGACTTCCCTTCTTTGGCAATTGATATGAGCTCCGTATAAAGAAATCCAATCCATGCCAAGAATCACATCAAATTCCACTATAGGAAGGATCACAAGATTTACAGGAAGCACTTTCCCACAAACTTCGATCGGAGAAGAATTATAAACTTTTGATGCGATTGATGTGCCATTAGGTGTTGTCACAGCTAACTCAACATCTAATTGTTGAGGTAATACGGTGATACCCTTAGAAAATTCTTCAGAAATAAAAGAGTGGGTGGATCCAGAATCAAATAAAACATTTTCTACTTTAGAGTGGATGGTAAGTGTACCTTTCACCACATCATTATCGTACTCCACATCGCTGATAGAAATTCCATGTGACTTTCCATTGTCTTTAGCCTTAAGATTTTATTGACGTCGACCATCATCATCAACCCTTGGATTTGGGCATTGATTGGCATAATGCCCCATCTCCTTGCACTTGAAACATTGAAGTGTAGTAGGTTCATTCTGTGTATCCCTTCCTTTGTTTGCATCATTAGACATCTTCTTCCCATTATCGCGGCATTCAAATGCCCGATGACCTTCCTTTCCACATTTGAAACATTTACTTGTCCCTTTAAGACAACTCCCTCCATGTTTCTTTCCACACTTTGAGCATAAGGGAAAGATCATCTTCTTTTCAGTGTGCTCTTTAGATTTTCCTTTGAATTCCATTTTCCTCTTCTTATCAAACCCATATGACTGATGGGTTACTCCAATCTCCATCTCGACTTTGAGAGCACATCAAACGATTTCCTCGTAGCTATTGAAGTCCCTTATGGCTAACGCCCTTCAAAGACTTGGTTTTAAGCCACTAAAGAATCGATCGATCTTACTCTCAGGTTGGATAATAATACCAGAAGTGTACCTTGCAAGTCTTGTAAAATTTGCTTCATAGGTACCAATAGATTCATCATCCCTTTTCTTCAGTTCAAGAAACTCTTTCTCCATATTTGTTCGGAGAATACGAGGGAAGTACTTATTAAAAAATAAGTTCTTGAACTCGTCCCATTCCATAGACTCAATTTCATCCCTTTGCCTCGTATTCTTAATAAGATTCCACCATTGATCAGCATCTCCTTACAAACGATACACTGCTAGGATGACTTTATCATGTTCAGAACATTGAAGAACTGAAAATATCTTTTCAGTAGTACTAATCCATTGTTCAGAAACTAATGGATCAGTAGACCCACTGAAAGAAGGTGGACGCTGCCTCATGAAGGATTCAACAGAATGTTGCTCCTTCCTTTGCTCGTTTGGAAGTCTTGCATGATTCATAGCTTGAGAAAGTTGTGTGAGCATGGCTACAAGATTTTGCATTCCAGCTCCCATATGGTTTGGTTGCTCAGAGGGACAATCATTTCATTTCCCATCACATTCCGCATTAACACGGTTCCTTCGGGTTCCATCCATTGACTAAAACCAAGAAGAATAGTGTGAGAAACACTAATTATAATAGGAAAACCACATAATCAAGGATAACATTTCACACTTAAGGTCTTATCCTAGGGTATTCATGGCCATTTCTAAAACACTAAGATTGTGTTCTATGCTTAGACTTATCCTTAGGGTTCTTACTAAGGCTTTCACATCCTAGTTTCCAAAGGTTGACTATAAATTTCCTCTGATACCAACTATAACAAGACCCGAAGCTTGACGTACATGGACATTACTTTACTTTTTTGGAATACTTAGTACATAACAAAAACACACACACACAAGGATCGTAATAGTTTAGTGTCTTTGGAAACTCGGAATATAATCTTCTAATCGTGGTGAAAGATCTTCAACATCTCCCATAAAGATCTTCCTTTTTTTAACTAAAACCTTTCTTTATATCCTGGGAAAAAGAAAACATAAAAGGGTGATCTCAAATTCTTAGTAAGGGTAAACAAAAGAAATATCAATCACATCATATTCATAAGAACATAACATTTTGGAAATATTAACCTGCAAAAGAGAGCATAATTTCATAACATGGGATAAATCATGGCAGTGAAATGTAATCACAATAATCATAAATTAAAACATGAAACTTTGTGTCATACACACATAATCATAAAGAATCATTTCTTGTTAGTCAAGACTCATTGTCAAGACTATCTTAGTGGACAAAGTCCCTTTCTGAACCGAGTCACCCTCATTTCAGTCCTATTTCACTGAACCGGTATAACCTACCATTCCAGCCATGTCTATCTCATGAGATATAAAATCTTTACCCAATGCATTGGAGGGAGATTTAGGTCCCACCCATCTCATAATGATACCATTCTTATGTGTGCCACAAAATCATAAATCATACATCATTGCATAACCCATGTAATGCAAATGGGAATCTTAAACATCATGACATCATAAATCAATTCATATAAGATAAAGGAATTCATAAAAAATATTCCATCACAACATGATCAAATCAATGTAATAATAGGGATAAAAACAGAACCCTTTATTATCTTAGATGGAAAATAATTTTGATAAAACACTTGAACTCCATTCTTGAGGAAAATATCCTTTCTTCTTCAAAAACATTTTTCCTTTCTTAACATGTCATACGACTGTAAAATAAAATAAGTTGATTAAAAATAAAATTGAAAACTTGTAAAGGAAGCTTCTTGGAAATAATGTTTTAAAAATCCATTCATGCCGTATAGGTTAAAAAAACATTCTTCTCATACTTTTGTCGGAAAAGTCAAAAAGTACCTCATACGAAAAACGACAAAAGATTCCTTTCATATATTTTACAAAAAACTCACCGAATGGTGAATATGGATTTAAACAATTGTAGGTTGATGGAAATAACATTACATATTGAGGAAAAATGGATTTGGATGATAAAATACACCCCAGTAAATACCAAAGTATAAACAATCTCGGATAAAAATGAGATTGTGATATTTTCCCTTACCTTAGGTCCGATTTGCTTTGTACGTTTCCGAAGCTCCTGTATAATGGTTTAAATAATGTTATTTACTTATTCCAGAATCATACATATTGATATGATATCATATATGGTCATATTCTTAGCTTCTTGTTAGTAATATTTCATTGTTACTTGTTACTCGGGTCTTTATTGCCTTTTGTTCTTATGCATGTTTTGCCGAATAAATTCTTATTATTCTTTTAAGGTTATAGATACCTTATATCCAGAATGGTATTAGTGTAACATATATCATATTTATTCATTCAATTCATTTATATAATTACTATGTAATGATGATTATGTAGAACGAGTCGCATCACATCGTGGAGAGGGTATTCCGTACGTACGCACGAGTGATGATATCGTTCCTATGATCGTGGAATTGTATTGGAGTATATATATATTATTTCAGTATCAATATTACTTTATAATAATCATAAATAGTTACTCATTACACCATTATACCCATCCTTGTAAGGTGATGGTGGAAAATAGATTACACCACGGCGTGGAGACGGTATTCCGTACGTACGCACGCGCGGTGATTTCATTTTTCCGTAGGATGGATAGAAGGTGAATTAGGGTTGTTTCATATTTATAATAACATATCAGTATATAAGTAATACTGATGTTATTACTTTATCATGAAACAACTAAAGAAGAATATGTTTAAGAAGAAAGAAATTGAAAAGATCAGTAATGGATATTACCTCTTCTTTGGAACGCCTCTTTGAATCCTCCACTTAGGGAACTAAGATTGGTCTTTGAAGAAGACCATGACCTCTAGGATTATTATAGGAAAGTGTAGAGGATAAAATGGTAGGGGTTTTCCGAGCATGAGTGCTCAAATTGGTGTGAGGAGGAGGGGGAGGAGGTGCCCTTTTATAAGGGAGGAGAGGGGCACCTTAGGAATACCTCAAAATATTATTTTATATTAAAGTGAAAATCGGTTTATAATGGTTCCAAAGGGTCTTATTTCGAAGGTAAAGTGGGGATGGGTCGAAATCCTATCAACCAATAAGATTTAGACAAGTTTAGGTTATTATTTTAACCTTATCAATTAGATTTAACTCTAAGTTAAATAATTTAACTTTTACCGTGACTTTTTGTTTTCTTACACTATATGGTTAATAAACATACTATAACATGCCAAACGAACCCCAAGTTGTTTATTATTAATATATATATCCTTATCTAAGACATTTGGCCGAACCTTAGATTTTTAGGAATAAAATAACAATTAATAATATAATATTTGATTTAAAAACTATTTTATGTCAATTTTGATAGTATTTGATATATGATATTTGTGAAAGTCGTAACAGAATTATATGTTCAAAACAAGTTTATTAAATCAACAATAATATATCATAGTAACCTAGAAAATTAGTGTAATTCATAAAAAGTCTCAAATTACATTTATTTGAGCATTTATAACATCAATTATGTTAACATTTCCTTAAAAGGGTCATTACTGCATCATCGTTGTGTCATAAATAAATTAATTTATTTAAAGTCTAAAAATTATAAATAAAATATCATTATGTAGGAAATATTTTTATCTTTCTAATGAATATTTATAGTCGAATTTATCTTATGTATAACACCATATTAAAAATGTTTTAGTTATTAAACTTTGATTTTAACTATTTTAACTATTCATTAAATAAAATAATATTAAATGTCATAATCTAATCCAAGTGGACCTAAATGGTCATATTATATTCATAAGGTTGTTTTTGGTCGAATTACACTTATCCAATAGAATTAGGACATGTGTTAGGGTAATAGTAATATCATATTTACCCTTAGTTACCCTATTTACTATTAACCGTGGTAAAAAAAAAGTAAAAAGTTACTATTCACCAAAAATTATTTTCATCTCATTGAACCACATTTTAGTCCTTGATATTAACCGTGTCTGTCGAATTTTCGAACTTCCATTCACAGAAGCGGTAAAATTAAGTTTTATGCAAAATTAAGTTTTTAACCTACCACTTAGTGGTTTCACTATTCATCAAAAATTGAAAGTTTTCAGAAAAATACCAAAATTTCACCCTAGGCTAATTTCGATATTCCGAATCCAAAAATGAAGTCCATTTTGAAAAATAAAATTTTAAAAATTTTAAAAAGTGGTTTTTACTATTCATAACGACTAGTTTTATTTTAATAGCATATCTTTGTTTAGTGAAACTCGGTATTGCGTACGACGCAAGCTATCGAGGAAGGTCACGATTTCGTGTAAAGCAAGCCAAGCAAGTGTTGTGTAGAAAAAGATTCCTTTGATGATTTATATAACATAAAAGTCTCGGGTGTTACAAATACTGTAATGTGTTGTAACAAAACACTACAATACTAGTGTAATGTGCTTTAACAACACACCAAAACACCATAAACACCACCATATCAAAAAAATAATGTACTCATACATAATTTAAATGAAATTTAATTTAAAACACAAATAAAAGAAAAAGTGTTATATTATAGACATTTCAATCATTGGTTTATACAATTATATAAGAAAACATTATTACATAAATTCAAAAACATCAATGTTCCTTGGTATTTTGATCATGACCCTGACTTATTCTATTTCTAAACAAACCACCCCTGATCAAGAAAAATAAATCACCTTTATAAGAAAACAATTCTTTCATTCATAATAATATAGAAAATAAATTAACATAAAGTGTTAATTTTAAACTAAAATTTGAGCCAGACCTGAAACTCTATGTATTAGATTGAGTTGTGTTTAATTATTATATATCACACCATTTCTTGTTTGTATTCAAGAATTATATCTATGAAAATTAACTAAATAACTATAAGAAAAATCTCGATCATATTTGATCCGTTTTTAGTGAGGGAAACCTTTTGAACTAAAATGTCAATTTTAAAATAATAACGGACACTTTGAGTCATACTGGGCACATCATGTATCATATTGAGGTGCGTCTAATGCATGCACATCAAATTGATTCATAATGGTCACATCATGCATTGGAGTAAGGTGGGGATGATTTCTAAACCTCTAAAATTACTTATGTATTGTTTTCATAATGTATAAATGCAATCCTAGTTCATTTGGTTGGTTTTGAGTGCGACACTTTTTTTTTACTAATATATCATTTTAAACTGCAAACATTCAATTTGAATCATTTTGATCACATCATGTATCATTTTGACCTAAAATAAATTCCTACACAAAAAGAATTAATTATGAATCATTTTAATAAATTATCATGAAAATATGAGTGTGTTTGATCAATTTTCACTCAGTGACACCTTTTGAACTAAAGTGGAGATTTTATACTGATAACAGAAACTTTGAGTCATAATGGGTACATCATATATCATATTGAGTTGCAAATTATTCTTATATTTCACAAATGAATTAAGGTCATTATTTAAAGTATCAAAATAATTATAATGAGTTTTTGCAGTTTTGAGTAATTTAGTTGTCCATTTTACTAGAATTGATGTCAATTTTAAATAATAAGATGCATATTTTGTCATACTTTCACATCGTGCTTTGAATTGAGGTGCAGTGGATTCCTACATGTCTCAAATAATATGTAGACAATTTTAATAATAGATCAAAACAATATGACTATATTTTCCTAGTTTGAGTACGAAACTATTACTTTTTTAACTAAAATGTCATTTTAAATTAGAAACATGTAATTTGACTCATTCCAAACACATCATGTATCAGATTGATGTGAAATAGATTCTTACATTCCATAAATGACTGATGAATTATTTTCCTAAATTATCAAGAAAATATGAGTGTGTTTGATCATTTTTCAGTGAGTGGCCCTTTTGAACTAAAATATTTATTTTAAACTGATAACAGACACATTGAGTTATACTGGAAAAATCATTATCCTGATTGAGGTTTGGCTGATTAATACATGTAAAAAATGACTTATGGATAGTTTTAATAAATTATCAAAACAATCCGAATGAGTTTGCTCAATTTTGAGTAGGTTAACTGTCTATTTTACGAAAATTGATGTTAATTTTAAATAAAAAATGCACATTGAGTCATACCGGTCACATTGTGTGTTAGATTGAGTTAAGGATGATTCCTACACATCTCAAATGAATTGGGGATAATTTTATTATAGCGTAAAAACAATACAAATGAATTTTCTTAGTTTTGAGTATGTCATGTGTATTTTTTTTACCAAAATGTCATTTTAAACTAGAAACATGTACTTTGACTCATTATGATCACATCATGTATTTGTTTGATGTGAAACCAATTCCTACACATCGAGAATGAATTATTAAAAATATTACTAATTTATAAAGAAAATTATAATTAATTTGATCTCTTTTTAGTGAGTTACATTTTTGAACTAAAATGTCGATTTTAAACTAATAACGAACACTTTGAGTCATACTGAGAACATCATATATCATATTGAGGTGACGATAATTCATACACATAAAAAATGAATTATAGACTATTTTTTTCAAAGTATCAAAACAATATGAATGAATTTTCTTAGTTTTGAGTAGTTTAGTTTTCCATTTTACTAAAATTGATGTCAATTGTAAATAAAAAAGAAACACATTAATTCATACTAGTCACACCATCTGTCGGACGGAGGTGTGGATGTTTCCTACACATATAAAATGACATATGGATTATTTCAATAAAGTATCAAAATAATCCAAATTAGTTTTCTCAGTTTTGAATATGTTACTTGTATTTTTTACTAAAATATCATTTTAATATGGAAACACATACTATAACTCATTCAAATCACATCGTGTATCAGTTTTAGGTGAATAAAATTACAACAAGTCACAAATGACTTATGAATTATTGTATTAAATTATCAATAAAATCCTAGTACGTTTGATCAATTTTCAGTGAGTGACACTTTTGAACTAAAATGTCAATTTTAAACTGATAACAGACACTTTGAGTCATATTGGGAACATCCTGTATCTGATTGAGGTGAGGCTAATTCCTACACATTAGAAATTTCTTATGGATCATTTTCCTAAAGTATAAAATCAATATTAATATTTTTTCTTAGTTTTGATTATGTAAGTTTTATTTTTTATGAAAATTAATGTCAATTTTAAATAAAAAGAAGCACATGGAGTCATACCAATCACAGTGTGTGTTAAATTGAGGTACCGATGATTCCTAAACATCACAAAGTCTAAAAAAACCAAACCTGACAATGTTACAATGACTTACATTTCATTTATTTGTTGAAATATCAACATTATATATTGGATTTATGTTCTTAGATGAAAAACCTTTCTCTTTGTTGAAATCCACAAGAGTAGAGGAACCTCATGTTCCCGTTATATCATGAGAAGTCACCACAATTACCACATGTGCTTCCTATACTCTTTTGGATTTCAATGAGAAATGTTTTTCTGCTAAGAGCATCGAATCTATATGACTTCCCAAAAGATCTGTGAAAAAAACTAAATATTTATTAGATAAAAATGATAAGGAAATTAAGTTACAAATATCACATAAAATTATGAAAAAATTAATTAAATAAATAATTTTTGATTCACCTTTTCATGATGGTTTTATAAATTCTTGATGTAGTTTCTTGTTGTCATTATCTTAGTTACAGGGTCAAAGTCTAATCTTTCGTGAGCATGAGCAGCTTCGAACAAACCACCCCAACTTGAACAAATGAATTCCCATGTATAAGAAAACAATTATTATATGATTAATACTAAAAATAAATAAATAAAACATAAATATGAAACAATAAATTAATTATATGGAAATGATTTTACTATTAAAACTTTAAGATTACCTCTATGATTAATAAGTGGAGGGAACTTTAAAGAAAGTAATAAATTTCAACATTGTACGGGTGAAAAGGTTTTTAGGGAGAATTCGTGGAATTTTTGGTGCAGAAAGGCATGAGAGATGGCCAAACCACCCCAAATCAAACAAAATAATTCACCTATATAAGAAAACAATTAGTATGTGAGTAATACTAAAAATAAATAAATAAACATAAATAAGAAACAATAAAATAATTCTATATACAATTATTTTACTATGTAGAAACAAATATTACCTCAGTGATTGAGCTGTGGAGGGGACCTGAAATAAAGTGATAAATTCCAACATTGTAGGGGTGAAAAGGTTTTGAGGGAGAATAATTTTGTGGATGTTTTGGTGCAGAAAGGCCTGAAAGATGGATAAAACACCCCAAATTGTATAAAAGAATTAAACTGTATAAGAAACTAACTATTATGTGAGTAATACTAAAAATAAATAAATTAAACATAAAAATAAAACAATGCATTAATTATATGGACAATAATTTTACTAAGAAAACATCAAGATTATCTCTATGATTGAACAGAGATAGTGCCATTTATATTCCTAAAAAGGAATGAAATACGGATATAAATCTTCTAAAATAAACGAACTCTAAATGGAATAATGATAATTAAATCTGGGTTTCATTATATTCTTTTTGGTATAATAGAGAAAGTATATCGTAAAATTACCTATAAATATTCCAAAAGGGTTTCCTTCATTATAGTTTGTTCTTCCAAGGGATGGGTAACATCATCATGCGTAGAATACATTATCTGCATAGTAATCAACAATTTAATTTAAATTATGATAATGTTGTAGACAATATATAATATTATGATGAAAAAATAGTATATTAAAAAACACTTTTACCTTCTCATTGAACTCTCTTTATTTTCAGAAGTTTTAAGGTATTTGGTTTCTCTATCAAGAATCCAAATACCCTCTTTATGGTTCCATCTAATGTACAATACATTGTCTATATTAGGACCGACATGAAATGATTGTGATCTCCCAATGAAAAGGTCATCCTCAATTGAATTTTCATCTTACTTGGCATTTTTTTTAGTTTCCTGCAGGAAAAGAAACCAATTAATATTTGATAGATCTGTGATATAAAATACTTGCACTACTAGTGATGCCATTATAAAAAACTCATCATTTTCTCCTTCCATAAAAAAATCCACCTTCCCAAATTTCATTTCATCATCTTCCAATTCACTCATATTGTCAACCCATTTGCAACAGAAAATCGACATTTGAAATGTTGTATAATCTAACACATATATTTGTTTGATAATGCCAAAATATGATATATTTGAATAAATTGGATTTCTATACTTGGAAGTAGATATGTGCATTGCTTCATCCACAAGCATAACATCAGTTTTTTTGCATCGTACTGTAGTCATCTTGTTCTTTTGTGTAGAACTTATAAACATTTATTACAAATCTAGTGTATGATATAACATTTGTATTCAGTCCCCTAGCTAGCCATTGAATTCTTTTAGAAATTGAATTCATATTTTTATATAAATCCTTATAAATTTGATCCTTTAACCATCCTATAAACTGCTGATTATGTGTATTTGATATCCATACTTCATCCCTAGATGGATTCAAATATCTAAGAATTTTATTTTGGGCTTCAATGTATGAATGAAAATATTTAATATTATATAAAACATAAAGGTGTTCTTTCTCCCACTCAGTCAAGGTAATTGTAACAATATATATTCTAGGAATCCCTTCACCCATAAGTTGTATGTTGTGACAAGACTTTGGGAGACCGATGTTATCAAAATCTAATAGGAAATCAGTATAGAATTCAATAGCTTCTTCAACAATATATCATTCTGTAATATAACCTTATGGACGACTTCAATTCTTGAAATACCCTTTCAAAATCTTCATATACCATTTAATAGGGTATATCCATCTATAATGGACATGAATAAATAGTTGAACCTCTCTAACCAAGTAAACTGTAATTTGAACCATTATATCAAAGAATGATGGTGGGAAGAACATATAAATTTCATATAATTTGACCGTAACCTTCTTATTCATGATTGGAAACTTTTCTAGGTCTATAAATTTACTATATATGGATTAAAAAATAAGCATAGTCAGGTTAATGTATGTTTTACATTTTGAGACAGATAGAAATGGAAAGAAACATGCATCAAAATATGATAAAAAGTTATTTTAGTCCTTGTAACTTTAAATTAGTCATTTACACCACATTCTTTGTAACACCCCGACCCCAGAAGCCCGGAGCTAGTGAATTACTTATTAAATTAACATTATTAAAATAAATGAAATCCCAAAATAACAATCAGTTTAGTAGTCTTTAAGAAACTAGATACATACATGTAACATATATTACATTTGGAAAGGTAACAAAGTACAATACATAAAAAAAACTAATAAACTGCATCCACAGGAACTCAATAAATGGTATCCTCTTCATAACATGTTGATGGTAAACAAATGAAAGGCATGTGATCAAATTATCAGTAAGGGTTAAGTATAGCGGAAGTTTGAATCAATAATATGTGAATCATAATCAATTAGACATGTCTAACATGGAATGAGGAATAAATGAAAACACATGCCATCAATAAGCTGAGTATAAAAAAGGCATCCATATTTTTGTCATAGTGAAAACCTCATGGATAATAATTAGTGAATAATGAATAAAGAGAGTGTTTATTATTTGGACATCATGTATCTGGTACATGAACCATTATATCATCAAGAAGGTTTATGTCTGTGGGTAGAAACCTGTCTGATTTTCAGAAATAAACTCAAAGGCTTTGCTGCCAATTGATTTGGCTCATGAGACCTATCGATGGGTAGAGGGGATATAGTGGTCCCCTTAAGTCACTTATAGTCCAAATTATTATTTATAAAAATCTTTAATACAAGAAAAATACACCTTTTTAATATCCATATTGAGTAGAGGATACAGATTCGTCAATATTTATCCAGTTAAAATAGCATTCAAAATAAACACTATATGTGAAATGGTATACGACTTAAGGAAATAATAATATCCATGATACAAGAAAATTAAAATTTACCAGAATTACAATTTCAATTGAAAAATGATCTCATATGGGAAGTAGATACACCACACCAGAAAAATTAGGTTCCCAATACCAAGTACGTCTCAATGAAATGGAAATTGAGACAAAGTCCTTTACCACATTGTATTCAATCGAGTCGTATGACCAAAAATTAATAATCAAAAAATGAATAAAAAAATACCATGAATATATACAGAATGATGATATTATATATCATATGTCAGTACACATAAACCACATGCAAGAAATAAGTGGCGAACAATATAAATCTCACAGAATTAAAATTGAGATGAGAAAAACCTTACCTTATGCCTGAATGTGTTCTTCGTTTAATCTTAATGACCTGAATAATAAAATTTATCTTCATTAATTAATAATTATAGAACATAATATACTTTTATTTTATTTATTTTAATCTTATTAAGTTCATTTATTGCTTTTTGGATGGGTTTAAGAAGTTCAATTTTATTGTTTTGGAAACATTTTCTTCTTTGGTTTTCATGATTGGTTTACTCATATTAATGAATGGAAGTTCATTTAAAATGTGGTTAAAAATTAATAATTGTTAATATATATTATTAGTGAAATTATAGTTATATAAATGATCATATAATTATTCTGTTTATATAACATGAGGATGACTCATCAGATAAAAGTTAATGATAAACGCTTGGATTAACTTGGCGGTTTTGTGCACAATGAAACTATTTTGTATTATTATTTTATATAATGTGTGTGTAAGGATTATAGAACATTACATAAGATAAAATACATATATTCTGATCTTTTTCAACCATTATAAAGGTTTCATGACTAGTCTTGAATATAGTAGCAGAAATTGAAAACTCTTCGTCCTTGAATGTGATAAATTAACACATCTTAGACGGTGCTTTCATTTATGTTATAAAAGAAGGGAGAAGAAGATATGATGATGGAATATTCCATTATAATAACACAATTATAATATATATAAGTTATTGTATTTTTCATAACATTTGGATGAGAAGAGTTGGTAATAGAACATATAACAAAGGAACTCGAAATGAAAACAAAAGAATTGAAAAGAGGAATTTACCTCTTGAATTTAACATCCTTTGGGAGCCTTTTTACAAGAAAGGATTTGGTATTTTAAGGAGACCAAGTGATATTATACTTGTGGGAGGAGATTAGGTAGATATTTAAGTATAATTTTTTCATGTCTTGAAGCTTGAGAGGTTTATAGAAATGAGGGCGTGAGGGGTGGTATTTGTAGTGGAGGGGAGGATGGTTTTCTTAATATTATAACCATTAATTTATAATTTCTCCACAAGATAAGAAATATTGAGGATTCCATGACCTAGATTAGTAATAAGTTCACGTGAGTTATAGATTTGGGTGCTTATATCATTGATTATGATACTAATAGTGGATTTAAATTATAATGTATTTATACGGTAAATTAATGTATTTTACCATTCACAAAAAATTCAAGTATTACAGAAAAATCTCTAAAATTTACCCTAACCTTTTTTAGATGTGTAGAATCCAAAAATAAACTCCATTTTCGAAATTGTTTTTCTAAATATGATAAATTTAAGTTTTAATTAAAATAATTACTAAATTGAAAAATACCAACACTTAAAATATTCATCTTCATTTTTAAGGTGCCTAAATTATATTTACACTTTAATGGGTATGGTTAACATTAATAAGAGTCATATTACCATTATTAAGGGTATTTTACTATTCATAAGGGTAAGTTACTATTAATAAGGGTAGGTTACTATTCACCAAAAAATAAGTTGATTCTATCAGACTCAAAATATCACCCTGATCGTAACCGTGTATGTTCGCTTTTTGAAAATCAAAACATAGAAGTAAAAAATTTAAGTTTAATGGATAGGTTGTGAATTTATCCTATAAATAGCCATGCTTTTATTCAGAGAGACTCATTTCTTCATGAAATATAGTCTATCTAATTAATAGAAAGTATTTAAGAGAAACATACCATAAAATGTTGGGGAAGTTATATTCTTACCTCCTTCAGAAATATCATCCTTGAATTTTTCATGTATATTTCTCCCTAAAAATATGTGGCTGGTTCTTCTTCATAACAAACTCAGGTTCCCAAGTTTCTTCCTCCATTTATGGTTTCTCCAAGGAACCTTTACTAGTTTATTTGTCTGATTTCTCAATACCTTCCCCCTTGTGTCAAGAATCTTGATAGGCTCTTCACAGTATGAAAAATACGGTTTTAGCTCTATTTATTCATAAGTGAGTACATGCATAGGCTCTAGAATTTATTTATTTAATAAAAACATGTGGGAAACATTATGATCATTGGAGAGACTTGGTGTCATTACTAAATGGTAAGATACAACTCCAATCCTTTCTATAATTTCAAATGGTTCGATGTACTTGGTGTTCAGTTTCCATTTCTTACAAAACCTTAAGACACCCTTCCACAGAGATAATTTTATAAAGGCATAATCTCCCACTTGAAATTAAAAATCCTTTCACTAGTTTTCGGCACAACGTTTCTACCTAATTTGAGTTACTTTAACATGGGCCTAAATTTTCTTTACCTTTTCATTCATCTCTTTGATAAGTTCTGGGCCTATAAGTTTCCTCTCACCAACTTCATCCCAACATGTTGGAGTTCTACACCTCTTACCATATAATTCTTCATATGTATCCATTTTAATGTTATAATGGAAACTATTATTATAGGTAAATTATACCAAAGGAATGTATTTATCCCACATACCTTGAAAGTCAAGAGATCATGATCTCAACATGTCTTCCAATGTTTGAATAGTCCTTTCAAACTGTCCATTAGTTTGGGAGTGATAAACAGTAGTGATATGAAGATCAGTATCCAAATACTTCTGAAGACTTTTCCATAATTTTGATGTAAACTGGGGATTTTGATCAAAAATAATCGATAGGGGTTCACCATGAAGTCTTAAAAATTCATTAATATATAGTCTTTCCATGAACACAAGTGGTAAATCCTCTCTTATAGCAAGGAAATGTGCTGATTTTGTGAGACAATAAATAGTTACCTATATTTCATCATTCTTTTTAGGTGTCCTCAGTAGTCATATTCCAAAATACATCATAATTTCATCCCACTTAGACATATAAATAGGTATAGTTTGCATGACCCCTCTAGGAAGTTTTCTCTCAGCCTTCACTTTTTGAAAAAATAGACACATTAATACATAGTCAACATTTTCCCACTTCATGTTATTCCACCAAAAATATTCCTTCATATATCTATACATCTATGTACTAATAGGGTGTCTAGAGAAATTTGAGCTATAATCATCATATAATAGTTACCTTTTTAGCTCAAGTACTGATAGAATGCATAACCTCTTCCCAAATTTTAAAACTCTATCCTCATACACGAAGCCGTCCAATCTTCCATCCTTAACAGCTTTAATTTTCTATTGTAGATTCTCATCATCAGATTGATAGAATTTTATCTTCTCTAGAAAATATGGTTTAACAATCATTTTAAAGAGGAAATATGTTTCCCCTTCCTTAAAAATTCCTATATTCATCATTAGTAGATCCATTAATATAGGATCTCTTTCAATCCTCATTTGGTTCAAAAGTCTATGATCTTTCCTGCTTAATGATTCTTTCACCTTATTTGCCTCATGTTGATTTATTTTTATGTAAAAATGTATTTCAAACTCTTTTGATCCATATATATCTCACATCTTTCACCATATAGATAATGTCACCATATTTTTAGAGCAACGATTACAACTGCTAACTAAATATCATGAGTTGGGTAATTTTTCTCCTCAGTCTCCAACTTACTTGATTCATAAGCAATAACATTATCATTTTTATAGGGACGCAACCCATTCCATTATTTGATGTATCGTTGTATATCTCAAATCCATCATTTACAGATGGAAGAGTCAAATTAGATCATTGACCAATCTTATTTTGAATTCTTCAAAGCATACTGTACATTATTTCATACATAAAAACATAACCCCTTTACATGTGATCTTGGTTAGTAGGTTAGCTGGTCAGGTAAAATTCTGAACAAAACGCCAATAGTAACCATCTAATCCAATATAACTACATACCCCAATTATATTCTTTAGCATGGTCCATTCTTGGATTTCCTTTGTCTTCACATGATCATTTCAGATTCCATCTTCAGAGACAATATAGATGATAAAATAAAATGATTAAAGCCAAAATTTTCACTTTCTAAACATCTCATATAATTCATTTCTTCTAAGAGTTTTCAGAATAATACACAAGTGATTTTCATGGTCTTTTTATCTTTTATAGAATATGAGGATATAATTGATAAATACCACAAAAAAGTTATCAAGATATTCCTTGAAAAACCTATTCATTTGATCCATGAAAAAAGAGGGTGCATTAGTCAGTCAAAAATTCATTACTATAAACTCGTTATTCACATACCTGGTTCAAAATGATGCCTTTGGAATATCTTCCTTCCTCACACACAGTTGATGATATCCTGATAAAAGTTTAATATTTTAAAAATATTAGACTCTGTGAAGTTGACCAAATAAACCATCAATGTGTGTAATAGGTTACTTGTTCTTTATTGCAATAACATTGATTTCCCTATAATTAATGCATATAATCATGGATCCATCTTTCTTCTTGACAAAGAAGACATGATCTCCCCATGGAGAAACACTAGTTTGAATAAATCATTTTTCTCTCAATTCCTCTAGTTGTTTGTTTATATCCACAAATTTCATAGTGGACATTCTATAGAGAGTCTTTGATATAGGTCTTTCACTAGGAATTAAATCAATAGAGAACTCAACTTTATGCTCTAGAGGATGTCCATGTAAATCCTCTGGAAATACATCAATGTATTCTTGCACAATAGGTATATCTTCACTTTGAAGATTTCTTTTCTCACCCATAGATATTGTGTTCTCTTCCTCTCCAAGAATTGAATTCAGTAGAGATAATGGGGGTGGATATAGAAACGAATTAGATGGTTAGGTTTCTACTCTAAAGATAAGGGATTATACACCATTCTAAAAAATTGTAACTTCCTTATTATTACAATAGATCTTCATATCATAATTTGACAACCAATTAATACCGAGAATTTTATCAAAGTCAGTCATGGGTATGATGATAATGTTAGAAACTAAAGCACATTTATGTGTCATGAGGGAGACAGATCGACACATCTTTTTTTCAATGATACATCCCGTAGGAGTTTCGACTGACAACTCCTTTACTAAATCAATTTGGACATGTCAAATTTTCTTGTAAAATTGTGAATATATAAATGAATATGAAGACCCATAATCAAATAAATAATTGGATAAGTTTGAGGAAATGATTAAAGTACCTACCACCACATCATTAGGAACTTCAACCTCCACAGTTGTAATCACATAATCCTTCCCTCTCTCTTGTGGCCTTTTCTAAGGTAAGTTTCCTTGGTTATTAGGATAATCATTTGCATAGTATCCCATATCCCTAGACTTGTATCATTGAACATTATTGACTTTCCTCTTCCCCTTGTATTCACTAGATCGATGACCCTTTTTTCCACATATATAGTATACTCCTATTCCTTTCAAGCATTTACCAGCATGATTCTTTCCACAGTTCTCAAATAATAGAAATTTCTTTATTCCCTTTGCCTTCATTGGCACTTCGGATTTTCCATGGTTATTTGAATGACTCTTATTATCTTGATTTCCCTTGAACAAATTTGATCTAGAAAATTCCTTCTCTATTTTGATGGAACTTAATACAATTTCATCATATGACGAAAATTTTTGAGAAGCCAGTGCCCTTCGACGATTTTGCTTAAGACCTTAAAATAAATGATCAATACTATCTTCCGAATCACATATGTAATCGATGGTATACCTGGATAATCTTGTGAAGGTAATATCACACTCTACAACACACTATTCTTCCTTTTTTAGGTTAATGAATTTACTTTTCATTTTAGTTTGTTGTCCATGAGGAAAATATTTGTCAAATAATATTATATTAAAAGCTTTTCATTCCATATCTTCCATTTATTCTTTCTATGTGGTATTCTAGATCAATGTCCACTGGTTGCACCCAAATTTACCCTACAGGTATGCGGTCGTGGTAGTACAGGTAGGGGTCGAATCCACAGGGACAGAAGAAGAAACCTTGAGACACTTTGATTAGATGCGGGATTGGCTATGAAGTGGCCAACTATGGTATTGATTGATTTGAAGAAATATTGATATAATTTAAAAAAAACAAATAAAATTACTTGAATTAAAACAACTAATTAAGGTGAGTTGATCCTAGGTTGTCTCTTGGGATTTATTGGATGTATTTGTTTTTCATTTGATTTTCTGTTCATCGGGTCAAGAGGTATCCATTAAATGAAATAATCCCTCAATATCATTATCCGATTTAATCCATACACAATTTCAAGGCTAATAAAAAATTCACTTAGAGGATCAATTAAATGAGCACTCCAAGGAATTGGATCGTACTAGCACTCAAAATGTGTCATCGTTAAAGTCGGTGAAGACAAAGAAGAAGATAAATCAAAGAAAGGAACTCTTAAAATAAAGAACAAATTTAAGAATTTAAGAACATCAAATAACATTAAATCCAACTCATGTAACTCCCTAGGATCAACCCATAAAAGTTTAGCCCTCCATTGATGCTATTCTATCAATTGAAGCGGGTAGTTGACTTAAAGAAGCGGGATTGAAGAAGAAAAACATTAATCAAAATGAACACTGCACCGTTGTGTGATGAATTCACAAGTATGGTTGTGAATAAATTCACACTTAGATTCAACGGTATCAACGTGTAAAAAAAAGGAAAATTAAAAGTGAAGAAGAAGAAATTTTATTAAAATACTAAACGTGAATGAAAAACTTACATTAGAGAAATTTACGATGCTATTACAAAACGAAAGAGGGGAATTACAATTGAAAGAAAAACTTAGATTCAAAGAAAAATGTTAGATGGTTATTCCCTTCACCACCAGCTTCTTATATAGGCATATAAGGAGCCTTATGTCCACCCCCAACAATAAATTCACCCCCCAACAATTATGAGAGTGAAAAGGAGGGTGAAGAATCAAAAGGAAATTAACGTTACAAAGTTGACCACAAAACCAACCAGATTCATCCTCCATTTTGATGTGTGCGTTTGACACTTCATACAGCCGAATCCGAAGGTGTCATAAATAGAAAATATCTTCTTCCATGTGTCTTCTAGAAGATCTCAAATTTTAAAGAAATTTGGATCATCCGTTTGGAGGTTATGGTCGAAATGGTGGGACGGATATCTGTGCATTAATGCCGGGTTCACCATTTAAATATCAACTTCAGATCCCTTTATCATCATGAAAACTTCAGAATTAGATCCTGCAACAGTTTAATAAAATGATCCTCATATTTTTATATTTCTACTATATAAATTTGAGCTTCATTGGGCTTGGTTTCTGGGCCCCACATTTGTTTGATGGGTCTTAGGCCCATTATGCTTTTTCCAGCAAGTTTCTGCCTTCAAGCGCAAAATTTTCCATCTTTCTTTAGGATTCGTCCATCGGACCTAAAAGATAAAATGTTCCAAACAGAGTGATCAATCATATCCCAAAATTTAAAATTCAGAAAATGAATATAAAGTTGTCCACAAACAAATGAATGATTGGGCCCAAATTTTCATTTTAAACATGAATTGCATTTAAGATGAGAAATGAAGTTCTATTTATGTAATGCACTAAAAAAATGTTTATGGACTTTGGAACAACGAATATAAAGATATTAAAAATTAATATTATCCACTTTAAGTGACTAATCACACCCCCCAACTTGAGTTTTTCTAGTCCCAAGAAAAATAAATTACAAATATGAAATTCAAATCCCCTTTTCCAAAAACATTTTAATACACATTGCTCACCCAAATATCTAATATCAAAAAAAATTATGAAAACCCATCAAAATCATTAAAAAAAAGCTAGTTCCATAAGCATATCCCAAGCCCTAGCCCGTTCCTTTGTTGAAATTCATCACCACATTTCATCCAATTCCAATTAAGCATGATAAAGTGTTGTGCATCATAAAAGATATGAGGCCCATTTTATTATTCAAGGGGAAAAAATGGAAGTGCTAGGTGGGAATCACATTAAACCTTAAGATGTGTATCCATTTTTATAATTTTTTTTGATTTTTTTTAATTTTTTAACCAAATAGATATGAAAAGACTAACTCTGGGTAAGACAACTATGGAGTCACGATCCCCAAGTGTCGGACGCCACACATTTTTTCAATTTCATGCTCTACAATAGAGATATAAATCCTAACTCTGGGCAAGACAACTATGGAGTCACGATCCCCAAATGGCGGACGCCACACATTTGGACAAAACATTGCTCTATGTGGTCATTATTTTTTCAATTTTATTTTTATTTTTTTTTTGTTTTTTGTTTTTTTGGATACTCAAATTAAACTAAAAGTGACCCCAGAACCCTATGCTATAATGAAAGGGACCCAAGAACTCAAATTTACACCCACAATCAAAAGAAGTGCATTGTGGCATTTTTACTAAGAGGATGAAAATGTAAACTTTGAAAAATCACATCGGACAACCACACTTTCCAAAAACTATGCTCATGAACTTAAACTTGCATTAAAATCAGAATCAAAGAATCCAAATTTTTCGATATCCAATTTCAGAGTTTGCAATGTGTGTTATAATGTTCAAGGTTAATGGAATTTTTTATTTTCATGCATGTTCTTATTGAAAAAAAATCAATTTACCCCCCCCCCCCCCCAACTTAGAATAACACTGTCCCCAGTGTTTAAAGAAAAGAAAAGTTAGAAGGGGGTATGAGAGGAGTTCAAATAATAAATTTAAAATGAAAATCATGGAATGAAGTCACCTGGTGGTTGATGATGATAGTGCATTCCACAGTCTCCATTCACTCCTGGATTTGAGTCTCAGCAGCTTGAATGGTGGTGAATGGATTTTCCATATGACTTACGACATGTCCTTTTATTTTTTTAACCTATAAAATCATAATAATAAACAAAACAAAATAAAATAATGATACATTGTCTTCTTTTTAGATTTCTGGGTAAGGTATTACTCAAAGATCACGCCACGTGACACAGATGAATATGGCACTCCCCTTTCATACCCATCATTACTCATAAAAGAAGACCATGTCAACAGTCTATGGTAATTTATTATATGAAAAATAAAATGATTCAAAATGATTAGAAAACATGAAAACCATGGGTTACCTCCCATGCAGCGCTTTTGTTTAACGTCGTTGGCTCGACTTTTACCCCCCAACTTATCAAATTCCAACTTTCAGAATTTTAATTAACCCATCATTTTCCACTTCAATAAGATTGAGATTGATTATTTTTTTGAAATTTGTTTCATGTAAAATCCTATTTTCCACAATGATTGGTAAAATACAAGGAATATCTGAAATGGTTGATCGATTTGAACTTATATTATTTCCTAAGACATCAATAACCATTCCAAAATTATTGGATTCATTAGATGAATGAACTAAAACTGCAAGGTCTTTGTTATCACCTATGATGGAATTCTTGTCTGGGGAAGGAAGGATAATAATTTTGAGTTCTGGTCGATTGCAATTTCCTAATAAAGATTGGAAATTTGAATGAAAGTCAGTTTCTTCTCCAAAAAATTTAGAAAGAATTGGTTCTGTTTTAAAATATGTTTCATTCCCAAAAGTGTCTAGTTGAATTTGAGGTGTGGGAATGGGCTCAATGTTTGGTATTTCTCTCAATTGTTCAGTGATTTGTGTTTTTGAAAAATCATCAATGGAGAAATATTCATGACTCTCCATCCACAATGTCAAGTTTCCCTCTTGTGAATACAAAAAATCAGTTTCCTCTTGATTTAAGCACCCATCAACATTTCCTTGATCTTGTTCAGTTATCCCATATCCAATGGTTAGTTCTTTTTTTAATCCATGGGATGTTTTTGGGATAAAAGATTCATCTATCAATGATGAGTATAGAACATCTTGAGTGGGAACGGGTTCCTCAAAAGTCTTAAAGATTTGTAATTCTAATCTGAAAGATGAAACTTCTGAATTCATTTTATACATTTGTTCACACAATTGTTCAAGAATGTTTTCAGTATTAGGTTTGATATATGTTTGTACATCATGGACTTCCTCATTATTTATCTTTTCAATCATTATTGATAGGTATGGAAATTGATCTTTTAAACATTCAGCATCCCATTGATTGTTCATGTTATCAGGTGTGGGGTAATCATTCAAGTGTTGATCAAAGTAATTTTCTATATGAGGGAATTCCCATTGTAGATTTTCTATTTGATTCCAGCCTGAGTTTATGAAAGGAAATTGTTGGTGATACTCCATTAGAGTTGAATGAAATTTGGATTTGGATTTTTTTTGGACACACGAAAACAGAAAGGGGAAAAGAAAAGAGAAATATAGGTGAGAAAAGAGAAGTTAGGTGAGAATAGAAGGTGGGTGTCTAAGAAAACTTACATTGGTCCCCGAAAACGGCGCCAAAATTTGGTTGCGCCCAAATTTACCCTACAGTTATGTGGTCGTGGTAGTATAGGTAGGGGCCGAATCCACATGGACAGAAGAAGAAACCTTGAGACACTTTGATTAGATGCGGGATTGGCTATGAAGTGGCCAACTATGGTGTTGATTGATTTGAAGAAATACTGATTTAATTAAAAAAAACAAATAAAATTACTTGAATTAAAACAACTAATTAAGGTGAGTTGATCCTAGGTTGCCTCTTGGGCTTTATTGGATGTATTTGTTTTTCATTTGATTTTCTGTTCATCGGTTCAAGAGGTATCCATTAAATGAAAGAATCCCTCAATATCAATCTTCGATTTAATCCATACACAATTTCATGTCTAATCACCAATTCACTTAGAGGATCAATTAAATGAGCACTCCAAGGAATTGGATCGTACTAGCACTCAAAATGTGTCATCGTTAAAGTCAGTGAAGACAAAGAAGAAGATAAATCAAAGAAAGGATCTCTTAAAACAAAGAACAAATTTAAGAATTTAAGAACATCAAATAACATTCAATCCAACTCATGAAACTCCCTAGGATCAACCCATAAAAGTTTATCCCTCCATTGATGCTATTCTATCAATGGAAGCGGGTAGTTGACTTAAAGAAGCGGGATTGAAGAAGAAAAACATTAATCAAAATGAACACTCCACCGTTGTGTGATGAATTCACAAATGCGGGTGTGAATAAATTCAAACTTTGATTCAATGGTATCAACGTGTAAAAAAGTAAAATTAAAAGTGAAGAAGAAGAAATTTTATTAAAATACTAAACGTAAATGAAAAACTTACATTAGAGAAATTGACGATGCCATTACAAAACGAAAGCAGGAAATTACAATTGAAAGAAAAACTTGGATTCAAAGAAAAATGTTAGATTTTTATTCCCTTCACCACAAGCTTCTTATATAGGAATATTAGGAGCCTTATGTCCACCCCCAACAATAAATTTACCCCCCAACAATTAAGAGAGTCAAAAGGAGGGTGAAGAATCAAAAAGAAATTAACGTTACAAAGTTGACCACAAAACCATCCAGATTCATCCTCCATTTTGACGTGTGCGTTTGACACTTCATAAGGACGAATCCGAAGGTGTCATAAATAGAAAATATCTTCTTCCATATGTCTTCTAGAATATATCAAAATTTAAGGAAATTTGGATCATCCGTTTGGATGTTATGGTCGAAACGGTGGGACGGATTTCTGTGCATTAATGTCGGGTCCACCATTTAAATCTCAACTTCAGATCCCTTTATCATCATGAAAACATCAGAATTAGATCTGGAACCAGTTGAATAAAATGATCCTAATATTTTTATATTTCTACTGTATAAATTTGAGCTTCATTGGGCTTGGTTTCTGGGCCCCACATTTGTTTGATGGGCCTTAGGCCCATTATGCTTTTTCCAGCAAGTTTCTGGCTTCAGGCGCAAAATGTTCCATCTTCCTTTGAGATTCATCCATCGGACCTAAAAGATAAAATGTTCCAAACAAAGTGATAAATCATATCCCAAAATTTAAAATTCAGAAAATTAATATAATGTTGTCCAAAAATAAATGAATGATTGGTCCCAAATTTGCATTTTAAACATGAATTGCATTTAAGATGAGAAATGAAGTTCTATTTATGTAATGAACTAAAAACAATGTTTATGGACTTTGGAACAACGAATATAAAGATATTAAAAATTAATATTATCCACTTTCAGTGACTAATCATCCACCATTGATCAGCATCACCCTTGAGGAAATATACTGCAAGAACTACCATTTCATTTTCATTACATCTTAATGCCAGAAATATATTTTCAAGGGAATTGATCCACTGCTCAGGTACCACCAGATTAATATCCCCCTTAAAAGATGGCTGTTTTTTCCACATGAAATGATCCAGAATAGGTGTATCATGGTTATTCGTCATAGCCTGAGTAAGTTGTCCCAATATGGTTATGATCTGATCTACTCCAACATTGACTATGTTGACATTCTCAATGGGGCAATACCTACATTGTCTGTGAGTATTGATTCCCCTTCTTCCCTTAGGAGTCATCAATAAACATTGTTATACACTTAATTTGGTTATAGTTCATAATTTGTAAATAGAAAAAACTTAAGATAATCTGAAAATTTATGCACAACTAATCTCATAATAATACAAATTGTTTCTATTTAATTTTAAATCCTTCATAATGGTTTGTAAAGAAAATTTGAATTATCTGAAGAATATCCCCCAAGAGTGTCAAACCAGGTGCACATTAAGGATTGTTATCATGTACCAAGATACCCCGGGTCAAGCCCGAAACTACTTGTTAGAGTTGTTACTCCTAGGTACATCTGTGACAAAACCACATCCACTTATTGTATCCACCCAAGGATGTATTTTCTAGGAATACCCACATAATATATACTTTACCAAAATTCCAGGATGTTCTTCTATGATTATCCTCAAAGTCTAACTTAGGGTTTTATCCTCTAAACTATGTTTCCAAAATCTTGTTTCCAATGTTGCTGCTAAACTTCCTCTAATACTAACTCTAACACCCCGACAGTAGAATCTTAGAGTCGGTGAATTACTTATTACATTGTAGTTATTACATGGAATGAAATCTTGAAGGAAAAATCAATTTAATCTTCTTTAAGAAACTAGATACATACATGTAACACATATTACTTTCAGAAAGTTAACAAGTACAATACATAAACAAACTAATAAAATACACCCATGAGAACCCAATAAATGGTTTTCTATTCATAACCTACTGAAGGTAAAAAAATTAAAGGGGTGAGCTCAAATGATTAGTATGGGTTAAATATAGCGGAAGTGTGGATCAATAATAAGTGAATCATAATCCATTAGACGTGACTAATATTGCATGACGAATAAATGAAAACATACATCATCAATAAGCTGAGAATAAATCATGCCTCTATAGATTTTGTCATAGTGAAAACCTCATAAGAGGTAATAAATAAATAATGAATAAAGATAATTCTTATTATTTAGAAGTAACATATCTAGAAAATGAACCATTATACTGTTGAGACAGTTTAAGTATGTGGGTTGAAACCCATCTGATTTTTGGAAACAAACTCAAAGGGCTTTCCACCAACTTATTTTTCTCATGAGACCTGTCGATGCATCGAGGGGCTATAGTGAGACCCAACCATCAGTTCTAGTGCAAAAAATTATTTATAAAATTATTTAATACCAAAACAATATTCCTTTTCAATAACTTTATTGAGTATAGAATACAAATTAATCAATATTTTCCCAGTAAAAATAGCATTCAGAATGAACTCCATATGTGAAATGGTCTACCACTTAAGGGAATAATAATATCCATGATACAAGAAAATGAAAATTTACCAAAATTATCATTTCAAATGAAAAATGATCTCATATTGGCAATAGATACACCACATAAGAAAGATTAGGTGCATAATACCAACTAAGTCCCAATGAAATGAAAATTGAGACAAAGTCCCTTACCACTTTGTAATCAATCAAGTCGTATGACCAATGATTAATAATCACCAAATGAATCATATAATACCATGAATATAAATATAATTATTATATTATATATCAAATTCCAGTACACATACACCACATTCTTGAAATATGTGGTGAACAATGGGAATATCACAGAATTAAAAGTGTGATGAGAAAACCCTTACCTTATGCCAGAATGTGTTCTTCTTTTGATCTTAATTAACTGAATTATAAAATTTAGCATCATTAATTAATAATTAAAGAACCTAATATACTTTTAATTTATTTATTTTGAACTTATTAGGTTCATTTATTCTTTTTTATGCATTTAAGAGGTTTAATTGTATTGATTTGAAAGCAAATTTTTCTTTGGTTTTCATGTTCATTTTACTTGTATTCATGAATGGAAGTTAATATGAAATGTGGTTAAAAACAAATAATTGTTAACATATATTATTAGTGACATTACATATATATAAATTATCTTATAATTATTCTAGTTTTATAACATGAGGATGACTCATTAGATAAATGTTAATGATAAACACTTGGATTAACATGGCGGTTTTGTGCACAATGAACATGTTTTGTATTTTTATTACATATAATGAGTGTGTAAGGGTTACAAACCCTTAAATAAGATAAAATACATATATTATTATTTGGTTCAATTATTTTAATGGTTTCATGACCTGTCTTGAAGATATTAATAGAAATTGGAAAACTGTCATCCTTGAATGTGAGAAATTAATAATCTTGGATGGTGATTTCATTTATAGTATAAAAGGAGGGAAAATAAGATATAATGATGTCATATTACATTATCATAACAAAATTGTAGTACATATAAGTTATTTTATTTTTTAAAACATTTGGATGAGAAGAGGTTGGAATAGAAAAGATATCAAAGGAAATTTAAAAGAAAACAAAATAATTGAAAAGAGAAATTTACCTCTTAAATATATCTTCCTTTGAGAGCCTTTTTAGGGAAGATGATTTGGTATATTGAGGAGAACAAGGGATTTTTGACGTGATGGTTTTATTAAGGAGATATTTGAGGAAAATTTCGGAAAGTCTTGAAGTTTTAGAGGTGTGAGGGGTGGTATTTATAGTTAAGGGGAGGAGGGTTTTCTTAATATTATATTAAATAATTTATTATTTCTCCACAAGACAAGAAATAGTGAGGATTCCCTGAACTAGAATAGTAATAAGTGTATGTGAGTTTGATATTTGTGTTCTTACATCACCCATGATGATAGGAATAGTGGATTTAAATTTTAATGTATTTATACTGTAAATTAATGTATTTCACTCTTCACCAAAAATTAAAGTTTTTCAAAAAAAATCTCATAATTCTAACCTAACTATTTTTCAACATGTAGAATCTAAAAATGAACTCCATTTTGAAAAAAAATTCAAAATATTATAAGTTTAATTTTAAATTAAAATCATTATTTAATCAAAAAAACCAACTCTTAAAAAATTCATCTTCATTTTTAAGGTACCTAAATTTTATTTACACTTTCTTGGGTATGGTTACCATTTATAAGATTTATATTAATATTCATAAGGGTAAGTTACTATTCATAATAGTATGTTACTCTTCGTAAGGGTAGGTTACTATTCATGAAAAATTAAGTTGATTCAGTCAGATGACAAATATCAACCATATCGTAACCGTGTATGTACATTTTTCAAAATTAAAAACACAGAAGTGGAAAATTTAAGTTTAATGGCTAGGATATGTATTTCTCTTATAAATAACCATGTCTTGTTTCATAGATACTCAGTTATTCATGCAATATAGGCTATCTAATTAATTTAAAGTATTTAAGAGAAACATACTGTAAAATGTTTGGGGCGTTATATTCTAGATATTTTATGAATACCCCTATGGAACTTTTACACTATTAAGAAAAAGGAATATTTGAATGTTTTCCTATCTAGATAGAGTGTAAGCTATTTTAGGAAGAAAATTCCCCCCTTTACCCTTCACTAGTTCTAACTCTTCCTGTATCCCCATTTAAATTAAGTCCAACCTAGCCTTGATGACATATTTCATTTATCTAGGAATATTTAGTAACATTCAAATAATACTCTAAAATACATTTTTTTACTTGAGTAACATCAATAATTTTTTTGAAATACAAACAATTATAATACACTAATTCACAGAAAATTGATCACTTCTTCCAACTAGATTTCATAAGATTTTTTTATAAAGGTTTACCGAAAACAGTGTCAATATCTTTCAATTTACTAAATAGTTTATCATTCGTTATTGGATGTAGTGTTGTGTCTTGTTCAATAATGAATGAAAAAATTTCTTGGATCATTTCTAAATTTTGAATACTCATAATCAATCTTCTTCTATTGAGGATAATCTGTTGGATGATATATGTTCCCATCTTTAATTCTTGTATCTTCATGAAATGTCAATTTTTAATGGTTTCCTAACATATATATAGTTATCTAAACTATGAAATGATAGGAAAGAACCATATATATTTTGATGGACTTGATTAATTTTTATTGAATCGATCTATGCCAAACTTAGGGCATTTAATGAGTGATTCATGGTCTTTATGAAACAATATGCAATCATTCGAACAAGCATGTATTTTTTAGAGTACATTCCCATTGAACCTAGAATTTTTGTAGCATGATATGTTTTACATAGTAGTTTAATTTCTTTTGGCAGCAAATAATTTAGGAGACCAAGTAGTTTTGTAAAGCTAGTGTCACTCTATCCACTTACATCTTTCAAATTATACAACTTAAATACAGCTGACAATGTTGTGTATTTAGTACAACTGGTATAAAATGGTCCCTTTTAGAGAACTATATAACTGGTCAAACAACTTTGGATAATCACAAAGGTCATCTTCAATTTCCATTTTCATTTCTTCCATGTTATCTCTATCATCATTTACACTGATATTTATATAAAATGATTCATAAACTTTATTATCATTCCAATTGGTGGGAATTTTTAGTTTTTCCTCATGTTTAGTCCAAAATTTATAGCTCTAATCTATTCCATGAAAAATCAAATGTTTTTCCAACACTTAAGGAATAATTTGTCTTGAATAACAACAATGTAAACATGAACAAAGGATTTGAAAAGGGTAGTAAGCATGATCTCTTGAAAATTGATGAAAACTTTAACTCCATATTCATACCCTTTTGTCAAATGATTTTCATGCAACCATTTTTTATTCATATTCATCTTATTGGAGTCATAAAGTATTAATTTTTTATAATAAATGAATAAATACACATAAGATATTAATTATCAAAGGTAAAATTTATATACATTTCTAATAAGGGAAACCCAAAATTTGATTGTTTCAACTAATTTTCATATTCTTTGATGAAAATAGCTAATTGAAGTTAAGAAAAGAATTACTCCAATATGATAGGTCTTATCCTCTGAATTCATTCAAAGGTGAAAGTTATAGATAACTGTCATGCTCATTAGCTCATCTCCCAAACATTTATCATTGCATTTTATTGTTTTTACACACATCCTCCATCTCTTATGGACATCCACATATGTTATTTGAAATACTCTAATAGTATGGCATCCCTCCTTTTTATAACATAACTTTTCATTACATTTTACAAAACCGAGGATCTTTAAGGTTTAGTGTCTTGGAAACCAGGAACTTAAAACATGAAAACAAAAAACATTCTTCTTAAACACTTGAAAGGATTATCCTTATGTTCATCCTAGGTTCATTACTGCATCTCATAACCTGGGGACATACATCAAAAGAAAGGGTGAGCAGAAGGCCCAGTAAGGGAAACAAGGGAAACATTTAACAGGTGAACTTGAGATACATCAACAATGTCATGAAAAAGAACTTTAAGGAATGAGAAAGAAATCATGAGGCATATCATAATAAAAATAATGTATTTCATAAATTGAATATGTGGCTACAACATTTAATATTGACAATCATTTCCGTTTCACCAAGGTCCATCCCCAAGGTGTCATTAAAAATTACCAAGGTTATTCACCAAGGCGTTGTTAAAAATGGTCATCTCTAGAGATTACGTCTTTACCCAATGAATTGGAGCGCTATCAGGGTGCAACCTTAATTTTCCATTATTATCACGTGAGCCACATATATCATCATCAGTCATTTCATAAACAACCCATATAGAATAAAAGAAATGGGTTTCATTTCATAATCATAACGTTTTAAAAACTTCTTTAAAGACATGATCTTTACGTCACTTTAAACCCACATAAAATGGAAATTGGGTCTCATGTATGTAAATACAAGAATTTAAAATAGAACATTTTGGTATATATGTGAATACCCCTTTAGAAGAAATAGATTTTTGTATTTACTTAATAAAATAAATGAATTTGAGGATAAGAGAGAGACATTTTGAGACGGAAATTCTGCAGCATAACGGCTATGTTTTGGGGTCTTAGAAAACATTGAAAAGAGAGGTGAAATGGGTCATACACTCATAAATGATCCATAAAACAGTAGAGGGACATAATATAAAGGTAATAAGAAAATGGTAATGAAATTTGAAAGACATATCATATGAAATAAAAAACATGGAAGGAAGACAAAAATAAGATTTATCTTATGAAAATTCGGTAGCCTAACAGCGTCACCTAAACTTCAACAAAAATGAATTGACGAGATCAAATAGGGTCTCTCATCATATGAACATAAAATATCAGTATGATATATATAGATATAATACCCCAACATAATAAAAAGGAACTTGAAAGACTTGACATGAAAGTAGAACTTTGAAAAATGAGAATGGTGAAAGAATCCCTTAAAAATTCGGCAACCTAACGGCGTCACTTAAACATTCTTAAAATGAATTGATGAGAGAAATAGAGGGTCTCTCATAAAATGAAAAATAAAAGGACATTAGGATGAATATAAAATACCATCCTACAACATAAGAACATGGAGCATAAAATATATGACATAAAAGAGAGTGCTTGGAAAGAAAGAGAGAGGTAGGATCCCTTACCTTAAACGTAACTCTTAAAACTCGAAGGTTGGGACCTTGAGGGCTTGGGGGAACCTTGGGATGACTCCTTGGGAGGTAATGATACCATAGATTCTTTGGGGGAGATTTGGGAGTGAAAAATAAATGAGGTAAGGGTTGGAATTTATAGGGAATGTGAGGGGACAAGGCATTAATGGCCAAGGGGCATCTCATTAGTGGTTTTGGAAAAACCATGTGCTTGCCCATTGTATTTTCCCATGGTATTGTCCACTTGGGACACCTCATACCTTATATTACTATTCATAAGTAGACCATATTGATTACATACTTAATACATCATTTAATGATGTCATTAAACACCCGTAACTTAAAAACTGTATTTTAACTATTCATTGAAAATTCAACTTTCTCAGAAAAATCCCAAAATTTCACCTTCAGCAAATATCAATGCTCTGATTTCAAAAATGAACTCCATTTTATAAAAATAATTTTCTATATATTTTTAATTTAATTTTTAATTAGAAAACACTATTCACCTGAAAAAACTAATACTTGACTAAGAATTTATGAAATCTTTATTTAACAATTTAATTGAATCACATTACTTAATCAAGGTGCCTAGATTATATTAATAATTTATTTAAGTGAGATTACTAATCCATTTGGTCACATTACTAATCCTAAGCATAAAATCACTATTCATAATTTACTATTCATCAAAAATTAAGTTGATCTTATTAGACTCTAAATTTCGTACTGAAAATAATTGTAGAAGACCATTTTTTGAAAATGATTACACATTTTTAATTATTTAAGGTTTACTTAAACATTTTTAAAATATACTTTCTCTAAATGTATCGAAAATGTGCATACTATATTTATCCGGACATTTGAAAATTCATAAACTTCATCATAAGAAGAAATCAAAATTTTTATTTAAAAAAAAGGATTACACAAGACAGTTACGGTCTCCTTACATAGCCCCTTATAACCCCAGGATAGGACCTAAGTGTAAGGTGTGCTAAGGTGAGAGAATATGAGGGCGGCTCATCCAACATTGCTCAAGTAGTAATTTCTATCAGTTTGAACTTCACGCGAAGGCGATTCCATTCTAGCTTCACACGATGAAGTTCAGATTGGGTTTGGTCCAGAGCAAAGCCCAGCGGTGCTACCTCCTTCCCAAGTTCCGTTAGATGGGCTTCAATTGGCCCGAGACTATTGGATGAGGCCATTGAATCTTCTTTTTATATTAATTAACCAAGATCACTTGTATTTAGAGACAATAATCGAAACGTTTAGTTTCTAAAGATCATACTGACTAACAGTCATATAATAGTCAAAACCCAACAATCTCATTTTAATTATACTCATGTTATCAAATGAAACAGTTTTGTTGAGTATAAAATAAAATAACACACAAAATTAGGAAATAAGATTTATTCAAAATTTTGGGTCGTTACATTCTTCCCCCCTTATGAAATTGCATCCTCACAATTTTTAAAATTGGTTTTGGAAATTTCATTACAAGTCCCACATCGGAAAAGGAGTCAGGAAAACTATTACTTTAAAAGAAAGAAAGGGAATTACAAAGGTCACCCGAGTTAACCCATACTAGGATTCCATGTAGGAAAACATGGATATGGAGGAGAACAAAAGATCAAGTTCTGAGGGAGAGTGATAGAAAACATGATTAGGAGAAAGTTAACCACAAGAAAATCAGAAACATATGATGTGTGTAAACGTTCATTGATTACCCAGTAGGAAATGTAAACCAACAACGTTTTTGTTTTACATTCCTTTTCATAATTTTGAGAAATTCATTTACTACATAGAATAAAAACATAAGGAAATATATTTACCTTCAAGTACAATTTCATCCTTTAATAAGTTTCTATAAAAACTAATCTTCTCTCCAAACTATGAGCATTCAAAAACACTTGGTCTCATAAAAAGCACAAGAATCATATTCTAGAGAATCATATAATCCACAAAAGATTAACTGTCTATTTCTTCTATCTTTAAACATTATCCCAAAAATAGAAAGGATAAGATAAAATAACTCTTCAAAAAGAAAGAATAACATAGGAATGGAAACTTATTTAAATCTTTAAAATTCCACTGTACTACCCAAAGTTCATCATAGACCATTCCATAAATAACTATCCTTAAAATTCCTCAAAATAAACCAAACTAAGATTGAATCCCAATTATAAGAATGATCTCATAATATAGTGTTCCAAGATAGACTTTATCATTCATATCCAAACAACATCAACCACTCTTATCATCTTATAACAAATGAAGCTAACCTAATCACATTTTCCCCAAGATAGGTTAATCACTTCCATAAGTAACCTAAATTACCATAATTTCACCTTAAATTCATCGATTCTTCAAAATATAAGTCAACCTTTACTCCTCAAAGAAAATACTATAGTAATCTATTTACCTCGATCATATAGGGTTCCCAAAATAGTGAATGTATTCCCAAATAATAATAATATTTTAATCCCCTAATCACCTTTTTTTAGAAGAACTGATTCACTACATCAACATGTGGTACATAACAATAGAAGTTTTCCTTAATGATATAAAACCATCTTAGGTAGTGACTCGATGTTCTTAGAAAACATTAAAGATATGCTCATGGAGAACGAACTAAAATACAACATGACATAGACAATTATTGTGATGAATTTTCATGTACTTTAGTCATCATGATCAATATCATCTTAGGACTTGCATTGTTCCCTTGTCCTTGAAGATTGTTGATGCTCATCATGCTTCTCATCCCTTCCAAGAGAGCATTGACTTGGATAATGACCAACTTCTCCACATTTAGCACATTTAATAGTATAAGGTACTTTAGATTGAACCTTACATCCATTAATCACATTATCCATTTTTTTAAAGCAATTGGCTACTTTATGCCCTATCTTCCCACACATAAAACATCTCCTGGTTCCTTTTTGACATTCTCCTTGGTGCCTCTCCCCACACTTTTTTCAACAAAGAAATTGGGTCTTCTTTCCCTTATCAACTTTATCATATGAACATCCTTGAGACTTTGTCTTCTACTTCCTTGATGAATTTGGGCATTCAACTAGGTACCAATTATTAATTGTGATTTTTGATAGCTGGTTTGGCATAATCACAATATGTTAAACTTGATCTCTCATCATCTCTGTCACATTAATAGGGAAATCATCACATTTCCTATCACATTGGTTGTTGGGACATGTTCTTCCATTTCCCACCATTAACTAAGAGAAGAAAGTATAAATAGGGGCTTAAATACTTAGCCAATAATCATTAAAAGGAAAATTTAACCATAGAAGGATAAACTTGTAGAAGGAAAGTATACCCTAACTTGTGATCCCCTGGGTTCCAATCTAGGTTATCCATGATCATATATTCTTATGTGAATCTTTATTTTATTTTATCTTTGTTCCTTTAATAATGGTTCATACTAAGATTATGAATTTACCAAAGCATATCCCCCGGGAGTGTCGTAACCAAGAGTGCAACAAGGACCGTTGTCACGTACCAGTTACTGTTTGAGTCTTTCTCAAAGTGGTGTTTTCAGGTTTTACCCCTATTTACATCTGTGCCAGATCCACCTCTACCTATTTATATCCAGACATGGATGTATTTTCTTGGAAACCCCTTACTCAATACTCACCAAAATACCTTTAAGATTTCCTATATTTAATCATTTCTATAGGGTTCTTCCTAGATTTTTCATATCCTAATTTCCACAAATAACTAAACCATCCTTTGATACCAACTATGGCATCCCACCTTTTTATAACATAACTTTTCATTACATTTTACAAAACCAAGGATCTTTAAGGTTTAGTGTCTTGGAAACCAGAAACTTAAAACATGAAAGCATAAAACATTCTTCATAAACACTTGGAAGGATTATCCTTATGTTAATCCTAGGTTAATTACTACATCTCATAACCTGGGGACACACATCAAAATAAAGGGTGAGCATAAGGCCCAGTAAGGGAAATAGGGGGAACATTTAACAGGTGAACTTGAGATACATCAACAATGTCATGAAAAAGAACTTTAAGGCATGAGAAAGAAATAATGAGGAATATCATAATAAAAATAATATATTTCATAACTTGAATATGTGGCTGAAACATTTAATATTGACAATCATTTTTGTTTCACCAAGGTCCATACCCAACGTGTCATTAAAAATTACCAAGGTTATTCACCAAGGCGTTGTTAAAAATGGTCATCTCTAGAGATTAAGTCTTTACCCAATGCATTGGAGCGCTATCAGGGTGCACCCTTAATTTTTATTTATCATCATGTGATCCACATATATCATCATCAATCATTTGATAAAAAACCCATATAGCATAAAAGAAATGGGTTTCATTTCATAATCATAACGTTTAAAAAACTGCTTTAAAGACATGATCTTTCCGTCACTTTAAACCCACGAAAAAGGGAAAGCGGGTCTCATGTATGTGAATACCAGAATTTAAAATAGAAAATTTTGGTATATATGTGAATAACCCTTTAGATGAATGAGCTTTGAGTATTAAATTAATAAACTAAATGAATTTTAGGATAAGAGAGAGACATTTTGAGACTGAAATTCTGCAGCATAACGGCTATGTTTCGGGGTTTTAGAAAACATTGAAAAGAGAGGGGACATGGGTCACCCACTCATAAATTATCCATAAAACAGTATAGGGAAATAATATAAAGGGTATAAGAAAATGGTAATGAAATTTGAAATAAATACCATATGAAATGAAAAACATGGAAGGAAGACAAAAATAAGATTTCTCTTATGAAAATTCGGCAGCCTAACAACGTCACTTAAACTTCAACAAAAATGAATTGAAGAGATCAAATAGGGTCTCTAATCATATGCACATAAAATATAAGTATGATAGATATAGATATCATACCCCAACATAATAAAAAGTAACATTAAATACTTGACATGAAAGTAGAACTTTGAAAAACGAGAAAGGTGAAAGAATCCCTTAACAATTCGGCAGCCTAACATCGTCACTTAAACATTCTAAAACAAATTGATGAGAGAAAGAGAGGGTATCTACTCATATGAACATGAAAAGGAAAGTAGGATGAATATAAAATAACATCATCCAACATAAGAACATGGAGCATAAAACAGATGACATAAAAGAGAGTGCTTGGAAAGAAAGAGAGAGGTAGGATCCCTTACCTTAAACGTAACTCTTAAAACTCGAAGTTTGGGACCTTGAGGGATTGGGGGAACCTTGGAAGGACTCCTCGGGGGGTAATGTGACCAGAAATTAGTTGTGGGAGAGTTGGGAGTGAAAAATAAAGGTGGGAAGGGTGGGTATTTATAGGGAAAGAGAGGGGACAAGGCATTAATGGCCAAGGGACACCTCATTAATGGTTTCGAAAAAACCATGGGCTTGCCCATGGTATTTTCCCATGGTATTTGCCACTTGGGACAACTCATACCTTATCTTACTATTCATAAGTCGACCATGTTTATTACATAATTAATACATCATTTAATGATGTCATTAAACACCCGTAACTTAAAAACTGTATTTTCACTATTCATCAAAAATTCAACTTTCTCAGAAAAATCCCAAAATTTTACCTTAAGAAAATATCGATGCTATAATTTCAAAAATGAACTCCATTTTATAAAAATAATTTTCTACATATTTTTAATTTAATTTTTAATTAAAAAACACTATTCGCCCAAAAAAACTAATACTTGACTAAATATATATGAAACCGTTATTTAACCAATTTATTGAATCACATTACTTAATAAAGGTGTCTGGATTATATTAATAATTTCTTTAAGTGAGATTACTAATCCATTTGGTCACATTACTAATCCAAAGCATAAAATCACTATTCATAATTTACTATTCATCAAAAATTAAGTTGATCTTATTAGACTCTGAATTTCGTACTGAACATAATTACAGAAGACCATTTTTTGAAAATCATTACACATTTTTAATTATTTAAGGTTTACATGAACATTTTTAAAATATTATTTCCCTAAAATTAATCAAAAATATGCATACTATATTTATCCGGACATTTGAAAATTCATAAACTTCATCATAAGAAGAAATCAAATTTTTTATTTAAAATAAAGGATTACACAAGGCAGTTACAGTCTCCTTACATAGCCCCTTATAACCCCAGCATAGGACCTAAGTGTAAGGTATGATAAGGTGAGAGAATCTGAGGGCGGCTCAGCCAACATTGCTCGAGTAGTAATTTCTATCAGTTTGAACTTCTCGCGAAGGCGATTCCATTCTAGCTTCACACGATGAAGTTCGACTTGGGTTTGGTCTAGAGCAAAGCCCAATGGTGCTACCTCCTTCCGAAGTTCCGTTATATGGGACTCGATTGGCCCGAGACTACTGGATGAGGCCATCGAATCTTCTTTCTATATTAATTAACCAAGATCACTTGTATTTAGAGACAATAATTGAAACGTTTAGTTTCCAAAGGTCATACTGACTAACGGTCATATAATAGTCAAAACCCAACAGTATCATTTTAATTATACTCATGTTATCAAATGAAACATTTTTGTTGAGTATAAAATAAAATAACACACAAAGTTAGGATACAATATTTATTCAAAATTTCGGGTCGTTACAAAGAGGTAGTCATCCATGGGATGAATAATACTCAGAGTAGTACAAGAAAGATAAAGGAGATGGTGGACAAGTCTCGAGAAAAAAATGCAATAACTATTCAAGAGATAAAATTAATGAGAAGGACAGTTGTCTATAAAAGAGATGGTGGATGAGCCTCAAGAAAATGTTTTCAATAATAACTATTTTTGACACACATAAATTCTTTCTTAAATTCCCTAAAAAATGACAATATCATATATGAAAGTATGGAGTAATAATAACCCTAAATATGATAAAAAACAATAATAAACTCTCATTCAATCAACTAGAAGATACAAAAATATATTGATAAAATTTTCAGTAAATAAAGAGTTATTTAATATATATGGATGATAATCAGAGATTCCTAAGGGTAGAACCAATACATATAGACCTAATATGATGAATAACTAAAAATAATTTCTAATATGTAGTATATGATAATCTCCATTCTAATTTTTGGAACAAGTTGTGTAACAACCTAAGGTATTACTACATTTATTATTAATGGTATATCGAATATTTGAAAACACCTAAAGACTCTTGGGATGTCATATATCCACACTGACCCATCCCAAGGATTATAGGGAGGTAATCACATCATATTTTCTTATATAAAGGATTCTAGGGAGGCTATATAATACACATTTACCCATCCTTAAGATTCTTGGGAGGTCCATAAAGAAGTTGGTATAAATAAATAATACATATCAACAAGATAAATCACAAATATGGGAGAAAAAGACACCAAAAATTAAAAATCTATCCCATACACACTAGCCTCTTCTAATATGGAAAAACTCTCATGGGGTCGGATTTTTTAAGTAGACTTCCCTCACGTCACTTAGAAATCTAATTTGAATAAAAAAATTAATAGATCTATAAAACATCACTCCCTATATAAAGTATTTACTACACCAATATGAAAATAACTAGTTAGTTTAATATGCCAGGAAGTAGCCTCATTGGATACCTAACCACTATCATGGAAATTGATACAGACAAAATTATATGGATGATAAAAAATGGGATATGACTTCTACCATATGGTTGATTTGACTATTTACCCAATGAAAGTAAACAATGTTTCATCCACACTTTCACATAAATAAAATAGTATCTTATAAATCCACTTCATTAATTCACAAATCCTCTAACTAATCACCAAAACCATGTATTTTTACATCTTGAGATCCCCAAGAGAGAGTAGAGAAATACTTACATTTGAGAGAAATTAGAGAAAGACTTATGTTTGAAAATTGTATTTATTCGACCCCTCAATAGTTAGAGACTTGGATTTTTTTAAGGCTTGATTCATGTTTTGATTCACCAAAGAGGAGTGCTGAAAGAGGGTGGCTTCCATGTAAAGATTCAAATATCATGATGGGTTCATGTCTAGGAAGGGTTTTTAAATAGTTCACAACACTTTTATCATTTCTTCATAAAAAGCGCTGATAAAGATACCTTTTATCAGTGCTTAAGTAATAAGCACTGATGAATGGAATCTTAGTTTCATGCTCTATCATCTTGTGGAGCAGACCAAACTCAAACCCATTCATGTTTCTAGAAATTTTAATGCTCCCACACAACTATTATATGCTAATGATATCATACTTTTCTTACAAGGTGATAAAATAAATATTCAAAACCTCATAAATTCTCTCTCTCACTATAAAGAGGTTTCTGTTCAAGATATTAGTTGGAACAAATCCTCTATTTTATTTGGAAAAAACTTTCCTCATGGTAGGAAATGTAATATTATTAGTGAATTAGGAATAAAATAAGGTTCTCTTCCTTTTATTTATATTGGTGTTCCCATTTTTTGGGGCCGAACCAAGTCCGATTACATTTGTATAATAGTTGACCAAGTTCTGAACCATCGATCTTCTTGGAAAGGTAAATCTCTCTCTATGGAAGGCATAATATGACTTTTCAAATCTAATATTGTTTCTAAAATGGTTTACTCCTTGATATTCTATAAATGGCTCGTTGGTCTTAACAAAAAAATGAATATCTCAATCAAAAATTTTATTTGGACAAGTAGAACTCAGGAAAAAAAACTTGTGACTATCCCCTGGTTGAGTTTTTGCAAACCTATTGATAAGGGTGGTAATGGGATAAAAAATTGTAAGTAATCTATTAAGGCCCATTAAGCCAGGATCACTTGGAACCTTCTTTAAAAAAAATCTGATTCTATTTCTTTTCTCAAAAATAAATTTCTTTACAAGCTTAAGGAAAAAATTTGAATTTCCTCAGCTCTTCTATCTGGCCATCCATTCAGTAATATTTTTTCTAGTATTATGAATAATTTTAGATAGATGGTTTCTAGGGATTCCTCCATGAATTTATGGTTGGATAACTGGACTGGAACACCCTTAATATATATGATTCTTCCTAATCAAACCCCTAAGAGTACCAAATATTCAATTATAGGTATTCTAAATTCTCAAAATGGTCATCTCCCTGAAACCATTATGCATGTCATTGAAAAATTACCATTCTCAAACACTGATGAATTTTTAATTTGGGATCCTTCTCAAAATAGTAAGATTAATTCAAAAAATTATAATTATTATTTTTTTAATTCTGAAGGTGAATTTGGTAAGATAATATTTTTGAGAAACCTTGGATAAAGCCATCAAGATTCAATCTTATTTGTAGCCTTGACCACAATAGAGTTCCCATAAACAGGCGCCTTAAATCTTTTGGAATTCAACTTTTCTCTAAATATAGATTTTGTAATCAACATAGAGAAGACACTAATCCTATATTTCTTTCTTATTCCATTACTTATGATCTTTGGAATTATATTTTTGACATTTTTGACTATACATGGTTAATTCTTGACTCTGTCAACTCTCACCTAAAGAGATGTGCGAAAATTGAAAGTTCATAGAAAATTAAGAACCTTTTCCTTAGTACTGTTGCTGAGCTCCATCATTTGATCTGGTATGATAAAAATGCTACTATTCATAATAATTACTCATTCATCTATAATACAGGTCAGATGCGGATCCTCATTGCCATACGCGAAGATACATTGATGAAAAAGGGCCATTGCAACAACAATATCGATGAATTTGGAATTCGGCGACGTCTTCGGATTGATGGAAATTTTTTCCAACCACGTTACACTTTTGAAGTTCTCTAGCCAGCTCCTTTTTCTAGTTGGATTAAAGTAAATGTGAATGCTTCCTCCGAAGGCAATCCGAGTCCCATGGTTTGTGGCGCTATCTTCAAAAATCACCTTGGTCAGATCTTCAGATGATTTCTTGGTAACCAATACATTGCCTCTTCTCTAGAGGCCGAAATGATGAGTTTGATACATGTTATTTCTTTCACAAAGAACTATGGTTAGAACAATATATGGATTGAAAGTGATTCGACTACCATTATAAAAGAAATTTGGAATGGTGTGGCACATATTGTGTGACCAATTACTACCCTTTTGATGGATTTCACCCTCTGAACATCAACTACATTATCACTCATATTTATCATGAAGAAAATATGGTGGTAGATGGCCTTGTTAACAAGGGATTAAATCAAGTCATTACCTGGCTCGATGGTCTCCCCGCTGATCTACTCCCCCTTCATGAAAAAGATTGTAATATGGTTCCATATTTTAGACTCATGTAACCACTTTCTTTTATAATAATTGCGTTTTGTTTTTTTGGCCAAGGCACCATCCTTCTTCGAAAAAAAATTCTTTATTTAAATATATTTATTATAATTTTACAATTATTTAAATATATAAATAATTATTTATAAGTATATAAATATTTTTTAAAAATAATATTTATATAATATTTATATATTTATATAATTACAATTATATATATATATATTTAATAAATATATATACATATAAATATAGAAAATATATTTATTATTAAAACAAATTTATTATAAATTTAATAATTATTGAAAAATATATAATAATTGAAATATATATAATAATTATTTATAGTTATATGAATAATTTTTTAAAAAATAATATTTATTTATTTATAATTATAAATATATAGATGTATAAATATAGTAAATGTACAATTATAAATATATTTTTAGTAGTATTAATGAATATTTAATCTTAAGTGCATGCATGTTAAAAATGAGTGAAATTGAATAAATTAAATGCAAGTACACTTTGAAAAAATTGATACGTTTTGTGTGTGTGTGTTGTATATAAAAATTCATTGATTATATATATGTGATATCAATATAACACATGTTTGATCTATTTTAAATGGAAAAATCAAATGGCATTCAATTATGTCCATTACTATATGCATAAAGTAATATTTTGTATTACGTAAATTATATTTATATACATTCATATATATATATATATATATATATTAATTTAATATATACTATTTGTTAACATTATCAATAATTATCTAATTAATAAAATGTTTAATATTTTTTCCAATTTACTTATTTTAAATTTTTATTTGCGTAATTTTCATTCCGCATATAAAGAGCATTCATTGACATTGTTCCAAGAACTAAAATCCGTTATAAATCTCATTGCTTTTCACAAGGGTCTCTCACCTTACAATGGATTGGGATAATCACTCCTTACCAAGGCTTAACGCCTTACAAAATTTAGGGATAACTCACTGGTTTCTAAGGGTCAGTCCCTCAAATGTTCCATATAATGATCACTGCCTTTGGAAAGGATCACCTTTATATATTTTATGGATATGTTGGTCCATTATCTAGCATAAATTTTATTTAATTCATCCCCAAATATAAATAAATTCTTTGTTGAAGTCCACTTGTGATACTTCTTCATGAAATGTGAACAACTCCTTAATGCATAACCCTTTATTCAATTTCTAGAGAAAGTATAGAATACCTCCTTCATTTCATGACTATAATCACTTGTCTTCTAATTAGAAACATCCTTAATGGTTGAAAATTCTTCAAGCTTCCATCCCCTCACCCAAAACTTCTCTCTTTTTCCTCTAAAAATAAAATATGTCTCTATGCACGAAATATAACACTTTCTTTAACCAATCTCCCCTTTTGAAATAGGTCTACAATGAAACCATCACCTAGACACCAGATAACAGAATCATGGTGTAATAAAACCAACCATAATTCCTCTATAACTCCTCCATGATATCCTCAAATATAAGTCAAAAAAATAATAGTTTCATGGGATTCTTTCTCCTCTTATAGTGTAAATTAATTTACCAATTAATAAACCATCATCAATACGAAAAATAAAATTCTATATTGGATTGGGTCATGATCTAAAACCAAGACACATGATGTATGGATCATTAAACATACACCTGATGCATCACCTAATAAATATCTCTCAAGATCTATGTGTAATCCATAGACACACCTTACACCATGTATTGGTGTAAAATACTTGGTTGTTTTGACAATGAAGCGCCAAACACTATAGTGTGGTCATCTTTTGTTGGTTTATTGGCTTGTAGGTTCACTTTTTAGCCACAAATTATTCCACTATAAGCATGGTCTCCTACTTTCATCTGTCAACCAAGACCACCACTATGCCTATTTTGGGATTACTTGTGTTACATATGGATCCATCACACACACCATGGCCTATACCATGGGTGTGGTCAAGCCTGTGTTAGAATTAATGCATTGTAGGTATTTATCTTAGTACATTGTTTAGACCAAATCCTTTACCATGGCTATATTGGCTTTGGTTATTTCTCACAAGTACACTATAATGCCACCATAGGGACCACTAAGGAATGGTCCCTTTATATTTATCTGTTTTGGTCATTTTAATATCAACTTTCCCTATTAAATGTGAATGGTTTCACATGGAAAATATTCTCTGTCTTTATTTTTTCCTCCACTATGTGTTTTCATTATTGACTTGGACGTGTTTCACTCTTGTGCAATACAACTCAGGGTGCTTCAATTCTGAATTTCTTGTAGACTTTTTACACTTGACCAAACACCTATTTCCCAAAAATTCCAATATAAATATCAATTAATATTGATATTTACAAATCACTTTGGCCATCATTATTTGGATAAGTAAACCTCCTAAGCCCCACTTAACTACTTTGATCATCTTCAATCATGTGTTGTCAATAATGGTTTTCCATGAAATCCAACTTGCTTCATTTGAGATTCCAACACACATCTTGGCCTATTTTCAACAAATCCAACACCATAATTTATGATGGATAAGAATATAATTTTCCATAAACTCCATGGAACATAGACTAAATACACTAAAATTATTTAATTTTCATGTTATTTTCATTATTTTTATCTATTATTAATAATATATTACCAATTTCCTCTCATCAAACATATTTCATAAGTCATTACTATAATGAAATATGAGTTTCTTTAAATATTGAATTTTTGTTTAAATTATTATAGGACATATTTCAATAAAAAAATAAAAATTTAAAATTAAAACTCTAGAATTTATTGAGTTTTACCTTCTTTTAAGCTATTTTGAAATGCATCAATGACCGTGGTAGTTTTACACTACCTATGTGAAAATGATTTTTTCTTAAAAATTTATCCAATATTAATATTATTAAAATTTATTTTGAAATTTAATATAATATTAATAATTAATAAATTTCATTATTATGATTCAATAATGGTTAACTATTCATCATAACAATGAAATTAAATGTAAATAATCATAGAGATTTTTAATAGTAAAAAATAGGCTTAACAATTATGAATATATGAATGGTAATTAATTCAAGTCATGTTGAACTTATTTTCTTCTATAATAAAATTCAAATTTTTTTTTGATCTTATGGTTTATATGGAAACATTGGAATATGACCTTTTATCATTTTAGTTATACCACAATAGTTTTAGAGACTATGAACCAAGCGAACTCAAAATGATCGACGTGAACTATAATAATTTATTAAATGAATTAGACCTGATAATAGTTGAATTAAATTGAATAATTATTAAAAATAAATAATAAAAATGTTATTAATAGAGTAAACAATTAATATAATTTTATTACCCTAGATGTTAGTGAACTTATGAAGTGAGTTGGGATTCAAGGTATGGGTTTTTTATCTCAATTTTCCTTCTTTGAGACATGTTTTGTTTTGTGCATCCATGTTACTATATATGGTTTATATACTACCCATTTTACATAATATATTATGAATCTATATTTATTCATGATATTTAAAGATTTATTTATATTATCACTTTAAATGTGTTTTGATTTAAAATATACCAATGTTGTAAGAGTTTATTTTCAAGTATTATTCATTTATTTCTTATATTCTCTTAGATGACTCACATAAAAGTTATTAAATGTTTACCAGATTGTATTGCATTAATTTTTGTTGAATTTATATTACCAATTCCTCCTTTAAATATTTAGATTCCATAACTTAATTTTTTTTAAGGGGCATTTTCCCCTCATCATGTTTCTTATTATTCTATTCTTAGTCACTCTCTATATATCTATTGGATTTATTTTTATCCTTCATGTACATGTTTATATGTACACGTGGTATGGTGGAGATGAAATCTCAATAAGCTGAATGATCAGTCAATTCATTTTTATTACCTTATCATCAGTTATTTATAAACAATTTTTTTCTTCCACTGTCTTTCCTTTGCGAATACCTTTGTATGATTCTTCTATTTTAAGGGTGTTCACTTAGATACCCATACATTGATTGAATTATGAAATTATTTAATTGATCATATACAATTTATTCTACATGGGTTAAATTATATTATTCTACATTATCTTGACTGAAAGGTATTTACCTAGATAGATACATTATTGGATGCTTATTCTGTTTTCAGAGGTTATTTATGACGTGAATTTAATGTATTTATTATTATTTTCCAATTCATGTGGCACACATATGCATGATTATGAGAATAATATGATGTTATGAGTTGGAATATAATTATATATCCTTCCAATGAATTTTAAAATGTGACATATCACACGAGCTTAAGTAAATTATGCATGAACATAATGCCAACTTTGTTCACAGTTTATGAAATAATTATTGGTATACAAATGATATGTGAGAACTTGATGATTTATATTCACAACTTCTATATAGGATTTAACCACAATGATATGATTTCCTGTCAGTAATACTTGATCTATGTTATAAGAAAATTCCTTAGGATTGTTCTAAATTTCAATGATTTGAATGATTACTATTGCCCTATAGCATCTTATCTCTTATGCTAGGTTTTTATGATTGATTCCATGTTATGATTATTAGATCACATAACATCTAAAATTTTTATTTTTTTTCAATTATTGATTATTATGCTCTCATTCATCTCATTAAATTCTTATTATTACATGATATTACTAGTTTAATCATTCCATATCTCACATGATCATGTCTCTCATTTGTTCATGATATATTGTCTCATTGTAATTATTTTACCCCTTAATGAGTGTTTTATCTCACCCCTTTATTTTGTGTACCCATTTCCATAGGTTATCATATGTGACTAAGAGAGCATGAAATGTTTAAAAATGGTCCATGAACAAGGATTCTATAAATTTTTATGGTATTGAATCATTTGATAATGTAATAAGTGCCTCGTGTTTAGAGGAGTTGAGATTTTGATATTGGGAGTTGGTTATAATTCATGTTATTTATTAAAAGTTTATATGTTTAGCACCATATCTAGAAGTGTGGGTCTGGGGGAATCTCATTTATAATTGAATAATATTTTTGTTATTTTTGGGAATTAGGATTGAGTTATACTTCAGTATAGATCCTTAGATAGATATCTATTTTCTCTAGAGTACTATGTTAAGTATAGCAAGTATGATAAAAAATATTAACATAGATAAAATTTAAGTTAAATTTTTTGTTTATTAATGTGATTGAATGAGTAAAATTGTGGGGATGCAATTTCTTTAAGGGGGTAGAATGTCACATCCTAGATTTTCAAGGAATAGTTTTATAAATTTTCTTCCTTAGATTATATATGATAATGAAAAATGTATTTATTTATTTTATGTTAATGATATAAACCAAACATTTCTACACATATTTATCTCATATGCAACTTCCTTTATCAAATACATGTTTTTCATCAAAATGTTAAATCAATTTCATAAATAAAAAAAGATTAATAAAAATGGTTTTCTAAAATCTATTTTAAGTAGTCTCAATTATTTTTAAACTAAAATAATACCTTTTAATGAATTTTTAATTTAAATTACAGCTTTTTTAATTTATAAAATGGTTTCTATAATAATTTTTATTCATGTTTTATCAGTCTAAAAATTTATTTTTAAAACGTTAAGTAACATGCTTTATAAAAAATTACATTATGAATGACTTATTATTTTTATTTGAAAATTTAATTCCTCTTATGTGTAGTGTAATATTTATTAAAAAAATTATAAAATTTTTATGATGTATTTTTTATAACTATAAGATTTCCATTGATATATAATTTTGAACGTAGTATATAAAATTAATTACACTAAAACCATTTTCTTGATTATGTATTTAAAAGTCATATTACAATAAATTATAAAAACAATTTACCAAAATTTATATTTTTTAGAAATAAAATAATTAATTACCAATCATATAATAAATAATATTTAATATCAAATATAAATGTAATTTATCAAATAAAAATAAATAGATTTTGTTATAAATAAACTGTTTTTCCAATTATTATATGGCTATATTTAAAAGTATAATTCCTACATTTTAGAATATGATTTTAATAAAAAATAATTAATTTTTGGAATCAATATTTATAAATGAACTTCAGTTGTTTTTTTATTTTTATGAATATGTTTATTTTTTAGTGAATTGTTAAAAAAATAGATTTTATAAATACCACAACTTTTATAACGTCATTATTATGTAAGCATGACTTAAAAATTTGGAAACATTTTTATTTAAAAAATATTTATTTAAAGAGTAAAATAATTAATTTAAAAAAATTAATCTGAATTTATAATCCTATGTTTGAAATTATGAAGCTTAAGTTAAATTTTATTCAAATCAAAAACCATATTTGATTATTTACCTTTATTAAAGTGGTTCAATGATTCCCTTAGGTTTTTTCATGGTTATAATTCAAAATAACCTTTATTTTTTAATTATAATAAAAAAAATCATTTGAATAATACCCCTTCAATATTCTTTTTCCTAAATGATAAAATAATCCGATACTTTATTAAAAAAATACCCCTCTCATTTGACTGTGTAAATACAACTCCTCCAATCTGTAACGTCCCGAGTCTGGAGCCCCTCCACTGGTGCCCCGTACCCGGTTCTCCACATGACCTCAAGCGCGTTTCCCCGAACGCCAGAGGCTGCCGACTAGCAGCGAGGGCCTTGGTGAGTCGGTGGGGAAACTATGCCCTCATTCGGTAAGGTATAAAAGGTAAGAAAACAACAATAAACAGTGGAAGCAGTAATCAACATGCATAACAAAAGAAACCAGACAGCGGAAGCAATGCAGATATCTAACAATGATGACAATAATTCAGCAGGTACAAGTATTTATGGAAAGCAGCAAACACAACAATGTGCTGGAATACAACTGAAACCAAGTGCAAAAGAAAAACAAAGAATTCTCATCAGCATCGCGAGCCACGGCTCGGTCCCAAGCTCCTCAGCTCCTGATGCAATCAAGATCCTGAAGTAGAAGGGTGCTTGCCCTTATCTATACCTACGGCAACATAGTCTGCTTGGGCCCAAAAGCATGGCCCAAACAGGGTGTGAGATACAATCCCAGTAGGCAATCACCCAAAGATTTGTGCCTAACAGTTAATGAATACATGGCAGTAAATAAATATGAAGCAGTAAACAGGAAAACACAAGCAGCTAAAATCCACAGTTCTAACAAGTAGAGCACACTAGTAAGCAGTCAACAACAAGAAGAAAACAGCTAACCCTCTAAGTAGCTCTCACAGTCTTACCCCTATGGTTCAACCTCTAAGTACAAGAAACCCCCTGGGAGACACACACAGTCTCACCCCTCTGGTTTAGCTACGTAAAATAAGCAGACTCTCTGGGGAAGCACTCACCATCAATTCCCCTTGTGGCCCACGTCGTAGTTTAAGACACTCTGGAGAAGCCCTTCCGTCAATTCTCCCCTTGGTCCCGCATTGTGATTAAAAAGACGCTATGGAGAAGCCCTTCCGTCAATTCTCCATTTGGTCTACTACTCTAGGTTCTCATAGTTCTGAGTATAACTAAACATGCTCAACGCGTGTATATCGTCCAAGTAAACCTCAAGAACAACTTGAATATCAACTAAGGCTCAACAGCAATATTAAAACAAAAGTCCATAATCCTAAAACTAGGCATTGCAAAGCAAATTGAGCATAAAAAAATACTCTAATAACAATAAATAACCTCTACTAAAGCAATCAAGCAAAGCAGGCAAGTAACAAGGGAAAAACAGGAAACACGCAATACCCCGTTCAAGGGTATTGGTGGAAATTGAAAAAAATATTCATCAACTTTCTACAGAAGGCACAAACCACCTACCTTGATCCTAGGAGATCGATATACGTGAACCTCGACGACAGATTCCCCTTAGAATGACGTAGATCTGAGAAAACGCACAAAACATTCATCCCATGATAACATGGAAAGGAGGAGGAATCAAGAAACGAGGCTACAGGAGAAGGAAGAACTCACCATTGTGATTCCAACGCAACTGACCGTGCTCGAATCGGAAAACGGACGGCGAGGTAGGACTCCGTCGAAGATCCGGCCGTACGGTCTCTCTCGGATGGTCGAAAACTGAAGAAGAAGACGGATATGGGGGTTAGACGCGACCCCGGTCCATTTAATAAAAAAATGAAATCACATTGCGTGTACTTATAGAGTACACTGCGTGTACTTCAAATTTTTCCGTACTCCGAAAAACCGTCCTCCACCTTAGTCTTACACACCGTGTGTGTGGCCCGGGCACGACCAACACACGGATTCGAGCCGGGAAGAGTACACGGTGTGTACTCAGAAAGTACACAGCCTGTACTTCTGAAATTTCCAGAAAATTCATTTTTCTCGAAAACTCAAGAAAAAGGAAAAACATACCCAAAAAGAGATCCGGGTTCTTACAAACTTCCCCCTTAAAGAAATTCGTCCTCGAATTTCCATAACGAGGTGGAGAAGAAGAATCCCCGAACAGCTCCGGCCACTGCGATCGTACATTGGCCTCCCTCTCCCAGGCCTCGTCCTGTACTTGCCCGTGCTGCCATAACACCCATACCAGAGGAACAGACCGCCCGTGGAGAACCTTCGTACTACGATCAACAATCCGGATAGGATGCTCCTCGAACGACGCATCCGCTTCAAGCTCGACTTCCTCGGGCTGAAAGACGTGAGATGGGTATGAAAAATAACGTCAGAGCTGAGAGACGTGGAAGACGTCATGCATGGCCCGATACCTCTGAGGTAGCTGCAACCGATAGGCGACCAGACCCACTCTCTCCAAGACCTCAAACGGCCCAACGTACCGCGGTGAAAGCTTAACCTGTCTCTGAATCCTCTTGTGTCCCAACCTCAGTGCAATATGTAGGAAAACTTGATCACTGACCTCGAACTCCAGAGGTCATCCCCGCTGATCAGCATAAGACTTCTGTCGAGACTGCGCTGTAGTCATCGTCTTCCGAATCAGCTCTATCTTCTCTGAAGTCTCCTGAACAAGACGATGTCCCAGCAAAGCTACCTCTCCTGCCTCCAGCCAGCATAAGGGTGATCGGCATGGCCTACCGTACAAAGCCTCGTATGGCTCCATGTGAATGGTCGCCTAGAAACTGTTGTTGTAAGCAAACTCCACCAAAGGAATATGCTTCTCCCAAGAACCGCCAAAGTTAAGGATGAAAGTTCGGAGCATATCCTCAAGCACCTGGATCGTGCGCTCAGATTGGCCATCAGTCTAGGGATGATATGCTATACTCAAAAGTACCTGTGTACCCAAGGCCTTCTGAAGTCTCTACCAGAAACGAGAGGTAAAGCACACATCTCGGTCTGAAACAATAGAGCGTAGAACTCCATGCAGACGAATGATCTCCCTGGTGTAAAGTCGTCCCAGATCATCGACACTGAAGGTCTCTTTGATCGGCAATAAGTGAGAATCCTTCGTAAGTCTGTCTACAGTAACCCAAACAACGTCATTTCCCCGAGGTTACCTCGACAACCCGGTCACGAAGTCCATCGCAACATCGTTCCAATTCCACTCCGGAATGGGTAATTGCTGTAAAAGCCCTGCTGGTCGCTGATGCTCTGCTTTCAGTTGCTGACAAGTAGAACATCTCATGAAAAACTAGCAACATCCTTCTTCATACCTGGCCACCAGTATTGGCGATGAAGGTCCCGATACATCTTGGTGACGCCAGGATGAACTGCCCAAACAGAGGAATGGAAATCCTGCATCATCTCCTCGTGTATGTCTACTGGCACCCATACGCGTCCTTGGAAACACAAGATCTCATCCTCGCCCACTATCCATCCAAGAAGAGGGTCCCCTCTGGACACACTCTCCCGCAGGACTAAGCCTTCCGAGTCTGATAGCTGCCTCATCCGTACCCGATCAAGTAGCGTGGAGGTAACAGCTACAGAAGATAGAAACGTCTATCCCCGTCTGTCGTGCACCTCCAGATGCATCTTAGAGAATAGAGCCATCAGCTGCCACTCACTACTGGCCTCCTGAACTACCTGAATCTGAGTTCTCCTACTCAACGCATCAGCCACAGCATTGCCCCTTCCCGACGTATAGGCAAGCTCGAAATCAAAAGACTGTAGATACTCACCCCACCTGCACTGCCTCAGATTCAGATCACGTTGAGTGAAGATATACTTGAGACTCTTGTGGTCAGTGAAGACCACAAAGTGCTCTCCCAGAAGATAGTGTCTCCAACAGCGCAAGGCATGAATAACAGCTGCCAACTCCAGATCTTGTGTAGGGTAGTTCCTCTCATGTGGCCTCAACTGCCGAGACCCATACACAACGACTCCATCTCCCTGCATAAGCACAGCTCCCAGCCCGATACCCAAAGCATTACAGTAAACATTGTAGATCTTGCCTAGCTCTAGAAAGACTAGTATCTGTGCTGACGTCAACTTCCCATTCAGCTCCTGAAAGGCTGACTCACAAGAATATGACCATAAGAACTTCGCCCCCTTCTTGGTCAGACCTGTCAAAGGTGCTGCTAAATGGGAAAATTCTCGAATGAAGCGTCTGTAGTATCCAGCCAGCCCTATGAAGCTTCGTACCTCAAAAACATTCTTCCGCTGCTCCCAGGAAATTACAGCTCTCAATTTCTCTGGGTCCACAGATACTGCTGCCTCTGAGATAACGTGACCCAAGAAGTGAATCTGATCCATCCAGAAGTGGCACTTCGAGAGTTTAGCATAAATTCATTGTTCTCTCAGTGTACTCAGAACGATCTCAAGATGGGTGGCAGGGTCGTGTCGAGTGTGACAGTACACCAAGATATCCTCCACGAAGACCATGATGAATGAATCCAAGTAAGGATGGAACACTTGGTTCATCAGTTCCATGAAAACTATAGGTGCATTCATGAGACCGAACATCATGACTGTATACTCGTATAGACCATACCTGCTCCTGAAGGCTGTCAGAGGTATATCTGATGGTCTAACGCGCAACTTATGACAACCGGACCTCAAGTCAATCTTTGAGAACACCCGGGCTCCTCGAAGCTGATCGAAAAGGTCGTCAATCTGCGGCAAGGGATATCGGTTCTTGACCGTCAACTGGTTCAGCTTCTGATAATCCACACAAAGCCGAAGGGTACCGTCTGCCTTCTTCGCGAACAAAACTGGAGAACCCCAAGGAGAAGTACTGGGTTGAATGAAACCCTTAGCCTGTAGCTCCTCCAAATACTTCTTGAGCTCCTACAACTCAGGTGTGGCCATCATATAGGGAGGAATGGACACCGGTGCCGCTCCTGGCATGAGCTCAATAGAGAAGTCTCCCTCACGCTCCGGAGGAAAACCCGACAAGTCTGCTGGAAAGACATCCCTGAAGCGATCCACCACTGGAGGAAAGTCCATATTTGGAGTCCCCTGATCATCCAGTTAAAGACTAGTAATCTGGGCTATCACCCCTCCTAGCCTAAGATGCTCGAGTCTTGCCCGACTCGCCCGAACGTCCCATTCGCCTCTATGAAGGAAAGATTCACCCTCTGGTGAAATGAAACTCACTTTGCGGCGATAGCAGTCAATGACTGCCTGGAAGGGAATAAACCAGTCCATGCCAAGGATGACATCATAGCCTATCATCTCTAGGACATAGAGATCCCATAATAGGCGATACCCTGTAATCTCGAGAGGGTACTCTCTACACTGGCGTACACTAGATGTCCTCATTACCAAAGGTGTGTCTAGTGTCAACGAGTTGGCAGAAGAAAAGATACAGAGTCCAAGGCTCTCCACAACAGAAACGAAGATAAAAATATGTGTAGCACCAGTATCGAAAAGAGATGAAGATAAAACCGAGGCTACTAAAATCGTACCTCGAACAATAGAAGGTCCAGGATCCTGTTCATGATAAGTCTAATCCACGGCGAAAGACTGGCGCGTGCTGCGGCCCTACTCCCCTGGCTGACCACACTGATGTGAACCTCCCTGCTGGTGCTGAGGAACTGGTGGCTGACTACCACGACCTTGACCTCCACCTTGGCCCAAACGGCCGGAAGAACTCCAGTTCCCTGAGTGGTGAGAAGCTGGCGGTGCTGCTCCTAAACGAAGAGTCATAGAAGAACCCTGATCACCAGCCACTGGTGAGAAAACCTGGAAAAACCGCTGAAGGTGACCCATATTGCTGCAAGATCGGCACTCCACGGGGTCTCTATGGCACTATGGCCTTGTGTGCCCTATCCAGCCACACTGAAAGCACGTCACCTGGCTGCCTGATGATGCGTCTCGCTTCCTCGAATCACTGCGCGTAGGCTCCCTACGGCGCTTCTTGCAGTCATCTGCACGAAAGCTAGCTCTGGGAGCAGAACCACCCTAGCTCGCAGCTCCAGAGTCTCTCAGATTGCACTCCGCAATCAGTGCCTGGTTGACGATGGAAGTAATGGAAGTCAGTTGGAAGATGTTCACCTGCGAGCGGATCTCCTGCCTGAGTCCATCCTCAAACTTCCTCACCAAGAACACCCCACTCCCATCCCGAAGTGGTGTAAAACCCTGCATCTCCATGAAACGAGAGGAATAATCCATGACAGATAGAGTACCCTAATCTAAGCTCATGAACTCCTGGGCTCGATCGGCCCTCAGGGTCTCCGGGTAGAAGTAGTCGTAGAACACGTGCTGGAACTCCTCTAAAGCCATAGTCTGCTACTAACCTGCCTGTGAGATCACGTCCCACCACCTCTTGGAGGAGTCTTGGAGCATGTAGGTGGTGATATTGACTCACCATTCTGGAGGCATCTCCAAATGCTCGAAGATTGTCAGCATGGATTCCAGCCATGACTCTACAGCCTGAGGTCCTCCCTCCCCCGAGAACGTCGGAGGATGCTGCTGTTGGAAAACCCGCGTCAAGTCTGTCATAGATGAGGTAGGAGGTGGTGCTCCTTGGAAGGCCTGCATAATCCTCATGAAACCTTCCCTGACCTGCGCATCAGCACCCGTGATTGGTACAACCACCGGTGCCAAGGCTGGCTCGGCTGGGGGATCGACAGGAAGTTCTCGATCAGCCATGTCTGGCGTCTGATCACTGTTTGGCGACGACCATACGACCAGAGGACATCTCGGAGGCATATCTCTAAAAGATCAAAAGCACACCTCAGATCAAGGAAAACAGGGACAGAGAACACAAGAGAAAAAAATGGAAACAGGGGAAGAAAAACACACAAGATTGGAAAACACGACTACACGACGTGTCTTTTTAAACCACTGACATGGGCGTGTACCCCTGCCCTACAAGTCATGTACACTTCAAACTACACGACGTGTTGACCCCAACACACGATGTGTACTTGAAAACTATTCCCATGCCCGAGTCTCCTTACACGGCTAACCCACACGGTCTGACTCAACCCAAGACTACACGGCATGTTCGAAACAAACACGGCGTGCACCAGACAAGGCTTCGGCGACCCGTGTTGTTAAGCACACGGCCGTCTACATGGATGAACCTTACACGACATGCTCCGAACAAACACGACGTGTATAGTCAAAGGTGACATTGTTCCGTGTTGTTCGTGACACGACCTGGTACTTGGGAAAGACTACATGGCGTGTTCCGAATAAACACGACATGTGGAAAAGAAGGTCACGCCGGCCCGTGTTGTCCATGACACGGCCGTGTACCTGGACCGGACCACACGGCATGTTCCCTACAGACACAGCGTGTTCTACCAGATCTTCCCCATCCTATGTTGTTAGTGACACGGCCGGGTACACAGCTCCGAACTCACACGACGTGTACCAATGGTACACGGCGTATTCCTGAAGTTACTCCCACGACACCGTGTTCTGCTCACAAGGTCAGTGACACGGCCTGGAAACTACACGGCATGTATCTGGAAAGTACACGCCATGTATTCTGGGTTTTCTGGGCAGTAGCTCAGAAACTGCGCAAAATTCCAGAAACACTAAAAACAAGGGAAAAGATGCCAATTTCCGATCCGTGAGGGCCCATAACACCTCAAAAAAAACAAAACATGGAGTTTATTCTTAAGAAAGGAACAAGACAAACAAGTTTCTAGCATAACAGCAGAGAATCTATCAAGCATCTATCACAACAGCATGCATTATCTACACAGAGCCTATCACAACAGCATGCAATCACTAATGCACCCTAGATGGTATGGCAAGAATTCATGACATGTGATTTCTACAAGTACCTATATGATGCATGAGATGGCATACCCTTGTCTAATCGGGTTGTGATAGAAATAGAACTGAAATATCAAAACAATAATAGTACAAGCCATGTGAATCACTCTAGGTAAAATCAGGTCAACCCTAAAATCTCAAAACCAGAAACTACAATTAACGAGGTAGTATGGCTTTTCCCTATACACGTGTTAGCTACTCCCAAGCACAGCTTAATGCCAAGTACCGAATCCATCCTATCCATGTCTAAGGTCTCCAAAGAGTAAAGCAAGAGAAAAGAACCGCCTCTGATACCACTTTGTAATGTCCGGAGTCCGAAGCCCCTCCACTGGTGCCCAGTACCCGGTTCGCCACATGACCTCAAGCGTGTTTCCCCGAACGCCAGAGGCTGCCGACTAGCAGCGAGGGCCTTGGTTAGTCGGTGGGGAAACTATTCCCTCATTCGATAAGGTATACAATGTAAGAAATCAACAATAAACAGCAGAAGCAGTAATCAACATGCATAACAAAAGAAACCAGACAGCGGAAGCAATGCAGATATCTAACAATGATGACAATAATGCAGCAGGTATAAGTATTTATGGAAAGAAGCAAACACAACAACATACTGGAATACAACTGAAACCAAGTGCAAAAGAGAAAAAAAAGAAATCTCCTCAGCATCGCGAGCAACGGCTCGGTCCCATGCTCCCCAACTCGTGATGCAGTCAAGATCATGAAGTAGAAGGGCGCTTGCCCTTATCTATACCAGTGGCAACATAGTCTGCTTGGGCCCAAAAGCATGGCCCAAACAGGGTGTGAGATACAATCCCAGTAGGCAATCACCCAAAGATTTGTGCCTAACAGTCAATGAATACAAGGCAGTAAATAAACAAGAAGCAGTAAACAGGAAAACACAAGCAGCTAAAATCCACAGTTCTAACAAGTAGAGCACACAAGTAAGCCGTCAACAACAAGAAAAATAAAGGTAACCCTTTGGGTAGCTCTCACAGTCTAACCCCTGTGGTTCAACCTCTAAGCACTAGCAACCCCCAGGGAGGCACACACAGTCTCACCCCTCTGGTTCAGCTACGTAAAATAAGCAGACTCTCTGGGGAAGCACTCACCGTCAATTCCCCCTATAGTCTTGTATCGTGCTAAAGGCTCTCTGGGGAAGCACTCAGCATCAATTCCCCCTATGGCCCACGTCGTAATTTAATACACTCTGGATAAGCCCTTCCATCAATTCTCCCCTTGGTCCCGCATCGTGATTAAAAAGACACTCCAGAGAATCCCTTCTGTCAATTCTCCCTTTGGTCTACTACTCTAGGTTCTCACAATCCTGAGTATAACTAAACATTCTCAATGCGTGTATATCGTCCAAGTAAACCTCAAGAACTACTTGGATATCAACTAAGGATCAACAGAAATACTAAAACAACAGTCCACAATCCTACAACTAGGCATGGAAAAGCAAACTGAGCACAAACAAAAATACTCTAATCACAAGAAATAACCTCTACTAAAGCAATCAAGCAAAGCAGGAAAGTAACAAGGGAAAACAGGAAACACACAATACCCCGTTCAAGGGTATTGGTGGAAATTGCACAAAATATTCATCAACATTCTACGGAAGGCACAAACCACCTACCTCGATCCTAGGAGATCGATATATGTGAACCTCGACGACAGATTCCCCTTAGAACGACATAGATCTGAGAAAATGCACAAAATGTTCATCCCATGATAACATGGAAAGGAGGAAGAATCAAGAAACGAGGCAAGAGCAGAAGGAAGAACTCACCGCTGCGATTCCAACGCAACTGACCGTGCTCGAATCGGAGAACGGACAACGAGGTAGGACTCCATCGAAGATCCGGCCATATAGTCTCTCTCGGATGGTCGAAAACCGAAGAAGAAGATGGATATGGGGGTTTGATGCGACCCCGGTCTGTTTAATAAAAAAAAGGAAGTACACAGCGTGTACTTCTAGAGTACACGGCGTGTACTTCAAATTTTTTCGTACTCTGAAAAACCGGCCTCCACCTCAGCCTTACACACCGTGTGTGTGGCCCGGGCACGACCAACACATGGCTTCGATCCGGGAAGAGTACACAGCATGTCCTCAGAAAGTACACGGCGTGTACTTCTGAAATTTCTAGAAAATTCATTTTTCTCAAAAACTCCAGAAGAAGGAAAAACGTACCTGAAAAGAGATTCGGGTTCTTACACAACCTTTCCTCATCACTCTCAAAATTATTTTATTTTACAAATATATATCAAGATAAATCTAAAACCATCCTTCCCCATGTCCTCAATCCCTTTTTATTGAAAAAAAACCCTTAGTAGAAGATGTTAAGCTCAATCTAATGGAGGCCACTTAAGAGTAATGTAAGGGTTCTTATTCCTAAACCACCTAGTTTCTTTTGAGATTTATTTATCATGATCTATTATAAAAACCAATATCAATATATTAAATAATTATATATAAATATAAATTTAATTATTATCAATTTTATCAAATTTTAGTGATATTATACTAATTATGTCTCATCAATCATTTTTCATAACCTCTTATAATGTCAATTTAAATGTTTTCTTAATTATCACTTCTCATTTATTATATAGGATTATATTTTAATAAAACACATGAATCATAAATTTAATTTAATAAAATTGTTTATTTTAATTTTATTATCGTTATTTTTAACTATTATTGATAATATATTACCAATTTTCCCTCATCAAACTCATTTCATAAGTCATTATTATATCGATATGCAATTTTTTTTAAAATGAGATATTTTAGTTTAAATTATTCAATAACAAATTTATATGACATAAGTAATATTTAAAATTAACCACAAAACAATATATTTATTATAAAATAATTGTTCTTATAAAACTCTTACCTTTATTTTATTTTCCCTTATTCTAAACTATTTTGAAAAACATCGCTCATTATGGTAGTTTTACGCTACCTAAGTGAATGATGATGTTTTCTTAAAAAAATTACTCTATGTGTATTATTAAAATTTATTTGATGATTTAATATAATATTAATATTATTTTATATTCATTATTATGATTATGTAATGTTAAAATAGTTATCATAATAAGGACATTAAATGTAAACAATCATAGTCATTTTTAACAGTCAAAAATAGGCTTAACACCAAAGAATATCTGAGTGGTATTTAATTCAAGACCTATTGAACTCCTTTGATTCTATAGTGAAATGAAATAAATACCCCTAATCTTGTTGTTCTTATGTAACCATTGGAATATTATGATTGACCATTATAATTTTACTGGAATGGTTTAAGAGACTAGGAATCGAGTGACCTCAAAACGATCGATGTGAACTATACTAATTTACTAAAAGAATGAGACATGATAATAAATGATTTAAAATTAATAATAATAATCACATTAAAGGGTAAGTGTTTCTTGAGGTAAGAGTTTTTCATCTTAATTTTTCCTTCTTTGAGACAAGTTTTGTTTTGTTCACCCACATTCTAATATAAGGTTCATATAATTACCGTTTTATATAATATCATGACTATTCATGGTATTTAATGTTTTATTCGTGATATCTCTTTAATGGGGGTTTTATTAAAAATATACCAGATCTATAATGGTTTATTTTCAAATATTATTCATTTATTCCCTATATTATCTTCAATTACTCCTATAAAAGTTAATTAATGTTTATCATATTGTATTAATTTCATTTCTGATGAATTTATAGTATCCATTCTTCCCTTAAATATTTATTTTACAAACCTTTATTTGTTCTTAAGGGGCCATTTCCTACTCATCTTGTATCTAGTTATTATATTCTATATCAATATACATATCTCCCTTGGATTTATTTTTATCCTTCATGTCCATGCTGCTATGTAAATGTAGTGTGGTAAAAATTAAATATATATAATCTAGATGATCTATCACTATCTTTGTCTTGACTTATCATCAACTATTTATAAACCCAATTTTTCTTCAATGCATTTCCTTTGTTAATACCCTTGTACATTTCATCTATTTGAAGGGCGTTCAGCTAGATACCTAAACATCAATTGGCTATAGAAGTTATTAACTTGACTATATACACTTTATTATATATGGGGTAAATAACCACATGATTTACTATCATTATTCAAGGGAATTTACATAAATAATAAAATTCGATGCCCATTATGTTTTTATGGGTTATTCATGTTGTACTTTGATGCATTTATGGCTATTTTCATATTCATGTGTCACACATATTCATTATTATGAGAAAAATAAAATGTGATAGGTGGGTCCAAAATTATATATCCCTCTAATACATTGAGTAATGTGTTATATCTCATGAGATTATGTGAAAATTGTGTGAACATAATACTTGATTTGTTCACATTTTATGAAATGATGATTGGTACACAAAGGATATGCATGAACATATACTAGCTTTGTTCACAACTTAAGTGTTTTATTTGAAAAAATGATATAATATCTTCAAATTAATCATTAAAATATGTTTATGATTAAATTAATTATGTTTTTACCATATTCCTATGATTTTCATGATTAATATTATTCGGTGACATCTTGTCTCTTATACCATATTTTTATGATTAATTCCATATAATTATTATTAAATATTATAACATCTCTAACAATTCTATTCTATTATTTATGATTACGAATTCATGCCTCTTTTCCATTTTATATGTTTACATGATCTTACTCCTTTAATCATTCCATTTATCACATAATCATGTCACTGATTTTTTATGATATATTGTCTCATTATAATTGTTTTACCCCTTACTGAGCATTTGAGATCACCCCTTTCATATGCTTCCCCATTCCGTAGGTGACCATAGGTGATTAGGAGAGTGAAATTTTTAAATTTGGTTCATGAATAAGGACTATATATATTGTTATGGTATTATATAATTTGATGATGTAATATGTTCTTAGTTTCCAAATACATCAAACTTTCTTTCTTGGGAGTTCATTGTAATTCATGTGATATATTAAAATTTTGTATGTTTGTCATTATATCTAAAAGTGTGAGTCTGGGGGACCCTTATAGAGTGAGTCCTTCGGTTTTTCACACCACAATACTCATTAAATCATTTTTAGTTCATATATTCTTGACACATCTATTACCCAACACTAGTTTAGTCAAAATCTTTTTATAGAGTATCTTTATATAGTTTCTTTAAATATTTTATTCCTTTATAGAAAATTAAAATATTTTATCCATTGTTGTTCCTCTTTTATGAAGATACAATCACACATGTGAAACCAATGAACTACATCAAAGTTGTTCAATGATGATTTCCTAGATAATTCTTCATGTGTTCACTATATTTAATGATCATGATAATTTTACTTAATCTTTCTTGAAAATATATCGAACATCACTATAAGAAAAAAAATACAATTTATAATACACAAACAAATACTTCTGTACCCATAGTGATAAAATAAAACATTTAAATTAAAATTTCTTAAAAAATTATATGTCCAAATCATAAGACTTTTAATTAAAATAAGATTCTAAATCTCTTATTCTTTTAATCTCATATGATACAAAAATCCCATATGATATAATTTTTTATAAGATAGGATTTTTATATGATAGATAAATATCATAAGACTTCCATAATTCTCATATGACTTGATATTTTGTAAGACATGGATTTCATAAAACTTTACTCCTTAGTGTATGACTTATAAATCTCAGAATATTATTTATTATATGACTTGGGATTTCAATAAAGGATTTACTCTTCCATGTATAACCTCTAAATATCATAAGACTTCATATCCCATAAGAAGTTATGTATCATAAGACTTCATATCCTATAATACATGATATCCTATAAGATGTAATATCACACAAGACTTGAGGCAAAAATCGTATGACATACAAACTCAGTGTGTGCGACTTCTAGACTCAGTGTGTATGTCATCCAGACTCAACATATATTATTTTATAAATTTAATTAGATTTCATAAATTTTTCAAAACTTATAATATGTGCATGATTTTATAAAATTATGTATAACTTTTTAAACCCCTTCAGTGTATGAGTTATTCCTCAATTCACTCTGATATGGAATTTTATCAAAAATCAGTTTATACAAAACATAATGAACAAGAAGAAAAATTTAACAAACAACAAATAATGTCAATGTTGATTCTGTTACAAGAAGTTCAAGTTTCAAATCAGGATAATCCTTAATATATTTTGAAACTCATGTTAGAGGGAATAAATAAGAATTTTTGTAATTATCATAACAAAATTAAGTGAAGTGTAAAGGATACACTAAAAAACATCTCAATTTTTTGTCATTAAAAAACCAAATATAATTTCAAAGATTCTACCCTATTTTGAAATTATAAAAAAAGTAAACAGTAAACTATGATAACTTCCCTCCGCTTTTATTGATTTTTTAACTAGAAATAATACTTTTCACCCCTTAGGAATTAATTTACAAATAGTTTATTCTAATATATAATATCAAATTTAAATCCAATTAAATTGAAAAATATTAAACTGCGAATAAAAAACACATTTAAAAAATGAAATTTCTGTATTCTTAGTAAAGAAAAACAAATTTAAATATATTGTATTTTCAACACGATCAAGTGAAAATTTAAATCTTTATAAAATTGAGGTATGATTTTAGTATATTTAAACAAGATAAATCCCCCAGAATTCATTCATACTAAAGATAAATATAAACTAAAATGAAAGTAACTAAAAAATAGTAAACTCTCTCTTAATTTCCTATTCTTCCACTTAAATAAACATAACAGTGAATAATAATTGTGAATTATAGCTTCAAAATCCATCATTTATATAGATTTAAAAACATTAATGATTCATAATAACAAATTAATATATTCAAGGAATTATATAATTATATGAAATGAATTAAAAATAATCCAATAGTTAAAGCATATTCTAGTAAACCACATTGTAGAAAAACATTTCCTTATTCACTAGCCAGAATTAGTAACAGATTTATGTGTTTTCTAGTAAAACAAAAATTAAATGTAGATTGAGAATGATTACTAACTATGTTAACATCATGTAATAAAAAAGAATAATTTCAAACTAAGAGAGTTGACAAGAATTATGAATCTGATGGTAAAATGATTTTATCCTTCAAGAAGGACCTTGAACTTTGTATGAAAACATATTAGCCATAAATGGATAAAAACTTTAAGTCCACCCAGACTATAAAAAAATGGAGTCGTATTTCAATAATAATAAGGTCAAATTTAATTATCTAAAATTTAAATAAAACTAATGGTATAGTAAAAATATATTCTAGTTGATCATCAATTGAAACATATTCTAAAACAATTTCACCTTTTTGAACATGTTATCTAATAAAATGATATCTAAATTCAATATGTTTTGTCTTATATTGTTTTAAAGGATTGTTAGAATTAGGAATAATATATTAAATATAACAAGAAATGATAAAGATATCAAAATGAACATCATAATTATTAAAGTTTTTCTTAATCTATAAATATTGGGAACAAAAACTTACAACAACTATATATTCTTCTTTAAAACATGAACAAAAGAATAAAGTCGATTCATTGACCTCCAAGAAACTAATATTTTACCTAGAAGGTGACACGTTCCAGTTTTACTTTTATATATATTCTATGTCCATTCAAAATTAGAATCTGAATAGTATTTTAATTCAAATGAAGTTATATCAGGATATAATAAACAAAGGTTTACAAAATATTTGACATATTTTATGATTATTTTGATATATTTTAAGTGAATTTCCTTAGAATCACTTTGAAAAATAGAATATATACAAACCAAAAGAATCAAATGTGACTAATAAGAAGTTAAATTAAATAAAATATCATTTATACCTCAAAAAAGTTTATCATACCTTGATTTTATATATATTTTTCAATATCCAATTTACCTAAAGTACTCATGGGGTTGATTGAAATTTTATAATTATATACTAAAAATATTTTAACCAACTATTTATCATACTTAAACTTATTTAAAAATATTTTATCATCTCTTGAATAAATCTGAATTACAAGGAATTTTTTAATTCTACCATAAAACTCATATCAAAATCACTTATAATTAATTTTGAAAAATCATTTTTTACTAAAAGATCTAGAAATAATATCACGAACATATATTTTAACAATAAAAATATTATTTTATTTCTTCTTAATGAATAAATTGGGGTCCATCTTCCCACTTACAAATCTGTTATCAAAATAAATTTTGATAATCTTCTATACCATTCTCTTGGAGCTTGGTTAAATACATAAATAGCTTTAGAATGTTTTAAAAATTAATTTGAAAATTTTTCAATTTCAAAACAAGGTGGTTTTCATACATATAATTCTTTATAAATAAAACCAATTAGAAAAGTACTTTTCACATCTCTTTGATATAATTTATGACCATGGAAATGAGGGTATACTAAAAAAATTATTATTGCTTTTAATCTAGAAACTAGTGTAAATGTATCATCATAATCTATAAATTACTCTTGGAAATAACCTAATGACACTAATATGGAATTATTTATTATTATTTTTTCATATTTATCTAGTTTATTTCTAAATATAAAATTATTCCTAATAACTTGATAATCTTTAGGTGATACAACAAAAGTCAAAACTTTATTCCTAGAAAATTCAATTATTTTTTCATCTATAACTATTATGCAATGAAAAATAGATAAACATTTAGATATATTTTAGGAAAAATCATAAATAAAATCATTGTATGAATTTTTTTAAAAAAAATTTAGAATTTAAAATATTGATTTTATATATCCAATTACTCTATCAATATGATGATCATTATCTGTTTTCTATGATTTTTTATGAAGGATATCCTCATTTTCAATCAGTGTAGTTAAATATGAATTTTATTCTTTTCTAAAGTGAAGTTCTCTAAAATATTCTTCAATATTGTCTAAATAATTATTTTTTTCTTTTAATGTATTCTCATCAAATTTAACATGTATATACTCTTCAACTACTATTCTTATTTTTTTATAAACTCTATAGGATTTACAAACATTTTAATATCCTGAAAATACACCATAATTTTATTTCAAATCAAACACATATAAAAAATATTTAGTGTTAATAATAAATAATTTACATCCAAATACTCTAAAATAACAAATTTTAGGTTTTATTCCCATACAATGTTTATAATATGTCTTATTTATGATTGGTCTTATGATAATTCAATTGGAGAAAAAATAATATATATTTAAATCTTTTACCCAGAAGTATTTAAGTGTTTTTAACTCATTTAACATATTTATACTCATTTATTATAAGGTATTATTTTTTAATTTCAACTATTATATTTTTTAAGTGTTTTTGGTGGTGAAAAATTATGTACATACCCATTCTCTTCACAAATTGTTTCAAACTATAGATTTTAAAATGCATCCTATATCACTTATAATTGATAAAATTAGACAACAATTCTCATTTTGAACTAATTTATAATGAGAAATAACATTGATATGGTTTCATATTTATGATCAAGAAAGTTAGTGTAAATATCCCAACCCTAGTATCCTAGAGTTGGTCGTAACTTTATTACATTGGCATAAGATACATGGAATCAAATCCTGAAGGAATGGATAGTTTAGTAGTCTTAGAAAAATATAAAAATACTTATATTATCTATATATTTTAAAATATAAAATAAAAAAATTATTTTATTTAATATCATTTTTATTTCCTCTAGCATATCCCTACATATCAATATTAAAACACTTCTTGGCATGTTGGGGAAAAGAAACATAAGAAATGTGTGATCTCTAATGCTCAGTAATTGTACGCATATAGTGGAAGATTTGACGAATAAATAAGAATAATCAATATGGGAAGGTAAATTACTAAAAAAACATGACATTTAAATAATAACTTGATCATAATATGGCAGGAATAACTAGGGATCAAATAAATCCATAACATAATCATATGAGATTGAAATTTATCCATGGATATTATAACTAATATAATAATCACATGTACATCAAGAAATGATATCCTAAATAATGAATGCATAATTCTACACATCTGAAACATACTATCAAGACCTTTCACAAGAAAGTTTAAATGTATGGGTAAAAACCTATTTTATTTGTCCAACATATTTGTCTAATGAGATATACCAAGGCATCAGGGAGCTATTTAATTCCAAGACCAACCATAACTTAATAATTCTAATGAATTACTCATATTAAAGGGGTGAAACATAATCAATAAAAACATTTGTATTGATAAAATAACATAAGAAATGTTAATACTTACCCAAATAAATAAACATAGTCACAAACCATCCTGAGTACTATGGTGAATGATAATAAAATTTTATATCCCCTATCTAACTAATCATAAACCATCCATAGAGATAATAAGGATGATATCAATAGAAAATATCCCCAATGGATCATAATTACAATAAATAGTTTATGTGTATGATGAATTGAAAATACCCTTTAGAACATTCTTGAGGAAAATAACATCCTCACTTTGAAATTACTTTGAAAAATAGAATTTTAGAAAACATTATTAAAATAATTTTATTTTAAAATTACCATTTTAACATATAAATTAAGCTTTAAAACATAGGATTTTCATGACTACGGTAAATTCTATACATGTCTTACAGATTAAAACAAATATTCTTCTCACATTTTCAGTAAAAGATAAAGAACCCTTATTTAGAAAATGAAATGAATATTCCTTTAATATTTTTTGTAAAAAGTAAAACATGGGTAACAATTTCCATAATAAATCATTTGGATAATGTTAAAAACATTTTGTAAGGCATTTTTACGAAATATGCTTTTGGAAGGAAGATTTTTTTATCAAAGAGAGAAATGAAGTCAGAATTTATTAAAAACATTTTCTCAATAATTTTATGTACCAAAGATTGTAATATGGTATAATTACATGAAAATTTCTTAAATAAAAATTGGATAAAAAATTAAATTATTTTATTAGACAATGATCAAATAATTTCCTTGAATGGTAATTCAAGTTGTTGGTTAGAGTAGATCACTCAACAGGGGGTGAATTGAGTATCTATAAAAATATGTGTTAAAAATGTTTCTTTGAAAAATATCCCCCAATTAAAATATAATCAGAGTCATTTTGTATTGAATTTATAAAAGTCATGAATGTTCAATTAATTTCTCAGAATATTGATTCGTTCTCAGCTTTACTAATAAAAATATTAGTAAAACATTTGAAACTAATCTACTAATTTAAAAAAGATATAAACACTTTCTAAAGTAACTATCAAAGAACAATTTAGTTTTATTTGAAATGAAATAAACACATACCAGATTAAAATAAAAGATAAATACATAGCGGATAAAAATAAGAGGTTTAGTCTCAAGTTGAGACTTAGTCCTCTCCACTTGGTGATCACCTGTCACCAAAAAGTGTATATTAATAAAATTTTGTATCCACACCCTGGATCCGGGTTCACAATAACACACAAGGATTTTCAGGTAACACTTGACCTCTACCATAGTAATTCATGGAAAAAACAACAAAAAGACCACACATTATCTCTTCTACTATTCTATGTGGGATACATGAGAAAAAATAGAGTGAGTGAGAGGATATTGAGTATCCTCTAGTTATGCACAGAAGATAGTGTGTGTGAACCAAATAGATACACACACTGCTAAAAAAGGTAAACACAAGACCCCAACAAAGTTATAAATGAATAATGGAATTTAGAAATCTTTGCGTGTTATGAATTGAATCCTTGAACTATATTGAAGAAGAGAAAATGATACTTGAGTCCTCTTCAAAAAGATGACTTCAGAATAGAGTATCGCATCCTCTGTACTCTAGCTTCCAAGTGTGAAAAGTTCAGCTCTTCAATGTTAGGATGTTTAGAGAAATTAAGCATGTTATTTCTTGTCTTATTTAACTCCTTGTGCACTCTAGCTTTGAGTTCTTTCCCAAATATTCAAGTTCTTCTATTTTCACTATTTAGAATATTTTCCCAATCTTTCTCACAAACACACTATGAATTGTTTAGCTTGTAATCCTTTTAAAACTCATGGTCTAATATGCATAAAGATCTCCCCACATACATGTACCTTGTACTATCTATAGATAGTCCTTCTAACAACATTAAATAAATCCAAAAACATTAATTTCTCTAAATATGACCATTAGAAGTAAATTTTAATTAATAAATTTGAATAGTATTTATGAAAATCGGTGAGTAATAAGTAACAGTGACCCATTTTCATCGGTCTATCAGCATCGGTCTGTCAGCATCGGTCTGTCAGCATCAGTCTTCCGGCATTGGTCTGTTTGCATCGTTCTGTCACCATCGATGACTCTGAGTACTAGCGAGTTATTTCCATTTGTATCAGTAACTCAGAGTATCAGTGAGTCTTTTGTGCTATCGTTCTGTCACCCATTAGTGAGTCGGTCATCCGTGACTTATCCATAGGTGAGCTGATCATTGGTGTATGATCCATCGATGAGTAGATCATCGGTGTGTCATCCATCGGTGTGTCCATCATCAATATGTTGTCCATCGATGTGTCGATCATAGGTGTGTAGATCATCGGTGTGTCATCCATCGATGGGTCGATATGAACTAATAGTTCTAGAAACATCTAAGAAACTTATAATGTGTCTGTTTTACACAGAGCTCTACTAGATTAAGTGAAATCCATAAATATATGGAAATATACACTTGTAAATATATTGGAGCATAAATATAGTATATTGAGATATTGAAATGTATTTTACAGTATAACATAATTGATTTACTTAGAGATATTAAATGGCATGAAATAATTGAATCTATAGATTAACATTATTTGTGATTATAAAAACCTCTATATCATAGACGGTCCAACAATCTCCCCTTTTTTGATAATCACAAATTATGGCTTACATGTGATGTTAAGGAATAATAATTACTTGACTTAGCATACCTTACTGAATGTGATTTTTCAATATAACTAAAAATTTCCATTGTTTTTGTTTTTAAGACAAAGATCCCCTCAATTATTGGATCAAATAATATATATATATATATATATATATATATATTATGGTTAGTACATGCCATGTGTCTTTTTCCAGAGTTGCTCCCCTAAAATTAATATTTTATTCCTATAATTTTCTCCCACTTTTGGGATTTGAAAAAAAGTGTTAAGAGATGGAGAAATAAGAAAGAGAAATAACATAAAGAAAATGAGAAACATAGTGAAGACAAAAATGATTTTCATTAAGGGTCAAAAGGGTACAATCATCAAAATAAAGAGACAAATCCCTATCAAATGCACAATCCACCACTAATGTTTTGGCTTCTTAGGTGTTTTATTTTATCTAAAAGATCAGGAGTAGGATTATAAGGTTTTGGTTTGGAAGTGGAAAAAGGTGGTCTAAAGAAAATACTAGGAAAAGAAAATCTTGTAGGGACATTTGCTACAAGGCTATGTCTTCTTTCTAACAACACACGACTCTGAGGTTGCTCAGTAATGACTGGTAAAAACTAAGAAAGGGCCTGAGAGATAGTCATTAGAGTAGAAGGAAAAGAGGTTGTGTCAATTGAAGTAGTAGGAGGAACCAAAATTGCTTCATCTTGAACATGAAGATATTTCTTGAGGATATTGATGAAATCATTAATTATTTCACCACTATATTTCATGGACTTCTTGAAATATTCCTTTTTCTATAGGAATTTATTTAGAATAGGTGTAAATTCCTTTAATTATGCCACTTGTTACTTGAAGGCTTCTGTTACTCGAGGAATTATGAGATTTTCAACTAAACACTTGAAGCTATTGATGAGATAATTCGTGGTATAGATCTTAGTAATGTACTTATCCACTTTCTCAATAATCTATTTCTATGTAGCAGAGGTTGTATTCGTGCACTTCCTTACCATGTTGTAAAACCTGTTTGTATTTCTATGTAACTTTTCAGTAGTTTCTTTGTATGAATCACTTTGAAGATTCGTGAGTTATTCTCTTATCACAACCTTGAGAGATTCCAAATCAACAAAAAAACCTCTCCCACCTCTAGAAATGGATGGACTAGTGGTCATTTTTCTAAGATCCTCTTTTAATTTATTCAAATCTACACTCACTAGATGTGTCACTAAGTTCCTAAGAACTTCCATCACACCCCTAAAAGAGGTCTTGAAATCTGTGGTTAGAGAATTTAACTCATTGCTCATCATCCTAACTTATTCTCTTAGAAAAGTATTATATCTAATGATGGTTTAATCTATGATAATGAGATTAGGTTAAATCTCCTGGATCACCATCTTTGCAATTTTTTTAGCATCAACATCCAAAATACTCATTAAAGTAGAGGATTCACTTCTGGATCCAACTGAGGCTCTCATTGACTCACATATATCATTTTTGAATTTCTCTAAATCAGCCTTAGTGACATAGTCACTAGGAACTTTTTGTGCTGCTAGCCCAACTATAGGGGGTGCAACCGGTGAAGTAGGTGAAACCGGTTCTGCTTCAGGTTGAACTCAAGGAGTAGGAGGATGTGTTGTTATCTCTTTATCAGATTTATATTCCAAGTCAAATAGAATGTATCCGAGATATTTATTCCACTCTTGAGTACAGGTCTGGTATCTTGTCTCAACAGTGTCAATTCTGACTCTTCTTCTCTTTGGCTCAGGTACAATTTCATCTTCATCTTCTTCTTCACCCAGTACACTAGCCAAAATACACTATAAGAAAATTATAATTTCATGGTAGTTATTTTTGAATATAGAGGCGATTTAAACCGCCTCTATATGCTTTTGCGGTGGTTTCCAAAAACTTCCACTAAATTATGTGTCGGGAATCTATTGGCAGTGGTTAAAGTAGTTTAGTGGTGGTTTATGAGAACCGTCATAGTTTGCACATTTTGAAATGGTTATAATTATTTTAGCTATGGTTTTTCTAGTTATGGGATTACATTTTTAGTGGCGGTTAAAACCCTCTCTAAAAAAAGTAAGCCCCTGGCCGGAAAAACCGCTGTAAAAAACATTATAGCTGCCGTAAAATATGCGCGGATGATAGGACACTATAGCGACGGTTAAAACCGCCGCTAAATTTTAGACCGTATTGGTGGTTAGAACTACCGCTAATAGAAAAATACTGACATTATGTGGTCGTTAAAACTGCCACTAAATATACATGTTACTATTAGCGGTGTTTAAAACCGCCGCTAAAAATAGATTTAAAAAAAATAGTTTCTGCAGCCCCTATACTAGTTCACTAAAAAAACCATCCTTAGAATACCAAAAAACCAAAAGAATACATACTACATTCACTATTAAAAGAGATTCTTAACTTAGCACAACCAAATGCATCATTCAGTGGGTAAAGGAATGTAGATAAACATATCACATAGACATTATAACTTTAAAAAATATTATAAACAAGCATGTAAGTCATATTTCATGAAAACAATGCCTGTAGAGACCCGAATCTTGACGTACATGAACATTACATTACTTTTGCGGAATACTTAGTACATAACAAAAAATACACACACAAGGATCGTAATAGTTTAGTGTCTTTGGAAACTCGGAACGTAATCTTCTAATCGTGGTGAAAGATCTCCAATATCTCCCATAAAGATCTTCCCTTTTTTTTACCTAAAACCTTTCTTTATATCCTGGGGAAAATAAAACATAAAAGGGTGAGCTCAAATGCTCAGTAAGGGTAAACAAAAGAAATATAAATCTCATCGTATACACAAGCACATAACTTTTGGAAATCTTAACCTGCAAAAGAGATCAGAATTTCATAACATGGGATAAATCATGGTAGTGAAATGTAATCACAATAATCATAACTTAAAACATGAAACTTTGTGTCATACACACATAATCATAGAGAATCTTATATTGTTAGTCAAGACTCATTGCCAAGACTATCTTAGTGGACAAAGTCCCTTTCTGAACCGAGTCACCCTCGTTCCAGTCCTGTTTCACTGAACCGGTATAACCTACCGTTCCAGCCATGTCTATCTCATGAGATATAAAATCTTTACCCAATGCATTTGAGGGAGATATAGGTCCCACCCATCTCATAATGATACCATTCTTATGTGTGCCACAAAATCATAAATCATACATCATTTCATAACCCATGTAATAAAAATGGGAATCTTAAACATCATGACATCATAAAACAATTCATATACGATAAAGGAATTCATAAAAATAATTCCATCACAACATAATCAAATCAATGTAATAATAGGGATAGAAATAGAACCCTTTATTTTCTTAGATGGAAAATAATTTTGATAAAACACTTGAACTCCATTCTTGAGGAAAATATCCTTTCTTCTTCAAAAACACTTTTCCTTTCTTAACATGTCATAAAATTATAAACTAAAAGATGTTGATTAAAAATAAACTTGAAAACTTGTAAAGGAAGCTTCTTGGAAATAATGTTTTAAAAATCCATTCATGCCGTATAAGTTAAAAAAAACATTCTTCGTACTTTTGTCGGAAAAGTCAAAAAGTACCTCGTACGAAAAACGACAAAAGATTCCTTTCATATCTTTTACAAAAAACTAATATAAGGGTAAAATTGGATATAAACTATTGTAAAAGGATGGAAATAATATTACATATTGAGGTAACATGGATGTGGATGATAAAATACACCCCAATAAATACCAAAGTAAAAACAATCTCGGATAAAAATGAGATTGTGATATTTCCCTTAACTTAGGTCCGACTTGCTTGTAAGTGTTCGAACCTCCTGTATAATGATTTAAATCATGTTATTGACTTATTACAGAATCATATTAATTGTTATTATATCATATATGGTCCACTTATGACTTTATATTACCCATTCTTTTGTAAATTCATGTTAAAGTAGTGTTTTGGGTAAAATCGTCTCATTTGTCGTTCGTGTTTTTAACTTGTAATTATTAATATGATTACTTGGATCATGATGACTTATATCCAGAATTTAAAACATGATTTATATATAATATATATTCAGAATATATATATATATATATATATATATAATATCGATAAATGGAATGAAATACACCGTTCAGGGAGACGGTAGTCCGTACGTACGCATGAACGCTGTTTTCGTTTCCTTATTGAAGTGAATGGAATTAAGTAGATGACATACATATAAATTTACATAAATCCAGTATCATTATTATGTCATATATTTCATTAGTACTTATTATATATACTTTATAATCATTCATGAATGGTTAATCATTGAGAATGAATCTCATCACGTCGTGGAGACGGTAGTCCGTACGTACGCACGAGCGATGATATCGTTCCCATGGTCGTGGAATTGTGTTGAAGTGTATGTAGACTATTTCAGTATCAATATCACTTTATAATAATCATATATAGTTACTCATTACACCATTATACACATCCTATTAAGGTGGTGGTGGAAAATAGATTACACCACGGCGTGGAGACGGTATTCCGTACGTACGCACGCACGGTGATTTCATTTTTCCGTAGGATGGATAGAAGGTGAATTAGGGTTGTTTCATATTTATAATAACATATCAGTATGTAATTAATACTGATGTTATTACTTTGTCATGAAACAACTAAAGAAGAAGAAGTTGAAGAAGAAAGAAATTGAAAAGATCGGTAATGGATATTACCTCTTCTTTGAAACGCCTCTTTGAATCCTCCACTTAGGGAACTAAAATTGGTCTTTGAAGAGGACCAAGACCTCTAGTATTATTATAGGGAAGTGGAGAAGGGATTTTTTCAGGGGTTGGCCGAGATTGAGTGCTCAAATTGGTGTGAGGAGGAGGGGGAGGAGGTGTCCTTTTATAAGGGAGGAGAGGGGCACCTTAGGAATGTCTCAAAATATTATTTTATATTAAAGTAAAAATCGGTTTATAATGGTTCCAAAGGGTCTTATTTAGAAGATAATGTGGGGATGGGTCTAAAGCCTATCAACCAATAGAATTTAGACAAGTTTAGGTTATTATTTTAACCTTATCAATTAGATTTAACTCTAAGTTAAATAATTTAATTTTTACCGTGTCTTTTTGTTTTCTTACACTATATGGTTAATACACTTACTATAACATGCCAAACGAACCCCAAATTGTTTATTATTAATATATATATCCTTATATAAGTCATTTGGCCGAAACTTAGATTTTTAGGAATAAAATAACAATTAATAATATAATATTTGATTTAAAAACTATTTTGTGTCAATTTTGACACTATTTGATATATGATTTTTGTGAAAGTCATAACAGAATTATATGTTCTAACCAAGTTGATTAAATCAACACTAATATATCATAGTAACCTATAAAATTAGTGTAATTCATAAAAAGTCTCAAATTGCATTTATTTTGGTGTTTATAACATCAATTATGTCAATATTTCATTAATAAGATAATTACTGCATCATCGTTGTGTAATAAATAAATTAAATTATTTAATTTCTAAAAATTACAAATAAAATACAATTATGTATGAAATCCTTTTATATTTCTAATGAATATTTATAATCGAATTTATCTTATGTATAACCCTATATTACAAATGTTTTAGTAAATAAACTTTGATTTTAACTCTTTTAACTCTTCTTTGAATTAAATAATAATAAATGTCCTAATCTAATCCAAGTGGGCCTAAATGGTCATATTTTATTCCTAAGTTTGTTTTTTGTCGAATTACATTTGTCCAATAGAATTAGGACATGTGTTAGGGTAATAATAATATCATTTTTACCCTTAATTACCCTATTTACTTTTAACCGTGGTAAATAAAAGTAAAAAGTTAATATTCACCAAAAATTATTTTCATCTCATTGAACCAAATTTTAATTACTGAAATCAACCATGTCTCTCGGATTTTTGAAATTCCACTCATAGAAGCGGTAAAATTAAGTTTTATGAAAAATTCAGTTTTCTTAACTACCACTTAGTGGTTTCACTATTCATCAAAAATTGAAAGTTTTCAGAAAAATACCACAAATTAGGCCTAAGCTATATTTGATATTATGAACTCAAAAATGATTTCTATTTTACCAAATTCAAAACATATCAGTTGCATTAATTAATTTAAAAATTAATTCCCGTCGTCAAAACAAAAGGCGTGTTTTTAAGAGATAATAACTATCAAAAGATTGACACTTGTTTATAACTGGTTTAAATGTGAAATTACATCCAATGACCAACATTCTATTAAATTGTAAAAATATATTCTAAATATACTTTAAAACCACTAAAATTAATAATTTATCACTATTAATTATTTCGATTGAAAAAGTTGTTTTTAATTAAAATTTAGTAATTTTCACTATTCATCAAAATATGAAAGTTATCCGAAAATCACCAAAATTTCACCGTAAGCTAATTTCGATATTACGAATCCAAAAATGAAGTCCATTTTGAAAAATATAAATTACAAAATTTCAAAAAGTGGTTATTACTATTCATAACGTCTAGTTTTAATAAAATTTTAATAACATATCGTTGTTTAGCGAAACTTGGTGTTGCGTACAACACACGCTATCGTGGAAGGTCGCGATTGTGTGTAATTCAAGCCAGGTCAGTGATGTGTGTTGTGAAAGCTCCTTTTGGTGTAGCGTATAACACATGATATTAATGAAATTAAAAAGAATATTTTTCATAAAATCTCGGGGTGTTACATTCCACCCCCCTTAAAATGAATTTCTCCCTTGAAATTCGTCGGGGTTATAAATGGTTTACTACTCGAAAGTTTCTTTAATAGAAACCCACATCGTAAAAAGTAATACCAAAACCAATCTTTAAAAACAAAATTATGAAACGTAACGGTTACCCAAATAAACTAATCACTGGGTTTACACATAGGTGAAAATATGGATATGGAAGAAAAATCTAACCATCATGTTCTGATGGAGAGTGGTAGAGAACATGGCTATGGAAAATCCAACAATCACAAATCCATAAATTTGTGACGATCTAAGGTACCATCTGATTAATCAGATATAAGAGCACTAGGAAAACATTTTTGGTTTTCAAGATTGTTTCCCTAAAGTTGAAGAATTTGAATTAGAATAAATACTTACTTTATTTTGGTACAATCTCACTATTGTTTCTGCCTTGAACAATTTCCACTTCATCTCTTAAATAAATGAAGTTGAATTTGTTATTCGTGAAGTGTTAGCAGATCATGTGATAGAATGACGGGTCATTCCATCTGTCTCAAACAAAGGTTAGCAAAAGTTATTAAATATAAATAAGTCATTCTATAGTGAGATTAATCATATATGGTTCCTAAAATGGACTTATACTTCATATATCATACTTCTTAATATAATAAAACTAGTTTCTACTAAACAGGGACTTCCTGTAGACCAGTGGTAGGCGATAAAGGCCAGTCGCACTTCGGTTGTGGGTTCGATTCCCACAGCCCTGTCTGACGCGATGGGCTGTCGTCCGTCCTGCAGGTTGTCCTTTTTCTAAAGCTATATTACTATAACATCCCATCAATAATATCGAAAAACGTTTTATCCTAACTTATGTCCAACATAATCCATTCTAATCTTTAGTCTTATCTAAAATACTTCGGTCCAAGCTCATATTATAAAGAAAATGATTACTTGAAATGTCATAGAATAATCATGTGAATGCCATCATTTATCCCCCATATATCATAAGATATATCTTGTTGGTCAAATTACAAACATTTGAATACCTTAATCATGTATTCTCTTGAAGAATGAATACCCATTGAACCTTAGTGAAAACATGAATGCAGTTAAAAGTTAACACTTTCCACATACCAAAATACTCAAAATTCTATATACTCAAACCATGATATCACTTAGTCCTTATATCAATCATGAGCTCATTAATATTGTTAAACATTTCATTTTCTCGTTTTCCCTTCATTATGAGCATATCATCTTATTTCCAAAAATATCTCAATCACTTTGAATACCACATTAGACCAAGACATAAATATTCCAATACTCCATGATACAACATTATTTTGGAATCCCATTACATAAACACTTAATCATTCCACCACATCGTTGTCATATTCAACATCGCCAATAGTGATCGCATGTGACTTCCCTTTGTCCTTTGCCTTAAGTGGTTGCTCATGTCGATCATCACTAACCCTTGGATTAGGGAATTTATTGGCATAATGTCCCATCTCCTTTCACTTGAAACATTGAAGTGTTGGTGGGGCGTTCTCAGCAGTCTTTTCTTTATTCACATCATTAGAAACCCTTTTCCCATTACTTCGACACTCAGCTACTCGATGACCTTCTTTTCCACACTTAAAACATTTTCTAGTCCCTTTAAGACAATCTCCACCATGCTTCTTTCCACACTTTGGGCATAAGGAAACATTCATCTTCTTTTCACCATTATTCTGAGATTTCTCCTTGAACTCCATCTTTCGTTTCTTGTCAAAACCATGAGATGGATATGTAACACCAACTTCCATTTCTACCTTGATAGCACAACGCACAATTTATTCATAGCTACTGAAGTCTCTTATAGCTAATGCCCTTTGAAGACTTGGTTTTAAGCCACTGAAAAATCGATCAACTTTACTTTCAGGTTGGATGATAATGCCAGATGCGTACCTTGCAAGTCTTGTAAAATTCGCTTTGTATATACCAACAGATTCATCATCCTTCTGCTTCAGCTCAAGAAACTCCTTTTCCATCTTTGTTCGAAGAATACGAGGGAAGTACTTACTGAAAAACATTTTCTTGAACTCGTCCCATTCCATGGACTCAATTTCATCTCTTGGCCTCGTATTCTTGATAAGATTCCACCATTGATCAACTTCACCTTCCAAACAATATACTGCTAAGATGACTTTATCATGTTCAGAACATTGAAGAACTGAAAATATATTTTCAATGGTACTGATCCATTGTTCAGCAACAAGTGGATCGGAAGACCCACTAAAAGAAGGTGGACGTTGCCTCATGAAGGAATCAATAGAATATTGTTCCCTTCTCTGATCATTTGGAAGTCCAGAATGATTCATAGCTTGTGTAAGTATAGCAATAAGATTTTTCACTCCATCTCCCATAACATTTGTTTGTTCAGGAGGGAAATCATTGCATTGTCCATTGCATTGATCAACACGGTTACTTCGGGTTCCATCCATCGTCTAAAACCCAAAAAGAATAGTGTGAGAGGCAAAAATCATGCTAGGTAAAACAACATAGTAAAGGGGGAGTACCCTTAATATCTAACATCTTAGGTTAAATTCTAAGATAGTTACCGTAGTTCTAGGACCATATCCTATACGTATACTTATCCTTAGGTACATCCCTAGACATACCTTAGAAATATCTCTAGGGATCTCACTAACGTTTTCGCATCCTAATTTCCAAAGGTTGACTAAAACTTTCCTCTGATACCAACTGTAGAGGCCCGAATCTTGACGTACATGAACATAACATTACTTTTGCAGAATACTTAGTACATAACAAAAAATACACACACAAGGATCGTAATATTTTAGTGTCTTTGGAAACTCGGAACGTAATCTTCTAATCGTGGTGAAAGATCTCCAATATCTCCCATAAAGATCTTCCCTTTTTTTTACCTAAAACCTTTCTTTATATCCTGGGGAAAAGAAAACATAAAAGGGTGAGCTCAAATGCTCAGTAAGGGTAAACAAAAGAAATATAAATCTCATCGTATACACAAGCACATAACTTTTGGAAATCATAACCTGCAAAAGAGATCATAATTTCATAACATGGGATAAATCATGGCAGTGAAATGTAATCGCAATAATCATAACTTAAAACATGAAACTTTGTGGCATACACACATAATCATAGAGAATCTTTTATTGTTAGTCAAGTCTCACTGCCAAGACTATCTTAGTGGACAAAGTCCCTTTCTGAACCGAGTCACCCTCGTTCCAGTCCTGTTTCACTGAACCGGTATAACCTACCGTTCCAGCCATGTCTATCTCATGAGATATAAAATCTTTACCCAATTCATTGGAGGGAGATATAGGTCCCACCCATCTCATAATGATACCATTCTTATGTGTGCCACAAAATCATAAATCATACATCATTGCATAACCCATGTAATAAAAATGGGAATCTTAAACATCATGACATCATAAAACAATTCATATACAATAAAGGAATTCATAAAAATTATTCCATCACAACATAATAAAATCAATGTAATAATAGGGATATAAACAGAACCCTTTATTTTCTTAGATGGAAAATAATTTTGATAAAACACTTGAACTCCATTCTTGAGGAAAATATCCTTTCTTCTTCAAAAACACTTTTCCTTTCTTAACATGTCATACAATTATAAACTAAAAGATGTTGATTAAAAATAAACTTGAAAAATTGTAAAGGAAGCTTCTTGGAAATAATGTTTTAAAAATCCATTCATGCCGTATAAGTTAAAAAAAACCTTCTTCGTACTTTTTTCGGAAAAGTCAAAAAGTACCTCGTACGAAAAATGACAAAAGATTCCTTTCATATCTTTTACAAAAAACTAATAGAAGGGTAAAATTGGATATAAACTATTGCAAAAGGATGGAAATAATATTAAATATTGAGGGAACATGGATGTGGATGATAAAATACACCCCAGTAAATACCAAAGTAAAAACAATCTCGGATAAAAATGAGATTGTGATATTTCCCTTACCTTAGGTCCGACTTGCTTTGTAAGTGTCCGAACCTCCTGTATAATGATTTAAATCAGGTTATTAATTTATTCCAGAATCATATTCATTGTTATTATATCATATATGGTCCACTTATGACTTTATATTACCCGTTCTTTTGTAAATTCATGTTAAAGTAGCGTTTTGGGTAAAATCGTCTCATTTGTCGTTCGTGTTTTTAACTTGTAATTATTAATATGATTACTTGGATCATGATTACTTATATACAGAATGTAAAACATGATTTATATATAAAATATATTCAGAATATATATATATATATATATATATATCGATAAATGGAATGAAATACACCGTTCATGGAGACGGTAGTCCGTACGTACGCATGAACGCTGTTTTCGTTTCCTTATTGAAGTGAATTGAATTAAGTAGATGAAATACATATAAATTTACATAAATCCAGTATCATTATTATGTCATATATTTCATTAGTACTTATTATATATACTTTATAATCATTCATGAATGGTTAATCATTGAGAATGAATCTCATCACGTCGTGGAGACGGTAGTCCGTATGTACGCACGAGCGATGATATCGTTCCCATGGTCGTGGAATTGTGTTGAAGTGTATGTAGACTATTTCAGTATCAATATCACTTTATAATAATCATATACAGTTACTCATTACACCATTATACCCATCCTATTAAGGTGGTGGTGGAAAATAGATTACACCACGGCGTGGAGACGGTATTCCATACGTACGCACGCGCGGTGATTTCATTTTTCCGTAGGATGGATAGAAGGTGAATTAGGGTTGTTTCATATTTATAATAACATATCAGTATGTAAGTAATACTGATGTTATTACTTTTTCATGAAACAACTAAAGAAGAAGAAGTTGAAGAAGAAAGAAATTGAAAAGATCGGTAATGGATATTACCTCTTCTTTGAAACGCCTCTTTGAATCCTCCACTTAGGGAACTAAGATTGGTCTTTGAAGAAGACCAGGAACTCTAGGATTATTATAGGGAAGTGGAGAAGGTATTTTGGTAGGGTTTGGACGAGCTTGAGTACTCAAATTGGTGTGAGGAGGATGGGGAGGATGTGTCATTTTATAAGGGAGGAGAGGGGCACCTTAGGAATATCTCAAAATATTATTTTATATTAAAGTCAAAATCGGTTTATAATGGTTCCAAAAGGTCTTATTTAGAAGCTAATGTGGGTATGGGTCTAAATCCTATCAACCAATAGGATTTAGACAAGTTTAGGTTATTATGTTAACCTTATCAATTTGATTTAACTCTAAGTTAAATAATTTAACTTTTACCGTGTCTTTTTGTTTTCTTACACTATATGGTTAATACACTTACTATAACATGCCAAACGAACCCCAAATTGTTTATTATTAATATATATATCCTTATCTAAGTAATGTGGCCGAACCTTAGATTTTTAGGAATAAAATAACAATTAATAATATAATATTTGATTTAAAAACTATTTTGTGTCAATTTTGACACTATTTGATATATGATTTTTGTGAAAGTCATAACAGAATTATATGTTCGAAAACCAGGTTGATTAAATCAACAATAATATATCATAGTAACCTATAAAATTAGTGTAATTCATAAAAAGTCTCAAATTGCATTTATTTTGGTGTTTATAACATCAATTATGTCAATATTTCATTAATAAGATAATTACTGCATCATCATTGTGTCATAAATAAATTAAATTATTTAATGTCTAAAAATTACAAATAAAATACAATTATGTATTAAATCCTTTTATATTTCTAATGAATATTTATAATCGAATTTATCTTATGTATAACCCTATATTACAAATGTTTTAGTAAATAAACTTTGATTTTAACTCTTTTAACTCTTCTTTGAATTAAATAATAATAAATGTCCTAATCTAATCCAAGTGGGCCTAAATGGTCATATTTTATTCCTAAGTCTGTTTTTGGTCGAATTACATTTGTCCAATAGAATTAGGACATGTTTTAGGGTAATAATAATATCATTTTTACCCTTAATTACCCTATTTACTTTTAACCGTGGTAAATAAAAGTAAAAAGTTAATATTCACCAAAAATTATTTTCATCTCATTGAACCACATTTTAATTACTGACATCAACCGTGTCTCTCGGATTTTTTAAATTCCACTCATAGAAGCGGAAAAATTATGTTTTATGAAAAATTCAGTTTTTTTAACTACCACTTAGTGGTTTCACTATTCATCAAAAATTGAAAGTTTTCATAAAAATACCACAAATTAGGCCTAAGCTATATTTGATATTATGAACTCAAAAATGATTTCTATTTTACCAAATTCAAAACATATCAGTTGCATTAATTAATTTAAAAATTAATTCCCGTCGTCAAAACAAAAGGCGTGTTTTTAAGAGATAATAACTATCAAAAGATTGACACTTGTTTATAACTGGTTTAAATGTGAAATTACATCCAATGACCAACATTGTATTAAATTGTAAAAATATATTCTAAATATACTTTAAAACCACTAAAATTAATAATTTATCACTATTAATTATTTCGATTGAAAAATTTGTTTTTAATTAAAATTTAGTAATTTTCACTATTCATCGAAATATGAAAGTTATCCGAAAATCACCAAAATTTCACCGTAAGCTAATTTCGATATTCCGAATCCAAAAATGAAGTCCATTTTGAAAAATAGAAATTACAAAATTTCAAAAAGTGGTTATTACTATTCATAACGTCTAGTTTTAATAAAATTTTAATAACATATCGTTGTTTAGCGAAACTTGGTGTTGCGTACAACACACGCACGCTATCATGGAAGGTCGCGATTGCGTGTAATTCAAGCCAGGTCAGTGATGTGTGTTGTGAAAGATCCTTTTGGTGTAGCGTATAACACATGATATTAATGAAATTAAAAAGAATATTTTTCATAAAATCTCGGGGTGTTACAATGCCAATACAAGGTTCAACCTGTTCCATTTATACCAGTTCCAACCCTGACATAACCATTCATATCAACATACATCCTAATATAATTGGTGCTAACTACTCCAAAAACTAAGGCCTCCCTACCCATACCTCATCAGCCAAAATCCATCCCAAGATCACATAAGATCATATATAAAAGCCTACATCTAGAGAAATAAAAATAAAAAAAAACATCAAATAGAGTCAATATGAAATATAGTCCCTAAAATAACAATCCATCCATCATAAAAAATGGGCTTACTCGACACCATAAATTTATCTTTATCAAACTAATTGTTCAATTAAAGTCTTGGATTTAGCAATTTATTTATGATGTGTTACTAATATTGAAAATATAAATTAACTGGAGTGTCCACCATCAAATATTCTTTCATAAATAAAATTTCAATAATAAATTCACAAAAATAAGCCTCTAATATTAAAATCAACATGAATTTTCAGATTCATTTTCTTTATCAAATTCCATTTACATATTTATGAATAATTTATATAAAAATGAATTAGGCATCAATTTATTTCCAAAAAATTATAATTAAGAATATAGAAGTAAAAAATCTAGATTTTATTATTTTGGAAACCAATTATATACAAAATTACATTGCACATTTATTTTCATCATATAATACTTTAGGGAAACTTGGGTTGATATCCAATACTTGGTTAAGATCACATACAAATAAAACCAGAATTCAATTCAAATGACACATTTTGATTCTCTTTATGGTTGGATGTTTCACTCACTGATATGTTAGCATTAGGACGAGAGGTAGTAATTGTGGGACATTCATGATTTTAGAGGAATTTGTGGGATTGTACTAGATCAAGAAGCATTTAATCACCTGTTATTTAAAATAGAGATCATATGATAATGGTAGGAGGAAACACATGGATATCATTGTGGGTGTCTAAGTTTTATTATGGGAGACTCCTAAATTAAGGAATCAATGATTGCAGAAGCAAAGGATGTTGGAACCAAAGTTTTATGGGGTTGTTCAGGATTATCAAGAGTGTCATGATAGTGGAATTATATTTGGAATTTCCTCCACAATATAAAGGAATGTGTGATGTTTTACTTGTCTCTTATATTAAATAGTACATTATCGATAATAATTATGTGATCAACTATGAAGAATTTTAGTTGGAGCCTTACCCAAAATTTTTGGAGCACTCAGTGTGAATCATGTAATGTAGTGAGAAAATGTTTTGAAGAAATCCGATGTCACTTGTTATAGTCATATGGGAGTGTAGACGTATGCATGAAGAGTCTTACAAGTAATAATATGATGCATGATCTCAATATCCCTAGTTTTTTGGTTGTGAAATATAGAGGCACTACTCAAGGATGATAAATCCTCAGAGGGGGAGATTATAATGACTTGAAGTTTTCCAGGGGCCTTAAACCTTACATTATACCCTTATTTAATTGTTTCTAAGATATTATTTTAATTGGGTAATTCTTATGTTCTTTGTTTTTGAGTTTTAACCTTTATAGATGCCTCTAAATGGTTGCATGATAGGAACATCGTCATGGGAAACCATGTGGTTCTCCCCAGAGAACCAAGTGGCTTGGTTGAAGAAGGACACTAAGTAGGGATTTGTTGGAACACAGTTAGAGATGATCATGAATCATTTACCTTGAAATATATGTGTCTCAGAATAAAGGAAAAAATAATTTTTAGCACACTATTTACCAAATGAGAATATTCATTCATCGATGATGTGCTAGAATCTCATATTCAAATAAGGAAGAATGGAGAGAAATGAGTCTCAGGGAAAGTTTGCAAACTACCACATATAATAACATTATATTGAAAATTTAATAATGTTGTATATTTATTTTTAAACATAAAACCAATAAAAGTTTTCAAACTAAATGATTTTAAATTTTTGGGATTTACTTTCTCACCAACAGTCGATGTAATACCACTGGGGGCATATCTTCTCATCTGTTGATATATACCTGTCAACGCTTTTTGAAAAGTGGATATCTAAGCCCCCTAGTATTGAACTGTGTTTTGTATAGAATCGATCTCTATCTGAGCATCTCCAGTCATGGACTAACTATAACCCGGAGTAGATGCATATACAATCCCCAGTGTCCTGAAAAATACCTCAGATGGTACAGGTCTCAAACCCACCCCACACAATCTACCTAGATGCTCCTTTCCAAAGACTTTAGCAACCAGGTCATCCTGGGAGACTGAGTAGGACTGCCCATGATTAGCATCCCATAATTCTTTAATTTTTATCTATATATACAATATCAATATATATTAACATAGTAAAAACTGATAATAAGTTATTATAATAAAAAAATTTGTTTATACCCCAACTTCTTTTGTAGGATCACTAACAGAACTTCCATCATATTTTTTTGTGAACATCCAACCACACTTCAGTTCGGGATGCTTCGTGACCTAAAAGTTTTGACTACATTAAACAATGATAAATCAACAATTTATATATTAAACAGATAATATTTTCTTATAAATATTTAAACTAATGAAAAGATTACTAGAGTCGATCGACTTCTAGAAATGATTTTTGACCCCGCAGTGTGAGGGATGACTTGCTTAGCCCGGCTTGATGCATTCTTTCTTGAGAGATCCTGAAATAAATAAAATTCAATTTAATAGTAATTCATTAAATTTAATATCCTCTTCATATACATGAATAAATATAAAATGAGGTTAATATAATAATATATATTTAAATACCATCTTCTTTTCATCATGATCTTTGTCAACAAAAACTTCCCACTATTCTTTTGGTACCCCATTGGGTAGCTTCTCATACATTTGTTGGATGGTCAACGAAGTGTCGTTGACATCGCTCCACAATCTCCATTTGAAGTATTTCTATTCTTATCAAGATTTTTCAACATCCACTTTCATGCTATCACATCAGCAACTGTAAAGTGGAAAAACATTGGTATACAGAAATTCATTTTGAACATATTAATAACATGAAATTCAATTACACCAAAATGTATTAAAATTACATTTACTTTGGAATCAAAAACTTCATTTTTCCAACTTAGAGGCATATGTCAACTATCATCATAAGAAATAGGAAGGGAAATGGGATATGTTGCCAGCTGTCCTGGAATTTGGACAACTAATCCTGCGACATCATCCGCAGGGACCTCATATGAATCAAATGGAAAAACTATATTCTTTCAATTCATATTCCAAAAATATAAATTTTTTATATTTTTCTCCATAGTTACATTTTTTCATCTTTAATGAACAAAAAATTAGTATAAAAAAAGTACAATAAAATTATTTATATTAAAATTCGTACCTATAACAGTGACCCTTCAGTATGCTCGTGATGAACTAGAAGTGACGCCTTGCTGTCCCACTGCTAAGGCTGCTGAAGGGGGAGTTGACGAATCAAATTCTAAAGGGACACTCATAGAGGGTGTGAGAGATAGTGAAGGGTGAGATGGTGTAGGGGGTAGGCAGCTGCTAGCTTAGATTTTATAGGGAGGGAGACATATGGATCGTCATCTATCATAGTGGTGGATGAAATAGTGTATCACTTCCTCCTTGGAATTCCTGTCATTTAATCAAATAAAATTAAGTTCAAAACATATATTTTAAAAATAAATTGCAGAAAAAAATATAAAAATGATAATAGATGCCCAATACAAATAAACAATACATACATAACAATAATAATGAATGACTCCACAAATTAAATAAGTGGTTGCTGAATGAATAAATAACTACACAAACAATCATTTTTTCCTTCAATCATGTTGGTTTTCTACTCCACTACTTCATCCACTTAATTCATCATTTCTAGACTAATATTTTCAATATCATGATGGATAAATAACTCTGCTTCTCGTTGTTGATGTGATTCAATTTTAGAGGTCAAATCTTCCACTTCATCACCCATATCATACAAATCTCTTTGTATTACGTGAGCAACTACACTCCACCCTTTATCCACAACATCATTCATATAATATACCATTTTTTCTTGTGATAAAAAGATATATGGATCATGCAGTTCATGATCACCAACATCCATCAAGTTAGAGAAGTTCACAGAAGTAAATTTCAAGGAATCTCTTTTAACACCTCTGATAATATCGACCCAATTGAATTTGAATAAAACAACTGAAAAATTCCCTTGGTAGTTTAATTAAATAATATCAGTTATCTTTCCATAGTATCCCACTTAATCAAATGTAAATATACCACTATTTTATGTTTTCAAACCCTCTTCTCGATTGACTATACGAAATCTAAAGTCATTCACGTTGTAAGTATCGAACATTTTAAGATTTTTTAGAGGACCTCAAGCAAGAAACTTCGAATTTTCTGAAAACTCTACTAGTGTATAAATATTCATGATCTAAAAAAAGTAATATACTTCATTAGATTTACAAAATATATCTATCAAACTAATATTTATATTTATTGTAATATTTATGAACTTACATGTCGTGCAAACCATTCTACAAGCTCTTTATTAACAGCTTTCTTATATCATTCTCATTTCGTGTTCAGCCTCTCATTCGTCTCATTGTTTGTATCCTCAACTCTTTAATAAATGGTTATGCAATTTTACTATTCAGAATCACATATCTATGTGTCTATAATAATTCTAATTCTGTCAGTGTCACATTTGAGGTCCTCCCAACTGATCTGCCAATAGTAGGTAATATTTTTGATTTCTAATGTATTTACGATTGAGTCGATGTGTCATCAACACATCCAACTCGATTAAATATTTTATCAATATCATCCAAGTATCTGGAACAAAAGTTAAGACACTCCTCATCCAAATAGCCTTCAGTAATAGAGCCTTCTGGTTGATCTTTATTTCTCCCATATGATTTTAAATTCCCATGATATCTGTGAAATAAAATAATTATAATTATGAATTTAATTAAGTGCCAAATGTTTTTACTTAACTGAAAAAATATAAATAAATTACCTCTCAATTGGATACATCCATCTATAATGAATGGGGCCTCCTAATTTAGCTTCCTCAACCAAATGCACAGTTAAATGCATCATGGAATTAAAAAACGATGGAGGAAAGATCATATCCATTATAAAAAGGGTCAATACAAACCTCTCCTGGAGGTTGTCAATCTAAAATGGATGTAGATATTTCTCACCTAGTTTTCTAAAAAATGTTCATAATTGGAGTACTATAACAGTAACTTTTTTAGGTAATAATGTACACAATGCCAAAGTTAGTAATTGTTGTAAAAAAAATATGCGAATATTGACTTTTCAATCCATATAACTTATGATTCTTCATGTCAACACACCTTGAGTTATTACTTGAATACCCATAAAATACCTTCACATTCTTTAAAATTCAAAGGAATGTATCTTTATCCCTATTTTTCATTGAAAAAAATTCCGAAGCATAATTTTCATTCTCATCTGGCCAGAGATGACATTTTCTGTTCATTAATTGTAAGTATTTGTGAGCATTGAGATGATCCTTAGACGTTACATGATCATTAAGAAATTTGAAAATAAAATTATCACAAAAATTATTCTCAATATGCATCACATCAATATTATACCACAACAAATTAAATTCCCAATACAGATGTTTGAAGAATATACTTTTTCTTCTTCCATTTTTACGTTCTAATTTCACTTGATGACGTAATTCGAACCCATTGCCCACTATAATTCAAATGATGAACCTTCCCAATTTTTGTTTCAATATTTTTAAGTCGTGTCAATATTTAAGAACCAGTTAACAACTTTGTAGGTGGTCTACGATCAATGAAACCATTTAGTTTTGATCTGTTCAGCTGAAATATATGAGATGCATCGAGAAATATTTGATGGAACAAGAAGCACCATTTTATACTTTGAGGTAGCCATTTTGGCTCAAAATCAAAGTTACAAACAAGACAATCCAAACCCATGTAAATGTTCTGACCAGATAAATTCCAAAGCCCATGGAAGTCACTAATGGTCCACATTAAAGCAGTATGCATTTTGAACATTATTTTACAAGAAGCAACAAATTTCATAACACTGTTGCACCATAACTCCTGTAATTTATCAATAAAAGGCTACAAGTATAAATCAATATCATATCCACGCATTTTTTTCTAGGAATAATCATCTAATTGATAAAAGTTTTTTTTCATACACATCCACATAGGAAGATTGTATGGGATCAAAAAAATTAGCCAAATGCTATAATTGGTACTCAAAGTCCCAAATGGGTTGAATCCATTGGTAGCCAATCCCAATCGAACATTACAAGGATCAGCTGAGAAATATGGATGTAATGAATCAAATGTATTCCATTATTATGAATCATGTGGAGTTCTCATTAACCCATCATTTTTTACCAATAGAATGACACTTCATGTGTTCAGTGGTTTTTGATGACATGAATAATCTTTGCAATCAAGGATTTAAAGAAAGTAACACAAAATTTTTTTAGGTGTGTTCCTTTTCCACTTCTTTATGAAATTATATTGATTTAGACTTCCAACATCGCCCATTGAAATCCATCTAGAATAAGAAATTTTTTTTTCAATTCTGTCTACTTGAATCCTCTCACCAATAAAGCATACAATCATTGGGACATGTATGTATTTTTGTATAATTTAGAACAAGCCAGTTAAAAACTTTTTTCATATCATAAAAATACTCAGGTATTTTTTCTTTAGAAAATGCATCACATAAAAATTACAATATTGTGTATATTTCCTTATTTGTAATTCCACATAGACATTTGATGTGGTCCAACTTCAGCAAAAAAGAAAGATTTTAATATTTCAAACCTCTACTAAAAAAATCATGATTTCCATCGTCAACTAAATCATGGAATTTATTTTCATCAGTGAAGTTTTCTCTTACAATTTTATCCACAAAATCAAGAGGAGGATGCAATGATATTTTACAATCTTGATATGGTTGTGTTACAGTCTCAAAAACATCACTTATCATGTTGTAATTTGTAGCACCCTCATCTGGTTGTTCTGTTATGTTTTGATGTTGACAGTGGTGTCTTGCAGTGATGAATGCATCATTTATGAGGTTTTTCATTTCATTTTCCATTTTCGATGTTGTTGGGAGCACATTCTGTGGATTAACATCAATGATCAACCTTTTTATAACGTTCGATTCTCCATGCCAAATCCAACACAAATATTGACTAGGGAATTTCTTCAGTATTAGATGTTCATAAAATCCATCTCTCTTCAACCATCTTCTAAATTTACATTTAGTACATAGAAATCTTATTCTCCCTTCAACAGATCGATTAGAAATTGATATATCTAAAAACTCCTTCAAACCCTTAACATACTGAGGTGTGTTCCTTGGTAATGTGACCCAACTTTTATCCCTGTATATCAGAATGTTCCTTCACAATATTAAAAAAAATTAAAACACATAGTTACTACTTAATAGGGAAATAGATTCATATATACTTGTTGAAAAAATATATAATTTTGTTACATAAGGTTTTCTTATATAAATACATATGGTAAATCACCCACTAGAAAACTAAAGCATGCAAATTAAAAATATCCATAAAAGATGACAATAACAAGGATCCCATCCCTGTAGTTTTTTGTATGTCGTGCTCCACCAAAATAGATGGACAAATTTACAATTCCATAAATTTGATATCACTAAGGAAAGGGCTTGATAAATCATAGAATAATTGAATAGAAGTTTGGAATATGAAATGGAAACATACTCTTACCTTAAATTAGTGGCCTCAATTTAGGATTCAAAGAGTTGGGTATGGTCTGGGGTTGATAATTTTAGAACATGTGGGGTATCATGGTGAAGTGTTATTAGTATGAACATGTTGTGACCCTACGTGTGATTAAAATTTTCAGATCTGGGGTGGATCAGGGAATATCAATGGGGGTTGAAACATAATGTGGACCTCTTTTAGAAAGAAATTATAGTTGTCCCTGTGATGTTTTCCTTTTAGTATCTAAGTAGATAGGTAAGTATACAATGAATTATTTGACCCATTGGTTGGTATGTATAAGTGGAATAACAAGTATATGAAAAATCCATGTTGTCTTTGAAATATAGAGGTTAGGTTGTCTTCTTTGTTTCTCTTGGTCCTAGTGTGGACTGTCTTGGCATGGTAGTGATGTTTTACTATGGAAATGGAAATTGATTAGAATACATGGTTTGAATTGGATGTTATTGTGGAATGTAGAAAGGAAAAGTTGAAGCATCCATTTGTAAACTCTTTTCAGGGTGTTACTAGTAAGAGAGCATATGGACCATGTGAATTAAAAATTGACCTTGATGGATTCATGAGAGTTGATCACATGTCATGATATAAGTACATGTAATCTAAAATGACCAAACATATAAAATGGTGTAAGATTATAGAAACATAATATAATAATGATGATCTATTGATCATAAAGTAGGAATTTAAGAGTGTGAAGTGTGCTTTAACATTTAAGAGTGAGAGTACTATATAATTATTAGGAGATAATCCAAATAGAGGAAAAGAATAATTCAGATTTTATTAAATCGTATTTGAGGACTATCTTATCATTGTAATGAAGTCTTACTATCACAATAGAATTCGATTAGTATACATGGTTTGAATTGGATGTTATTGTGGAATGTAGAAAGGGAATGTTGAAGCATCCATTTGTAAAATCTTTTCAGGGTGTTACTAGTAAGAGAGCATGTGGCCCATGTGAATTAGAAATTGACCTTGATAGATTCATGAGCGTTGATCACATGTCATGATAGAAGTACATGTAATCTACATTGACCAAACATATATTATAGTGTAAGATTACATAAAAATAATTTAATAAAGATGATATATTGATCATAATGTATGCATTTAAGTGTGTGGAGTGTGCATTAACATTTAAGAGTGAGGGTACTATATAATTATTAGTAGATAATCAAAATAGTGGAAAAGGATAATTCATATTTTATTAAATCGTATTTAAGGAATATCTTGGATTGGTAGTGAATTATTACTAGTCTATGGAAATGAAAATTTATTAGAATACAGGATTTGAATTGTATATTATTTTAGAATATAGAAAGGGAAAGTTAAAGTATCCATTTGTAAACTCTTTTTAGGGTGTTACTTATAAGAGAGCATGTGGCCCATGTGAATTAGAAATTGATCTTGATGAATTCATGAGAGTTGATCACATGTCATGATAGAATTACATGTAATATAAAATGACCAAACATATACGATAGTGTAATATTACGGAAAAATAATATAATATAGATGATACATTGATCATAAAGTAGGCATTTAATAGTGTGGAGTGTGCATTAACATTTAAGATTGAGAGTACTATATAATTATTAGGATATAATCTAAATAGAGGAAAAGGATAATTCATATTTTACTAAATCGTATTTAAGGACTGTCTTGGAATGGTAGTGAAGTCTTACTATGGCTATGGAATTGAATAGAATACATGGTTTTAATTGATGTTGTTTTGAAATGTAGATAGGGAAAGTTGAAGCATCCATTTGTAAAATCTTTTTAGGGTGTTACTTGTAAGAGAGCATGTTTCCCATGTGAATTAGAAATTGACCTTGATGGATTCATGAGAGTTGATCACATGTCCTGATAGAAGTACATGTAATCTAAAATGACCAAACATATATGATATTGTAAGATTAAAGAAACATAATATAATAAAGATGATTCATGGATCACAAATTAGGAATTTAAGAGTGTGGAGTGTGCATTAACATTTAAGAGTGAGAGTATTATATAATTATTAAGAGATGATCTAAATAGAGGAATAGGATAATTCATATTTTATTAACTATCAAGACAATAGTGAGATATTTTGGGTCTTGAAATTTTTGCTAATGTTATAACACAAGATAAATTTTTACCCTTATCATTTCATCTATCATGGTGATTCTAGAGGATCATATAGGATTAGGTGATTCTAAATCACACCAAGGGTTAAACTATCAATTTGGGTGGTGAAACTTATATATCAGGTGTCTTTTTCTATTTTTTTCCTTACTGTGTCTGAGTTAAGCAGTGAGTTTTCTCACTCTAATAGGTAAATTAGGTTTATTTTGCAAGAAATCATAAAAAGAGAAATGAATTACTGTTCACTGGTTCAAACCCATCTCACTTAAACAACTCTATACCCGAGTCCATCACATGATGGTGTTGAGCATATTTTATTCGCTCATAGAACAACTACACCTTCTTTATCATCCTCTTCACCAAATTTAGTCTAAGATTAATTAACTCTCTAACCTCGTTCCAACACAATATAGATATGTAAGAACACTCATACGATTCTTTAAATAGAGTTTTACCAATGGTTAATCAAAAGTTATTATCATAGTAAAACTCAACCAAAGGAAAATGATTCACCCAAGAACCTATAAAATAAAGAATAAACGTCTTCAATACATCCATTAACATGTGGATCATTCTATCTATTTGACCATCCATCTGAGGATGAAAAGTAATGCTTAGAAAAAATAATGAAAAAAAGCATTCTACAAAATCTTCTACAATTGGGAGGTAAATTAAGATCTTGATCATAGATTATCATTATTGAAACCACATGAATCTGCACCACAATGGGAACCTATAAATGAAAGAACATACCACAATAATCAAGATTGAAAATAAATAAGTATGATTCAACCATCTTTAAAGAAAACAACCCAAAATCATACCACAAACACACTATAATGTTATATAAACCTGCGTGGAGTGAAGGAAAAGGTTGTCAACGGCGGCTATGGGTGGCGAGGCATGCTGAGGGGTGATGAGAAGTGTCTAGCGGCAGCATGGGTCAGCACTGGCAGTGGGGATACGAGCTAGGGTTTCGGGGGGTCAGCGGTGATGGGCGGCGAGAACCGTCACTGAAAACACAGGTGGGGAGCCTATCTAGGGTTCAAGGATCATGGGGATTGTGGGGAGAAGGTGGGGTCATGGGGGTCTGGGGGAGAAGGGGGTTCAAGGTTAGGTGTTGTGGGGAAGTGTCACCACTATAAAAAAAAGGGGGTTTAGCAGCGGTTTTTAATAAACCACTGCTAAAACATTTTAAAAAAATGTTTAGTGGAGGTTATGTATACCACCGCTAAAAGGACACCGCTAAAGGTGATTTATGTTTTAGTGATAACATTTCTGGGTACAGGTACCAATTGAACTTGAGGTTTCTCTTGTGCTCCAGCCACATCAACTTCTTCAGGAACTTCCTCGATCTAAGGCACCTGATCCTCAACCTCTTCCTCATGGACACCAGGCATAATTTAATTCAACTCTTAAATGATTTCTTGATTTCCAACAATAGTATGATGAGGTCTGTCCTCATTAAAAGCATCTCCATGATCAACAGCCTCTTATCCTATAGGATCGACACCATCTGTAGCTCCATGTACAGATTCCTCACTGGATCTGTCAACTACTTGTTGTCCCACTTTTAAAGAATCATTGACATGCTCATCATCTCCCTCTTTATCATCATCATTGTCATCATCATCATCAAAATCCTCATATGACTTACTTAAATATCCTTCCACACCAGTGACCTCTGTCTCATCCTCATCCTCATCACTTATCAAAGGTTTCCTTGAGGGTAAATCCAAAGGTGGAATAGAATGTCCATAAGACATATCTTTTGGGATTTCAGCAATATTAGGATCACTCATGTCATCAAATGGAGATCCTTCTTCCCTTGTAAACTCAGACTTAGCTTCTTCATCTGAATATATAGCTTCCTCTACTAGTTTTAGGTCTGGATCAACTCGATCCTTTGGTATTATAGGATAGTCAATCTTATTGAACTCCTCATACATTATTTCCTCATCTCCTCCCCAGCATTTCTTCCACTGGTTCCAGAAAATCTTCATTCTCCTACAAATCTCGTTCTGAAGGCAGAAACCACTACAGGCACTAATCATTTCATCTCTATCTTCCACACAACCCAACTTCATTATCATTGCAGAGATCATCCTATGATAGTACAAACATGGTGCTTTCTTAGAGGGTTTTATCATATCAAAAATGTGCACCATTAAATACCTATATAGATTCACCTTTATCCAATTTTTTAATAAGTAAATCATGAATACATCCTAATACTTCACAGCAGAGAAATATCCATTCCTTGGGTAGATTTGATGTTGAATAAACTTAAAAAGTAATCTTTCCTCTCAATAAAATTCACAAACAATAGATCTATTCAATTGTTCACTTCAAGTTAGTTCCTTCAGATCATCTTCGTAAGAAAACTAATTAGAATTTGGTAGTATATCACCCTGATAATCAACGAAGACACACTCATGAGGCATTTACAAACATTCAGACCATTCATCGGATAAAAAACTATCTCTTTTCCCTTTACTACAGACTTCATCCTTTCTTCTTCAGCTCCATCAACAAATATCTTTAGGTTGAGATAAAACTCATGCACAAGCCGAGGATAGAACATTATTTCATTGTTTGAGAACCAACTTAGAAATTATTGAGATTCTAGCACCCTTAGAAAAAGCGACCTACTTGACAAAATCCATTCTATAAATACTTATTTATCAGCTGTAACAACTCGGCTTCCCAAACCTGGATTTGCAGTACCACTGGACACACCCTTATAATTCTTATCTGATAGAGATTCCGTCAGCTCTTCCATTGCACACTTTGTCCTTTCCATTGCGAGGGTTCAAATTTGAAGGGAGTCGAAAGGTCAAAGGCAGAGAAGTAGAGTGTCGAATAGAAGAAGGTTAAAAGGCAGAGAAAAAGGTGAAATGTCAAAATAGATTGAATTTGTTATATCATTTAGGGATTATAGATCATAAAGAAAAAAAAATTGAAAAGCGTTAAAAAGAACATAAAATTATTTCATTTTACTTAAAATAGACAAAATTACAAAAGGGTCCTTAAGGAATCAGTTTCATAGGATCAGTTTCACATGATTGATTTTAATTGATCGGTTTCATAGACCAGCTTCATAGATAGGTTTCACAGATCAGTTTCAATGATGGGTTTCATAGATCGGTTTCACTAATCAGTTTCATTGATCAGTTTCATTGATTGGTTTCACTGATCGGTTTCACTGATCAGTTTCACAGATCGGTTTCACAAATTGGTTTCACAAATTAGTTTCATAGATCAGTTTCATAGATCGTTTGATATTTTCAAAGGCAACAGAGGTTTGACATGAATTTAGAGATTTATCATTCCCAGTTCATGTCTAAAGTAGTTCATTCTCTCATAGTTTAAGGGTTTATTGAATATGACAACAATTTGATGCTCAATCCCGATAAAATCAAGAGTTATATCACCTTTTTGATAATAATCTCTCAAAAAGTGATGTATTACATCAATATGTTTTGTTCTAGAATGAGAAATTGAATTCTTAGAAATGTTAATAGCACTTGTGTTGTCACATTTTATGGGGATATGTTTGAATTGAAATCCATAGTCTAATAAGGTGTGTTTCATCAACAAAATTTGTGCATAGAAACTACCAGTAGCAATGTACTCTACTTCAGCAGTTGATAATGAAACTGAATTTTCTTTTTACTACACCATGATATTAGAGACTTTCCCAAAAAGTGACATGTTCCAGAGGTACTCTTTCTATCCAAATTACATCCACCAAAGTCAGCATCTGAATAAATAACTAAATCAAAATGTTGTCCTTTAGGATAAAATAGTCCTAAATTAGTTTTATAGTTAAGTTATTTGAAAACAATTTTAATAGAATTTAAATTTGACTCTTTTGGGTTTTTTTATATATTTCAAACATACACACATTAAACATAATATCTAGCCTACTAGAATTTAAGTACAAAAAAATCCCAATCATTCCTCTATATGCAGTTTGATAAAAAGATTTTCCATCAAGATCTAACTTACATGTAGAACTTATAGGGGTTTCACTATACTAAATTCTATCAAGGCTATATCATTTCAAAAGATCTTTAGTATAATTATTTTGATTTAAAATGATGCCTTATTTATTTTGAAATATTTTAAATCCCAGAAAATATTTAAAGTTACCCATCAAACTCATTTTAAACTCACTTTGCATTATTTTACAAAAATCATTATATAAAGAATTTTGAGAATATCCAAAGACAATATCATCTACATATATTTAAGTGATTAAAAATTATTTTGAAATTTATTTTATAAACAACCTAGGATCTGCAAGTCCTTTTGTAATGCCTTTAGAAATAAGAAAATTACTTAATCATTCATACCATGATCTTGGATCTCATTTCAACTTGTATAAATCTTTAGATAATTTGAAAACTTGATTTGGAAAATTTGGATTTTTAAAACCTGAGGGTTATTCAACAAAAACATCATCAAATCTATAACCATTTATGAATGAACTTTTGACATCCATTTGGTAAAGTATAAAATCCAAGCGTGATGCATAGAAAATTAATATTATAATAGATTCAAGCCTAATTAATGGTGCAAAGGTTTCTTCATAATCAATTCCTCCTTCTTGATTATATCCTAGTGAAACCAACCTAGCATTGTTTCTAACTATATTTCCAGCTTCATCCAATTTATTTATAAACAACCATTTGGTTCATATGGTCAAAATATCATTTGGAATATCTAAAAATTTCCAAACATTATTTCCTTCAAACTTGTTAAGTACTTCTTGCGTGGCCATTACCCAAAATTCCTCATTGATTACATCATTGATATTTTTAGGTTCAAGTTGTGATAAGAATGCTTGATGTTCAACCTGGTTTCTCAAAGAAGCTCTAGTTTGTGTTCCTCTATCTAAATCTCCAACAACAGCCTCTAAGGGATGATTTTTAAGTGTACTACTTGGTCTATTAAAGGTAAGACTTGTTATTTCATGTTTGTTATTGTGATTTGGTTCACTATGACTAGGATCTGAAGAATTCCTAGAACTCGGAGTTTTCACATACTCCTTAATATGATGATTTGGGGTTTTATTATTAATATCAAGATTGGACATATTCTCTTTAATATTTTCTAGTGAGGTCTTAGGCTCGTGTGGATCTGTTTCATCAAACTTGACATGAACTGATTCCTCTACACATTTTTTTCTTATTAAAAACTCTATATCCTTTTATTGATGTAGAATATCAAAGAAATAATCCTTCATCACTTTTTTGGGAAATTTATCTAAATTGTCTTTAGTGTTCAGAATATAAACATTACATCCAAACAAATTAAAATAAATTACTTTGGGCTTTCTATTGTTCCACAACTCATAAAAAGTTTTCTTAAGGATGTGTTTGATTAAGACTCTATTTATTATGTAAAAATATATATTAACAGCTTCAGCATAGAAAAAAAATCGATAGGTCATATTCATTAAGCATAGTTCGGGCAATTTCCTGTAGAGTTCTATTTCTTCTTTCTACCACACCATTTTGATGAGGTGTCCTAGGGACAGAGAAGTTATGATTATAGCCATTTTTTGAACATAAAGATTCAAAATCGTGATTCTCAAACTCACGTCCATGATCACTTCTTATGGATTTAATCGTATATACAATAGTATTTTCTACAGTCTTAGCATACTTGGTAAAGTGAGAAAATAAATTTACTCTTGTGACCATTGGAAAATGTCCAGGTATACCTAGAGAAATCATCTACAAGGACATAAACATAGTGCTTCCCTTTGAGACTTGAATGTCTAGATGATCGAAAAAAATCCATGTATACCAACTCAAGAGGTTGAGAATTAGTTGCATATTTCTTTGGTTTGAAGTAGATTTTATGTTTCTTTCCTTTTTGACAAGGATTACACACCTTATTATCTAGAAACTCTAATCTGGATAGGTATTTAACTAAACCCTTTCTATTTAACTTCTTAAGAGAGTGTATGTTGCAATGTCCTAGTCTTCTATGCCAAATATAGGACTCTTTGTGAAAGGTATTTAGACAAGAAACATTATGTGAGGCTAGTGTGTCTAAATTTATAGAATATACATTATCATTTCTAAGAGTAGTAAATATTAATTTATTCTTGGCATAAAAATCATGGTATGAATCATTTTTAAATATTACATTAAATCCATCATCACATAATTGAGATATGATAAGAATGTTATACTTTAATCCATTAACATAAAGTACATTGGAAATTTAAATAGAGTTAGGGATACCAATTTGTCCAATGCTAATGATTTTTCCTTTACCATTGTCACCAAATGTGACATGTCATCCATCAATATTGATAATAATTTTAAAGATTGAATAGTCCCCTATCATATGTCTTGAACACCCATTGTCCAAGTACCATAGATTTCTACAGGAGCTCTTTAGGTAGTTTAACTATAAAATAGTTTACCCAAGAAACAATTTTGGTACCCATATTTTTCTAGGTCCACATACAATAGTAATATAAGATTTAGGAATCCACAATTATCTTATGGACTTCCTATATACAGAATATAGAGTGTTAAAAAAATAAACTCTATTTGGTCCTAAAGACTTTTAATGCAGTAAAATAATTCTCAGAACTCGAATTTGCAGAAAAATAATAGTTTTTGAAGAAAGAAACAGATTTTCCAAATTTGGTTACAAAATATGGTTTGGATAAATTTCATTGATCTGGTTGATATCCTATCCTAGAAGTATACTTAGGAGCTAATTGTTTACCATGAACTTGAGTATGTTTATGTTTTCCATCGGTAAACTTTTCTATGTCCTTCTTCAGTTTCTCATTAGACATTTTTAACTCATTATTTTCCTTGAGCAGTTGAGAATTTTACTCCTTTTTTGGTATAAGTTCAGATTTAACATTCATAGTAAGTGCATTCTATTTCTTCAAGGATTTATACTTATCTTTTAACTTATTGGATGTTTCTTCTATCATGTTGCAATATTCAAATAATTCATCGTTTTTCATATTATCACACTCACTTTATTTTTTATAATAATAAGAATTATGTATAGGAGATTCTAAGGATACATAAGTTGTGTTTTTTATAAAACACATACTATCCATATCATCCTTCTCATCATGATATGAATAAGATTCACTAGACATATCCTCAGAGGCACTCCAGGTGGCCTTTATTTATTTTTAATACTTTCTATCCTTATTTTCATACTTCTTCTTATATTTCATCTTTATACATTCATCCTTGACATGTCCTTTCCTTTTACATTTGTAAAAAATTATATCTTTTGGTTTATCATATCTCTTCCAATAATTGTTCCAGTTTCCCTTGTTATCGTACTTTAATTTGTAATTTAAATTTATGAAAAACTTCTTTTTCTTATAAAACTTCCTGAATCGTTTGGCCAACTGGTCCATTTCTTCATCCCTATCTGAAGCTGATTCTTGACTAATAGACCTTTCAATGGAAGATTGAACTTTCTTCTTATCTTTTATTTTAGAGGATGTAGTCTTGAAGGCTAGAGAAGTTCATTTTGGTTCATCCTATTCATGATTTACCATCAATTCCTCTTCATACATCATTTATTTTCCAATCAATTACTTCCCTGTCATCTAATCAATGTCACAAGATTCACTAATGGACACAGATGTCCCTCGCCTTCTTTTTGGTAAGCATCACAGAATCCTCATAATATGCTCTTTGGTTGTAACTTCTCTACCTAAGTAAATCATGGTATTCACAATTTCATTGTACCTGAGATACATATCAAAAATAGATTCATCAGGATTCATTTTAAAGTTTTCATATTTAATAATATAAGCATTTAATCTCATTTCTTTAACATTAGATGTTCCCTTATGAGAAACAGACTGAGTCTCCCAAATTTCATGTGTAGTTTTACAAGAAGAAGTATGGTTAAACTCTTCATCTCCTAGTGCATTGTACAGAGCATTCATTTCTTTACAATTATTGATATATCCAGTCTTGGTAGGTTAATACCAAGTGTTTCTAGCAGTTTTAGGAATTGCATATTTACTTTCAATTGCAGTCCAGATTTCAAACCCCATGCTTTCTAAATGTATTTTCATTTTATGCTTCCACTAATCATAGTTAGTTCTATTAAATAATGTTGGTCTGTTGGTAGTAGACCATTATAATATATTATCCATGATATAAATTGTAAAATAATTTCAATGATATAAATATTTTTAAATAATAGAAATATTAATATCTTTGAAAAACAACTACAATTACAGTTGAAAAGAATTCAAAACTAAATATAATTTTTAAAACCTACGATTCCAAATGTTGATCAAAGTAGATCAATCAGGGGGGGTGAATTGAGTATATATATTTCTATTAAATATGGTTCTTTGAAATATATCCCCCAATTCAAATATAATCAATGTCAGTTTTTAGTTAATTTATAAAAGTCTTGAATATTCATTTAATTTATCAGAAGATTGATTACTTCTCCACTTTACCAATATATATATATTAGTAAAACTTTTGAAAAAAATATACTAATTCAAAAAAAATTAAACACTTGTTGAACTAACTATAAAAGTTCAATTTAGTTTTATTTGTAATGAAATAAACGCATATCAGATTAAATTAAAAGATAAATACATAGTGGATAAAAAGAAGAGGTTAACTCTCCAGCTAAGACTTAGTCCTCTCCACTTGGTGATCACCTTTCACCAAGCAGTTTATATTAATAAAATTTTGGATCCACACCTTGGATCGAGGTTCACAATAGCACAAAATTTCATCTAGGTCACACTTGACCTCTACCAAAATTATTCATGAAAAAAAACAACAAACAAGTCACACTTGATCTGTTCCACTATTATATGTGGGATACAATAGCAAAAAGAGATTGAGTGTGAGGATATTGAGTACACTCCAGTTATGCATAGGAGATAGTGTGTGTGAAACAAACATATGCACACACTTATCAAAAAGGTAAACACAAGACCACGACAATGTTATAAACGAAGAATAGAGTTTATAAATTTTTGTGTGTTATGCAGTGAAGATATGGAATAGATTGAAGAAGAGAAAATGATATTCGAGTCCTCTTCTAGAATATGAATTCAGAATAGAGTATCACAGCCTCTGTACTCAAGCTTCGAGGTGTGAATAGTTGATATCTTCGATTTTAGGATGTTCAGATAAATTCAGCATGTTCTTGCTTTTCTTATTCAACTCATTGTGCACTCTAGCTTTGAGTTCTTGCACATATTTTCAAGTTCTTATGTTTTCCCTATTTAACACATTCGCCTAGTCTGTCTCACACACACACACACACACTATGCACAGTTTAGCTTGTAATCATTTTATACTTCAAGGTTCGGCAGACATGAAGATCTCCCCACATGCATGTACCTCATACTGTCTACAGATAGTCTTACAGACAACATTATATAATGTCAGAAACATTAATTTGTCTAAATATGACCGTTAGAAATAAATTTTAATTAATAAATTTGAAACTGTATTTATGAATATTGGTGAGTCCTAAGTATTGGTGACTCATTTTCATCGGTCTGTCTTCATCGGTCTCTCATCATTGGTCTGTCAACATCAGTCTGTCAGCATTGGTTTGTCATCATCGTTCTATCAACATCAGTCTGTCATCATCGGTCTGTCACCATCGGTGACTCCTAGTATCGGTGAGTTATTTACATCATTATTAGTGACCCAGAGTATTAGTGAGTCGTTTGTGCTATCATCCTATCACCCGTCGGTGAGTCGTTCATTAGTGACTTATCCATTGGTGGTTCAATCATCGGTGTGTCATCCATCGATGAGTCAATCATCAGTTTGTCATCCATGGGCGAGTCAATAATCTGTGTGTCATCCATCGGTGTGTCTATCATCAATATGTCGATCATCACTGTGTCGTTCATCGGTGTGTCGATCTGAACTAAAGGTTACAGGGGCTTCTAAGAAACTTATGAAGTGTCTATATTATACAGAGCACTACTAGATTAAGTGACATCTATAAGTACATGGAAATATATACTTGAAAATATATTGAAGCATAAATATAACTTATTGAGTTATTGAAATGTATTGTAAAAAATGATATAATTTATTTACTTAGAGATTTTAAATGGAATGAAATAATAGAATCTGTATATTGACATTATTTGTGATTATGAAAACCACTATATCATAGAGGGTCCAACACAAGTATAAACAATCCCAATTAAAATTATATTGAAATATAAATCTTTTACCACTTTGGTAACTTTTGAATCATAAGCCCCATAAAAGGAATAAAATCAAATGAAACATTAAATACCATTAATAAAAATATATTAATGATATAACACATAAAAATGGGTAGTATATACACTATGAAAATGAATAAGGGGTGAATATGGCCTATGTCTCATGGATGTAAAGTTGAGATGATAAATCTTTACCTTAGGTTTGATTTCATTCATACATGTTCAAACATAATGTATAATAAATATTGGTTTATTATAAATCTATTAAGAAACCATAATAATATATTTTGTACTATATATATATATATTCTTTTATCACCATTTTATTAACATTTTTTGTTAAAATCCCAATTTAGGGTGATAATTTCTTCGACTTCATATATGTTTTAGTTCGGTAATTTAATTCCTTCTACTTGGATCAGGTAACATAATATCCATAATTTTAACCATGATGTAAAGTTAATATATATTAATTATATATTTAATTATATTAAACTATAAATTTTAGATATAAAAATTGATTACACCATTCATGGAGATGGTATGTTGTACATATGTATGAATATTATTTACACTATTCTCGATAGACATAAAGAAAAGAAAATAAATTTTAGTACACCCTTATATAATTTATTTTAAAAAAATCCATCCTTATTACCATCCATGTAAAAATAAAATGAAAAACATTTCACATCACTACGTGGAGGCGGCAGTCCACACATACACATGACCGACATTATTATTTTACAAATGATAATAAGGTAATAAGTTTGATGTGATATCATATTTCAAAAATTATGGTTATTTCATAAATATCACACATATTCCTTAATTTTAACCTTAATACCTTCCATGTATATTGTAAGTTAAAAACAAATCATATCACTTCACGAGGCAGTAGTCTGTCGTACACACGAGCACCATTATTGTATCCCCCACAGAATGGAAAGTAAGAAGTTATATGTGATATAAAAATTTCAGAAGTATAATAATGTCATCAAAATTATAAAAATATTCTAAATCCATCATTATATCAAACCTTTAAATATGGTTATGGAAAACAAGTTACATTGATTTGTGAGGTAGTAGTCGATCGTACACACGATTGACAGTTTGGTTTCACATTTGTTGGAATTGGAGATGGATATGGGTTATTAAATTAACATAATAGAATATAATTATATAGGGTATATTTGATTTTTTTTGATATTATCATATTTTATTATCACTTGAAGGAGGTGGAAGAATAAATAAAACAAATAGGAATGTTTAATAATTTTACTTCTTCTTCAGAGCGCCTCTTTTAGATTATACCTAAAGCCTTATTAGGAGAGATTTATAATAAAAATATGGCCTCTAGTATGTGGGTAGGGAATTTAGGAGATTTTGGGGTTGGTATTGTGCCAATGAGCTCGTACCCAAGTGGTAAGGGCTCCTTCTTGGCATCCAAGAGACCCAAGTTTGAAATTGGGTGGAGGAAAATTTTTGGTTACTGTAGGAGATACTGTAGTTGATACTATAGTAGTACTATAATAGCACTATAGAAGACACTATTTGGTACTGCAACAACCAGAACTATTCACCCAATTTGGGCCTACAAGTCTTAGGGCCTTCGAGTTATCATTGGACTTCAACCTTCATGGCCTTTTGACACAAATACTATAGGGTAGCCTAGTTCACACAGAGTTAGACCTAGAAGAGGATCAAAGGAAAGAGTAGCAGCCACCAGAAGAAGAGCTAACTGGATTGGAAGAATGAGAGGGTATGAAAACCAGCAATGAGACTATGAACCGTGAAAATTTGTATGGAGAAATTCTAGCTGATCAGCAACGTAAGGTGGGGATCTAGGAGATCAATGATGAATAAGTTGGGGAGGGATAGTTATAGTGGGTAAGGCCTATGGGTCATGTAATGGGCATAGTATGCCTCTGGGCTTTCGGGTCATGTATTTGTCTTCGGGTCATGTCGGGCCCTGTGGCTTGGGAATATGGGTCATATAAGGTTCCCCTTCAACCCTTAAAATGGGATTATCCATAATAAAATAAAAATAATTTCTTTGGGCTATTTAGGGGAGGAGATGGGGTGACCTTTTATAAGTTGAGGAGGGATGACACAGATGAAATCATTAAAAAATAAAGTGATAAACACATTTTAATCATTCCAAAAACTGGAAAAATGGGTCATTAAAGAACATAAAGGTTATAAATTCAATATATTTAAATAAAAGGGGATTTGGTTATGTTTTAGGTCATTTTAACCCTTATATTCTTAGTTTAACCCCTGGTAAACTCATTTTCACCTTAAACGAAATAATTAATTTTTACTGTTTTCACTATTAATTAGGTTAAAAAATAGTTTGATGTTAATATATATTATATATTATTCCAATTAAAAATATGGAATCTTTTTTTTAAATTAATTTTATATAAGTGAAAAAATTCAATTTAATATTAAACCCGCAGGCGCATTGAAAAAACAGTTTTTCCGAAGAAAAACTTTCAAAACATTAAAATGTTTTTATATCATAATTTAATATGGAATTGATTAAAATTAAATAAATTAGTTAAATTGTATTATAATTTAACTACACTGACTTTTACACCAATTTAAAAAAATAATTCAACCTTGTAAACAATTTTAATGAAAAGATAGTTTTCATTAAAAATTAGCATTTTTCCTATTCATCAAAAAATTTATCTTTTAAGAAATTTATCAAAAATTAAAACAAATATAATTTTAATATGTAGTTTTAAAAAATTAAATTTATTTTTTAAAATAAATTTTTTAAAAGTGGTAAAAATATATTTAAATTATGTACGCAAAGAAAAACTAAACCACTTTTTATAAAAATACAATTTTTTTAAGAAACATTTTTTCTATATAAAATGATTCTTATTTTTTTACTAATCAATAGATAAACATTGAATTTATTTTATACATGTGTAAAACATATAATTTTAATAATTTAGTTATTTTTATTTGTATCCTTTGACTTAATTTCTTGGTTATAATGGTCATGTTTATGTAATATTATTTTAATAGAGCATGGTGTTTCATTTAGAATTAGTGTTGCGTGCATCACAAACTATCAAAGAGATTGAATTTATTTTAAAATATATATATCAAAAAGTCTGAGGGTGTTATATTATCTTCTAATCTAGGTGTTTTATGTCATATATTCTATCAAATATGATGTTAATTTATTAAAATCGTAGGGCATTACATTGTGCCCAATTTTAATAAATTGTGTCCTCACAATTTAAACTTGATCTTGGTAATCAAGGGTTTGACATTTGGAAATAACATTGTTGAAAAAATAATATCATAAAAGGGTTAATAAAAATCATCTTTATAAAAGTTAATGAGAAATATGAAGGTCATATGGAATGACACATAACTAGGTTTACAAATAAGTGAACATTGGTGGGAAGTGAAGACATGGAAATGGATGAAAATCATAAATAATTGTGGCAATTGATTGGGATCATTGATCATGAGAAAGTGGGTAATCTAGAGAATTTTAAAAACCACAAAACCAAAAATTTGTAAAGGGAGAAAATTCCATTGATTTATCATAAATAAAGTCATTATGTGTAAGGTCCCGGACCTCTCCAGTCCATTACAATGTGAAAATGTGGTGTTAGAGGTGTTCTGGAAGGTCGAGGTGACTTTGGGGTGTGTTTGGGTGGACTTTTAAGGAAGTCTAAAGGGTAGTATATTTCGAACGGGTTGCGCACGGTTTGTCTACAATGTGCGGCCAAATCGTGCGAGGTTGGTGTTAGAGGCAGTGGCTAACTCATGGTTAGCACATGGTTTGGATAACCATGTGGACTGACCGTGTGAGGAGTGTTTGGTGAGGCATATCTAATGCACGATTAGCACACGGGTTGTCAAACCGTGCAGGCACTTAATATTAGATCCTAAAATTGTGGATCTAACTCATTTTCCCTCTAAATGGTTTTTTTAATCCCATAAGCGGCCATAACTCAGGTTTACCCTTCCTTGAGGATAGGAGAACCTCTCCCAAGTGTTATGGAAGCGATCTGAAGGCTTCTTTTGGCGAATCGAAGCTGGTTTCTTGAGGTATGTGATCGTTCTTTTTTGTTTGTTAGATCTACTTAGATCTACTCCTTCTCTTCTCATAGTTTCATATATCTACGCCCATTATGGGTAGATCTATGTGTGTGGATGACAATTATGGTGAGCTTTGGTCTTGATCTTGCTAGGAGGAGAGATCTATGGCGGGATTTTGGAGAATCGACCTGGGTTTCTTGAGTGTTCTTAGACCATTGTGGGTTCGTGAAAAACCACTGAGTTAGGGATCTTGCCTTCGTATCTCTCTCTATTTTGTGCATCTTGCGGGGTGGGTATCCTATTGTTTTCATGAGATACAGTTGAACTAGTAAATAAAGATAATAATTGGTTAACGAACGGGTTTGGGGAAATTCTCGTTGGTATTGTTATTTATTTCCATCAATGCTTATCCTTTGATTATGTTGTGAATTGAATGGGCTTATGCCTACTGAAAATCATGGTTGTTGGGGGCCTTTTCTTGTGCAATTAAATGTTTCCCTGTTTTTTTGGATTGTTTTGTGGATTGAATTCATAGAATGTGTAAATTGGTTAATCATGTAAATTTGGATGATTAAATGAATACCTGGAACCCTTGTATGATCACCCCGATTAAATTAAATGAAAGAATGAATTTTGTGGGTGCTGGTTGGGGTCCAATTATATGAAGGGGTGTTTCATGGTTTATTGTGGAACGGGTGAGCAGTGGGGCTGCAGTTGGATTAGTTGTGGGTTGGAATGTATAATATTGTTGTAATGGGAAGTGGAGCCATGGGAAATGGTATCGAACGGATGATGATGCGATACAGGTATTGTTTATGATGTGTTTTTGGTTATGGTGGTTGGTAGCAGGGCTACAGGGATGGTTGTGCATATGAATAAAAATTGGAATAGTTTGCTAATGAATTTCTGGACATGGTAGTTGAGTAAATGCATAAAATCAATGGAATTGTTTGGCAGATAAAAGAAAATGGTATTGTGTTGCTTGTGTTTTCCATAACTTTATTTTTGTTTGGTAGGGATATATTTTACGAATGTTTGATCTGGTTTGGTTGTTGTTAGTTTATTTATAGTTAAGGAACTGATAAACTAAAACTGTTGAAACAGGAAAAGCTTAATGGGGTTTGGGGCTGTTTATTGTGTGCATAATTTTGTGGTAGCAGTGTCGAGTCATGTGCTCAGATCTTTGTGTAGAAGCCTTAAGATGGGTTGAGTGGTGATATAATTATATAAATCTATACGTTTTATATTTCTTTACGCACCCCACCCATGTTGAGCACTATGTTCCGATCACCCATGGGACGGGGGGTGAGATTCCCAACATCTAAAGGATGGTTGGTTACTGTTTTTTCCTGTGCTCCCTCTTCCAGGTTCTATAGCCCAAGATCCTTTGGGTAGGTTATGACAGATATTTCCCAAGAGTCTTTGGGATGAGGGTGTGATGTGTTCCCAAGAGTCTTCTAGATGAGGATGTGATGTGGTTCCTAGGTGTCTTCGGGATGAGTTGTGGTTATGGCCGAGGATTGAGTGCCGATGGGATACTATGGCCTTCGTATAGCCAGGTTTAGGCACTAGCTTGAGCTTCATATGGCCAGGTTGTGGCACTAGCTCAGGAAGAGGGGGAAGAATTAGAGCGTTAGGCATGAGGGATTGATCATTAATAAGTGGGAAGGTGGTGCGAGGTACCCATACATTGATAATATTACTATACTACTCTATTGATTTGTGATATTTGGCGAGTGTGGCTTGTAAGGTTTGGTGGATAGATTCCTCACTAGGCTCTGGTTCCTTATGTTTTCCCACGGGGCATTAGGATGTCTCCCCACCTGTGCACAAGAGCTTTGGGTTTTCCTACTGATTATACTTGTATGATCACCCTACATTTACTTTCAGGTTTTCAGGAGGACTTCAGGGACCCTGCGGGACCTTGCTATTCGGGCGTTGGAGTTTTTCTGGTTGTAGTTTTTGATTTCTTTTTGGTATTGTACTTGGGAGATTTTCTTATACCTATACATTTGTTTCAGTTTTGTATAAAACATGCATATGAGTTGGTTTTGGGTTTATTTTCATTTACTTGTTCCTTTTCTTTTTGGTGTTTGACTCATCCTATTTCTGACCTTAAATAATAATAAAAAATGGTAATTCCTCCCATATTTGTGAAAACTCATACCCTTGATGCTAGTCGCCAATCCGAGGCCTACTGGAGGCGGGACTCGGGGGTCATTATCTCCCTTTCACCATTGCCAGCTCAGGAGGGGAATCTTTGGTGGAAGGGGGTTGTGAAAGAATGGTATCAGAGGTGGAAGTTGAGAGATAGTATGGATTCGGGAGTTAGGCACAGTGAGGATTGCATGGGATGGTAGGGAAACAGTGTCGGGTGATCTTGAAGCATGAAATAGGACAAAGAAGACCAGCTAGGACATGGGATTTTAGGGCCCCCTGTGATCTGATGCAAGGACTCTAGACCTACCAAACGACCAATTAGAGGCTATACAGAATGTAGGGTAGAGACCCTAGGAAATTTAAATGCATTATAATGACTTGTGTTCTTGTGATCTGGGGATTTTTTGGGATTTAAAATGAATAAATAGTCTAAGAAAATTTAAGAACAATATTCTACACTACCCGAGCTTAGGAATTCCTCGTTTACCTTGCAGCTATGGCACCTGGGAGACAACCACGAGTAGTGCGGGTGATTGAGGCCCAAGGGGTTGACTTGGACGATCGACGGAGGGTGGACCGCGAGGAGGAGGACGATCAGTGGAAAAAGACGCTTCGTGCTTTTCAGCGGTAGACCCTCGGGAAGTATGAGGGCAACATCTCTGACATGGAGACAGAGAGTTGGCTAGAGGAGCTAGGGATAACTTTCAGCTTGATCCGGGCTCTGGTGGAGTACTGGGTTCCTCTGGCAGTGAGCTAGATGTGGGGAGCGGCACATCAGTGGTGGATGCTCTATCTCAGGGAGAAGAGGGAGACTGAGGTTATGTGGGATGATTTCGAGAGGGAGTTCTGGGAAAAATTTCTCTCTTCCACAATGAAGGCTGAGAAGAGGCAAGAGCTACTCTCCCTCTAACAAGGGAGCATGTCAGTGAGAGAGTTGGGGATCAAGTTCAACGATCTCCTCTGTTTTTCTCCGGACCTCATTCTAGATGAGGAGTCTCGGGTGAGATGTTTGGAGGAGGCACTTCGACCTCCTCTCTGGTATGCTGTTACCCCCTTCATCCTACCGACGTACATGGAGGTCCAGAAGAAGGCTGAAGTGGTGGAGAGGATGCACACGCTGGGAGGTGTGTCACGAGAGGGAATCCAGTTGGGCTCGTCAAAGGGGAAAGTCGTCAGCAGCAGGCCTCTAGCATCAGGGCCCTCTAGGTTCCAACTATTAGGTAGAATGCCTCACCAGTTTCAGTTCTGATCTCCCGGTCCTCTCCATTTTTCTTCAGGCCTGGGACCGAGGTGTTTCATTTGTGGCAGCCGTGGCCACTTTTATAACCAGTGCCCAGACCGAGTACAGTACAGTGGAGGTGGACCAGTACAGCACCTGCCTCAGCCACAACAGTTTCCAACCAGGCCCTTCTAGCAGCAGCAGCAGCAGGGGCAATGATCTCCCACTCCTCCGAGGGTAGACATTGCAGGAGGAGGCTGACCTCAGGGCGCTCCTCTGGGACCTCGACTAGGGTGTGGTCGGGGAGGTGGCCAGCAGCTGAGGGGCAGAGGAGTTGGGCGTCGGAAGTTGCACGCCGCAGAGGCAGCGGTTCCAGCGGGGCCATAAGTTGTTCAAGGTACAATCAGCTTGTTTAGTACCCTTGCCTATGCCTTGTTTGATTCAGGAGCTTCACACTCCTTTTTTGTTCCCAGTCTAGCCTGTGCCTTGGTCCTAAACATAGAGACCCTTTCCGTACCCCTGGTTTTGAGTACGCCAGTCGAAGGTCAGACCATCTTATCTCGTGTTTGCCGGGGATGTAGGTTGATGTTGGGGCCACACCAATCCAATGGAGATCTCCTTTTACTAAAAATTCAGCAATACGATGTCATTCTAGGCATCGACTGGCTGTTCTCGGTGTGTGCCATCTTCGATTTTTTCTGAATAAGGGTTGTGTTTTCAGGCGTGGGCGGCCGACGTGTGACTTTCATCGGTGAGTAGGGATGCCAAGACGGAAGCCAGTGAGGGGAGCCCTTTCTTTCCTCGTTAGTCAGGCTATTAGTTGAGTCAGTAGATATAGAAATGGTAGAAGTCTCCAAGATCATCAGTGAATTCATGGACTTCTTCCCTGAGGTGGTGGTGAATCTACCCCCTCGATGGGACATTGAGTTCAGAATAGACTTACAACCTGGTGCACGTCCGATTTCAATGCCCCCTATCAGATGGAACCTTCATAGCTACGGGAGTTGCAGATTCAGATTGACAATATGATGAAGAAGGGTTTTGTTCGACTGAGTGCATCACCATGGGCTGCTCCAGTCTTATCCTCAAAGGAGGCAGATGGTGGTCTAAGGCTGTGCATAGAATACTGGAGACTGAACCAGGTAACCGTCAAGAATCATTAACCCCTCCCAAGGATAGATGATCTCTTTGACCAGATGAGGGGACTAGGTTGGTTCTCTAAGATTGATCTGCAGTCTCGATATCAACAGTTGAGAGTGAAGGAGGGTGACATCTCGATGACTGGATTCAGGTGGAAATATGGGCACCTTGAGTTTGTGGTCATGACATTCAGCATTACAAATGCACCGGCCATGTTCATGGGACTCATGAACTTCGTCTTTCGGGAATACCTAAACTAGTTTGTAGTCTTCATCATCGATGACATCCTGATTTACTCAAGATCAGATGTGGATCTTGCTGGGCACCCGATAACGGTTTTATAGGTCCTCTGACTGCACCAAATTTTTGGGAAGTGGTCCAAATGCACGTTTTGGACTCGAGAAGTACGCTTCCTTGGACACGTGGTGTCCGAGTAGGGAATAGCGGTGGACCCATCAATGGTCGAGGAGGTTGTTTCTTGGGTAGCGCCTAAGAACTTTGCAGATGTTCGTAGTTTCCTTGGACTAGCAGGCTACTATTAGAGGTTCATGCCCAACTTCTCCCGAGTTGAAGCACCTTTGACAGCCTTGACAAATAAGGATTGAGCTTTTGTGTGGGATAAGAAGTGTGGGAAAACCTTCAGTTATCTAAAGGGAAAGTTGGTTAGTGCCCCAGTGCTAAGATTACCAGAGGAGGGAGTAACGTTTGAGGTATTTTGTGATTTCTCAGGACAAGGCTTGGGGTGTGTGCTGTTGCAACATCAAGGGGTGATCTTTTATGTGTCTAGGTAGTTATGTCCTCATGAACGTAATTATTCCACCCATGATCTAGAGCTTGTGGTGGTTGTGTTTGCACTGAAGTTGTTATGTCATTACCTCACCGGGGAGTGCTTCTTGGTATTCACAGATCACAAGAATTTGAAGTATATCATCTCCCAGTGTGACATGAATTTGCGGTAGTGAAGGTGGATGGAGTTCCTTCATGAATACAACTTTGAAATCTCGTACACCGAAGGCAAAGGAAATGTGGTGGCTGACGCTTTGAGTAGGAGGAAGGACGCGGTTCGAAAGTCGGCAGATGTCTGGAAGGCGATGGGAGAATTGGATGCACTACACCTTGATGTATGAGAAGATGGTGGTAGGGGTTGTATATTTCTGAACAAAGTGATGTCCTCTATACTACGGAAGGTGGAGGAGTCTCAGTGGGGAGACACAGAGAGTGAAGTGATGCACAATCGGGCTGGCCAGGGCAATGCTCCGGAAGGATGGTCAGAGGATGGACTGGATCAGATGCTTTTCTGGGGGAAGTTGTTTTTTCCAAAGGCAATGCATGAGAGAGTTCTTGGTGAGTTTCACAACTCACCCCTAGAAGTACACCCGAGAGCTTCCAAGATGTACCGGGGCTTGACAGGGCAGTTCTGGTGGCCTGGGGTGAAACGGGTAGTAGAAGAGTTCCTAGAAAAGTGCCTCAGGTGTCAGCTGGTGAAGGCTGAACACCATGTCCCAGGAGGTTTGTTACAATCTTTAGATGTCCCCGAGTGGAAGTGGGATGACATAGTGATAGATTTCGTCACGGGACAGCCCAGATTTCTAGGGGGGTTGCGACGCCATCTGCGTTATGGTGGGCCGGCTGATGAAATCAGCCCACTTCCTATCAATCAAGGATTCAAGTATGGCTGAGGCCCTAGCTCAGAGGTACGTGAATGAGGTGGTGCGGTTGCATGGAGTTCTAAGATCTATAATCTCTGACCGGGATAAGTGGTTTACCTCGCGGATCTAGAGAGGATTGCAACATGCTTTTGGCACCCGGGTATGCCTCAACACTACTTTCCACCCCCAGATAGATAGGCAGATAGAGCGCACCATCCAGACATTGGAAGATATGCTACGAGCATGTGTATTGGGCCTTGGAGGATCATGCGTACAACACTTGCCTATGATAGAGTTCTCTTACAACAACAACTATCACTCTACCATTAGTATGGATCCTTTCGAAGCGTTGTACAAGAGGTCGTGCCGCTCACCCGTATGCTGGACAGAGGTTGGAGAAGTAGGTGTTCTTGGCTCGGAGGTGGTGCAGAGCACGATGGAGAAGGATCGGCTTATATGAGAGAGGATGAAGGCAGCTCAGAACTGACATAAGTCATACGCCGATAATAGGAGGAGACCCCTGGAGTTTGAGGTCGGGGACAACGTGTTCTTTAAGGTCTCTCCTCGACGCGGGCAGAGAAGATTCAGAAAGGGAAGCAAGCTTTCTCCTAGGTTCATCGGGCCCTTTGAGGTGTTGCCGTGGGTCGGTGAGGTGGCTTATCAACTGGCGTTTCCACCACCGCTGCAAAGGGTGCACGATGTCTTCCATGTGTCTCAGCTGCATCAGTACCTGCACGACGATTCACACGTCCTCAACTGGGGAGAGCTAGATATTGGGGGATGATGCAATATTCCTGGAGAGACCCGTGATGATCGAAGGCTGTTAAGAGTAGGTACTTCATGGATGGACCATTCCTTCGGTTCGTGTGCTATGGAGTCATAGTGGGCTTGAGGAGAGTACCCGGGAAAGGGAATCACAAATGCATGCCCAGTGCCCAGAGTTATTTTGAGTTTTATCATGTTTTGTTTCGTACCTTTTTACGATGTAATGTTTGACCTGGTTAACTATGAAATTTGTTTCAAGTGCATAAGAAGTGTCCTAAAATTTGGGGAGGGGAGGACTAATACCTAGTTAAGATGCATTAAAGTGGATGCGCCTAAACCCGTGCGAGCGAGTCAGTGCTTCCCAAAGCAGATAATATCTTAACGTGGAAGAAGGAAAACCCCTCACCCACATGACCAGATGGTTTAATCTTTTGCCTTGCGTGGTTGCATGGGGGAGAGGAGCGGTATGTTTGTTATTGTTTAAGAGATAGGTGAAGAAGGGGGTTCCCCTTGGTAACAAGGAGGTTTTCTCCTAAGAGGTATCTTTCGAGGGGGAGTTGTTCAGACCCCTCTTTTTTCTTTAGGTGGGTTTTGGATTCTTGAGGACTATAATGTTTTGAGAGGTATCTGATGTAATGTCCCGGACCTCTCCAGTCCATTAATTTGTGAAAATGCGGTGTTAGAGGTTTTATGGAAGGTCAAGGTGACTTTGGGGTGTGTTTGGGTGGAATTTTAAGGAAGACTAAAGGGCAGTAACATTCGCACGGGTTGCGCACGGTTTGTATAAACCGTGCAGCCAAGCCATGCGAAGTTAGTGTTAGAGGCAGGGGATAATGCATGGTTAGCACAATGTTTGGCTAACCATGTGGACTAACCATGTGTGGATTTTTTGGCGAGGCAGTAACTAACGAACGGTTAGTGCATGGTTTGTCAAACCATGCGTACTAACCGTCCAGGCACTTTATCTTAGATCCTAAAATTGTGGATCTAACTCGTTTTGCCTCTAAATGGTTCTTTTAAGCCCTTAAGCGGCCGTAACTCATGATTACCCTTCCTTTAGGATAAGAGAACCTCTCCCCAGTTTTTTGTAAGCGATATGAAGGTTTCGATTGGCGAATCGAATCCGGTTTCTTGAGGTATGTGATTGTTCTTGTTTTTTTGTTAGATCTACTTAGATCTACTCCATCTCTTCTCTCGGTTTCTTAGATCTACGCCCATTATGGTTAGATATAAGTGTGTGGATACCAATTATGGTGATTTTTGGTCTTGATATTTCTAGGTGGAGAGATCTAAGGTGGGATTTTGGAGAATCAACCCGGGTTTCTTGAGTGTTCTTTGACCATCGTGGTTTTTAAAAAAACCATTGAAGTAGGGATATTACCTTCATCTCTCTCTATTTTTTGCATCTTGCGGGGTGGGTATCCTCTTGTTTTCGTTATATACGGTTGAACCGGTTAATAAATATAATAACTGGTTAAAGAATGGGTTTGGGGAAATTCTCGTTGGTATTGTTGTTTATTTCCATCAATGCTTATCCTTTGATTATTTTGTGAATTGAATGGGATTATGCCTACAAAAAATCACGGTCGTTGGGGGACTTTTCTTGCGCAATTAAATGTTTCCTGGTTTTTCTGGATTGTTTCGTGGATGGAATTCATAGAATGTGGAAATTGGTTAATCATGTAAAGTTGGATGAATAAATGAATACCTGGAACCCTTGTATGATCACCTCGGTTAAATTAAATGAAAGAATGAATTTTGCGGGTTTTGGTTGGGGTCTTATTATGTGAAGGGGTATTTCATGGGTTGTTGTAGAACAGGTGAGCAGTGGGGCTGTAGTTGGCTTGGTTGTGGGTTGGCATGTATGATATGGTTGTGATGGGCAGCGGAGCTGCAGGAAATGGCATCGAAGGGATGATGATGCGGTACGAGTATTGTTTCCGATGTGTTTATGGTTATGGTGGTTGGCAGCAGGGCTGCAAGGATGGTTGTGCATATGAATAAAAAGTGGAAGAGTTAGCTATTGAATTGTGGGACATGGTAGTTGAGTAAATGCAGAAAATCAATGGAATTGTTTGGATTATAAAAGAAAATTGTATTGTGTTTCTTGTGTTTTCCATATCTTTATTTGTGGTTGGCAGGGATATGTTTTACAAACATTTGATCTGGTTTGGTTGTTGTAAGTTTCTCAGTAGTTAAGGAACTGATAAACTAAAACTGTTGAAACATGAAAATTTTAATGGGGTTCGGGGCTGTTTATTGTGTGCATACTTTCATGGTAGCAGTGTCGATGCATGTGCTCTGATCTTTGTGTAGAAGCCTTAGGATGGGCTGAGTGGTTGATATAATTATATAAATCTGTACGTTTTATGTTTCTTTACACATCCCAACCATGTTGAGCACTATGTTCCAAACACCCGTGGGATGGGGGGTGAGATTCCCAATATCCAAAGGATGGTTGGTTACTGTTCTTCCCTGTGCTCCCTCTTCTAGGTTCTATAGCCCAAGATCCTTAGGGCAGGTTATGATAGATATTTCCCAAGAGACTTCGGGGTGAGGATATGATGTGTTCCCAAGAGTATTCAGGATGAGGATGTGATGTGGTTCCCATGTGTCTTCGGAATGATATGTGATTATGTCTGAGGATTGAGTGCCGACGGGATACGAGATGATATGTGGTTATGGCTAAGGATTGAGTGCCAGCGGGATACTATGAGCTTCGTATGGCTAGGTTACGGAACTAACTCGAGCTTCGTATGGCCAGGTTGTGGCACTAGCTCAAGAAGAGAGGGAAGCATCAGAGCATTAGGTATGAGGTCCTGAGTAGTAATCAGTGGGAAGGTGGTGTGGGGTACCCATACATTGATAATATTACTATACTACTCTATTGACTTGCGATATTTGGTGAGTGTGGCTTGTAAGGTTGGGTGGATAGATTCCCTACTAGGCTCTGGTTCCTTCTGTTTTCTCATGGGGAATTAGGATGTCTCCCCACCTATGCACGAGAGCTTTAGGTTTTCCTATTGAGTATACTTCTATGCTCACCCTACATTTACTTTCAAGTTTTCAGGAGGACTTCAGGGACCGTGTAGGACCTTTCTAGTCGGGTGTTAGAGTTTTGCTGGTTGCAATTTTTGATTTATTTTTGTTATCGTACTTGGGATATTTTTTATACCTGTAATTTTGTTTCAGTTTTGTATAAAACATGCATATGGGTTGGTTTTGGGTTTATTTTCATTTATTTGTTCCTTTTCTTTTTGTTGTTTGTCTCATCCTATTTCCGACCTTAAATAATAAAAAAAGGGTAATACCCCCCATATTTGTGAAAACTCATACCCTTGGTGCTAGTCGCCACTCCGGGGCCTACTAGAGGCAGGACTCAGGGGGTCATTATCTCTCTTTCAGCATTGCCAGCTCAAGAGGGGCATCTTTGGTGGAATGAGGTTGTGACATTATGATAACATTTTTGGTTAAATATCATTTTCCTAGTATTGAGGAATTCTTTTACTGATTAAGATCATTAAGAAATATACTTACTCTATATCTTAATATTTAATAAGCATAATTTAATCCTTTTTTTTATTCAATAAATTTTTAATTCATCTATTATTCTAATAAATGAATATTCAAAAATGAAATTTTTAGGCCTAAAGCACTAAAATAAACATTTAACGAACCGTAAGAACCATAAAAGGGTAAAGAACTATTATTCTTATCATTACTAAAACCAATATGGTTTGGAAAAGTTATCAAATATAATAAAATAATCTATAATAAATTAATAGTAACTTTCAAAATTCAACTTTACCCATTTCAGAAATGTTTATCTTTATTACTTGTGCAAAATATGTTTGACCAAATTCAAAGCCTAAAAATTATAAGGACGACCGCTAAATCATTATTATGTCCCCAAAAAATATAAAGTGGATATTAATGTCAAATAAAAAAAATTTGAATACCTTTATCACCATAAAACCTTAATTAAAACATTCATACATCCAAAAATAAAATCTCATATTTTCAAATATATTCCATAAATCAAATATATAGTAAACTCCAATAATGATTATATAAACCATCAAATCACTAACCAATATCAATGTCACCAATACTATCCTATAAAAATATTTTTATCATTATTATCTCAACATCAATCAAATATTAAGTGTTATATTCCCTTAATCATGTGTTTTAAAAAAATATCAACTTTCCACTAAATCAATTTTCTTGTTCATTGGTACCGTTCAACATATGCTCTCAAATCCTTAAAGAAAAAGTACTACAGTCAAATCCTTATAAATCTCATAATTTTTATAACCATAATATCATTGATAAAATAATCTTATAAGATAAATCTTGAATCCAAACAATCACATTAATCATTAGACTTTTTATGTAGTAATATCATAAACCGGACCTTGATACCTTAATTCCTTTTGAGGTATATTCCATTGATGTTTGGGGAATTAATTTTCATAGTACCACATATCCTTATAGTTGATTAATTATATATTGGAAGATTATTTCTTAATCAGGAAATCATGAGAATAGTGGAATTTCTCTCCATACTTGTATCAAAATCTCATTCCCTTCAAGAAAGTACCAAAGTGATTCTTTTGAGAATTATTACATCTGAGAAAACCCTTTTTTCCCTTCTTCCCCTCATCTATTTTTTTCTCTTCCACCACCTTCTTGACTTGTTTCTATTCAAAGCCATAATACTTAGAGAATTAGTTATATATCTAGATATCACATGATACTATGTCGTCATAGGATGATAATGTTTGGGAGAGTAGTTCCCCTATAAATATTGGCTTAATCCCATCAAAGAAATGACCATTCTTTTTGGATTATGTGCATCGATACGGTTCCCATTCCTTCCACTATGATACATTTATAAATAATGGTATAAAATAGATTAGATCATAACATTATGAAACATAATATATAATCCTAAAACTACGGAAATACTTAACATAAATTGAAAAATTTATTAATAGATTATCTCATAATCATAAACTTGGTTTCATTGGAAATGTTTTAAAATCAAAAAGATATTTTCAAATCCTTCATAATGTTTTGTAAATAAAATGTGATTTATCCTAAGAATATCCCCCAGTACTTTCAAACCATGTGCACAGTAAGGCTCATTATAATGTACAAGGTAATGCTCGAGTCAAGACCGACACACCTTTTTTGGAGTTATTACCCCTAGGAACATCTATTCTAGAACCATATGCACTTATTGTATCTAGAAAAAGATGTATTTCTAAGAAAACCCACTTAATCTCCACCTTACAAAAAATTTAGGATACCCTTCAATACTTATACTCAATTTATATCATAGGGTTATGTTCCGTAATCTATTTTTTTTCCAAAATATAGTTACTAAGGTTTATTCTAAACTTAATCTAATACCAACTATAAATCCCTTGACCCTAGTAGCCTAGAGTCGGTGGTCACATTATTACATTGACAAAAGACACAAGGATCCTCACCCTGAAGGACTGAATAGTTTAATAGTCCTAGTAAATGAGATACATACTTATATTTAAAATATATTTAAAAACATAAAATTAAAAAATGTATTTTCTTTGAGATCATATTTATTCCTTCTAGCATATCCCTACATATCAATCATAAAACACTTACTAACATTTTGGGGAAAGGAATCTTAAGAAAGGGGTGAGCTCTAATGAATAGTAAGGTTATGTGTAAAGTGTAATATATCATTAATAAATATTAATAATCAGTATGGAAATATAAATATCTAAAACACATTCCATTTAAACAATAAATTTATCATAATATGGTAGGAATAACTGATGACCAAATAAATCTATATACATAATCACATAAGTTTGAAACTTATACATGGATATTGTAATTAATATAATAATCACATGGACATAAATAACTAAACACATAATAAATAAATTCATAATGTTGTATATATGAAACATACTATAAAAAACCTTCACAAGATAGTTTAAATCTATTGGTAAAAACCCATTTAATCTGGAAAACAGATTTGTCTCATGAGACCTACCAATGCATCAGGGGATATGTAATTTTGGGCCCACTCATCACATAATAAGTAAAATTAATTATTTATATAAAAGTGGTGAAACATTATCAACATAAATATTCATATTAAAAGTCTATCATATGAAATGTTAATAATTACCCCAATCAATAAACATAATTATACACCATCCAAAGTAATATGGTGAATAGTAATAAAATTGTACAACCCCATTCAAACTTATCATAAAACATCTATAGAAATAATAAGGATGATATCAATACAACATATCCCCTATAGTTTATAAGTGAAATAAAGTGTTGATTCCATTGATGTATAAAAATTCCATAAAAATATCCTTTAAAACATTCTTGAGGAAAATAACCTTTGCACTTTGAAAAGAAAATTTTAAATCTAAAAGTTCACAAATCTTTTTGAAAATAATTTTCTTTGAAATTTACCTTTGTAACTTATAAAGGAATCTTTAAAACATTGCATGGTTATGATATCGGGTAATTTCATACATGTCATATATGTTAAAACAAATATTCCTTTTATATTTTTGGTAAAATAAAAAGGCCCCTATTTGTAAAATTAAATGAATATTACTTTAAAAATATTTATAAAAAAGTAAAAAATGGGTGAAAATTCCTTTAATAAATATATTGGATAATTTTAAAAACACTTTTAAAAACATTTTTAGAAAACATGGTTTTGGAAGAAAAAAGATTTTTGATCGAAGTGATAAATGAAGTCAGGTATTATGAAAAACCTTCTATCAATCATTTTAAGTACCAAAGAGATAAATATGATACTATTACTTGAAAATTTCATGAGTAAATAGAGTTTAAGAAAATTAATTGGGTTTATTAGAAAATGATATAACAATTTCCTTCAATTTAAGTTCAAGTATAAACATTCCCGATTAAAATAAAATTGAAATATAAATCTCTTACCACTTTGGTATCTTTTGAATCTGAAGCACTATGAAAGGAATAACAAAAAATGAAACATTAAATACCATTAATAGAAATATATTCATGATATAAAATATAAAAATGTACATTATATATGCCACACAAAGGAATAATTGGTGAATATGATGCATGTATCATAGAAGTAAAAGTGAGATGAGAAACCCTTACCTCAGCTCTGATTTCCTTTCTACATGTTCAAAAATTATATTTAATAAATATATGTTTATTATAAATATATTAAATAACTTTAATCATATATTTAATACCATATATGATTTACTTATAGTCTTTTATCCCCTTGGGATTATTACTTTGTTTTTCATGTATGTCTTGGTTATTTAATTTTGTTACTTTTACATTGACCATGGTTACATAATATACATAATTTTAATCATTATATAAATATCATATATATTCATTATATATTTAATTTTAGTAATCTATAAAATTTAGATATATAAAATGAATTACATTGTTCATGGAGACGGTAAGCCGCACGTACACATAACTGTTGTTTCCATTTTTCTTGACAGATGGAATGAAAGGAAAATAAATGTTAATTAAACATTATAGAATAATTAATATTTTATATATATCATTTATATTAATAAAATATATCATTATTACCATCCATGTAAACATAAAATGAAAATCATTTCACATTGCTATGCGGAGGTGGTAGTCCCGACATACACATGAGCGAGGTTATTATTTTCCAACCGATTGTAAGGTAAGAAGTTATGTGTGATATTATATTAATTGAAGTAAATTTGTTCATAAATATCACATATATTAATTAATTATAACCATAATATCTTCCAAGAAAATATTAATAAAAAAATGAACCACATCACTTCGCGAGGCACTAGTCTGCCATATACATAAGCGATGTTATCATATTCCCCACAAAATGGAAAGTAAAAAAGGAATATGTGATATAGTCATTCCAAAAGAATAATAATTTCATAAATATCATAAAAATAAGTTAAATACATCATTATATACAGTCTTGAAAGGTTATTATGGAAAATGAATTACATCATTTCGTGAGGTGGTAGTCTGCCACACACATTATCGACAGTTTCGTTTCCCATTTGATAGAAGTGGAGATATATATGAGTTATGAAAATAAAATAATGGAATATAAATATATATATTATACTATTTTTTATTATCATAGCTAAATATGATTTTAGGGAGGTGGAATAAGAAATAAAACAAATACACATGTATAAGAATTTTCCTCTAATTTGGAGATCCTCATTAGAATTATACCTAAAGAATTATTTGGAGATATTACTAATTAAAATAATCCCTCTGGGATGTGAGTAGGTAATTAAGGAATATATTTGGATATTTATTGGATAAAAAATTATTTTTTAATTATAAATAGGGGTAGAGAGGAGGTGACCTTTTATAAGCGGGGGGGGGGGGGGACACACCTTGGATTTTTAAAAGATAATGTGATACCCATGTTTTGATCATGTACAAAGACTCCAAAACAGGCCATTATAAAACCTTATAGGTTATATGGTATACATATGTTCATAAAATGGGTGTTTTATGAGTTTTATATCATTTATAATCCTTATCTTAATAGTTTAACCCCCTAGTAAACCCTTTTTTACCTTAACTGCGGTAATTAATTGCAATTATTTTCACTATTCATTATGGTAAAAAATTAAGATGACCTTATTAGATAATATAAATTATTATGATTCCAAATATTTAATCCATTTTTCTAAATTCAATTCACATAATTGGAATAATTTTATTTTAAAGTAAACCCACAAGCATATCAAAAAAGCAGTTTTTCGGAAGAAAAACTTTCAAAAGTTTAAAATGTTTTTATATCATAATTACTCATGATAAATATTAAAATAAACTATATTAGTTAAATTTGATTATAATTTATCTAATTTTTCTTAAAAAATAATTTTAAATATAATTCAACATTGTAATCAATTTAAACAAAAAGATCGTTTTCATTAAAAATCATTATATTTCACTATTCATCTAAAAAATTAATCTTTTCATAAATTTATCAAAAATTCACCCAAGATACATTTGAAATAAAGATTTTAAAAATCATTTTATTTAAATTTTTTTTCTAAAATTTTCAAAAATCAATTTTAAATTTTGTGCGCAAAGCGCGATTAATCTACCTTCCCAAAAAATATAGTTTTTCAGAAAACATTTCATTTTTTAACAAATGGTTCCTATTTTATTTATAATTAAAATATAAAAATTTAATTTATTTAATAATTTTATTAACCAAATACTTTTTATAATTTAATTTTTTTATTCCTACCCTCCAATTTAACGGCTTGATTAAAATGTTCATGTTTAAATAATAATATTTTAATAGAGTATCACATTTAATTTAAACCTGATGTTATGTTCATCATAAGATATTGAAGATATTGAATTTGTTTAAAAATAAATATATCACAATGTCTTGGTGTTTTATATTCTCTTATATGTTTGGTTTTGTGTTTCATATATGCTATCAAATATGATGTTGCTTTATTAAAATCTTAGGGCCTTACAGTATGTCCATGTAAACTACTAAAGTCATATACAATCACAAAGACATATTTATTAGAAACCATAATTATAGTTTATACAAGTCCAAATAAATAAATATGGATAATTTTTAAAGGACTTATAGTTTTAACTTCATTGATAGATCTGAAACTCTCTCAATATTATTTTCCTTTTATACAAGAATCGCATACATAGTTTCTATCCACTTTTATTTTGGTAAGGTGCGGTAGTTGGTGATGTTTGGATATCTTATAAAATATCATAGAATTATTATATCTATTCCTCCCATTACATATAAAATTTTCTATCTATGAAACATTCAAACACATGAAATTTTTATTTTTCAGTTCAATAAAATTTATCAAATAAATATTTTCTGATCAGTTTGATTAAAAAATATTCATATTTATAAATAATTGACATATTATTTTATAATTTAAACAACATTAAAAAATTACATAATTTTGATATACATATCATATTATGTTATAATATTTCAACATATAGAAATTTAGATATGATAATAGATTTAGAAAGTCCAACTTCACCAAATCCTTTTACCTTTCCTTTTGAGTTATCAACAAAGATAATATTACCTCCTCTATATTTATGAGTCAAATAAAATTTGATGTGACTCATTTCGTAGGCTATAGAATCTAATATCTATGTACTATGTTTCCTTTTTCAAACACCTATGGTATGTATCTTACAAAAATATAATTAGGATGGTTTTAGTACTTATAAAAATCAGTGTCTAATTGGGTTTGGGAAACATATATTCAGAACCCAAATTTATGCTAAAAATTTATTTATATGAAATCTTGAGGATGATGATTTAGAAATAAAGTCTTATTGTTTCTAAGATATTGTGTAAATTCTATGATCTAAATGATAGACGATACAAATAGTAGTATCGTAATAATGATGCTCAATATACAAGAGGGGGGGGTGAATTGTATACATTTAAAATTCTTTGTAACTTTTAAAGATGAATATGTTTAACAAGGTTAAAAAAAGTAATTCACAAAAAATCTAGTTCTACACACTTTCTTGATTCTAGAAATATGATTTCGAGAATGTAATTCCAGAAAAGTGGTTCCAGAAAAGAAACTTAATAAAAGTTTACAAAGATTAAGATTCTACCTTCAAGCATATATAATCTTACTAAATCAAAGTATACAAGTATATGGAAGTATAATATAGTTATACTTTCCTCAAAAATAAAAATACAGCGGAAAACATGAAACAAAAAAGTAACAAGTAGGAAGTCTTTTAACCCAGAGAGAAGGGTATCCAACAACCTTGGATAAAGGTACCTTGATTTATACTTTCAATAAAGTCTGTCTTACCCACACCAGGGTAAGACCTCGATATAAAGATCTGAGTCTATCTTGTTATCCCCACAAACCCTCAACTTCTAGCTAGTCGGTGCCTCTATCTTCCTCAGCAAGGAAATCCTCGAACTTTAAGGTAGTCGGCACCTCTGTCTTCCTATCCTCGGAATCCCTCGAATATACTCAACAACATTTGGAGTCACACGAAGAAATTATGAAAAAGGTGTTCAATACGCACAAAGCATGAAATTATCTCTCTCTAGAAATCACTTCAACATCATGTAATCTCTATATTGATCAAATTTTTCATATAAGTGATGAGATCTTTCAAATGATATCTTATTTATAGGCACAACTCCAACGGTCGGCTCCCTCCTCCAACAGTCATATTTCTCCTTGAATTTCGGAGGGACCTGTACTTGTGTCACTCAAACAATGGTTAGTTAGTAACTGAATGCACTACATCATTTTATAACCAAAACATGAGTAAAAAAAATATGATGCTTAACCAAATTAATTTTTTGGAGTGTAATGAAAAAATGATAGTTCAGAGTCTAACCAAAAACTCATTCGGTGTATACAATATAAGGATATTCAGATTCTATCTTTAGAATAATTCTGAACCTGAATTCTATAGAATTCTAGAGTCTGAATTCATAAGAGTTCAGAGTCTGAACTTACAAAATTTCAGAGTCTGAATTCATAAGAGTTCAGAGTCTGAACATACAAAAGTTCAGAGTCTGAATTCATAAGAATTTAGAATCTGAATTCTGATAACTCATAGTTAGAACTCAGAAGAGTTTGGAGTCTGAATTCAGAGAACTCAGAGTCAGAACTCAAAAGAGTTTGGAGTCTGAATTTTGAGAACTCAGAGTCAGAACTCAGAAGAGTTCGGAGTCTGAATTCAGAGTACTCAGAGTCAGAACTCAGAAGAGTTTGGAGTCTGAATTTAGAGAACTTGGAACCTAAATTTGTATCCTGAAAACAGAATGCTTTATATCTAAGTATATATATGATTCCTAGGTTTTGGATACAAAAATGAATTTTATAATTAGACAAAATGAACAATGAAAATAATGGTAAGGATAAATTTCTATGGGGAAGGAAAATTTTCTTTATGAAAGTAAAAAATAGGGTAAAAGAAATTTGCCTTAAGATAAGGTGTTTTTGATTTTCAAAACAAGAAGAAATGGTAAAGTCATAAGGAAACCTTATTGACTCAACCACCTCCAGAAACATGAAGGAATGGGAAATTCATAAGGAAACCTTATTGACTCAACAATCTCCTCCTTTTTGGAAAGCACAAACATCCTTACGAAAAAGAATATAAGAACATAGAAAATAAAACTTATCTCCATTAACACACATGGGAAAGGATGAATACGACTAACTCCCCCTTAGGCTTTGGAACACAAAGGATCATATTCTAGAATTATTGAATGAGATTTTTCATTATCTTGATTACAGAAATCATTATAATGAAAACTTCCCCTTAGATGGACTCCCCCTTACTTAGGGACATTTCATCTGTACTTAGTATTCATTTTCCTTTCTACCTCTTTGTGATTTTCAAAAGGAAATATAGGGAATGAAAAAGTAAATATGGTACCTGAAATATTTGTACAAACAACAAAATATATGAAGAGAAACCAACAATTTCAATACGATTGGAAAAATATATACAAGGAAAACTCAACAAAAGATCGGATTGGGTCTATCGTCCTTCCTTCTCCTTGGGCATCAACTTCTTCACAATGGTTTTCAGATTTTTGAGCTCCTTGTGATCTTCCTCTGCTCATTTTAGAAGCTGATCTTGATCTTCTGACTTCTTCTCTAAAGCTTTGATTCTATCATCCTAAGCCATTAGAGCCACTTCCAAAATCTTTAGGGCTTCTTCTCGCTTGACAATATTTTTTTCTATCTCAATCCGAAGATCTCTTTCTCTCTTATAGCTTTGTGATATTGAATATAGTTTCCCATTCAAATCCTTCACTTCTTGACTCCAATAATTCTGTCCCAGAGTCATCTTTTCTTCAAAACAATGTGTGAGATCCTTGATCTTACCATCTTCAATGTCAAATGACTCCTTGACACTATTTTGTAATTCATCAAGATCTTTCATATCTTCAATTGTCTTCTTTGACCACCTAACCATTTTATTACAAGACCTTTTGTGGGCATCGTAGTTAATGAATAAATTCTTGAAAATAGCCTCATGGTTTACACAGTTATCCATCACCATGTATACTGAATTTGATTTCTAGTTCAAGGTGTGTTGAAGCATCTGACATCTCAAGTCAATGCTTGGAAAACTCAGAATGGTCCCAACAAGATTCCTCAATGACTAAATAATGAAATCATGTCTAAGGGATGATGATTCAGAATCTAAAACATTCTAGGTGGGGGATCTTTCTCTAACTCAGCAAGTTTCCTCTTTGAAGATCCACCTGATTCCTTCTTCTTTACAAAAAATTTAGTAGGTGTATCAACAAACACCTATTTACCCTTATCGGTTTTCAGAATAGCTTCCTCATCATGAGATTCGTGTTCACTCTTAGAAATCGGAATGATTTTATCTTCATCTAGCTACTTCTTCTCTAATCTTGTCTCAGTGTCCTCTAGGTGCATGAAATCATGATTAAAACATTCTTCTTCAAACAACTTATTCACCTCTTAAATCTTGTCATCTAACCCTGGAGTAGAAAGTTTTGAAGAATCGACTTGAGAGGTTTGGATTGACAGCTTCTCAGATGTACATTACTTCTCATGAATGTCTTCCACTTGCTTAATAAAATCTTTGGTATCGCCACTGCCTTCTTCTTCTTTTTCTTCTTCTACTACTTTTTTTCTTCAACAAAATTTTCTTGGGCTTTCTCCGGAGTGACAAAATTATTTCCGTGGGTTTCAGGTAAGGGTTCTACCATGAAGTATTTTGGTACCGGAATGATCTCTGATGCTTTCTCAGCAGCCTTTAAAAGAGATTTCACTATCTCAGCTTCAGTCAATTTTTTCTTTTGCTTCTTTTATTTAGCTTGTTTTTCAAGCTCATCAGTTGTCTTCACTTTTAAGGATTTTGCTTCAATAGGATCCAAACCAAAACTTGGCTCCCCTACTTTCCTATATTTTTTGTCTTCTCTCCACTTAGAAACTACCTCATTCAGATATTATTTTTTATTCTTAGGTTTTGGAGGTGCGGATTGGATTTCCTTGGACTCTGATGCTTTTCCTTCCACTACTATTTCCTTCAAATTTTTCTTCCTCCATTTTTGTATGGCTCAGCCAGTTCTTGTTTTATCAAAATAGCTCCAGCCTCTTCTTCTTGTAAACCATATAATTCTCTAGAGTCTATATAAAAACCAATGTTCATCCACTTCAGAGTATCATCACTGACTAGCATGACATTGCAATTCCTTGTCTTTGAGCTACAAATAATTTTAAAATATTCTAAGCACCAAACAATTAACTTAGAGAGAATGGATGGATACATGATTATTTAAGCCTTCAAGCTTCCATTCTTAATATTATAAATTGTAATGAGAATATGCTTAACCAGATTGATCTTGTTTTGATTTACTAAGAAATCCAAGATATACATGTCAATCTTCTTCAATGTGTCTGTGTCCCCTTTTATCGGAATAATGAATCCTTGAACCCATAATTCGAGAATATGATGATTTGAAAACAAGTGGGCGATATTCAGAGTATTTATATCAGAGAGTTCGAGACATTCCATATCCTTCTTCTAAACGAAACTTCCTTTGACATATGGAAACTTATGAGAACAGAATTCGGCATCCCCTTCTTATTGAATACCAACCAAATTATCACCCTTAGTATATGAAAGATCATAAGTCTTTCTATAGCTTTTTAACGAAAACTTTTCTCTGCCTTCTTCCTTGAAGAAACTTATTGTTTCATAAAACTAAACTTGCAAATCCAGATACACCAAATCTTGAGCTCCTGGCTTCGATACAGAAATGCTCTCCCATCCATTGATCTTGGCGTTTTTTGAGATTATAGAATCATACTTGGTGAAGAAGTTATGATTCACCAACCTTTCTCTATAAACCATCCACTACGAAATTGACTTGACAGTAGACATATCTTTCTGAGAGGATTCTTCGACAGACATTTGGATTTGAGCAAGTTCTGATAAGTTCAGAATGAGCTTATGTAGAAGGGTAGAGTTGTAACATGTGAAGGATTTAGTTTTGATGTGGGAAAACCATCAGAGGGTCCTTTATATAGGAGTCTGATGCGATGGTTCATCTTCCAAACTCAATCCAATGGATTAAAATCCTTCTGATTAGATCTGAAGGTTGATATGATAGCCACAAGAAAATCATGGATCTGATCTTTTTTGGGTTTTTAATAAAAATATTAAGATTTAAGGAAAAGAGAATCCGAAAAATTTAAAAACAAAAGAATCTACCAGCAAGTAAAAGATGATTATGAATACTCAGGAAAGGAAACATACCTTTTGGATTAATAGGAATATTATTCATAGTGAGGAAAATTCTTCTTGAAGAACTTTAGATTCTGAAAAATTTTGATTACGAAAAAAAATTAAAAGCGAAAATGTTCATTACGAAACTTTTAAGTACAAAAATTTTCATTATGAAAGATTTTAATCTAACTAACAAGAAAATGTACCCCCCTATGAAACTTTGTTTATTATTGTAAGGAGATTGGTTTCAATCGAAAGTTAACAAGGAAGATTTCTATATGGTTATCATTACTAAATTTTGTTTAAGGTATTCAAATATATCGGAGGGTAAATATTTTGTGAAAATATCAGCAAGTTGATCTTGTGTTCCGATAAATTAAGGAATGGTATCCCCTTTTTGTGTGTGATCCCTAAGAAAGTGATGCCTAATATCTATTTGTTTTTCATGAGAGTGATGTGAAAGATTTTTACTTAAGGCAATGACACTTGTATTATCAAACAAAATCCATGTTTTGGTAAAACTCATACCATAGTCTATGAGTGTGTGTTGCATCCACAGCACTTGAGCACAACAACTTCGAGCTGCTACATATTTAGCTTCAGCAGTGGAAAGGGCTACTGAGTGTTTTGTTTTGTATGACCAAGAAACTAATGAATCTCATAAGAAACGACACGTTCCAAATGCACTTTTCCTATCCATTCTACATCGACCAAAGTCAACATCCTAAAAACACTTTAAAATAAAATCATTTCCATAAGTATAGAAGAGTCTCAGATCCATGGTTCCCTTTAAGAAGCGAAAAATTCCTTTCACTGCCTTTAAATGAGATTCCTTAGGATTGGGTTCATATCTTCCACATAAGCATACTAAAAACATTAATTCTGGATGACTAGCTATCATGTAAAGTAGACTTCCTATCATACCTCTAAAAGATGTTTGATCCACTGGTTTCCCAACTTCATCAAGATCAAGTGATTTTGAGGTACTGATGGGAGTACTTATACTCTTAGTTTTTTCATATATATAATTTTTAAGAAGATCATTAATATACTTATGTTGAGATATATAGATTCCTTATGTTTTTTGAGAAATTTGAAAACCAAGGAAAAATGTTAACTCACCAATCATACTCTTTTCAAACTTAGATTTCATTAGATCCACAAAAGAATCAGTTAAATATTGCTGAGTTGAACCAAATATAATGTCATCAACATAAAATTGAACAACCAAAATATTTTTCTTATCTTTATTTATAAAAAGGGTTTGATCTGCATTTCCCTTAACATAATTATTTTGAAGAAAAAAATATTATAATCCTATCATACCAAGCTCGAGGGGCTTGCTTAAGTCCATACAAAGCTTTGGTAAGTTTATAAACAACTTCAGGATGTTTTGTATCTTCAAAACCATGAGGTTGTTCAAAAAAACATCCTCTTGTATAAAACCATTAAGGAAAGCACATTTCACATCCATTTGAAAAATTTTGAAGTTGAAAAAAGCTGCAAAGGAAATTAAAATATGAATATATTCAAGTCTAGCTACTGGAGCATAGGTTTCTTCATAGTCTATTCCTTATTGAAGATTATAGCCTTTAACAACCAATCTAGATTTATTTCTTACTATGATTCCATTTTCATCACACTTGTTTTTGAAGACCCATTTTACTCCAATAATAGAAGTTTCCTTAGGTCTTTCAACCAAGGTCCAGACTTTATTCTTTTCGAATTCATTTAGTTCATCTTGCATAGCTTTTATCCAATCATCATCACCTAAGGCTTCATCGGTGCTTTTTGGTTCTAATTGGGAAAGGAATTCCAGATGTTCTATTTCATTCCTTAAGTAAATTCTAGTACTTACAGGTTGATTCACATCAAAAATGATACAATCACTAGGATGATTCTTTAGAATCAACTGATTTGGGTTTTGTAAAACTTGTTTATCAGTATAGGGTAGAAAGTATTCTGGGGTAAATGCTTCAGAAACATCTTCTTGGAAATTTTCCTTATCAGAAGGATTTTCTAACAAAGGTTGATAATCAGTTTTTGAAAAACATCCGAAGATTTATGTTGAGGTTGTTTAAAAAAAGGATCAGTTTTATCAAATTTGACATGTATTGTTTCTTAAACAGTGCAAGTGTTTTTATTGAAAACTCTATAAGCCTTAGAAGTTTTGGAGTAGCCTAAGAAAATTCCTACATCAGATTTTGGGGTGAATTTGTGTAGATTATTTTTAGTATTCAGAATAAATACTTTGCAACCAAAAACTTTAAAGTAGGAAAGTCTAGGTTTTCTACCATTCCATAAGTCATAAAGAGTTTTATTAAGAAAAGGTCTAATCAAAACTCGATTTATAGTATAACAAGGAGTACTTATAGCTTCAGCCCAAAATTTTTTGGCAATAGAATATTCACTCAACATGGTTCTTGTTATCCCTTGAAGAATTCTATTTTTTCGTTCAACAACACCATTCTGTTGAGGTGTTTTGGGTGCAGAGAAGTTATGAGTAATGCCTTTTGTACTACAAAAAGTTTCAAAATCCGAATTTTGAAATTCTCCTCCATGATCACTATGAATAGTTATCAAAGGAATGTTTTTCGCATTTTTAACTTGAGTTATAATACTTTTGAAATAATAAAAAGCTTTATATTTATTTGCTAGAAAATAGACCCATGTAAATCTAGTGTAATCATCAACTAAGTCAAAGACATAATATTTGTCGCCAATGCTTCCACTTTGTGTTGGACTAAAATGATCCATATGCAATAACTGTAATGCATAAGTGGTTGAGACTTCACCGACTGATTTAAAACTTGATTTATGTTTCCTTCCATATTGACAAGGATCACATACTTTTGAAGAATCAAATCTAATCTCATGTAGATCCTTAGATAGTCTTTTCTTAGAGAGTTCACATAGGTTTCTAAGGTTACATTTTCCTAACCTACTATGCCACATCCAAGAATGATCTTTCATTGCACTAAGGCAAGGTAGGTCTTGGATCCTATGGTCTTCTAAGTTTAGTGTATAAACATTCTCTTGCCTATTGGCAGAAAGAATAAACTCTTCCTTGGAATTGTGTACTAAGAACTTTTCATTCCTAAAATTCACAAGGTAAAGATCATCACATAATTGACTTAAGCTAATGAGGTTGTTCTTAAGACCTTTGAAAAATAGAAAATTTGAAATCAATGTTTTTCCAAGAAGGACAATGTTACCTAAACCAATAATTTCTCCCTTAGCTTTATCTCTGAAAGTTACTTTTCCTCTTTTCATCTTGATAATATTTTCAAAGTTGTTTTTGTTACCAGTCATGATCTAGGAACATCCACTATCCATGTACCATGTATTGTTGTTGGTACTTTCTTTATTTTCTTGAAAATAAGAGTTTTATACTTTCAGAACCCAAATTTTCTTGGATTCAGAAATTTCAAAAAGAAAAATTTTAGGCACCCACATTTTCTTATAGAAGTAAGATTTATGAAAACCTAATGATCGGGTTTTGTTTAAGGAACATTTTTTTGCCTAGTGTCCACCACACTGACACTTAGTGCAGAATGGAGCACTTTTAAGAACAAAATAATTGTTATTAAAAATCAGTTTTGTGCTACTATAACCAAATCCATAATTATTCTTTAAAGGTTATATTTGAGAATACATTTTATCAAAAGTTTCCTTACCTAAGGTAAAGTTTGACAAACACTTCCTCAAAGAAAATATTTCTGACTTCAGTATTATAACTAAGTTCTTGTCTTACAAAACATTAGCTTTAGAACTAGAGTTATGCTCAAAGAGATTTTTCATATAAATTACATTTTCTTGATCCTTAGAAAGTTTATCCTTCTCATAATTTACTTCCTCAAGGTTTTTTAAAATAATTTCTAAATAAATGGTTTTCTTATCATGATCTTTATAAAGATCTGATATTTCCTTAGTAAGAATAATATTCCTAGAATTTTCTTTATCAAGATTTTTCTTGAGTTATGAATTCTCATTCTCAAGAAGCATAGCAAACCTAGAAACCTCTTCATAGGTAGGTAAAGTGTTATCTTCATCAAGAGAATATTCTTCCTTAGAAGAGTTATAATATTTATCATTAATATAATTAGAATTTAGAGAAACATTGGTCATAGATTCAACGTTATGTACCTTAGCCATTAGACAATGATTTCCAATAGGCAGTCTTGCTATTAAACCAAGATTCTTCTGTCCCGAAGATTCATAATCTGATGATTCATCTAAAGAGTCACCACCACTGGCACTCTAGGTTTAATTAGCTTTCAAAACATTCTTAGCATTATATTTGTATTACTTCTTTCTATTTATCTCAGAATGCTTTTCCTTTCTTTTTTTCTCTTAAGCATAGGAAAAAGCTGGTCTTATATGTCCAACTCTTTTGCATTCATAACATCTGACTTCTAAATCATTCTTATCTTTCCTTTATTTCTTCTTGTATCTGGATTGAATGTTATTCCATCTAAAAATCTTGTTCATTCTTCGAGAAAGATTGGATAACTCATTTTTTTAAGATTCACTTCCACTAGATTTAGATTGTATAACAACCTTATTAGATTTAGACCTTGTAACTCTCTTTGGAGCCTTGGATTTCATATGATTTGAAGTTGTTGTAAAAGCAGCACTGCCATTCCCATTCTTCTTCTTAATATTGTCAGCATCTCTCTTCATTCTAGACTCATGTTGAAGAAGAGTTCCAAAAAGCTCATCAAGTGAAATCTGAGTAACCTTCCTATTTTCATCTATAGTTGTCCTCATAGATTCCCACTCATTGGGCATGATGTCTATGATTTTTTTCATAGGAGATTCATCATCTAATCCTTTATCACCCATATATTGTAAGATATTAATAATATTCATGAATCTATGTTGCACCTTACAAGTGGGTTATCCATAAAGAAAGCCAAAACCATGATATTCAGCTCTGATCATGGCTCTTCTAGTTTCAATAAACTTAGAAGTTACAAAGTGTATAACTTATAGATTCTTCCAAATACAATTTTTTTATTTTCAAGATGAAATTTGGATATATATATTTCTAGTCATAGAATAAATAAATGTATTGCATACATTAAATTTCAGTTGATATTCATGCTTTTCTTTGTTGGTGAAAGTACTAACTTCCTTGTCAGGGATCTTATATCCACCAGTAAGCATAACAAAGTTATCTACTCTAGTATTGATAATGAATGTCTTCTTGTGATCTCTCTAATATTTGTAATCATTTCCATAAAAAAATGTGGCCTAGTAGGATTTATATTGTCTATGGAACCAACATTGATTCCCGTCATCTTAAATGAAATATTTCCACACAGAATTTTTAGTAATAAAAGTTTGTAAACAAGGAAAGAATATCCTAAGTCAAGAAAATAGAGAACAAGAGTATCTCTAATTAAAAAAACATGAATCCGGACTTGTGAGTCTGAAAATCTGATTCCAAAAATAAATAAGAAGATGAATTCTCTTCTGAATCTAATCATAAGATTAATTCAGATTGAACCAATCCTATGATACTAATTGTAGGATCAAAATGATAGACGATGCAAATAGAAGTATTGTAATAATGATTCTCAATATACAAGAGGGGGGGTGAATTGTATACTTCAAAAATTCTTTGGAACTTTTAAGGATGAAGATGTTTAACAAGGTAAAACAAAGTAATTCACAAAACCTCTAGTTCTACACAATTGCTTGATTCAAGAAATATGATTCCAAGAATGAAATTCCGGAAAATTGGTTTCGAAAAAGAAACTTAATAAAAGTTTACAAAGATAAATATTCTACCTTAAAGCATATAGAATCTTACTAAATCAGAGTATCCATGTATAATGAAGTATAAGATAGTTATACTTTTCTCAACAATCAAAATACAGTGGAAAACATAAAACAAACAAGTAACAAGTAATAAATCTTTTTACACAAAGAGAAGGGTATCCAACAACCTTGGATAAAGGTCCCTTGATTTATACTTTCAATAAAGTATTTCTTACCCACACCTGGGTAAGCCCTTGATACAAAGATCAGTGTTTGTCTTTCTATCCCCGCAAGCCCTCAACTTCAAGTTATTTGGCACCTCTTTCTTCTTCTGCAAGGTAGTCCTCGATCTTTAAGGTAGTAGACACCTCTGTCTTCCTATCCCTGGAAGCCCTCGAAGGTACTCAGCAACATTCGGAGTCACACGAAGAAATTATGAACAAGGTGTTCAGTACGCACAAAGCATGAAAGTCTCTCTCTCTAGAAATAACATAAAAAACATGTAATCTCTTGATTGATCAACTTATTCATCAAAGTTATGAGATCTTTCAAATGAGCTTCTATTTATAGGAACAGCTCCTACGGTCAACTCCCTCCTCCAATAGTCACATTTTTCCTTGAATTTCAGAGGGACCTATACACATGTCACTCAAACAACATTTAGTTAGTAACTAAATGCACGAGGTCATTTTATAACCAAAATATGAGTAAGAAAAAAACATGATGCGTAACCAAATTCATTTTTCAGAGTGTAAGGAAAAAAATGAAAGTTCGAAGTCTAACCAAAAACTCATTCGGTGTTCATAATATAAGGATATTTGGATTCTGTATTCAGAAGAATTTGGAACCTGAATTATATAGAATTCCATATTCTGAATTCATAAGAGTTCAGATGCTGAACATACAAAAGTTTGGAGTCTGAATTCATAAGAGTTCGGAGTTTGAACTTACAAAAGTTCAGAGTCTAAATTCATAAGAGTTCGGAGTTTGAATTCAGAGAACTTGGTGTTAGAACTCAGAAGAGTTCGAAGTCTGAATTCATAGAACTTAGAGTCAGAACTCAGAAGTGTTCAGAGTCTGAATTTAGAGAACTTGGAGTTAGAACTCAGAAGAGTTCAGAGTCTTAATTTAGAGAACTCAGATTCAGAACTCAGAAAAGTTCGGAGTCTGAATTCCGAGAACTCGAAACCCAAATTCGTATCCTGAAAACAGAATGCTTTATTTCTAAGTATATATTTGATTCCAAGGTTTTGGATAGAAAACTGAATTTTATACTTAGAAAAAATGATCAATGAAAAACATGGTAAGGATAAATTTCCTTGGGGAAGGAAGATTTTCTTTATGAAAGTAAAACATAGGGTAAAAGAAATTTGTCTTAAGATAAGGTGTTTGTGATTTTCAAAACATGAATAAATGGTAAAGTCATAAGGAAACCTTATTTAATCAACAATCTCCCCAAACATGAAGGAATGGAAAATTCATAAGGAAACCTTATTAACTCATCATAAATATGAAATAAATCACTCTTTCATAAAGTAATTTCATCATATATTTAAAAAAGTAGATGTAAATACACTTCATTTTGGATATTTTTTCCAAAAATGCATTGTACATATTAGTTAATTTATTATAATAACCATGAAAAGATTTATTTTTTTTTATTTTCTTCATTATTACAATTTTTTCCTAGCATTACTTTACTTGAATGAAAATGTATATATATGTATTTAAACTTTTAGCTTCAGTTTTTTGTTTTTTATTTTTATCTATAATAACTTTAAATTTTCATCCTCCAAACTCATTTTGTTTATAAATATAATACTTGAGTTTATTAATTCCTTTTGAATAATATCTAAAAAAGTAAATATTTTTATGAATAGTGATAGATGTAGTATTCATTAAATTTATATTTTTATTAAGAGTAATATTTTTTCCTCAAAATTTTTTTTATACTTATATTTAATTTCTTTGTACATATCTAAAATTTTAAAAAAATATTTTTCAGTGTTTTTCTATTATCATATAATTTAAAAATAGTGGGGTTTTCGGAATCAAAACCACTTTTGTGACAATCAGGAATATAAATCCTTGGTATAGATACATCCCACCATAAGAGAACTTTTCTCAATTTTCCTCCTCTTGTTCATTACTTTTATCTTTGTGAATTTGGTTTTGATGTTATAATTCCTTATACATTTTAAATGATTAATTTAGGATTATTATTCAAAATAAAATTACCTTTTTGGATTCCCTTATAATACCCTCTAGGATAATCCATTTTATTCCTTCTCGAGCATCATTCATTTCTTTTTTAAACACCTTTTGAAAATTGTGAAACTTAATCTTTATCAGTTACCTATAGCTCAGAATTATATGAGTAAGTAGTTACATTCATTTTTGATTTGAGAGCCACAAATTTTCTCTTATTAACATCTTAATCATAAATTTTTTTAATTTATAAATCATATTTTAGTAAATAATCAATAATTTCTTAATGAGTATATTTTTTAATGTTATTACTTTTATTAATAGCCATTATCTTAGCATGGAGCTTCTTTGGTAAAGACCTAATAAATATTCCAAAAAGAACTGTATTGTCTAATTATTATCCTAAAACACTGATTCTATTTACAATACTAGTAAATCTATGAAATATAAGATTAACTATTTACTCTTAATATATTTTGAAAACATTATATCCCACTATAAGATTCCCAATATTAAATCTCTTTAATTTATCGATTCCATAATGAGTGACTTGAAGTATTCTATAAATATCATGGGTTGTTTTACATATCTAGTTATTAATAAATAAATTTATTGAAAATTTAAAAATATAAAATATTCATTACCTATGTAGTTTAAGACATATGTAAGATCATATTTATCAGTCAAAGTTTCTAGATCAATTTTTGGTAACTTGTAAGGTCTTACTATAACAACCAAACCTTTTCATACATAAATAACCAATAATTTTATATTAATATCAAATAATTAACATTATGATCCATACTAGAACTGTAAGGGTTCTGTTTCTTTAGAGACTAGATGCATAAGAATATTATTTATGTATGTTTTTCATCATCTCTCATAATTTTATTCTCACTTTTTACCCTTATTATCATACCTAACCTAAAACTTTTATTTATAACATGGGGAAAGGAATTATAAGGAAGGGTGAGACCAGATGCTCAGTATGGGAAAATGTAGGAGATATCAATAGAAGATCATATCAAATCATAACATTATCATAAGGGTTTGAGATCATGATCATAACTTACAAAGCACAAAAACAATTTATCATGGATCATAATCCTGATTCATGGCTTAAAAAATTATCATTTTAAATACATGAATAGTAAGACTGAGAAATCTTCATTAATCAATCATGAACCAAAAGTTAAAATCATAAGCATAAAATAATGTCATAAAATTATGTCACCACCATATGTATAGAAAAAAAATTCATATATCAATTTTAACTACAAATACCGTCAAATAATATTAGATTAGGCATCAATACATTTTCCCCAAATCATAACGGATCAGGAATCACCACCTATTTTCCATAGTGGATCATGAAGACATACTTGTTTCCTATAGTGGATCGAGCACACCAACTCATTTCCTATATTTATATCATGAAATATAAGAATTTACCCAATGTATTGGAGGACTATATAATTATGGGTCCACCCATAACATAATTAAAACAATACATATGTGTTCCATAAGATAATAAAACATTCATTTTGTTATCATATCATAACTCATAGAAAGAAAATTGGTTTCATAAACATTTCATCCTTTCATTATAGAAAAAACTGAGTAAAATGAACATGTTTAATAAACATATAATCATTATATTCTTAAAATATATAGAGATATAATAAGGATGGCATCATTGGATCATATCTTGAGTTTATAATAAGTAACATCAAAGTATGTTATGATAGTTGAAAAATGACTTTAAAATATCATTAGAATATTTCTTGTGGAAAATATTTTTTTCATTTTTAAATAACCTATTTAAAATAAAAATATATTTAAAATATTAGGGAAAAAAATTATTTGAAAAGAACAATGAAACTTTTAATGTATGCTTCAAAGTATTGATTGGTCTTGATGGTAGGAAATTCTGTTAATGTCAAGTATGTTAAAATAAATATTCCTTTCAAATTTTCAGTAAAAATTCAAAAGTACCCTTTTTAGAAAATGGTAAGAATATTCATTTAATTTTTTTATAAAAAATTAAAAAATGGGTAAAAATTAATTTAAAAAATTATAGGATAATTGAAAAACATTCATGAAAATATTCTAGAAAAAACATGGAAATGAAAGAAAAAATTTCCCAACCAAAGGGGAAATAATATTTGTTTTTATTAAAAATATTTTGTAGATAATTTTAAGTACCAAATATAGAAAAATGGTTCCATTACTTGAAAATTCTAGGAATAAATAAAGGAGAAAATAAAATCGATTTATTAGATAAGGATCATATAATTTTCTTAATGGAAATTGGAGCACAAATAATCTGGATTAAAATGGAATTGAAACATAAATACCCTACCAAAATTCTTTTATTTCTTTATACACATTAAAACACCCTATATAATAAATATATATTTATTATACATGTTTCCCAAAACCATATATATATATATATCATTCCATTTACGATTTACTTATCTCATCTTATTAATCTTTTATTAATATTTTTTTTAAAATCATTATTCCAGGTGAAAATTACTTCATTTTTTAAGCATGTTTTAGTTTGTAAGTCTTGGTCCTTATAATTTGATCTTGGTTACATCATATCTATAATATTATCTATATATAGATATATATAGAAAAATTAATTACATAGTTCATGGAAAAAGTGGACCATACATATGCGTGAATGTTATTTTTACTTTTTAACATATGGAATGAATGAAATTTAAATAATAATTTAAATTATATAATTATTAATATATAATATATATCCATTATATATGTCCTTATTTCCTTCCATGTAAATTTTAAATGAAAATTAATCACATCACTTCATGGAGGTGGTAGTCCACACGTACACAGGAGCAACATTATTTTTCCAACTGATGAGAAGTTAAGAAGAAATATATGATATTATAATCATATAAGAATAATTTTATCATAAATATCATATTTAAATATTAAACTCATCATAATAATAATACACTAAAGATATTTATAGAAAATTAATCGTATCTCTATGTGGAGGTGTTAGTCAACAAATACGCACGAGCGATACTTTCACTTATATAATAGATGCTAGATAATAGTAATTGCATAATCATAATAAAATTTATATATATTTATTACAATTAAGTTATTATTTTATGATGAATACTTAATATTTAGAGAATATAGAGGAATAAATATTTTAAAATAGGTGGAGTTAGACGATTAGATGTTTTTTGGTAGGCCTCCTTTAGATCCCTTTTTAAGGACCCTTAGAATTGAATTTTAAAAAGAAGAAAAAATAATTCATGGATAGAGGAGTTTATAAGATAAATTGGTAGGTTTTGGTCGATCTAGATGTCTCGTGATTGAGTAATGAAAAGAGAGAAGCAGTTTCCTTTTATAAAGGAGGGAAAAGACACACTTGGAACTTCTTAAAATATTTAAACATAATTAATCTCTTTCTGACGTATAATGTTTCAAATAGTGAATAATTCAAATAAAAAGAGTCTATATTTTAAATATCACTATAAAATAAAATTTAGATAGGTATTGGAATCATTTGAAACATTATCTTTTAGTTTAACCCCTTTATTAACGAATTTTAACCCTAACTACAATAATGAATTTTTCGATCTTAATGGGATATAATTTTACTTATAAGGTATAAATTGTATAATAAACGGAAAAGGGATTATATGTATGAAAATTTAATACCATACTTATACTCGTTAATTTTCTTATGATTTTTAAATAATTTAACAAAATATTATTTTTCATAAAATATTATTAATTTCATTTTTTTAGTATTAAATTAATTTTAATTTAAAGACATAAATATAGTAATGTATTTCAAATATATAAATTCCACAAAAAACTAAAATATTTTATTCATCTCTAAAATTCATGGATAGTTATAACTCACCCTAATAATAAAACATTTAGAGTTTTTAAAAATATTTACATGATTTTTTTACTACTTGCATAAGCACCGTGTCCGTGTTGTCTAAGTATTTAAACTAATTATTCAATAAATAAAAATTTAAAATAAATTACCATGATAAAAAAAATTATTATGGAAAATAAACATTCATAAAATAACTTATCCTCCTTTTATCATTATCTATTTTTTTGAGATATTAATGTTAGGAGAGTGATATTTTAGAATTTTCTTTAATTGAAATAATACAAATATAATTATCAAGAGAAAATTGAAAAAATGAAATATAATTTAATTTTGTATTGATATGGTCGAATTTATCCCATATAATTAAATAAATTTAAGTGTTGGGTTGATTTTGAGACATTATATCATCATTTTTACTATGTTTTACCCACCCTACCCTTACCGAGGTGATGAATATTTACCACGATTACTATTCTTATTGACTAAAAATAAAAGAGAAATATTTACTAAATTTTATCCTATTAATTATAAATATGTAATCTATTTTTTATATCCAATTCATATAAATTTTATAATTTAATTTATAATTAAACATGTCAAACCTGATGAAATGCAATTTTCCATATGAATTGTTTTGTGAAGTATAAAATGTTTTATACTAATATCAAATATAAAATTAAGTACAGTGACCATAATTGGATTATTCATGAAATAATTTTAATTTTAACTGAATTTTAAAATAAAATTCATCCCTTTAAATTATTTAAATGAAATTATATTAAAAAAAGCAATATTTTTCACGATTCATAAAAAAATCAATGTTTTCTGAAAATTTTAAAAACATCACTCTAAGATAATTTTGGCATGATGATTTAAAAAATTTATTTTCATTTTTCAAATACATTTTATAAAAGCTTCAAAAAATAATTATATTATTTTCTCACAAAAGAAATCGAAATACTTTTTACAAAAAAAATTATTTTTGAAGCATAAAATGGCTTTTCTAACAATATATTTTATTGATCTAAAGCATTCATACATATTTTCAAAAAAATTGATTATTCCTATTCATTCCTTTAATTTAACAGCTAGGTTGTAACAATATACTATATTATGGTTCATTTAGACTCATGGTTGCATGTTTCACAAACTATCAAATAAATGAAATTTATTAATATATAATAAAGTCTTGTGGTGTTACATTATTCCCCATTATATGAATTTCAACATCCAAATTACATCACTCTAATAAATAATTATTATAATTTTTACTCTTCACATCCTTACGTTCCAAAATATATTCCCCTAATTTATGGTTTCACCACAAAAATATGACCAGGTGAGTGGTCTTGTTTCATAAAAGTTTCTCTCTAAGATTGAAAATCTCCACCGGTTGTTCCTCCTAAGAGAGATCATGATCCAAAGGTATGACCTATGAGTTCTTACATGTGAAGGATCAGATATTTACTTTCTTATGAGAGATATATGAAACTAATGATGATCTTGAGAGAGATTTGGTGGAAGTAATAAATTATAATCCACCATCCCTGTGTAATCATAAATCTCAAAAGGAACGATTTGTCTAGGTATAAAATTTACCATATTTAAAAATCTCAAAACCTTCTTCTACATAGATATTTATAGGAATACATTTTTACCAACTTCAAACTCAATTTCTCACTGACTATTATATACAAAATTTTCTGTTGACTATAAACTACTCTTATGTATTATTGAATGGATTTATCCTTTATTTTCATTTCTTCATCAAGATTAGGTCCCAATATAGTTATTTATTTACTTTATCCCATCATTTAAGATTTATAAAATTACTACCATGGAGGGGTTTATAAAGATCCACATGAATGTTTGAGTGAAATATGTTATTGTAATAAAATTACACCGAAGGCAGGTGTTGATCCAAACCACCTTCGAATATATATAGGGAATGATCTCAACATGTATTCTAGAGTTTGAATGGTCCTCTCAGAAGTACCATATCTCTACAAATGATACCCTATAATGAAATTCAACTCTTAATATAGATCCCACAAAAGACTTCTCTAGAGCCAAGAGGTAAACCTCAGATCTCAATATGACACAATAGAATTTGGTAATCTATGGAATCTTACTACATCCATAATTTATAACCTGGAAAGGTGATGAAGAGAGAAATATTATCGGATATAAATGAAGTGTGATGAATTTTTAAGGAGATAAACTACAACCCAAATAAAATTATACCCTTTAGATGATTTGGGGAGTCTGACTATAAAATACATGGTAATGTTTTCCCATTTGCATTCAGGTATCAGTATTGGTTATAACATCCCCCTATACTATTTCCTCTCATACATAACTTAATGATATAACAGACATTGAGATACATACTATTCAATATCCCTTTCCATGTTTTCATACTATAAATACTCTTTAAAATGTCTATATATCTTCACATCTATATTATAAATAGAGAATTAGAAACTATGAGCTTCATCATATAGTTCCTTCTTCATGTCTGGTATTGATGGGAAAAATACTTGGTTCCTAAACCTTATCATTCCATTACAATAAATTTTGAACTTAGTAAAAATCCTTAATTTATTTTATAGTTCTACATCTTCCCATTGTGCTTAGTTAATCTTTACATGGATGGATGGTTGAATATTCATCTAAGAAATATCAAAATTTCCCCATTTACTCAAGATTTTAAGTTCTATCTTCTTCAAATCCACCTGTATTGGTTCTCTTTCAATCCTCATTATAGAAAAACTATCATGATCCTTCTAAATCATAGCATTAACCACATGGTTTTCCTTCCCAAGGTGATAACGTATTGAACATTCATAATATTTAATCAACTCCAACTGTCTTCTATAGTGCATATTTAACTCTTTCTGAGTGAATATATACTTATAAGTTGTATAAATATCACACCTTTCTCTATAAATATAATTCCTCTATTTATTTAATGCAAAAGTTACCGTAGATAACTCTAAATATTGTTTTGGGTAATTTTTCTCAATAATATTCAATTTTTGTGAGCCATAAGCGATAACTATATCAGTGTACATGAGTACACATCCACATCCCTTTTTTGATGCATCTGTATAGATCATAAACATTTCTATACTACACGGTAGTGTGAGTATAGACGCACTGAACAAAATTATCTTCAGATCCTTCATATTGTTTTCATATTCATCTATCCTTAAGAAATTAAACCCTTCCAAGTAAAATTGGTGAGTGGATTAGGCAGTGATGAGAAATATTTCAAAAAACATTGGTAGTATATTGGTAACCCAAAATAACTATAAATTTAAATAATCGTGGTTGTTCTAGGACATTTATCAATAACTTTTATACTTTAAAGATCCACAAATACACCCTAAATTGAGATTATATATATCAAGAATGAAACATTATGAAACCAAAATACACACATGGTATTTGTTTTATAAAAATGATCCTTCCTCAGGGTCTTCAGTACAATTCTCAATGATATTCATACTCTTACTTTATCTTTAAATATATAATAATATAAACTATAAATACTACAAAAAACCCATCATGATATTTTATAATGACACTATTTATTAAATCTATAATGATATAAGCGGCATTAATATTTCCAAATGAAATCACTATAAATTTATAATTCTCATACCTCGTATGGAAGGAAGTATTGGGTATATACTTCTTCTTAAACCTAAATTGATTATATCTAGAATGAATTACAATATTAGAAAAGTATTGATATCCTCTTAATTGATCAAAAGAATCATTAATATGGGGTAGATGATACTAGTTCTCGATAGTGATCTTGTTAAGTCCACGATAATCAAGGAAAAAATAAATTGAAACATATTTATTATTTACAAAAAAATGTGTACATCCAATGGTGAAACATCAGGGAATATAAACATATAATAAGAGTTTCCTAGAGTTACTTATTCAATTCCTTTAACTTAATTGGGGACATTCTATAAGTATTCATCAAAATAGGTGTGGCACCAAGTTAGAGTTCTCTTCAAAAACCAACATTACAATTAGGAGGAAGATTAGGAAATTATTGTGGGAAGAAATCCAAAAATATTTGATACCATAAGAATATCCTCAATGTTTTTTTCCCAAACCATTAGAGATATATACCCTTCATGGATATGAATTAAAACCCACAATATAGAAGTAATTACCATTTGATATTTATATTCACAATCACACTGAAAAATAATCATATGTTAATTTTGAATATAAAATGTGACTTCCCTTCCTTGGTTATTGATTTAGAACTATATAAAGAAATAAAATCAATATATAAAATTTCCTAAAATTCAACAAAAAAGGAGTATCACAATAATTCCAAGAATCATATTCCCACAAACTTCAATCAGAGAGGAATTATAGACTTGATATGTGACCATTGTACAATTAAGAATTATCACCACTAACTCAACATATAATCACTGAGGATATAAATTAGAATTCCTTGATACTTTTATTGGTATAAAATTATTCATATAACTAATCTCAAATTGGGAACTTAAATATTTGAGATTACCTGTTACCACCTCAATATCTTCATTCTACCTCCAATCCCATACTAAAACCATGATGGTGGTCATGACCATAAAGAATCATTAATCCAAGGGATAAATCCTTGAAAAAACATTTATAGGATGTCTAAATCAAGAAAAATTCTTTTTAATATATGAAACTATAGGTTTAACCTAGGATATACATGTCCATTATACAAAATTTATAATGTTTTCATATACTTAGACTTATCGCCAGGGTTTTCACTCAACTTTTCTAACCCTAATCTCCAAACATTAACTAAACCCTTCTCTAATACCAACTATAAAAACCAAACATTTTCATATATAAATACTACATCATTTTAGATTAATATTAAATACTTAAAATTATATTCCATTCCATATATGTAATGTGTTAGTATCTTTGGATACTAGATATATAAAAATATTATTTAGGTATATTTTTCATCATCTCTGATAATGTTATTCTCACTATGACCCATTATCATCATACCCTACTTAAAACTTTTCTTCCTAACATAAGGAAAGAAAACATATGAAAGGGTGATCTAAGATTCTCTGTAATGGTAAACATGAGAGATATCAACTGATGATCAGTTAAAAGCATAAGATAAGCATAAGGGTTTGAAATCATGATCATAAACTATAAAATGCATACATAATTTATCCTAGATCACAATAATTTGTAATGACATAAAAAATTAGTATTTGAAAGAAATGAATCATAAGAGTGAGAAATCATTATTAATCAATCCCGAACCAAAAGTTCAAATTACAAGCACAAAATAATGTCATAAAAGTGTCATACCATTACAGGAATAGAAACCATTTAATATGTCAAGGATAACTACTGAGACCATCAAATCATAGCAGAACAGACATCAAAACCTATTTCCTATATGACAATGGATTAGGAATCACCATATTTTTCCAATAGTGTATTAGGGATCCCTACCTATTTCCCATAATGGACAGATCACATCAACTCATTTCCCATAATTATCTCATGATATATAAGGCTTTACTCAATGTATTAGAGGGATATATAATTATGGTCCAACCCATTACATAATGAAAACCGTAGATATTTATTCTAGAACTATACTCATATATATATATAACACTATATATTATTTACTTATAACATCTTATCACCCGTTTATTAACAATTTCTTATTGAAATCACCTTTCCAGGTGATAACTTCTTCATTTCTCATGCATGTTTCAGTTTGATAGTCCTAATCCTTGTAATTTGATCATAGATACATAATATAAATAATTTTATTCATATATATTAATAATTATACATAAGAGGTAGATATAGAAAAATTAATTACATTGTTCATTGTGACAATAGGTCGTACGTACGCATGAATGATGTTTTCAGTTTTCAACGAATGGAACAAAAGAAAGGTAAATAATAATTCACATTTAAATAATCATTATTATATCATATATATTTATTAAATAAATCCTTATAACCATACATGTAAAGATGAAATGAAAAATGAATCATATCGCTTCATTGATGTGGTAGTCCACATGCACACATGAGAAACATTATCATTTTCCAACATATGAGAAGATAAGATGGAATATTTGATATTATAATTATAGAAGAATGGTTACGTCATTAAAAGAATATATAAACATTTAACCCATCATCATAATCATTCATGAATTACTGTGATAGAAAATAAATTTGGTTACTGCGTGGAGGCGTTAGTCCACACATACATATGAGCGATACTTTCACATCCCATTTCATGGAATAGAGGGATGATAATTTTCATTACATAATCATAACAACATTTTAGTATATTTTGGTTACTGAATTTTTTATTTTATGATGAACACTAAATATGTATAGGATGTATAAGAAGAAAAAATCTGAAAGGGCTGGGATAAGATTTTTTCCTCTTCTTCGGTAGGCCTCCTTAGAACCCTTATTAAGAACCCTTGGAATCGACTCTTAAGAAGAAAAAAACTATTATTAATGGATAGTATAGTTTATAAGATAAATCAGTAGGTTTTGGTCAAGATATATGGCTCAAGGAGGTGTATAGAAAAGAGATAAGGGGAGTCCTTTTATAAGAAAGGGAAGGGACATACTTGGAATTAGTTAAAATATTTAAATATAATTAATGCCTCTATTAAGTATAATTTTTCAAAATTGCCATTAATTTGGTTGAGAAGAGTATATGGTCAAAACAGAATCCGAAAATTAAATATATATTGGTTTTAGTATTATTTTATTATTGTTTGGTTTAACACCTTTGTGAGCCAATTTAAACCTTAACTGCAATGACAACCTTTTCAATTTTAAAGGGTTTTAATTTTAATTATAAGATAAAAATGCTCTCATAAATGGACAAGCTATGAATGTTTTCCCATTTATAGTCATATTTTTCCTCGTTAAATAATTTTATAATTTTTAAATAATTTAATAATATATTATGATTCATAAAATATTATTAATGTCATTCTTGACACTATTCATTTAGTTTTCCTTTAAATACATCAATATAATAGTGAAATTCAAACATAAACATTTAAAAAAACCCTAATATGTTTTTATTAATCTATAATATTCATGGGGAACTATAAATCACCTAACAAATATTACTTTTTTAGTTTTTAAAATCATTTACATTATTTTCTACTCCTTGCACAAGCATTGTGTTGGTGTTATATAAGCATTTAATGTAATTAATCAATAAAAAAGTTAAAAATAATTTAACTTGGTAAAAAAAATATTTCATATAAAAAAACAATTATAATTTAAACTATCCTTCTTTTATCCTTATGTAAAAAATTTATATATATTAAAATCAAAAAAGTGGCATTTTTGGAATTTTCTTTACTTAAAATAACATAAATTTTATTATCAAGGGAATATGGAACCAATATGACATATATTCATATTTGGGATGGATATGGTAAATTTTATCCTATTAAATGAAAAAAGGAATGTTTTTGGTTGATTTGGAGACTTTATCTCATGGTTTTAACCATATTTTACTCATTTTACCCTTACTGAGGTGACAAAAATTTACCATTATTACTATTAAAAATAACAAAAAATAAAAGGGTGATATTAACCAAGTTTAAACCACATGATTATAATTATGAAAACCATTTTTTATTATTCAATTAAAATAACTATCAGAATTTAGTTTAAAATTAAACTCGCTAAACGTGATGGAAATGAGTTTTCTCAAAAAAAATGTGTTATAAAGTTTAAAACGATTCTATACTAAAAAAAATTTAAAATTAATTCTAATGTACTTGATTAGATTATTAATAAAATATTGTTACTTTGAAAAAATTAAAACAAAATTGATTTTTAAATGCTTTAAATGAAGCATTTGTTTTCATTAAAAATTAGTATTTTTCATTTTTCATCGAAAAATAATTATTTTTAGAAAATTCTCAAAAATTGACTATAATATAATTTTGACATGATTATTTCTAAAATGAAGTTCATTTTTTCAATATAATTACCTTTCTAAAAATAAATTTGTTCATACAAAACATTTATAAATATTTTAAAAAAAAATGGTTATTCTAATCAATTATGCCAATTGAATGGCTAGATTATAAAGATATAATATCTTACAATTCATTTAGAATCAGGGTTTCATTTATTGAAAGATATAAAATAAATCAAAATTATTAATATATCCTAAAATATTGGGGTCTTACATTTACCATAAGAGTATAGTGATCAATACTCAACTGTTAAGGTAAGATTCCATCCTTGATTGCTACTAACCATAATCAGCACCATTAAGAAATGATGGTATCTAAGGAATTAATCCATAATTAGAATGATAAATTTCCATCTCAATTTGATCTTTCCCCTTATATATATAAGTCTTTGATAAAAAATTTCAACAAATGATTTATATGACAAATTTTTAAAACCTTCTGGGGGTCAATATTTGAAACAAATTACTTTTTCTTAAGAGTTTGGTTGTTGAATGATCAAGAGGGAGGAGATGGGGGGGATTAAAAAATTTATAAATTTTAAATAAATTATCAAAATTATTTTTATTTTTAGTAGAAAATAAAAATATGAACACAATTATTTTTATAGTAGTTCATATCAAAGTGATCCTATATCTACTTTTCACACTATCAAAGTGAGAGTATAAAACCCACTATATATTGAAATGACTTTGGAAGAGGAGTAATAACCTATTACAACTAACTTTTTCACACCTAAAATCACAACCTGATTATCCTGCATTTTTTAACCTAGAGGCACAACTCGAATAATCCTTTATTTTTCTAACCATGAGTCACAACCCCTAACATTAATTTTTATATTATAGGTTTAAAACCTAAGAAATAACTTTTGATGGGTAGTATAACCCAACCCTAAGGTCATTATTTTAAATATAAAATCATAAATAAAAAATAATGCATATAAAAAATATTAGAAGAATACAACACCATATAAATTATAATTTCAACAATGAATATTTGAATTAAGAGTAATAATTTATCATGATTTGAGATTAGTATAATTTCACAAATTCATTTACAAAAAAAAACATGATCACGTCATCAGTAATTGTAAAAGTGTACTATAAGTCCTTCAATTTTTTCATGTTTCACTATTCGTGTGATTTTTACTATTTCATATATACTAGGAACATGGATTACCCAAAATGGTTTTACAAAACTTTTTTTAAAGATTTAATTAATGAATAAAAAATTCAAATGTTCTATACATTAAAATTCATCTTTTCTGAAGTGGAAATCAGGCATGTAAAACCAACTAACTACTTTAAATTTGTTTGAAACTAATTTCCTATATAATTATTTGTGTTGTTTACCCCATTTAGTTAGAGATAGAAATTTATTTAATCATCTTGAAAATATATCTTACACTACTGTAATCATAAATACAATTTCTAAATGTTCAAAATAAAATAATTTTGTAATTGTAGTGATAAAATTTAAATATGAAAATAAAATTACCTAAAAAATTGTATGATTAAATGTAAGACTTTATATTTCTATAAGATTATCATATGATATGAATCTATTATAATAAAAAATTCTCATGTGATTGAATTTTCAATAAGATAGTATTTCCCATGATATAGAAACCTCATAAGTCTTCCTGAATTCTTGAATGAATTCATATTCCATAAGAGGTGGATTTTATAAAAATTTAGTCTTCAACATCTAAATTAAAAATCCCATAAGAATATTTTTCTTAAGACTTGGGATTTCGTGTGAGGATTTACACATTCATTTATAAAAAATAAATATTTTAAGAATTCATATATAACAAGACTTCATATCCTTTAAGACTTCATATCCTATGAGAGTTCATATTCAATAATAATTAAAACTCATAAGCCTTATCTATTCAGACTTAATATCTTATAAGGATTCATATCTTGTAAGAATTCATATACCGCAGGACTTTATACAGAGATCATATTTCTTTTAGACTTAGCATGTTCAACTTCTAGACATAGTTTGTATGAATTTCAAACCCATCATGTATGCATTTATAAATTTAAAAATATTTTAGAATTTTTTAAGTAATTTAAAATATATAAGACTTTATAAAATTTCATATGAATTTTTTTATTCCTTCAGCATATGATTCATTCATAAATTCATACTGATATGCATTTTTTTCCTAAATCAGTTTATAAGAGACTTAAAAAATTCCATGAAAAATTTAATAAACAATGAAAAACATCATGATTAATTTAATGTCATTATTTTCTTCTATGTGTAGTGCAATATTGCAACAAGGATAATCCTTTTTATTTTTTTAAAACTCGTGTTAGAGGGAATAATGAATTTTTTTTGTAATTATCAAAACATCATTAAGTGAAGTGCAAGGAGCCACTCAAAAATACTAATATATCCATATGATCATTTCCACCATAAGATGTATCATATGCATCGTATACATCATATGCATCATATGTATACATATATATTCAATTTTTCCATGACATCCATTGAACAATAAGAATGGAACATGTCAATATAGTATAGAAAAACTTATATTTAATGATTCTTCAAAATAACCAGAAAAATATTAATAAATACATCACTTTTATTTCATCTATGTAACTCAAATCATCACATGTCATTCAACTAATAATGGACATGAATTTCCTGTATATAATTCAATGAAAGGCACAAACATCTTTAATCATCATACAAGTGGAAACATCCTATCTTGATTGTGCTATAAGCATTGAAATGATCGAAAACATACCCAACCACCCATTATTTACTAAGCCTTAAAAATTACATAAGAAAGGTAACAATGTTTTAAGGTTCTCATGTTAGCTGTCTCGCCAACCTCAGGAAATAGGGATTTGTAATGAGTAGTCACCTTTACGTATGTCAAATACTATATGATATTCCATGTGATATAAATTGGTGGGTAAGTCTTGATAATAACTCTCAACTTATTATATCATGAGTCTATTATTTTTTTCATGTGTACTTATATTTATATCATGTATAATATTCAAATCATGCTAATATTAACATATCATCAAAACCCATAATAATTTACGATGATCATCAATTATGGAAAAACCAAAGCCATTCTTTGAGGGGATATTATTATTCCATTGTACATGTAATATAAATTTAGTATACATGAATCAATGATAAATATATATTTAAATTTTTATAAAACCATGATTCATTTTATAACCATTACATCCAATCTCTTTTGTAAATAATACTATTAGACTCAACATAACCCTCATGATTTTGATATGGTTGGTCATTTGGTGAGACCAAGGTTCCTTAGCCAGAGAAATATCTCCATTATTGTTACAGTAAAGATCTATTTATCACTTGATTCTAGGAACCACCCCATGTTTATTGACGAACTTCTTAATCCAAACAATTTCTTTTACAACATCTGACGCAACAATGTACTCTATGTATGTTATCGATTCCACTATGACATCTTATTTAAAAATATTCCAAACTATAGCTTCAATATTTATAAAAAAGTAATCCCACATTAAGATCTCATATCATCTATTTTGGATTGGAAACTAAAATAAGTGTAACCCTTTTTAATGAGCTTATCCTCAATTCTAAAGACCAAGAACACATCTTTGATTATTTTTATGTAAATAATGAAATTATCCACAAAAATATATTTAAGATCAATGATATTGAATTGGAATCTACTTGTAATGTTCAAAACATAAGAGACATCAGGTATCGTACATTACATGGAATACATGACAGATCCAATAGGGGATAAATAAGGAATCTTATCCATCTTTTCCAACTCTTTAAAAGTATTTTGAATCTTCCTAAGATTCATTTGATGAATAACTTGTAAATACACATTTTTAGAGTTCTACATACTAAATCACATTATAAATTTACCAATATATATGTTTTAACTTAGTCCAAGATACCTATTTTATCTATCTCAATAGATATCCACACCCAGTATATTGACTGCTATGCCCATATCATCCATTTAGAAACATTTACCAACCACAACTTTATAGAATGTAAATTTAGACATCATTTTAAATAAAGATCATGTAATCCACATAAAATATAAAAAATAAAACAAAAATACCACTAATACACTTATATATATAATTATAATATGCATTTTTTGATGATACCAAACTCTTTCATTGAACTATAAAACTAGATATTCTAACTCTGAGTGGATTTATTCAATCCATAAATGGATCATTACAAATTGTAAACCTTATAAGACTCATTTGGAAATTTAAAAATTTGGAACTTTAACATATACACTTACTTCAATAAATTCCAGTTAAGGAAAGTTTTTTTTAAATCCATTTGATATATATGATAATCATAATGAGTTTCTATATAAATCAATATCTGAATGGGATTTATCATCACAACAGGTGAATATGTTTTTGTATATTCAACACCATGAATTTTTTTATTTTCCTTTCCCACTATGTGAGATTTATATATTGACCCGCTATCATCTGTGTTAGTTTACTTGTGGAGAACCCACATACACCCTATGAACCTCACCCATTTGGGTGTGTAATGCCGTTTGTTTTTAGGAAGCATATTCCTTCCATAAACTATATTTTTTTTCTATTTGTTTAAACAAATTTAAATTGATTATGAATTAAGTCATACAAGATATGAATTAGAACTAAAAGAACTTTATTCATTCATAAGTGAACAATACAAAAAAATAATATAAAAAATAAGTATTGAACACCACGGATAAAATAAATCCATTAAAATTTCATAAATAAATATGGGATAATAAATAGAATAGAATAAAATATTCATGATAAGGAAATATCCTAGATTATTTTTAACATTGAGGAACACCAATAGCTAAATAAAACCTATAATGAGGAATATCACTATGAAAGTAGAAAGCAATGTGAAAAATATATAACATGAAATGAAAACCATTCCTTGTAAAGGGAGAGTAGAATGAATGAATGATTTAGTAAATATATATATATATATCTATAAGAATGAAATCTGGCCATTTTAAACATGTTCAATGTGAATATAGTCATTTTTCATATATCTAATTGGTATACTAAAGTTTTTTATTGATAAGTAGTAAATTTAAAATAATATAACTCACAATGGAATAAAAGTAGGTTATTAAAATATTATAAATATATATATTTATGCGTTATATATAGATATTAAAATTATTTTTAAAATATGATATAAAAATTTTCAAATAATTATTTTAATATCAATGGAGTAGTAAAAATAAATTATAGAATATTAATAAATAATTTTAATGGTATTATTTAAAGTGTGTTTAGTAAAAAAATAATATTTTTTTCAAAGGACTATTCCATTAAGTATTGTATATTTTACATTACTATAATAAATAGAATAATTTTAGGATATTATTATATATGAACAAATATGTTAACATCATTTAAATTATAAATTGACATGAAATAATATTATGAACACTTAATGATTAAAAACATCATTTTTCAATAAAACCAGTGTTTTATTTATAGATTGTATTTTCATTTAAAATCTAAAATTTAAAATATTTGAATATGAACTATATAAAACTAACATCATTTTTTTATTTAAAATTTTTGAAATTCTTACTATGAATTTTTTAGTTTTTTCTGAAATGGTTGATTTTTAGTTGAAAAATATGGTTTCTGTGGAAATTATAATTTTTATGATTTTATCGTTATGTAACTGTATCCTAGAAGATTATAAAAGCATTTAAGTAATAAATTATTTATTTAAGGAATTAAATTATTAATTTTAAAATATATTTTTAACTTATAAATTCCATTTCCAACATTTTTATTACTAAATTATAATAAAACTTTAATAAAAACTTTTTTGGTATTCTCTTCTAATTAAGTGTTTTGAGGGTGAAATTCAGTTTTATATTACACTAAGAACCATATATTTTTTATTTTTTTTTATAATAAAACAATTTCTATTATAAAAATAAATATCTATGATGATCTTATCTTGCTCATATTTTTGAAAACTTAATAATGCACTTTTATTTAAAAAATTGTTTTAATGTGTTATGTGAGTTTATTTTACAATTTACATTTGAAACCCTAAAAAATTTTATTTAGTAAAATAATTAAAAAAAATTAATTTAGAATGTTCCGATTAGGTAAGAGGTGGGATCTTAATTTTTTCATTAATATTAACTGCTAAGATTAAAAATTAATCACCAAGGTAATAGTAAATTAGCTTAAAGGTTATAATATTTAATAAAAAATCCAAATAACACTCTATGTTATCTAAACAATGTTTCTATGAGCATAATATAGATCAAAAAACAATTAAACTCTAATTTTTTCTATTATTTATCCATTTACCTTTGAATAATTACATCACATTATTGAAAATGTAATGGTTACTTCCAAAACTATCCTTCTATTCAGTTGTAAAAGGGTAACACTTTCACCACTTCAAGAATCACCGATCTTATCAATTTATTATAAAATAATTTTCAAAATTACTTCACATAGAACCTTATAACTCTTTAAAAATCACTTGGTCACCAATAGTTATCATAAGGCCCTCATTTCCAATGATAATTCCAATGAAAATGTAAGTCCCTGACATATGTATTATTAACTACGTAGTATTTATTCTTAATTATATTCATTAAAATATATTTTATCCATAGTAATATGATTATTTTAGCATCATTAATATACCCTAATTTTATTATATTATGGATATTATCATTATCTATTGATCTATCCTATCCACTAAGAAAAACAAAATCACCATTAAAGCGTATGAAATTCATTGGAATGAAATTAATTCTTAGAATGGATTTAATGAGGAAATTAGACTCTTATGAAATTTTTAATCATTTATATTTCACACTATCATAATTTAAATACACCCCTTACACATTAAGTCATTAATATATGTTACCATTTCGATTGATTTAACTGCCAACGTAAACGATGTTATAAAGATTATGTCATAAATGATTTTGGGGTGTCATATAATGGTAATACTATCGAATAATTATATATTTAATGTATTATAATTATTTTGGAAATGTTTTGTTTATATTTAAAATATTTATTAATATATCACTTTTCAATCATTAAACTTGTCGAAAACATTTTCATCACGATTTCTATTTTCACAAGTCATATACATGTCTTTCACCTAATGAAAATGGGAATTAATTAACCCTTAAAAAATAATGATTATTATATCTTTAATGATCTAGTAATTATGAAATTAAAATAATTTATTGATAATGGATACCATATTTATGAAGTTTTTATGAAATAAACAACTGAAATTTCTAATAATTGATGTAAAATATAAGTGATAACTAAATAATATATTCATAATAAATGATAATAAATTAAGAAGATAAGAGTGTAATGTTTTTTAATAAGGTTATAGAATATTATATTAATATGGTTATTTTTATTTTACTGGATGTTAGGTTACATTCTATTAAGCGAGAATAAAAGCAAGAGCTTCTTTGTCATATAATTAAATTATTGGGACATATTTTTTAATGTGAACCATGATACCTTTAAAATGGAGAGATTAATGCCTAATTAATGTATTGTACCAAATTAATAGGTTTTTAAGATCCATATAAAGTATGTTTTTAAATTTATATTGACTCAAAATATACCCAACTTTAAGTGTTTTTATCAAATTGTTACTCAAACTATAAGGGTTTCGTTGCCAATATTATTTTTAAATCAGTATGATTTTTTTGAAGATAATACATTTAGGTAATTTTTAATCTTGATTAAACCTCAAATAATTTCCTTTTATATTCATGGGTTTTTATATTTTCAATCAATATTTCATTTCCCATTGCCTCATTTTTTACTTGAAATGTTTTTTTATGTGAAACTAAACCTGTCTCTTCTTTTAGATCAGGAATCTCCCTTTTTCCATGTCCAAATTCATTGGATTATTTTTAAAATTTCCTTATATATACATTAGTAATTTATTGAGTTCATTTTATACTACTTTATATTCTTGAATAACATTTAAATAAATCTTTAATGTTTTTTCTATGTGTATTTTACATTAAATTGAAAAAAGAATCTGTTTTTAACATTTTCATATGAACACATCTTTCCTCTATAATTTTCATATTTTATGATACAAAATTTCTACGAATTAATGGTTTTAAAAAATATTATTCTAATTTATTTATAAAATATTTCTATCTAATTTTTGCAAAGAATCATGTATGTTTCTTATTTATAAAGCAATTTTTCCTAATTGTCCTAAAAATGGTTTTGATCCAAATAAACATCCTTTAACATACATTATTATTGATGAATGTTATTTTTCTAATTTAATCATCCACATTATTTCTATGAATAACCTATGTAATTCCCTTCTCTTTTGGTGTAAAGATTCATCATTTCCATTTTATTGACTAATCATATAGTATGTTTGATTCTAAATTTTCTCCCAATTCTTCTTGTTTATGAATACAATTTTATGATTAATTTTATTGAAGGGTGTTCACATATATTTCATACATAAATTTATTTGGATAAATTATTGAATTAACCATATAATATTTATTTATATGGTCTAAATACTATATTCTTTATTATCTTGATTGAATGGTATTTACCTAGAAAATTACTTGATTTCTTTGGACACCAATTTATTTTCAATGGGTTTATAATATTATTATTATTATTGTAATTATTAATGATATCCTTATGTGAATAATTATGAAACCACTTTTATTTTCATGGATTCTTTATGATTTTATGAAACCCATTTAATTTCCATGGATTATTTATGATTTGATAAATCATTGATTTCACATGGAACTCATAAGTATGGATGATGATGGTTGGGGTCCTATATCACCCTCAAATGAATTCTTTTAATGTTTATATCACATGAGATAAATATTGGTGAGTATATTTTAGTTTCACATATGTTTGGTCACTGATGATGTGGCTCATGAAAGGAATGTTCACTATAATAATGTTTATTCCAAAGTTAATAGATCTTATATAGTTTTAATAATATTCTCATCAATGTTGTATTATCACATTGATCATGTTTATTGACTATTGTTTTCCTACCCTTTTGATTTATGTCTTATGTTATACCAAGTCATATTCCATGATTTATGATCAATTATTTGTTAGGCATTAATTTTCATATGTATATTTATTATACCCATATGATCATCTTATTTTCACTTATGGTATTAGATTCTAATTAGTTATATCTACTGTTACTGATCATCTGATAAAAATACTTTATTATATTTCCATTTCCCCATGTTATGAAGATGTGTATAACATATAATAAGTATAAGAGTGAGTCTACTGTGACTCAATTATGAAGAAATGTTCCCAAGTGTTGTAAAAACAATTGATTATATATGTAGTCTTCAAAGATTATAAATATTCAATTTTTTATATTGTGGGATTATTTTGTGAGATTTAATATTTACCTTTTGAAAATATTTCAAAATTAAGGTGTTTCTATAATGGGTTTTTATATTTTACAACAAATCTGGTTTTAGTTATTTTTTAGGATTAGTTTTGTTATTATGAGGATTAGGATGAGATAACATTAATGAAAAGCCACAGATAAAATCCTAGAATTTTAATAAAGGTTTATATCATATATATTACATAGAAATAACATCCTTGTCTTGATACTACTAGTGGATACAGGCTCTAGAACAGATGAAACTATTGGTAATAACCCTAAAAGGATGTGTTAGGTATTCACCCAAAGATCACCTAGTGCATGAAAAAAGGCCTAACTACATACATAGTTTGAAAATTTCAGGGGATATTCTTTGGTTAAACACATTCTCTATAAAATCTATTATGAATGATTTATTTTATTAAGGAATTAGGATAAGAATTATGAGAGAACCCATATTAATGAAACCTAGATTAAACTAAGACTGGATTAGGTTGAAAGAAAATATAGTGTAATAGAAGGATATTTTGAGGTTTAATTTTTCATGTAATTATCTTAAAATAATTATATTATGGTTTAATCACCCATTATAAATATTTTGATTTTTAGTAATGGATTAATCTTAAATTAATGAAGTTAACAATGAATTCCATGGATAATTTAGAGATTTTCCTGAAAATAAATCTGGAAGGATAAGAACTGGAGTGAGGAATCTTATGATTATACCAACCCATCTATCATGAATTATAATTAACAATGTGAACTTAGTAGTAATCTGAAATACAAAAAATAAGAGAAGGATGGTGTCTTATATAAATTCAAATAATGAAGATAATGAAGGAAGAAATATTCAACCTTTTATATGTCTAATATATAGGAAACATCACCATGGTAATTGACTTATAATGATAGGAATATTATTTTCCTATGGTAAATGAGGGAATCAATAATAAAATTTAAAAAAATGAAGAGTTCAGTTAACACAATTGAAAGAAATAGCATTTTTCCTAAGGTACCTTTCATAATTAAATGTATTATGTGTTAGGAATATGGGAATTATCTAAGTCAACCCCCTAATCCAAGGAATAACCAATATGATGAAAATAACTATCCTCTAAGACCAAGAGGACAATGTAATTAATATGTAACCACTAATCCCTAAGTGTATCCTTATATTTAAGGCACACATACCCACCAATTTGGAGTTGTAGATGTCTTTATGGAATTAGATTCGAAGAACTCTTATATATCTAGGAATCATTATAAAATAATTAAATCACCAACTCTATGATTTTATTTTAGAATAAACATCTCAGTGGTATGATTATTGAATTACAAGTTGATTTTTATAGGAATGTGTCTTGTGTAAATATTAAAATCTTTAATTTAGAAATTTTATATGATTTTAGTGATGGATTCATTCCCTCCACTTAGAGGAAAAATCATATGGATTAAGGAAAAAATTTCATATTAAACAATGATATTATATAAATGAAAATATAATAATAAAAATCCTTTATAAAAAAATTATATAATGTGGGTATTGGGACAAAATAATCATAGAATCGTAGTCCATATATTCAAAGAAAAACCCAGTCTTAGGGATAAGGCCATTCCGAGGAAAGACATATGTTTCCCAAGTATGAACGATTGATATCTCTCTAGAAATTATATTCAGAGTCATATATATAATTTAGATTACCTTGTCTTTTTTTTCAAATGTGATAATTAAAATTTTGAGGAAATAATTTATTTGTGGGGGGGGTGGAGAATGTAACACACCAGGTTTTTAGGAAGCATATTCTTTCCATAAACTATATGTTTATAATTAAAAACTATAAACTATTTATTTTTTTAAGGTAATTGAAATTTATTAGGAAATATGTTATAAATGATATGGATTAATACTAACAACACTTTATTCATTCATAAGTGGAACATTTCAATGAATAATATAAAACTAAGTACCATACACCAAGGATTATAACTAACCATGGATAAAATACATCCATTAAAAATGCATAAATAATTAAGGGATAATAAATAGAAAATATAAAATCTATATTACTAGGAAATCACCTAGATTATCTTCAACCTTGATGTCCACCAATATCTAAACAAAATCTATAATAAGGAAGATCACCAAGAAAGGAGAAAGCATTATGAAATATATATAACAATAAATAATAATAATTCCTTGTGACGTGAGAGTGGAATAAATGAATGATTCAGTAAGTATATATATATAGGAATGAAATTTGGATGTATAAAATATGGCCATTTAAAATATGGTTGTTAGTCATATATCCAATGGATATATTAAAGTCATGTATTGATAAATAGTAAAATTAAAATAATATAACTCACAATGAAATAAAAATATGTAATTAAAATATTATATATATACATATATTTATACATCATGTATAGATATTAATATTATTTTTAAAATAATATATAATGAAAATAAAATAATTATTTTAATATCAATGATTTATCAAAAATAAATTACATAATATTAATACATAATATTAATTGTATTTGTTAAAGCTTATTTGTTATAAAAGTAATTTTTGAAAAACAATTTTTTCATAATTTTATATTTTATCCTAATATATTTAATATAAATCTTTTAAAATATTATTACATTTCAACAAATATATTAATATCTCTTAAATTATAAATTGATATGAAATAGTATTAAGAACACTTACTATTTTAAAAAGTCAATTTTCAATAAAATAAAATTTTCTTTGTATTTTTTTCATTTTCTTTGAAAAATATTGTTACTAAAAGTTAGAATTTGAATTAGATAAATATAACATCATTTTAGTATTTCGGATGTAAAAAAATCCATATGATTTTTTGAGTTTTTTTGAAAAGATTGTTTTCTAGTAAAATCTATGATTTCTGAAAAAATTACAATTTTTATGATTTTATGCCTCATGGGGAAAAATTAAATGGTTCCACCACTACCATATCATTGGTGACATTTAGCGAGATTTTGGTTTTGAGACTCCTCAATTGCATGTAGGTTAGTTTTTCATTGAGTTTTACCCCTTCCTCGAACTATTGTAATATAATATTTATGATTTTATCATTATATAAGAGTATCCTAGAAGATTTAAACACACCATTAAGTAATAAAACATGCATTTAAAGGATAAAATTATTAATTTAAAAATATTATTTGAAGATAAAATCATATGTATGAAATTTTTAGTAAAAATTAAAATGCTACGTTAATAAAATGTGTTTCATTATTTTCTTCTAATTAAGTTTTTTAATGATGAAATTTTAATTTTTCCTGGTTTGAAAGAAAAATAAATTATATTTTTTTATAATATAACATTTTTTGTCAAAAAAATAGTTATCTAAGATTATATTATCATATAAATAATTTTTTAAATTAATAACACACTTTTTCTAAAAAAAAATAGTTTGTATGTGTTATATGTGTTTATCTAAATCCAAATGTCCTAAATTTGTGTCAAAATACAAAAATAATCATAAAATACATATTGTAATTCTTCCCAATCCATATAAAAAATTGTCTTGTAATAACTTCCTTAGATGAAAAAAAATTAAGTAAAAATTTCATAGTTTCGAAGACATATCCCTATAATGAAATAGGAAGGTCACACTAATTGATGATTGATAAAAACATGTTCAACAGGGTATGATTCGTCCTACTAGACTAAAAAAATTCAATTATGGTGTTCTAGGTAGTTTGAATTGTGAAACAATTCCAAATCTTTTAGATGATCAGTGAATAGCTAGCATAACTATTCACCCCTTGATCTGATAAGAGAATCTTAATACCTTTTCCTAGATGATCATATACATAGTTATGTAACACATAAATTTTTTTAGGATTTTTCTTATTTTATTGCATAAAAAAAACATAACCATACTTAATAAAGGAAGCAATAAATTTTACAAAGCATCTAAACCTACCACTTGTTTGTATACTCATTGATATATATATATATATATATCACTATGTATCAGATCCAATAGTCCAATAGACCTCTGACCTTTCTAGTAAAAGGTTATTTAGTCGTTTTTTCTAATAAAAAATATTTATAGTTATCAAATGATTCATAATTAAATGATTTTAGCATTCCATCTCTACAATGTCTTTGAATGCATTGCACATTTATATGAAAAAGTGATAATTCCAAATATAAGTGGTGTTATGGTCAACCTCGATATTTTTATTATAAATTTTATAGACATGATTATATATATCCAGAATATATAAAACCTTTAAAATATTCTTGATATGATAAAACATTTAAATTTTATATATACAATGATTAATGTTCTTAATAATTATGAAATATCCCATATTATCCAAATAAGATAAAGAAATCAAATTTCTTGTTTTTGGAAAGAATATAATAATAGTTATATAATTATAGAACCAATACACTAGATAGGCTTATATCATACATGCCAACGTATAATATAGTAACTCTTTCACCATTTAAAAAATATATATTTACTTCAACTTTCTTCAATTCACTCTTATATCTGAGTTTATGTTTATTAGAACAAATGTGTGATGCACACCATATATCAAATACTCACGAGTTAGAGTTATAGAAATTGATTTCTAAAAAATTTACATTCATATGCTCATAATTATTTTCTTTGAGAACACTTATCAACCATAGATACCATTCTAGAAAAGTTTTATAGTCCATACCTATAAGATATCTTAAAATTATAAACATGATGCATGCTTTAATCTATAAAAAAGACACATCTAGGAGTGTGTAAAATGTTTTACATATTTTCATCAAGTAATTTTAATGAATGTACACCCACTAAAAATGATAACCCCATAAAACATATCCATTTAATTATCCAAGACCAATATTTCATCATGAATAACACCAGTTATGTACATAAATAAGTCATAATTATATTTGGTAGACAATCATGTCAATCATATCATAAGTGAATATTAAATAATTTTTTAGAAAAATATTTATTTAAATCCATCATGTGGATTCACTCAACTATATTCCCCTTCTCTCCAAATGTTTATGATTTCCTAGCTAAGTGTAACCCAAATCTTACATCATATATAAGAACCTAATAGTTAGGTTCACCTATATTCTTCTTTCATGACACATGATAATTAATGACCACCTTTTAATTAGGGTCAACTATAATGAATGATCAAGGTCATGAAAAGTGTTAGTTTTGGAAGGAATATCACACTTAGTATTTTAGGAGTTTTTAAATTCTAAATAATTTAATATATATAAAAATCATATTAAATTCACAACTATTATATCTCATACAATCATTATTATCTCAGGTTTTATTCCCTTATGTATGGATGTTTCTAAAACTTTAGTTTTGGAATCCCTATTCCATCCTCCAAATTTATATGTTCAAACCATATTAATGTTCAACTCTTCACACAACCCATAATTTATGTTACTCACTTGTAAATAGAATCCAAAAATATTTACATGTATCCAAATTCATCTTATTCATAAGGTACATAAACTATTTATGTAATGGTTTAGAATTATTTAATTTTAGGAATCCCCATATGAGTAAGCCTATAAGCACATATATCTAAACCCCAACTTTCTAGAATAGGGAATAAGCCACCCTGATTGTGGGATGTCCAACCTAAAGTCCCTCTACCTAGGGATACTTTACTCAATAGGGATTCCAATTACATAATAACTCTAATAACAAATATGTATAAAATATATTCAATAAGTACATTCATGAAAATAAAATTAATTAAAACCCAAATTCAATGTATATAAAAACTAATTCTTATACATTATTATACATAATATAATACAAGTAATTTAAATTTTATACGGAAAAATTTATCATATAAATTAAAGCATACACAATATTCACATTTCATAAACAATTTATAAACATTAATATTCAGAAGGAATAAATAAGTTAACATTTTTTTTCAAACATGAGATATTAATATTAATAGTCAATATTATATTTTGGAATGAAAATATATTATTTATAATTCTTAACACTTATCATTTATAAAAAAAATTATAAACTATAATCATTTTATCCAAAATATTAATTTCTTAATTTTTGGGATCGAATGAAATTTTATGATTAATAAAGGGGGATTATCAATCAAAAGATATGATTGATAATGAGATTTATGATAAGATCTATCACATGATTTCTATTGTATGTGATGATATATGATATATCATCAATATAACATGAAGTATAGTTTTCATTGAAACGTTTGGATCTAACCTTACCAATTAGGGTTACCCTTACATATCATAGAGTGATCCTTATTCATCAAAGAGTGATCCTTATAAATCAAACAGTGACCCTATTATATTAAAGAGTGACTATTACCTATCAAATAGTGACTCTTATGTATTTTAGAGTAACCCTTTCTTATTTATGAGCATCCCTTAGACAATTTGTTGATAACTCTCATATTTGGGTGAATTGTAATTGAGGATATCACTTATATCATAATTTTATTTAGTACTCTATTTTTGCAAAACCCAGATCTCATTCATAGATAATGGTATCACTTATATCATATATTTCAACATAGAATAAAACTATTGGTTTTGATGTATCCTACTTTTAGATACATACCATTCATACCATAAAACTATAAAAAACACATTATGTTACCATATAACATAATTTAAAGTAGAGTAATATGTTGATTTTTCTAGCTCAAATTTATCCAATCATATTTTATGTTATGGTTTTTCCTAAAGAATATTATGATATGAATGTTCCTAAAAAAATCAATAAAATACATTTATTGATTGACGATTTTGTATTTCATAGCACTTCAGGGCTTTATAGGATCATCTCACTGTCGTGGTAGTAGAATAATCCCACTTGTTTTCCCAATCTATCATCACCACACCAACATGTAGTATTTAGAACATAAATAATTCATGTATATATTTATCATAATGAGATCCATCTCTTCCAAACACAATGGAGTATGATTAATTGAGACCACTGAGCAACAAATATAGAATCTTACCTCTGTAGGAATAACACTGAATCTCTAAAGGATCGAATAAAATATTAGAGGGGGGGGGGGTTGAATCAACTATTAAATTTTATTAGTTTCAATACTTTTAAAAACATAACCCCTATAACTTGTTAAATATTATATCATTATTATATTTTAGTAAATAATCATTCATTTAGAACTAGGTAAGAAAGTAAATCCCATGAGATTTACATGGTTTGACCTCAGCGTGACAACCTACATCATTAACATTTCCACTGCCGTTTGTCTATAGAAATTCACTATTTTGAAGCAGTGAATAAAAATTATGAAAACTCCCATTAGACAAATTTTATCTAATGATATAAATGATTATACTTAGTATCATTAGTTTTCAGAGTTTTATTAGAAAAAATTTAGCCACAAAAGAAAATACCACAAACAGGTTTTCTCCCAAAGACTGTATCCAAAAAATTATTCTTATTGACTCATTATGAGGAACCATTTTCTAAAACTTCACTTTTAAAACTATGATCAACTACTTAGTCCTATATTTCTTAGATCGAACTTACGCAATCTAATCTTTCTCATTCTGATATTCCTCATTCTAGAAAGATAACATTCAGCCATCTAATCATATAACTAGATCTCTGTCTGGAAGTAACTCTAACTCAACTCTGAAACACTCTCCCTTTTACACTCATTTCAAAAATATTAAAGAGTATGAATGTCATGTGATTCTATTTATAGGTGAATCAAAATAGAAACGGTCGGCAACTAAAAATCCTTTTCTGCATACTCAAATTTCAAAACACTAAAAAACCCTCACATTTAAACATCAACTTTGACCTATTCATCCTTCTCATGATTTCTCCGAAATCATTCTTATAAAACTTTATATATTTTCTTTAAAATTATTGAAATTCCTTAGCTAATTATGATGGAAATTACTCAACTCAGTCTAGTTGAATTTTCTTCTAAGTGTCACTCTGATTCACTTTCCATCTCAAATTTTGTCTAACTAAATTTATTTTTCAGATTCAATCTAATTTACATTCCTCATAAGTGCCAGTCAAATTGAATTTCCTTCTTAGAGTCAATCTGATTTACTTTCCTCCTCAGAATCAGTCTGATTGACTTTCCTCCTTAGAACTAGTCCAATTGTCTTTCCTCCTTTGTGTCAGTTTGTTGGAATCCTCAAAACAATGGAATATCATTACGATGGAATTCTCATTATGATGGAATTATCATTACGATGGAATTCTCAATATGAAATAATTCCCATTATGATGAAATCCTCATTACAATGTAATGTATTTAATGGTGACTCCATGTAGAAACATTGAAATTATTTAAACCTCATTAGCTATAACTCATTCAGTCTTCTGACAACTTCTATGTCTAGTACTTTTGGATTTGATAAAAACATTGTGATGATCTTTGGAACTGATAAAATATTTAATATTACTCTATTTCTTCAAAATATTTTATCGTGAAAATGTTTCATGATTTTTTAGAACTCTAAGATTGGAAAAGCATCATCTGGATTAAAGTTATAAAGTTTAAGAACTTTCTAACTTCAGACATCACTATCTTCATTTAATATCTTCAAAAACATTCTGAATTTCTTTATCAAAAAATTATTCCTTTCTAAATAAGACTGAGTCTGATTAAACATGATATTTATACCAATTAATCTAAGACAGATGGTGCGTCTGATAAAAAATTCATCCTTTTGACAACTTTTTCATCTGGTGCCACTCAGTTCAATTTTCTACATCCAGAAAAAAACTTTATATTCATTTTTATTTAGGTTCAAGCATTTAGTAACATTAACCTATTTCTTGAAAACATTATTTTACAAATTATTAGTTTTCTCTAAATACAAAATATTTTAAAAATAATCACAAAGGTTCTTCAATCTCTCCCTTGGGATATTTTTTGAAAAATTTTGATAATTTTTTTTACAACTCATAAGATTTCATACACTCATACTATTTTACTACTCAATGTTTTCAAATTTTATCAAAACATATCCTTTCTAAAATGAGAGTGTCATGACACCACACTACTTGAAAAATAATGTTTTTAAGTTAATTCATCCCTCTTTGACAAGAAAAGTTCATCAACCATGTAATGATAAACTTCCCATCACTTTTATCTTTATTTACTTTTATTTTTCTATTTCTTTTCTTTTTTATCTCACTTTTCTTTACCTTTCCCCCATTAACAAATAAACAAAAATTTAGATTCATAAAATAAAGAAAATAAAAAACTACTTATATTGTAAAAAGTTTTACTTTGTCCCCACTTGTTTTCAACACAATCCAAAGTACAGTGGGGGAATTTATTATGAGTTTTAAGAATTCATTATAGGAGGATGAACATTATGTTACAACCTCAAATCTGTAAATCGTTCTTTTGAAATTTATTTTGTGAAGATATCATAAATTGGATAATTCAATATGATATATTCCAGGAAAACATCTATAACATCAACTTTCTCTTTTCTAAATTGATACTTTATATCAAGGTGTTTTAATCTTGAATGTTATAAAATATTTTTAGAAAGATAAATTTCACTATGATTATCACAAAATATATTCAATTTTATTGAAATTTTTACTTTCATATATTTTACCTGAAATTTCATCCAAAAAATTTGAGTGCCATCCTGAGTATCTGTAACATATTCTGATTCCATTGTACTCAAATTTGTTAAATTTTTCTGATTACTATTCGTATATATACAAAATTATCCTAAGAAAAATGTTCGTCCAAAAATTAATTTTCTTTCATTATAATCTCCAGCCCAATCCGAATTAGTATAACACTGAAAATTTATTTCACAATGTTTTTTAAAATCCCATATAATGTTGTTCCATTAACATATCTCAAAATTCTATTTACTTCCAACATATGAGATTCTTTAAGATTATTTTGATACCTTACTTAAAAAGTTACAACATAAACAATATAAGTTCTTGAGGCTATGAGAAAAATCAAACTTCCTATAATCTTATGAAATTATTTCTGATTCAATTTATTTTTAGATTCATCTATACTCATCTTTATACTCACTGAAATAAGAGTATAAACTTATTTGGATTCTAACATCCCAAAATTATTTAACAATTCCCTGGAATAATTTTATTGAGATAATAAAATGTATTTTTTTGAACTTATAAACTAATGAAGAAATTCATTTCTCCCAAAATTTACATTTCAAAATTATTCTCTATTTCCTCATAAAATTCATTGAATTATTTTCATCCCTATAATAAATTATATCATCCACATACACTATAATAATTAGTGTTTAGGGGTTAACTTCTTTCACATATAAATTACTATCAATATTTTCTTTTGAAAAGTTAAAAAATTTCAAACAACAATCTAGTTTTTAATACTAGGAATGTGGGGGATTTTTCAACCCATATAAGGATTTATTCAATCTACAAACCTTGTTTTCATAATTATCAAGTTGAAAACCACAAGGTTATTCAATGTAAAATTATTCCTCAATCTATCTATCTAATAAATCTGACTTTACATCCATATGATAAACTTTTTAATTTCGATGTGTAGATGTTGAATGAAACATTCTAATTGTTCTAATATTTCAACTAGGGTAAAATTTTCTTCTAAATATACACCTTCCACCTGTGTATAGCCTTTACAAACAAGCCTTGATTTATTTCATGAAACTTATCCACGTTCATTTAATTTTTTTATATAAACCCATTTTGTTTTGATAGTAAATTAACCTTTATCACGTGATAAAAAACCCCATATTTCAATTTTTTCAATCTGATCCTACTATTAATTTGTAGAATCCACCCGTTCTTTATGTTTAATAGCTTCTAAAACTAATATCGGTTCATATTTTGAGATAAGTTAAGTCTAATTCCCAAATATCAATGTTCTATGGGTTTGAAATGGATCCTTCTAATTACCAATTAATTTTTCATTCTCACCATTATTTTCTAAAGACATAAATTTCAAAGTTCCTTTCCCATCTTCATTTCCTCATCACATGATTCTTTAGAATCTTGATAAGTATATTTTGTACCATTATCAATTTCATTGGAAACCTTTAGTTCATCCTTATCAATATTCTCACCAACTTTTGTTTAATTTTTAATAACAATCATATCATATTAATCCATTAAATTTTTCAAATTTGTGTTCCAACATTTATAACTTCTTCCATTGGGTGAATAACACATAAATATTCCTTCTTTATCATTCTCATTATGTTTTCTAAGATCCTGTTTTTTAATTTTTAGAAAACATCATCTTTTAGAAACCTTTAATTATTTCAATGAAGGTTTTTTATACCACATTTCATAGGGAGTCATATTAAATTATGGCCTCAATAAACCTATTCTTTGAAGAAGTACAATAAGACCAAAAACGTCTCTCTAATAGAACATTGAAAGTTTGTATTCTCATAAAATTTTTCTTCCCATTTCCACCAAAATTATATTCTTACTTTCTACAAATATATTTTTTTGTCGGGTATATGAAGAACTATATGATTTTTGATTCCATGATTTCTCACACAATTTTCAAAATTATTGCACGTGAATTATGCACCAATATTTATTCTCAAAAAATTTATGTAAACCCCCATTTCATTCTCAATATATTTTTTAAGGAATCTGAACATTTAAATAGCCTCTAACCCATGATTCATAAACCTGATGTTAGTCCATTGATTGAAATCATCAATGAATTTGATAAATCAAAAAAAATTATTGATTGATGTATCATTGGTCCACATAAGTTAGAATGAATAAGTTTGAAGAGGTCTAGTATACTAAATCTCTACTTTATTAATAATTTTACTAGTCATATTTCTTTTCTGACAAGTTACACACAAATCTTATTCTCTTCATTTTAATTCTTGAAAATTTCATACAAAATCAACATTAGAGAGTTTTTACATACTTTTCTACCCAATGTGGCTATGTATCTGGTGCCACAACGTATTCTCATATTCGTAACATAGATAAAATGAATTTTTAAGTTATCCAATATGAAAAATATTTTGAATGGTTTTTTATCCTCTAGTTACAATTTTTACAAATTCAATACATGTTATGATACAAGAATATTTTCTGAAAACAAATTATTTTTCATCCTCACAACGTTGAATCACACTTAGTAAGTTATTTTTGAGTCCATCAACAGATATAAATTCTTTTTATTTTTATTTTTCAAGGTTTTCTTCTTAGTAATTCATATTCCTCTAATTCTCAAGGAAATATAATTTCCAAAAGTAATTACTCCACCATCATGTTTTTCAACATGTTTCAACATTATATATCACTTGTCATTTGTGAAGGAAAACCACTATCAATTATCCATGGTTTATTCCTTTTATGTTCTTTTAAATATATCTCAACAACAAAATATAATTCATCAACTTTCTTATTTTTAACTTTATTTTATTTTCTCCCATAATAAACTTGTTTCAAATGGAGTGTCATATAACTTTTAGTGACCATTTTTATTTTGAAAATTTTCTCACATATTAATATTTTTATTTTAGAAATTTCTTTGGGTTAGTAAAGTTACTTATTATTATTTTAACATTTCATTATCTCTATTAAAACCTTATTCTAGGAAGTGATAAGTTATGACAATAATTTTATTCCCTATTCCCATAGATTCTACAAAAAAACAATTAAGTCTTTATTTTATATTAATATAAGATATTTCTCTGTAGAAAATTTGTTAATGTTGGTAGTTTCTTCCTAATCCATCGTACTCTAGGTGTGGAACATCATTCCTTTTAAGTGAGTTTTCAAATTTTATAGATGTGATATACTTCTCACATCCTTTCTCCATCCAAAATTTCTAGAATTTTTATTCTCACTTGAAATGTTAGAAAATTCATATGAAACATTAGTTTTGGTGGGTCATGATTCCACCAGATTCTTGATTTGGACATTCTCAGTAACTTTAGATGTCTCTGATTTTTATTCTAAGGATTTGTCTAAGTTTTCATTTATCATTCTCAAGTTACTTTTGGACTCAATAAGTTTTGATCGATTTGTTTATCTTCTTCTTCCTTAGCCATTAGCTTCTTACTGAGATCTTCAACCATATTTCCCTATTCCAAAATTCTAGGTTTGGAACTTAATATTTCTTAGATGTATTATTTTTCTTTCTTAACAACCTATTTTACACCTTCAAAAACTTTTCCACTATCTTTTTTCATCATTCTTATTTCTTCTTTGATAGATTTTTTTTCTCAAGGCATGGTACAAGTTCTATTCAATGATGATACACTCTATAAGATTCTTAACCTCATCTTTCTTCACTATTTTAGGAGTCTTCAATTTTCTCAACTTTTTCAATGAATTTTATAACCTTTTACGAACTTTCATCTTCTGAATAATTGTTTTCAGTTTAGTCCAATTCAACTTTCTTACTCAATATACTTCTATTGTTCCCAATAAACTTCTTTCTATATTTTTGGATGAGTTTTATTCTATAGAACGTTTGTTACACTTATTCCATTGAGGTTTTTCATCACAATCATCTTGATATTCTCCGATATTCTTCTTATGATAATTCATAAAAATGTTCCAAGTTCCACCACACTCAAAACATTATAGAGGAAGTTTACCTTTATACATTCCTCTTCCTATATGATAGTTCTTGGAGATAAGTGGCACAATTTTATCACTCAAATCATTATCCTATTTATCTTCATAATCACAAGGATTTGTATATTTAAAATAATTAATTGGATTTTTTTTCACGGAATCAAAATCCATTTTATCTTTCATCTTCATTTTAAACATTGGATTTTTTATAATTTCACGAGAAAAAATTTTTTTATGCAATTCATCAAGAGATAAATAATATTTATCTTCTAAAGAGTATATTTTAGAATCAAACATGATTGAAAAGTTTCTCATAAGTTTTTTAACTATTTTTGAATCTTACAAAACTTATCCATATCTTTGGATGTTGCAAACAATTTAATTTATATTGTTGAACTATTCATCAATGGTTTCATCATCTCTCATTATTATGTCTTCAAACATACAATGCCATATTTGTAGATTTTTTCCTTTACTTTAGTATTTCCTTAATAAGTACTTTTCAACTTGTCCCAAATACTCTTTGATGTTTTAAGACCCATCACCTTCATATAAATTTTTTAATAGATATATAAGTATAAAATTTCTAAAATTTCTATTAGATTCAATATTTCTTTTGTCAGAAATTGTCATTGTAGAATCTTTCTCAATAGGTTGAAAAAAAATTGTAACATCATCAACAACTTCCTTCCAAAGGGATGATAGATGAGGAATCATTTTTTTCTATTATAATAATTTTTCTATTAAATATGCGAATTTATTTAATATTGAAATAATTAATATTATCCCAGATAAGGATTCAAAAATGGAGACTTGGATTTGATACCAAATGAAGTTATAAAGGATTGAATAAAAATTCAGAAGGGGGGGGGGGTTGAATCAGTTGTTCAATTATTTCATTTTAAATAATTTAAAAACTTAACTCCTACCTCTTGTTAAAATTTATATCCTTATCATCTTTAAGTAAAGACAAATGCATGAAAAAGTATGAAAGAAAGTAAAGAACATAAGATTTACAAAGTCCAACATCAATGTGAGAAGCTACAACATTACCATAGACAATTTTATAGGTCTATAGAAATTCACTATTATAAATAAGTGTATACAAATTGTTCCAAATATCATTAGATACCTTCTATCTTCTTATTGAAATGATTTTACCCACTCCCTTCAGTTTATAATGTTTTGTTAAAAAAATTGACCCACAAAGGAAAATATCAAAAAACCTCTTTCTCATAAATACTCTATCCAGAACCTCAATCTGATGACCTTGGGTCTGATTGGCTTAGACATATTGAATCATTATGATAAACTCATTATGATAAACCATTTTATCAAACTAAACTTCTCAAAATCTTCTCAACTTCTCAGTCTAATCTTCCCCATTACAATCTTCCTCAATCTAATCTTCCTCAGTCTAATCTTCCCCATTCCAATCTTACTGAATCCAATATTACTCAGTCTAATCTTCCTCATTCCGGTAAGAAAACTTTTATCCATATAATCTTATAACAAGATATATTTATAGAAATAACTGAGACTAAACTCTACAGTGCTCTTCCTTTTCTGGCCACATAAAAAATAATTAAAATTATGAATGTATTGTTACTGTATTTATATATGTCTTAGAATAGAGAATGTTGGAACGTAAAAAACTTTTCCCATTTACTCAAACTTCATAACTCAGAAAAACACTCAGATTTAAACATCAAATTTGAAAACTTCAATCCTTCTTAGTATTAATAAAAAATCTGACTTCTCAAACTTACTAACTTTCCTTTAATTCATTGGAACTTCTTTCACTAATTGTGATGGAATTTCCTCAACTATGCTTGATTGAATTCCTTCCTCAGAGTTAGTTTGATTGAATTTCCCCCTTAGTGTCAGTCCAATTGACTTTCCTTCTTAGAGATAGTCCAATTTTCTATACTCCCCAGATTCAGTCTGATTGAATTTCCTCCTCTATGTTAGTCCAATTAAATTTTTTTATTAGACTTAGTCTGATTGATTTTCCTCCTCAAAGTAAGTTCGACTAACTTTCCTTCTCAAAGTAAGTCTGATTTACTTTTCTCCTCAATGTTAGTCTGATGGAATCATTATAACAATGGAATCCTCATTATGATGGAATTCTCATTATGATTGAATTCCTATTATGATTGAATTATCATAACAATGTAATGTATTTTATGGTGACTCAACTTAGAAACTTTTAAATTCTTCAAACCACATAAGTTATAACCTATTCAGACTTATAAAAACTTTTATATCTGATACTTCTAGATCTGATAAAAACTTTTTCATGATCTAGGGATCAGATACAATATTTATGATTAATATATTTCTTCAAAATATTTAATCATGATAATTTATCTTGATTTATGAGAAATCCAATATCAAAAAAGTGTCATAGAACATTAAGTTATAAAGGCTTAGAATTTTATAATTATTGAATTCACTGGATTCATTCAACCTCTTCATCAACATTCTGATTTTTGTTATCATAAACTTCTGACTTTCTAAGAAACACTGAGTCTCATGAAACTTGATCTTCATAGTAATTAATCTGAGACTGATGGTGTGTTCAGTAAAAAATTTATATGTACAAAAACTTCTATGTCTTGTGCTGCTCTGTCTAATTTTCTGCATCCAGAAAAAAAACTTTATATCATTTTGTATTTTGGTTCAAACATTCAGCAAATTTTACCTATTTCTGAAAAACATGATTTTATAAAAGATTAGTTATCAAAAAATGCAAAACATTGCTAAAAAAACAAAACATCAAAAAGGTTATTCAAACACTAACCAATAGGATACCCATACACTAAGATAAGACCACCAATAATTAAAGGTATTCTAGAACCTTCTACATAAATATGGTTGGTGAACATGAAAGATAAGAGAGATTTAACTATGGATAGTTAGTATCATATACCCCCTAAAAAGGGATACCATCCCTTTATATAGGCCCCTTTATTCAATGAATAGAGTCAAACTTCTATTGCTATCACATAAAAATTTACATATATTATAATCACATATACCAGTTTAGTATATAATCGTTTGAGTGTTTCAAAAGATTATTATTAGTTCATATAACCATAATGAATCAACCTATTTATTCATAATAAAATGAATTTTTTGTTCAATATGTGGTAGTGGACATGAAATTGATATAATGCATTTCTTGTTTGTCATACACTATGATATATACCAATCATATGCTATGATAGATTCATCTACTTGCAAAATATCAAGATATGACTAAGGTATATCATATAATATAATATACCTATTTTAGTGCATTTCTGAAAATAAAATCTCTACTCTTTACCTACTTCTATAGGAATGGGAGTACCTGATATATAATTATAACCTTGAAGATATGTATTTCCTTTAGTATTATAGTTTATAGATTTATCCTTTGTATTTCATCAAGCATTTGGACATGTATATGTTTTTGGCCTTAGAGATGAGAATTTTTACCCCTGATTGATATTTTTATCTCCTAAACTACTTTAAGATTGATGTAGATTCATATTTCCTTTAGTGCGTCCCAAATAGGGGAGACATGTATTTCCTCCAACTGCTCATGTTTAGTGAATTTCAGGTGAATTATTGGGTGGAAAATCAGTAATGGGTTTTGATATATGATTCCGATTTATTATTCTATGAACATTTTCATTTTATGGGCTTGATGAAAGTGAGATATGGGTTTTTTATTAGGATGGATCATAGTTATGCATGTTTCTGATATTGGGTGACATCAGATTGTCCATACATTATTTCCTATTGATTTATATAGAAAATAAATGTTTTTGGGGTCATATTACTGCATGGAATGACTATATTGTGTATTTTTATACTCAGCATTTCATAAACACAATCTCATTGTCTATCTTGTGTATATACAGATTAGCGGATAAAGATGATGGATGGCCATGGAGATTGGATATGGATAGTGGATCTGGATGACTGGAGGAGTGGAGATCTCATTATGATGACCACTACCATGTATTTAGTGATTGTTATAACTCAGGATGTTCAAGTTTTATCTTGGTGATTTATTTATTTTTTTCACATTTTATCATAAATATTTTCTGTTATATTTACACATATATTATGTTTTTCAACTTTATGCTTCTAATATATATGGTGGATGTGGGTTTATGATAGGAGATGATGGGTTGATTTATAGGTAACGACTCCCATGTTGTGAAAATACCTCAATACTGGTCGTTATCTCCTATTATAGTGGATACGGGCTTATGAGTTAACTTGCTGGAGTGCCAAGATGTGATAAACCTAAATATGGTCATACATTTCTCCAGTCCAATTCAATCATTGTCCCTAAATTTAATACCTTTCATAAAAGATTAAAAACCCAATCTTGGTTAAACTTAACTGACAAAATATCAACAACATACCCAAACACCCCTAATAACCTCAACTATAAGGATTTCATAATAAAGGTATCAATGTATAGGGTTTCTCATTCAAATAACATTTTCAACTTCAGGTAATTGGGTTTCATATTATGCTTACAATACTAAGTATATCAATGAACATATAAAATTCAACGTGATATATTTTCATGGTTTAATCTATATAACCACTCTTCACTTCTCATCTCACGAGTCTATTTCGTATCATATATATGATTTGACTCCCTCAAATCATAACATATCATCAGAAACCATAATACTCGATGATGATCATCAATCAGGGATAACTCAAAGTCCTACATTAAGGGGATATTATCATTAAATTGTTCATGTAAAATATACAACATACATGAATAAATAAAGAATGAATATTTACTTTATTATTAAACCATGAAACAACCCCATTGAAAACAATAATTTCATCAAGTCTCTCATGTATCTAATACCCAGAGAAATAACATGACCCTTATTCATTTTCTTCTTCCTTAATGTATCATTCAATGCATCTACTAAATTATCTTATGACGTTACCCAACATATCATTATATCACCCGTCTCAATTATCTACTGAATTATATTGATTTTTTATAATATTTTTTTGATCGTTGTTGAGGGTGAAGTTCATTTTCCTGAGAAGTAGATCCATTATTATCATAGTAAGGATCAATTTCTCCCTTGATTCTAGGAACCACCCCTTTTTCTATATTGAACGTATTGATCTAAATAACTTACTTCGAAACATCTAATGCAGTGATGTACCCTGCCTCTATTGTCAAGTCTAAAATAGTGGATTGTTTGGAACTCTTCCAACTGATAGCTCCACCATTGAAGAAAAATAAAAAACCAGTTTGAGATCTCATATAAATTTTTTCAGATTGGAAAATCATATCATTGTAACCCTTTGTAATGAGCTCATCATCACCTCCAAAGAAAAAGAACACATAATAAATTATTCTAAATTACTTGAGGATATTATTTATCGAAATCCATTAACTCTCACCAGTATTGTATGGATTTATACTTATCATAATCAAAGAATAATAGATATTGGGTTGAAAAAAAAAATCATACATAATAAATCCTATACAAAACACATATATAATTTTATCCATCATTTCTAAAAATTTGGAAGGATCTTGAATCATTTTGAGTTTTGTTCCACAAAACACTAGTTAATATCATATTTTTTGACTTTTCCATATTAAATATATTTAGAGATTTATGGATATTTTTTTAACTTATTATAAGATACATATATGATCTATATCTATATATTTTCTTACATAGTATATAGGTTTCTTCACCCATGTTTTCATTGAAAAACAATTTTTCAAACACACATTTATAGAATGTAAAGTTGAAATATTATTTATTATAAGTAATGTATCATCCACATAAAATATAAGAAATACCATAACACTCCCACCAACCCATTTACATAAATAAGAATCATCCATATTCTTAATCAATAAAAAACTCTTTGATTACATTATAAAGTCAGATATTCTAACTCTAAGATTATTTATGCAATCCATAAATAGATATTTGGATGTCCAAAACCTTTGAGTTATGTCATATTGAAATTCATGAATATATGGCGATTAAGGAAGAAAATTTTGACATCCATTGGATATATTTCATAAATCAAAATGATTTTTTATGTCAAGAAATATTTGAATGGACTTGATTATCAAAATTAGTGAAAAGGTCACTTCATAGTAAATATCATGAATTTTCTTATAACTTTTATCTACCAAATGATATTTATAGGTAAAAAATATAACATATATATCATTTTTATTATGGAAAAACCAATAGACATATATAGGTCATGAACAATTGTATCGTCAAAAAAGTTCAAAAATTTATTAGTGTACACAGAGTCAATCTCATATTTCATTACCCCTAACCATTTTTTGAATTATAACTCTCAATGGACTCTCAGTAGGTAGTGGATTCATCATCTATGAACATTGCATCATTATAATTTTCTATAAGAAATATATATCTCTCAGAATCCTGAAAAATACTACATAAACTTCATGGTAATTATATAATCTAAGTTGTATCATCGTCCAAATCCGTTAGTGAAATTGATTTATTATATATCTCAAAGAAATCATGTTTCTAGGTTTTGAACTTTTATAAGTTAAAATTCCCTCCCACTGGATACTTAATTTATATATTCCTTCTCAAAGAATGTGGAGACCCCAACCCCAATATCCTAGAGTTATTGGATACTTTATTGTAATGAAAAAAGATACAAGGAATCACATCTGGAAGGATCTAATAGTATTGTAGTATTGGTAAACTGGAGACATACATGAAATTCTCATTAAAATCGAAAACATAAAATAAAAAACAATTGTTTGAGAACACCATTATTACTTATATATTATCCCTATATATCAATCATGAAACACTTATTGGTACCCTAGGGAGAATAAAACATAATAAAGTGGTGAGTTCAGATGCTCAAGAAGGGTATACATATAGTGGAAGCTATGAATAAATAATACATAATCAATATGGAAAGGTAAAGAACTGAAACACATTATATTTAAAAAATATCTTGATCATAATATTGTAGTAATAAATTATGAACAAATAATTCCATATAAATAATCATAAGATCTAGAAACCTAACAAAAATATTCCAACTAATTAAATAATCAGATTGAATATCAGTGACTAAATTCATAATCATGGAATCCATAATTCTATAAATCTTAAAAACTCTTTCAAGGAATCATGATAAGACTTCTTACTTCCAATGACTCATGCCAATAAATCTTACATAAATGGTTAAGTCCTCATCTAATTACCCAAGCTAATTTATCTGATGAGACCTACCGATTCATCGAGGGGCTATGTAATTCCGGGCCCGACCTTTCATTTAATAATCCAAAACAATACTCATACGAAAGGGGTGAAAAATAATCAACATAAAAAATTATATTGAAAAAGTAACATAAAAAATGTTAATATATACCCCAATAAATAAACATAATAATGAACCATTTATATTAATATGGTAAATGGTAAAAAAATTGTACATACCCAGTCAAATTGATAAAAAATCATCTAGAGAAATAATAAGGATGGTATCAATAAAACATATGTCCAGTGGATCATAATTAAAATAATGGGTTGATATAATTATGGAATATGAATACCATAAGAATTTAATTAAAACATTATTTATGAAAGCAACCTCTTCACTTTGAAAATATTTTTAAAACTGAAAGTTCACAAAATATTTTGATAAAACTTTTCTTTGAAAATAACCTTTTAAAACTTATAAACTAATCATTAAAAAATTGATTGGTCATGATAGTGGAATTTTTTTTATTTCATACACATTAAAACAAATATTTCTTTCACATTTTATATATTATAGATTTTTATAAAAAAACATTTTTTGATCGAAGAGATAAATAATGTAAAGTTTTTGTAAATACATTTTATCATTCATTTTAAGTACCAAAGCATGTAAAAATGATACAATTAATTTAAAAAGATAATTAATAACCATATAATAACTAAATAGATTTATTTTAATATATAAATATCAACTAATTTCCCAAAGGGATAATTAAACAAAAATAATCTCGAATAATGATGGGATTATGAAATAAACTCGTACAAATTTGGTAACTTTTGAGTAATAATCCCTTTGAAATAAATAACTAAAAATGAAACTATAAATAAAATGAATATAAATATTTTCATTATATAACATATCACAATGTTTATTATATAAACAACACAAAGGAATAAGTGGTGATTATGGTGTATGTCTCATAGAAGTAAAAGTGCGATGAGAAACACTTACCACTTGTTCAAATTCCTTTGTATGTCTCTGAAAATTATGTATAATAAATACATATTTTTTAAAAATACCTTAAATGAACATAATTGAATATATCATTCCATTTATGTGTTAATTATATACTTTTATCAGTTGGTTAAGAGAAATTATTTGTTTAAATCATTATTTATGGTGATAATTACCATTTTTATTGTTTGTTTTGGTTCAGTAATTTTTGTCATTTTGATTTTAAAAAGGATAAATCATCCCCATAATTTTAAACATGATATAAAAATAATATATATTTATTATATATTTATTTATAGTAATCCATAAAAGTTATAGATAGAAAATGGATTTCACTATTTATGGACATGGTAGGCTGTACATATGCATGATTGTGGTTTCTATTTTTCTCGATGGATATAATGAAAAGAAAATAAATATTAATTATCTTTTAAATAGTCATTATTATGTTAATATATCATTTATATTAATAAAATCCATCCTTATTACCATCCATGTACAACTAAAATGAAAAACATTTCGCATTACTACATGGAGGTGATAGTCTACACGTACACATGAGTGTCATTATTATTTTCCAATGGATTAAATAGTAAAAAGTTATATGTGATATTATATTTCCATATGTATTGTTAGATAATAAATATTGCATATATTAATTAAATTTCATTCTTACTACCTTCTATGTAAAGCATACGAAAAAAATGAATCACATCGCTTCGCGAGGTGATAGTAGACCGTATACATGAGCGGCGTTATTGTATCAATTTTAAGAATCATAATTATATCTAGATTTTAAGGTTGGTTATAGAAAAAAACTACATTGGTTCGCGAGGTGGTAGTTTTCCATACACACGATCGATAGTCTCGTTTCCCAATTGATCAAGGAGAAGATAGAATAATATTATTCCATAAACATAATAACTTCACAGAATATTGGAGATAATTTTTTATTATATATTAAGTGATAATATAAAAATTAAGATGGAAAAATAAGGAAAAAATGAAAGAGATTTGTTAAGACAATTACTTTATCTTAGAGAAACCCCTTTTGGATCTCCTCTTGAGGACCATAGGGATGGTATTTTTGGAGGAACAAGAGATATAGAATGTGGATACAAATTTTTTGGAGATATTGTGGTAGTTTTCTGTCAATATAAAGTGCTTATTATTTGTGAATAAGTGAAGATAGGTAGTTCCCTTTTATAAGTGGGGAAATAGAACAATCTTGAACATTACATGGAAATTTCCCAAAGGAATCTAAAATAATAAAGTTATTCCCCATAAAAATGAGTAAAAATGAACTTATATTATAATTTCATAAGGATAAGGTAAAAATATTCCTATAAAATGATATTTTTACAAATTGTTGGTTTATTTTTAACCCTTATCGTCTTAGTATACTCCTATTAAACCCATTTTTACCTTAACTGTAGTAATTAATGTGTACTATTTCACTATTAATTTTGGTAAAAAATAAAGTTAAAATTTTTATATGATATATATTATTCTGATTAAAAATATTTAATACATTTTTACAAATTTAATTCACATAGGTGGTATAATTTAATTTAAAATTATACAGCCAGACATGATGAAAAGTGGGTTCCAAAGAGAAAATTCTCATATGTATAGAAGGTTCTATTATAACATTCCACCTGAAATTGATTTCACTGAACTAATTTGAATTTATTATAAACTAATTGAACTAATTTTACTTTAAAACCTATTTAAAATATAATTTAACTTTTTAAATAATTTAAATGAAAATGCATTTTTCAATTAAAATTCAGTATTTTTCATTATTCATCAATAAAATAATATTTTTAGAAAATTCTAAGCACTTCACCCAAATATAAAATTTTCATGTACATTTAAAAAATTACATTTATTTTTTCAAATTATTTTTTAAAAAGTGATAAAATTTAATTTTAAATTATATGTGCAAAGAGCAACTAATTTTCCATACATAAAAATATAGTTTTTCAGAAAACCTTTCTTTCCCTTTCAAATTATTTTGATTTTATTTCTAATCAATAGATAACCATTAAATTTATTTTATAAATTTTAAAACCATATAATTTTCTTAATTTATTAATTCCTATTCATACCCACCAACTTAACATATAGTTTATAATGGTCATTTTAAATAATAATATTTTAATTGAGTGTTCTATTACATTTAAACTCGATATTGCATGCATCAAAAGATATCAAAAAGATTGAATTTATTTAAAAATAAATATATCATAACGTAAATATAGTGTTATATATATTTTTTTCTAATCTTGGGTTTTCATGTTATACATGCTATTGAACATGATGTTCCTATTTTGAAATTTCAGGGTGTTACAATCTTTCCACTTAAATAAAGTGTGTCTTCATAATTTAAACTTGATCACAATAATCAAGTGCTTGAAATTTGAAAATTATCTTTTTAAAATAACACATCATTAATAGGGTTAATAAAACATCCTATTGATAAGATATAATGATAATTATGAAGGTCATCTATAATAATCACATAACAAGGTTTCCAAGTTAGAGAACATAGGAGGAAAGTGAAGATATGGACATGGAAGAAAAATATAATGGCCAAATAATGATGGAGGGTGGTAGAGGTCATTGATCACAAAAGGGTTACTGATCCAGAGGAATTATAAATCAAAAAAACCATAAATTAATGGTTAGTTAAGGGACCATTCGATTCATTAGAAATTATGGTACTAGGATATCATTTTTTTCACGATCATTTTCATGGAGTTGGGGAATTACATTACTATTTAGGTTGAGAACACATGAGAATTAACTTACTTGATATATTTCTAATTCAATGGATAAATTTCATCCTTCAGTCGTGCATTAATAAATCACCAATTCATTTCATACTCCAAGAAATGAATATACAAAATGAATGTTTATACCCAAAGCACATTTAAGAGATCACTAGAATGCCAAGTCATTCATCATGTCTCTTGATATTTTTCCAAAATAAAAATTGATAGAACAACTTATCCAATAATACCCAAAGTTCAACATAATCCATTATATATTTAGTTAACCTTAAGACTCATTTAAAATATGTCTATCAAAATTCATATTCCATGTTTTTTTAAGGATGTTCACTAAATCAACATTATATTCCCCATAAAATATAAAGTGTCTATTAAAGTAACATTCCAAATATGTGAATACCTTGATCACCATAAAACCTTAATGAAAACATGAATACATAAAAATATAAAACTATTAGGTCATCTAATATATTTCATAGATCCAAACATGGAGTCAACTTCGAAAAAGATAACATAAACCATAAAATCACTAACCAAAATCATAGTCACCAATATTATCCCATAAACATATATTTATTATTATTATCTCAACTTAAATCAAATATTAAGGGTTATATTTCCTTAATAATGTTTTTTATAAGAGGTCCAAACTTTTATTGAATAAATTTTCTTGTTCATCGATACCATTCAACCTTTTCTCTCAAATCCTTTATGAAATAGTACTATAGTAAAATCCGTATACATTTAAGGATTTTTATAACCAGAATATCATTGATAAAATACTACTATAACCTAATTCTTGAATACAAACACAAACAAATTAATAATTCCACTTCATATATGCTAATTGCATAAGATTAACCATGACCCCTCAGCTTCTTTTTAGGTATATTACCTTGATGCTTGGGGTACTAATTTTAATAGTTACCCATATCTTTATAGTTAAAGAATTTAATATTATTACTTTCTTTCGCTCCCTTACGATTACGAGCATGATTACCTTTATTTATGCACTTATAGAAACTCTCATTCCCGTCAAGTGAGTACCAGAGTGTTTCTTTCCAAAATTATCACATGTCGGAAAGCCCTTATTTCAATTCTTACCCTTATCAGTTTTTTTATCTGTATTCCTCTTCTTCATAGGCTTCCCTTCAATGTGATAATACTTATAAAATTATTTTTTTTATCTTGATATCACTTGATACTATGTCCTTTTATTTTGAGAACGTTTGAGATACTAGTTTCTTCAAATGATTGGATTAATCTCATCAATTAAATGATCCTTTATACTATTTAGATTACATGAAATGATATGGTTATCATTCCTTCTACTAAGCATCATTTCTATATGATATAATACACTGTATTAGATTATAACATTATTAAACATAATGTATAATCCCAAAACAAGTGTAACACTTAAAATAAATTGAAAAATATATGCATAATTAATATCATAATCATAAACATGGTTTATTTGTGGATAACTTTATTTTCATATCCTTTATAATGGGTTTTAATGAAAATTTGAATTATCCTAAGAATATCCCTTGAGAGTATCAAAATAGGTGTACATTAAAGCTCATTTTTATGCACCAGACGATGAATGGGTCAAGCCCAATGCACCATTTTTAGAGTTATTACCGCTAAGTATATCTTTTCCAGAACCATTTCCACTTATAATATCTAGATAGGGATATATTTCTAAGAAAAACACATAATCTATTCCTTAAAATAAGTTTATAATGTAATTATATACTTATCATCAAATTATATCATAGGTTTATCTTCCCTAATATATGTTTTATGAAATCTAGTTCCCATGGTTTTTACTAATCTTTATATGATACCAACATTAGTGACCTGAAACCCAGTATCCTGGAGTTGGTGGCTACTTTATTACATTGGCATAAGATAGAAGTAATTTCATCCCTAAAGACCTATTTATTCAGTAGTCTTGCTAAACTAGATACATACATGAAATTATCATTAAAATTCAAAAAATAAAATAAACAATATTATTTATTTGAGAACTTCATTATTCCTCATCACAAAACACTTCCCGGTATCCTAGGCAGAATAAATCAAAAGAGAGGGTTGAGCTCAGATGCTCGATAAGGGTACACATATAAAAAAATCTCTAAATACATAAGGAATGATCAATATGTAAAGGTAAATAACTGAAACAAATTCTATTTAATCAATATCTTGAGCATAATATGGAAGGAATAAATGATAATTCAATAATACCATATAAATATTCACATGATCTGGAAACATAACAACAAATATTTTAACTAATCTAATAAACACACTGAATATATTTGACTAAATTCATAATGATGGAATTCATAATGATGAACAATTTCAACAAATTTTTAACGACTCATTTAAAGGATTCATACCATCATGGAATCATGAAATGATATCTTACATAAATGGGTAAGACCTCAACCAAATACCCAATATAATTTTTGTAACACCCTAGGTAAATAAAGAATATGACATTTTCATATTTATCCATATTTTTGAATAAAATATTAATATGACTTTAAATGGGACGCTATGCTCGATGGCGTACCCAACATGCAACAACGAGTTTCTTGGGAATCTTACGTTGCACTCTAATAATAAAATAATATTATTTTAAATGGTAGTTAACATGTAGTCGTTGTATTGGCGGGAATGGATAGAAATAACTAAAATATGATTATATATGTTTTTAAATGTTTTTACATTTATCCAATAAAATATAAAGGCATAAAATATGGAAAGAATTAAATTTTAGGCGTATATTCCCTAGTTTTCACTAAAGGTTCACTTATCGCCTTTTGATGGAGAACTGTCATTAAATATAGTTTTGTTCACTCTTATACATCCTTTTGGACCAAATAAAACTCTTCTTAAGAATTGGGACATCAAAATTTACTTTGTGTAAATTTTTGGTATCTTTCTGATAAAGTTCATTTTTTAATGAATAGTGTAAAATGTTGTATTTTAATTCAAAACCTCTTTTTAATCTAATTTATTAATATGATTAGATTATCTTTTGAATTGGTTTTAAAGTGAAATTAGAATATATTTTTACCATTAAATCCAATAGTGGTCGTTGGAATTAATTTCACTTTGAAATCAGACTTAAACTAGTGTCAATCTTTTGATACATATTGTTTCATAAAAACACGCTATTTGTTCTCACAACGGGAATTAATTAATGTGAATTATATTATTTGAATTTTTTAAAATAGACTTCATTTTTGAATTCTGAATATCAAATATAGCTTAGGGTGAATTTTTGGGACTTTTCTGAAAAACTTCAATTTTTGATGAATAGTGAAACCACTAAGTTGTACTTATAAAAACTGATTTTTCCGTTTAAATGAAATTTTTCCATCATTGTGTTTTGAATTTCAAAAATCCGACATACATAGTTGTCATTAAGATGTAAAATGTGGTTCAACGGGATAAAAATAATTTTTTGGTGAATAGTATCTTATTAAGTTTTTAATTGCGATTAGAGATAATTAATGTAGTTTAAGGTAAAAATAATGTTTTAATAATATGAAATGAACTTGACACATTTCCTAACCTCATTTGATGTGTCATGGCCGACCAAGACAACCCATGGGTCAACTTGGGGACCCCATGAAGCCACTTTGGTTGGAAAATGACATTAATATATTTTTATTTAAAGTTAAAGTAAAAATGAGACAAACATGCAATGTTTTACTAAAACAATTTTTACATGGGGTTATACAAATAATAATTTTGACTATAAATATTAATTGTAAATCTAAAAATATTTCCTACATCATAGTAGTTTTTTTTATAATTTTTAGACATTAAATAAATTAAATTATTTATGACATCATGATGATGCAGCGATGACCTCATTATTTAACGATTTAAATAAAATGGAAAGATATTGTAATATCTAAGACCTAAACATGTCCAAAACCTATTGGATGAGTGGATTTCGAACCCTTACCACCTTATCCTCGAAACACATCAATGTGGGACCTCTTAAATCCAAATACCATTTTAAAATAAAGTGACTTTTCTTTACCTTCTAAGTGTGCCCCTCCTCTCCTCTTATAAAGGGCCCCCACCTCTACCTCCTTACCCACAATCCCAAAGCCTTTAGCTCGGCCAACCTCTGCCCATTTTGTCTCTCCACTTCCCTCTATTACTCCTTGAAGCCTCAATTTGGGCAGAAGTCTTCCCAAGGAAGCCTTTGAGCTCAAACCAAAGGGAGTTACCCAATTTTAAGGTAATGTCTTCACTTGAGTCCTTTTGTTTTATTTTGCTTCTCCAACCCCCTAAACTCTTTTTATTAATTTCTTTTATAAAAACTACAGTATCATAAATATACTAGGATGTTGTTATAAGAAGGATTCGAGCTACACTTTCACACACCTATATCTAATGGTTAAAGAACATACTGTTTCCGTGGATGGCGAATTTCGGCCTCCCGAAACGATGATTGTTCAACATTATTTTAACACCTTCAAAGGTGGCCATTAAGATGACACTATATTTATATATGATATATAATATGTTTATGTTTTTTTAAGCTTCTGTATTTTTCATTTTGGGCATACCTTTATGGTTTCCATTTGGGTAAACGTGATATCTTCATTTAAGGAAGTGCGGACTACCGCCCCCTCAAAGTGATGTGATTCGTTAATGCCATATGTGGGATGTATAAAGGATGGATTTAAAGTTATTATATATGATGTTATACTGGAATTATAATATACCTCTATATCATTATTATTCCATTCCATAAAAATATGAAATAGAAATAAAAGTAGCGTTCATACGTACGTACGGCTTACCGTCTCCATGAACGGTGCATTTCATTTCTTAACTCTAAATGGTTATATAATATTATAAATACATGTATATTCTGGATATATATGATATATATGATATCCAAATAATGAATTTAATTCTGGATATAATTAACATTTGACCACACGAACAACATGTAATTGTAAGAAGTCAACTTTCGACTAAAGAACCAAATATCGACAAAACAAACATTATTAACTTAAATGATTACATAATGTTTATAACATGGAAATAAGTGATATAAAAGGAATAATGAACTTGAAAAAGGTTCTTAATAAAGTTTAAATTAACTCATGTTTATTATTCAGGACATTAAAGGACGATCGAGTCAAGTCGGACCCGAGGTAAGGGATCCTACTCCTCTCTTTCTTTTTAAATACACTCTTTTATGTCATTCCTTTTAAGCTCATCTTTCTTGTGATTGGGATGTTATTTTATATAACTCTTACTGTAATTTTTATGTTCATATGATGAGAGGCCCTATTCTCTCTCATCAATCCATTTTGGAAGTTTTGAGTGGCGCCGTTAGGCTGCCGAATTTTCGTAAGAGATCTAACCTCTCTCTTTCTTTTTAAGTACTCTCCTTTATGTCACTTCTTTTAAGTTCCTCTTTTTTTTATGTTGGGGGATGTTATTTTATATTCCTATTTATATAAACTTTATTTTAATATGATGAGATACCCTATTTGATCTCATCAACCCATTTTTGTAAGTTTTATGTGGCGTCGTTAGGCTGCCGAGTTTTCGTAAGGGATTTTTCATCTCACTTTTATTCCCGTGAAATTTATGCTACATTTGACACAATTTCCTTTGAGTGGTGTATGTACTGCCCATTATTTTACTCATTGTGTAATATACATTATTTTATTATTATTTACATCAATGTTCTATTGTCCATCTTTCATGAGGTGTATGTTTCGAAAGATACCCATGTCGGTAAGGGAACCTTTCACCCTCCTCTTTTTAAAAGACTTCTTTTGATATGTCTTTTAATTCACATAATATTATGTTGGGATATGTTATTTTATATCCTTATTGATGTAAATTTTATGTCTAAGTGATGAGATTCCCTTTTTATCTCTCATCAACTCATTTTCTGAATTTTGAAGTGATGTCGTTAGGCAGTCGAATTTTACCAAGGGAACTTTTTAACCCAATTTCGATTTCTTTGGGTTCAACATGTAGTTATTGAATATGTCATCTTTTGAATATGTGTGAATGAACTTTTATTGTTTTACACTTAATATCCACTTATATTGGGTGTATTTATATTTTTCACACATAATTTTGTGATTGAATTATCCTTAATTTAAGGATACCTTCTTTATAAGGGAATTCATCACATCTGACATTTCTATTGAGGCTTCATTGTTGTTACGCACCAATTCACTCTTATATGGTGTATATACTATCCTTTGGAATATTATATCATGAATCCATTTATTCTCAGGATATTATAATGTTCTGAATAAATGTTATTCCTCAATTATTGTATTCAAGTGTCTCTAATTTTGGTAAAAACCCTTTAACCAAAATATCACTTTAAATTTTTTAAATATTTATTCTTATTAATATCCATGTTTTCAAAATGGTTTTAAGGATTTATTTATATGGATATTAATGGTTTAAAATTTTAAAAGCTTCGAGGTGGTATGGGGCACTTTGATTCAAAAATCTCTTTATTAAATGTTTTAAATGGTTTTGGAAATAGTTTCTTTTTTGAATGGATTCATTATTTCAACATACTAAAATGTTATATTGTGATTGAAATGTGGAAATGTTATGTTTCCTTTATGCATGTTTTATGTGATACGTTTATGTTATGGTTCTTGGGCATTGTTATGAAAACGGGTGGTTCTGTGATAAACTAAGGGCGGGTGAGCCCGATATAGCTCTCCAATGCATTGGGTAACGCGAAGGAGTGAAATGTTAAGGTTTCTCCGAAGAGATTTAGGGAATATACTATGATGGGTATTCTAAACGTAACCAAGAGGGTTACTCCCTACGTAAGAATGTTATGAATGGCCCAAGTTACATTTATGTCTTATGATTTCTATGATTTATTCATGATTTGATATGCCTATGTTTTATGGGTAAAGTATGATTTCATTCTAATGTATATATGAACTCATGTTTCCTTTCCATATTTTTATATCTCTTACTGAGTTGTTTATGCTCATCTAAAGTTTTTGAAATGTTTTTCACAGGTCAAGGTAAAGGTACATGATGTGATGATAGTGTCAAGGATGTGTCAAGAAAGAATCCGTGTTTTATTTTAAATATGTTTCCATTGATGGGAAGAATGAATACTGTCTTTTTTGTAACCACTTTGTTTAAATGTGGAATGTAATGCAAGTTTCAGGATCTAATTCTCTAAAACTCTAAACCTGAAAAGATCCTCAATGTGTAATCTTGTAATAATGCAAGATTAAGTAAGGTTTAAGGCTGGGGCCTTATAGTTGGTATCAGAGGGAGGTTTAGATAACTTTAGAGGTTATGGTATTCTTTAAGCATAAGTGGCATTACCATAATGGTTAGGATTTCAGAAAGAGTCCTTGTTTTAGATAAAGTGAATGAGTAAGTATATCTTAGTGTTTATCTTCCTCATTAGTACATGATGGTTTTTTTTTATATACTCACACTGACCTTTTTGGTTTTAGTAAATGGATGGATCTAGCAGGCACCAAGGTAACATTGGATGTGAAGGAAACTATGACAGTTTTTTGACCAAGAAACTGAATGATATGGGAGCTGCAATGAGAACTCTTGTGATTATCCTCAACCAACTATCTAGAGTCATGATTGACCACCTAAACCTTGGTGATTTCTCTAAGGAATCATATATGCGAGAAACAAATCCCTACGGAAGTACAGGTAATAATCATAAAGGTAAGTGTGTTCAAAAACCTATGTTTCAAAGATGTGGAAAGAAACACCTAGGAAAATGTTTCAAAGGGACAGAAATATGCTATAGATGTGGAAATAAAGGTCATAAAGGAAGAACCTGCCATGGAAAAAGGAAGCGTCCAGTTGACTCGAGGAAAGGGAAAGAAGTTCTTTCTCAGGGATCAATTGAATGTTTTAAATGTGGTGTGCATGGTCATTATGAAAACACATGTCCTATGAAGAAGTTTCGTGAATGGGGTCACCAAGAGCGTACAAATGTTCATTTACCAATACCTAATGCCATTCCGATTGAGGATGAAGAAACTGACAATGACCAATCAAAGGTATGTATTATTTCATGACTATTGTTTTCCTATTTTGGAATCTTAGGATATGATTCACGATTTTGTTTGTAGTAAAGAGGTATTTTGGAATAAGTTGGAAAGGAATGGTTAATGGATCATGAAGAATGTTGAATGAGTAAGATGTCAACATATAAGGGCTTCAAGAGTTATGGTGAAATTCTTAAGAGTATTAAGTCTCTTTTGATGATGGGGTTACATTAGAAGACTTTTTATATTATGTGTAACCCTGATGTTTAATATAGGCAAATTTTATTCAAGGAATAGTTATCTTTTTTTGTGGACATAGTTATAAAGAACCATTTGGGTTTATATGATCCTTACTTTTGAGGTAATTATGGGTTACTATATGTTATGATTGAAGTGAAAGGCATGAGATAAAATTGAGGTTAAATTATGTTATGGTTATTTTTGATGATTTTATCCCTTTTTGGGGAATGATTTAATAATTATATAGTTTTGGAAAAAGAACAACACGCAGACCGTGTGACAACCCGTCGCGTCGGACAAAGCTGCGGGAATCGAACCCATAATCAAAGTGCGACAGGTATTTATCGCCTACCACTGGACTACGTGAAGTCCCTGGTTAGTTTGACTGGTTCGTTTTAGTTATATGATTTTATGAATTAAGAGTAAGTTGATTTTGGGTTATTTATGAAAATGATTAACCTATCATGGAGGATATGTGATTAGGTTAATTACTTTTCAATACGAGACATTAGGAGCAACTGATGTTGTTTGGAGATAAATGTTACGATTTAACTTGGAAGACTATGTGACTAAATCCTTCAAATGTTTGGGTTTCAATCTTATATTGGTTTACTTTAAAGAATTTTATGGACAAAATGTTTATCGGATGGTCCTCGTTGAACTTTGGGTTTTGTTGGACAAATTTTGGAGATTAAGAATAGATTTTTTTAATGGGTTATCCTTTTCTGGATTATCTGACCTTGTACTAACCTTTTTGGTTTTGGTTTTGGTTAAATCCTAAAGACATGGGATGTATATAGTTCACTTTGGTGGATTAGGTGATTCTCTAGAAGTTGATTATAGTACTCTTTATGCGAACACGTCTCCCTAAATACTCGTCTTTTGGGAAAAAAATATGAGTTTGATTAAGGAATCTAGTAAAAGTTGAAAGTCAACATGATAAGTGATTATGTTTCCTTATGAATAAATACCTCAATAAAAAGTAACTTAAAACAAAAATGTTGTCTATTAACTTTTCATACTGGGGAATCGAATACCGTTTAACCCCTCACAAGTTTGTGATTTTCTTGTGGTTAACTTTCTCCTAAACATATTTTCTATCACTCTCCATCAGAACATGACCCTATGTTTTCTCCTCCATGTCCATGTTTTCATACTTGGAATCCTAGTATGGGTTAACTCGGGTGACCTTTGTACTTATCTTTCTTTATTTTAAAGTGATTGTTTTACCGACTCTTGTTTCGATGTGGGACTTTCAAGGATGTTTCCAAGCTCAATTTTAAAAATTGCGAGGACGCAATTCCCAAAAGGGGGGAAGGATGTAACACCCCAGGTAAATAAAGAATATGACATTTTCATATTTATCCATATTTTTGAATAAAATAATAATATGACTTTAAAGGGGACGCTATGCTCGATGGCGTACCCAACACGCAACAACGAGTTTCTTTGGATTCTTACGTTACACTCTAATAATAAAATAATATTATTTTAAATGGTAGTTAACATGTAGCCATTGTGTTGGCGGGAATGGATAGAAATAACTAAAATATGATTATATATGTTTTTAAATGATTTTACATTTATCCAATAAAAGATAAAGGCATAAAATACGGAAAGAATTCAATTTTAGGCGTATATGCCCTAGTTTTCACTAAAGGTTCACTTATCGCCTTTTGATGGAGAACTGTCATTAAATATAGTTTTGTTCACTATTATACATCCTTTTGGACCAACTAAAACTCTTCTTAAGAATTGGGACATCAAAATTTAGTTTTTGTAATTTTGTGGTATCTTTCTGATAAAGTTCATTTTTTAATGAATAATGTAAAATGTTGTATTTTAATTCTAATCCGCTTTTTAATCTAATTTATTAATATTATTAGATTATATTTTGAATTTATTTTAAAGTGAAATTAGAATATATTTTTACCATTAAATCCAATAGTTGTCATTGTAATTAATTTCACTTTGAAATCAAACTTATACTAGGGTCAATCTTTTGATACATATTGTTTCATAAAAACACGCTATTTGCTCTGACAGCGGGAATTAATTGTTAAATTAATTAATGTGACTTATATGATTTGAATTTTGTAAAATAGACTTAATTTTTGAATTCGGAATATCAAATATATCTTAGGGTGATTTTTTGGGATTTTTCTGAAAAACTTCAATTTTTGATGAATAGTGAAACCACTAAGTTGTACTTATAAAAACTGATTTTTCCGTTTAAATAAAATTTTGCCATCTTTGTGTTTTGAATTTCAAAAATCCGACATACATGGTTGTCATTAAGAAGTAAAATGTGGTTCAATGGGATAAAAATAATTTTTTGGTGAATAGTAACTTATTAAGTTTTTAATCGCGATTAGAGGTAATTAGTGTAGTTTAAGGTAAAAATAATGTTTTAATAATATGAAATGAACTTGACACATTTCCTAACCTCATTGGATGTGTCATGGCCGACCAATACAACCCATGGGTCAACTTGGGGACCCCATGAAGCCACTTTAGTTGGAAAATGACATTAATATCTTTTTATTTAAAGTTAAAGTAAAAATGTGACAAACATGCAATATTTTACTAAAACAATTTTTACATGGGGTTATACAAATCATAATTTTGACTATAAATATTCATTGGAAATATAAACAGATTTCCTACATCATATTATTTTTTTTATAATTTTTAGACATTAAATAAATTAAATTATTTATGACATCATGATGATGCAGCGATGACCTCATTATTTAACGATTTAAATAAAATGGAAATATAATGTAATATCTAAGACCTAAAAATGTCCAAAACCTATCGGATGAGTGAATTTAGAACCCTTATCACCTTATCCTCGAAACACATCAATGTGGGACCTCTTAAATCCGAATACCATTTTAAAATAAAGTGACTTTTCTTTACCTTCCAAGAGTGCCCCTCCTCTCCTCTTATAAAAGGCCCCCACCTCTACCTCCTTACCCACACTCCCAAAGCATTTGGCTCGTCCAAACTCTGCTCATTTTGTCTCTCCACTTTCCTCTATTACTCCTTGAAGCCTCACTTTGGGCAGAAGTCTTCCCAAGGAAGCCTTTGAGCTCAAACCAAAGGGAGTTACCCGATTTGAAGGTAATGTCTTCACTTGAGTCCTTTTGTTTTATTTTGCTTCTCCAACCCCCTAAACTCTTTTTATTCATTTCTTTTCTAACAACTACAGTATCATCAATATACTAGGATGTTGTGATAATAAGGATTCGAGCTACACTTTCACACACCTATATCTAATGGTTAAAGAACATACTGTTTCCGTTGATTGCGAATTTCGGCCTCCCGAAACGATGATTGTTCAACATTATTTTAACACCTTCAAAGGTGGACATTAAGATGACACTATATTTATATATGATATATAATATGTTTATGTTTTCCTTAAGCTTATGTATTTTTCATTTTGGGCATACCTTTATGGTTTCCATTATGGGTAAACGCGATATCTTCATTTAAGGAAGTGCGGACTACCGCCCCCTCAAAGTGATGTGATTCGTTAATGAAATTTGTGGGACGTATAAAGGATGGATTTAAAGTTAATATATATGATTTTATACTATAATTATAATATACCTCTATATAATTATTATTCCATTCCATAAAAATATGAAATAGAAATGAAAGTAGCGTTCATGCGTACGTACAGCTTACCGTCTCCATGAACGGTGCATTTCATTTCTTACCTCTAAATGATTATATAATATTATAAATACATGTATATTCTCGATATATATGATATATATTATATCAAAATCATGAATTTAATTCTGGATATAATGAACAATTGACCACACGGACAACATGTAATTGTAAGAAGTCCACTTTCGACTAAAGAACCAAATATCGACATAATAAACATTATTAACTTAAATGATTACATATTGTTTATAACATGGAAATAAGTGATATAAAAGGAATAATGTACTAGAAAAAGGTTCATAATAAATTGTAAATTAACTCAAGTTTATTATTTAGGACGTTAAAGGACGATCGAGTCAAGTCGGACCTGAGGTAAGGGATCCTACTCCTCTCTTTCTTTTTAAGTACACTCTTTTATGTCATTCCTTTTAAGCTCATCTTTCTTGTGATTGGGATGTTATTTTATATAACTCTTACTGTAATTTTTATGTTCATATTATGAGAGGCCCTATTCTCTCTCATCAATCCATTTTGGAAGTTTTGAGTGGCGCCGTTAGGCTGCCGAATTTTCGTAAGAGATCTAACCTCTCTCTTTCTTTTTAAGTACTCTCCTTTATGTCACTTCTTTTAAGCTCCTCTTTTTTTTATGTTGGGGGATGTTATTTTATATTCCTCTTTATATAAACTTTATTTTAATATGATGAGATACCCTATTTGATCTCATCAACCCATTTTTGTAAGTTTTATGTGGCGCCGTTAGGCTGCCGAGTTTTCGTAAGGGATTTTTCATCTCACTTTTATTCCTGTGAAATTTATGCTACATTTGACACAATTTCCTTTGAGTGGTGTATGTACTGCCCATTATTTTACTCATTGTGTAATATACTTTATTTTATTATTATTTACATCAATGTTCTATTGTCCATCTTTCATGAGGTGTATGTTTCGAAAGATACCCATGTCGGTAAGGGAACCTTTCACCCTCCTCTTTTTAAAAGACTTCTTTTTATATGTCTTTTAATTCACATAATATTATGTTGGGATATGTTATTTTATATCCTTATTGATTTAAATTTTATGTCGAAGTGATGAGATGCCCTTTTTATCTCTCATCAACTCATTTTCTGAATTTTGAAGTGATGTCGTTAGGCAGTCGAATTTTACCAAGGGAACTTTTTAACCCAATTTCGATTTCTTTGGGTTCAACATGTAGTTATTGAATATGTCATCTTTTGAATATGTTTGAATGACCTTTTATTTTTTTACACTTAATATCCACTTATATTGGGTGTATTTATATTTGTCACACATAATTTTGAGATTGAATTATCCTTAATTTAATGATACCTTCTTTATAAGGGAATTCATCACATTTGACATTTCTATTGAGACTTCATTGTTGTTATGCACCAATTCACTCTTATATGGTGTATATACTCTCCTTTGGAATATTATATCATGAATCCATTTATTCTCAGGATATTATAAAGTTCTGACTAAATGTTATTCCTCAATTATTGTATTCAAGTGTCCCTAATTTTGGTAAAAACCCTTTAACCAAAATATCGCTTTAAATGTTTTAAATATTTGTTCTTATTAATATTCATGTTTTCAATATGGTTTTAAGGATTTATTTATATGGATTTTAATGGTTTAAATTTTTAAAATCTTCAAGGTGGTATGGGGCACTTTGATTCAAAAATATCTTTATTAAATGTTTTAAATGGTTTTGGAAATGGTTTCTTTTTTGAATGGATTCATTATTTCAACATACTAAAATGTTATATTATGATTGAAATGTGGAAATGTTATGTTTCCTTTATGCATGTTTTATGTGATACGTTTATGTTATGGTTCTTGGGCATTGTTATGAAAATGGGTGGTCCTGTGATAAACTAAGGGCGGGTGAGCCCGATATAGCTCTCCAATGCATTGGGTAACGCGAAGGAGTGAAACGTTAAGGTTTCTCCGAAGAGATTTAGGGAATATACTGTGATGGGTATTCCAAACGTAACCAAGAGGGTTACTCCCTACGTAAGAATGTTATGAATTCCTCAAGTTACTTTTATGTCTTATGATTTCTATGATTTATTCAGGATTTGATATGCCTATGTTTTATGGGTAAAGTATGACTTCATTCTAATGTATATATGAACTCATGTTTCCTTTACATATTTTTATAACTCTTACTGAGCTTTTTATGCTCATCCCAAGTTTTTGAAATGTTTTTCACAGGTCAAGGGAAACGTACATGATGTGATGATAGTGTCAAGGATGTGTCAAGAAAGAATCTGTGTTTTATTTTAAATATGTTTCCGTTGATGGGAAGAATGAATATTGTCTTTTTTGTAACCACTTTGTTTAAATGTGGAATGTAATGCAAGTTTCAGGATCTAATTCTCTAAAACTCTAAACCTGAAAATATCCTCAATGTGTAATCTTGTAATAACGCAAGATTAAGTAAGGATTAAGGCTGGGGCCTTATAATTTCTCTAACGAGACCTACCAATGCATTGAGGGGTTATGTCATTCAAGGCCCCACCCATCCCTTATTATGTATAATTCATTACTCATATGAAATTAGTGAAACATAATGTATATAAATATTAATATTTAAAAAATATTATAAAAAATGTTAATACTTACCCCAATGAATAAAAATAATCATTAAAAATCCATAGTAATATAGTAAATGATAAAAAATATTGTACATCCCCAGACAAACTGATCATAAACCATCTATATAAATAATAGGTTTGGTATCAAATCAACATATCCCTAGTGGATCATAAGTGAAATAAAGGGTTTAAGTTTTCAATGAGTAGAAATACCTTAAAAAATTTATTATTTTTTTAGGAACATAAACTTTTCACTTTGAAAATATTTTTAGAATGAAAAGTTCACAAAATATTTTAAAAATAATTTTCTTTTTAAATAACCTCTGAAAACTTTTAAAATAATATTTAATATATTGAGTGGTCTTAACGGAGAGAAATTCCATTCATTCCATACATGTTAAAACAAATATTCCTTTCACATTTTTGGTCAAATCCAAAAAGCCTTGTTTTTAAAATGGCATGAATTTTCCATTCAAAATATTTTATAAATAATAAAAATGGGGAAAATTTTCTTTAATAAATCATTTTTTAAATGATAAAAACATTTTTTGAATTTTTTTAGAAAAATTGGATTTTGATGAAAATATATTTTCAATTGAAGATATAAATAACGACAAATTTTCATAAAAATATCAATCATTTTATGTAATAAATAGTTGAAAAATGATAGTATTACGTAAAAAAGTCCATGAATAACATGAGGATATAGTATCCCATACATATGCATGAACATTGTTTCCATTTTTCTTAATGGATGGAATGAAAGGAAAATAAATATTAATTAACCTCTAAATAATCATTATATTTTTAGATATACCATTTATATTAATAAAATACCTACTTATTACCCTCCATATAAATATTAAGGGAAAAACATTTCACATCGCTACATAGAGGCATTAATCCACACGTACACATGAGTGAAATTATTTTTTCTAATGGATTCGATGGTAAAAAGTTGAATGTGATAATATATTTCCATAAGTATAGTTATATAATAAATAAAACATATATTCATTAAATTTCATCCTTAGTACCTTCCCCGTAAAGTTGAAGCTAAAAATGAATCTCATTGCTTTGTGAGGGGGTATTCCACCGCACACACAAGCGACATTATCGTATCCATTGTGAAATGGAAATTAAAAGTTATATGTGATGTGAAAATTAAATAATTATAATAATTTATTAAATATATTATGGATATTTTAACCCTTAATTACATTAATCCTTTAAAGGTGGGGATGGAAAAATAACTAATCGGTTTGTAAGGCGCTAGTCCTCCATACACATGATAGATGATTTCGTTTCCCATTTGATAGAATAAGAGATGGATAAATATTATTCAGTCCACATAATGAAATCTAAATATATTTTAGATACTTGTGTTTTTATATTGTATTTTTTAATACATAATTTAAGGTAAAAAAAGACAAAAGAAAATGAAAGATCTTTGTTAAGATAATTGCCTTCTATTAGAGATACATCCTTTGGATCTCCTCTTAAGGACCATAGGGTTGATATTTGGGAGGAATAAAAGATCTAGAATGTGGGTAAGGATTTTGGAGGAATATTTTGTTAGGTTTTGTTTGAGACAAAAGTCTTTAGAGGTTTGAATAAGTGAAGGGAGGTAGTTCCCTTTTATAAGTAGGAAAAGGGAACCCTCTTGGAAATTACTAGGAAATTTTCCAAAATAATCCAAAATGATAAATTCATTCCTATGTAAAACTATTCCAAATGACCATATATTATACATTTGGATTTATAAGGTTAAAATATGGCCACAAAATATGTTTTTTAAAAGTTCATAGGTCATTTTTAACCCTTATCTTCTCTGTTTAACCCCTTATAAGCCAATTTTACCTTAAATGTGGTAATTAATTTTTACTGTTTTCACCATTAATTTTGGTGAAAATTTATGTTTAATTAATTAGAAAATATAAATTATTATTATTACAAATATATAATCCACTTTTTGTTCCAATTAAATTAAAATAATTGGTAGAATTTAATTTAAAATTAAACACGGAGACATGATGAAAATTGGGTTTCCAAAGAGAAAATTATCATATATATAAAAGGTTTTAATATCACCACCATGATCTGATTCCTCCTCCCAAAAACATCATTCTAATATAGATTTGTCGTAGGAGTGAGTTATGAAAAAATCCCACAATATATTAGATGGTCAATAAATTCCTGGCTTAAGTATTCACCACCACGATATGACCAAATAATGTTGATTCTTTTTATCACTTGATCATGTACTTCATTTTTCAAAACCATTAAATTTTAAATGGTTTCAATTTTTTTTATCAAAAACACATAACCTTATTTGTTGTAGTCACCAGTAAAGTTTAAAAAGTACTTATAACTACCACTTTATTGAGTTCTCATTTAAACATATACATGAATATGTATATGATCCAATAGGCCACTATCCTTCTCAAATAATTACATTAAAAGTCACTTTATTCATTTTTATTAATGAAAAAGATTCACAAGTATCAAATGATTCCTAATCAAATGTGTCCATCAATCCCCCTATATGAATTCTTGGGATAAAATTCTTATTTATATATCCTTGATGAAAATTCCAAAGATAAGTGGTGTTAAAATCGGCCATTACCTTCTTATCTTGAATTTTATATATTTTAATATCCATTTACTAAAGGTTTAAACCATTCAATATATTACTAATCCCATAAAAAAGTTAATTTATATACATAGAAAAAAATTGTTAATAGTGAATGAAAATCCATTATTATACAACAAGATATAAAAATTAAATTTTATTTTATGGTAGGAATATAATTATAATTTTAAAAATTCTATAAATAATACACTATAAAGACATAGATCATATGTACTGACATCCAATGGAACAAATATTTCCCTATTATCAACACATATATATACATTAACTTTTATCAATTATCTCTTATTTTTTAGTCTGTGTTTATCAAAAAAAATGTATGATGGACACTCAGTATCCAATAATCATGAGTAATAATTAAAGATCATTATTTCTATAACATCTGAATCAATACTTTTAGAACTATTCTCTTTGAGAACAGTTCAAAACCTTGGATACCAATATAGAATAATATTATAAGTTATACTTATTAGAGCCCTAAAAATAATAATCATGATGCATGTCATGATCTATTATAAAGACATACTTATGGGTGAGTATGATGTTTTATATCTTTTAGTAAAGGAATTTTAATGAAATCAATCCTACTAAATTTATGAACACATACATCATTATAATTAGTGGGACATGATATATATTTGACTAAATATTATATCAATTTACCATTTCTCCCAACATTCATTGATTTATATAGCCCATAATTCCAATCATATCACATATGAGTCATAGATAGTTAGTTGGGAAACTCTTGGGCCAATTCGTCATTTTAATTATCCCCATTCTATTTTTATGGGAAGCTAATCCTTCTAGGGTCACCCATGAAAGTGTAACCCAAAGTTTAAAATTGAATATGGGAACCTAATACTATTAGGTACACACATATATAGCCTTCCATACAGAAGGTAATTCACATAAACCCACGTTTAGTATGACCTATACAGTATAATGATTAAGTTATTGACATTTTTTTTCTCTGTAAGGAATTCCATACTTATTATTTGATAGATTTTTATAGTCTCAACACTTTAATATACATTATATGCATATTAATTTCATAATTGTTGAATTTCATGAAATTGTTATTATCTCATGTTTTACTCTTACAGAAATGCATGATTCTATTTATTTATTTTTGGAATATCCTTTCTATCCACTGAATTGATATGTTCAATCCATATTAATGCGCAACTCGTTAGACACCGCATAGTGTTTTTTATTAACTGAACAATAGAATCCAAATATAATTATATATATCCAAATGCATAGCATGAATAGATTATTTGAAACTATTTCCTATAATGTTTTAGAATCATATGGAATCAAAACCTCCAACAAGAGTAAGAATAAAGTGATAACTAGCGAACCACTACTTTTATAGAGAATGAACCAGCTTTTAGGATAGTGAGTGGTTCGACCCAAAGTCCCTCAACCCATGGTTCTTTACTTAAGAGAGACCTAAAATATATCACAACTATAACACCTAATATATGTAAACTATAATTAACCACTAAATCCAATATCATAACTATATAAAAAATTTAATTCAAGGTAGAAGGAAAATAAATAAAATGTTTTCATACCTAGTATGAAATGCATGGCATGATAATTTATAAGAAGAAGTTCAAAAAATTTAAACTAAATAATATAATATCCACCTCATATAAAAAATTTATATAAATGAATATTTAAATAGTAATTTAGTAATTAAATTAAAATTCAATAAATTAACATCAGATATCTCAAATTTAGAGAATAAATTTTATCAAAACCAATTTTTATATAATATAAAGTCATAAAGACCCATGCTAATCAAGGTTTTTATGAAAACTATTTTTTTATTATCTATTTTGGGCACCACAGCCTACCACCACAGTGTGCCAAAACCACCCAAATGTTTTTTGGATTCGAAATGTCTTTCCTTCATACATGATGTAATGAAATGACACAATCCATTTTGGTTCATCAATATCATTAGGGACTATGACACAATATAAAATTTTTGGGAAAAAAATTTAGACCATAATATGAAATATCATTTTAGTTTCACGTGATCACTACCAAAATGTGGTTGGACACTATGGTGGCTCTGTCTAAAATATATTATATGTATAATAACATCGTGGTGAGATCGATTACGATGTTATGTTTTATGATTAGTTATAAAATTATAATATTACCTTAGAACTCTCCATTTCACTATAAATTTTATCCATCCAAGATGTAGTTATTGGATAACCACTTCGTTTTGATTAAAAACATCATAAACCATGACATAATGAAAAGTCTGTAGTTTTTTTCCTAGAAAAAATTCATTATGGGTCTTCAAAAAAATCCTATAAATTCATCGTTCAACATGGATTTGTTAAATTTAATTGGTTTTTTTGATATATCTATTCATATTAATAGAATATGAATATAAAAAATCATTTCTAATATTGGATGGAAGAGGAATCAAAAATATAAAACTAGAAATCCCTAAAAAATGTCATAACCCACTATCCAATCAATCAACATTCATTGCTATTGAGATTGATCGAGCTCCCTTAGAAAAAACCAACAGGTTCCTATCTCTGATGGCACAAACTTACCACTAAAATAACTAAATGCTTTGATAAGAATTTAATTCTCTAAACAGTGTGATGGAACCTTCTCCTTGAAGGAAAATGGAGATTTGAGATTGATAGAGTTTCAACTATGTGATAAAAATTTCCTATATACCAGATGAGTTCCATGAAATAAATTTAAATAGGGAAAAGTTATTAAATGTTTTAAAAAATTATAATTTAAATATTTCAAATATTTTTAAAAGTTTAATCAATATTGTAACTCTTTATAACATTTACCACATTTATTAATCTATTCGTTAAAATACTTTAACAACTAATGTTAAATTTACACATAATATCATATTTTGTAAATGGATAGAGGAATATGATGATTGCACTGGGATATTATATGAATAATATCATATGTCATTAAACAAGACCACATTAACATGGTAAAAAAATCATAAAATGATATTGACCATCACACCATGGTTTGCGCTTTAGTTAAAAAATACAACAATTTTAATGTCAGAGAGTTAATAATTGATGTTAATAAGAGATTTAACATTGAATATGTAATAAATGATATTAAAATCCTTTAAATGTGGGATGTTCATATTGGTTTTATCATGACTAACATTAAATATTAATTTAGACAATTGGTTTTTAACAAAATCATTGTTATAATCCTCTATAAAAATTAAAGCATGTTGATCTCACTTTCCTTATCATTAAGATTGATGCATGATTTTGAAAGCCTAATCATTGATAGTTATGAGAATCATACATATTTTATACTACCGTTTATCTTCTTCCATATATCTCTTTCCACTACCTTTTATTTCTACTCGACCACTCTAACATTGCTATCCACTATTCTACCGCACTTGGTCACAAGTCTCCCTCTTGCATCCGAATTTTTTTATAAGTTATAAATTGTAAATATTATTGTTTATATGATTTTTTTATTTTAAATAAAAATTTAATTTAGGAAGATCTATAGCCTTAACATTAATTTTTTTATTTATTATGTAAATTTTTATTGATTTTTTTGGTGAAAATTTGATTTTGAGGGATTTAGGTGATGTTGTAATGATTTTTTATTAGATTTTTTTTATTTTAATTCTTTATTAGACTATTTGAATTTATAGGTTTATAGATTTAATAAATCATTGTATTCTTTTTTATATTTGATTTTCATTTTAATTTTATGTTTTATTTACTATTACAAATAATTTCTAAATTAGAGGAATTTATATTTTGAAAAAAATATTATATTCAAATTAGGTAATGTTATTTGGATTTTCAGTGAAAATATAGGTCTTTTCAATGTGTCTACATGTTTATATATTTATATATATTATTAAATTTTTCCATAAAATGATATATATATATATATATATATACTTGTTCATATTTTTATATATTAATATATATTAATATATATTAATATATGTTTATATGTTTATATGTGCATATATATGTTTATATGTTTATAGAATATATATATAACGTAATGGAATCAGTATCTATGACTAGGTATGATAGTTTAATTTTAGAATATAAATCTATTTTAGGTGTATTTTGAGTTAGGGGTGAGTTAATAGAAATATACAGTATTTTAGGGGAAATGGAGGGAAGAGGGGGATGACCCCTTGGTCTTAAAACCATGTACCCAGTGGGGGTTCCAGATTACACTCAGTTTTGTTTAAAAAATTGGGTAATTGGTATCTTTGTAATTGGCACCCAATAACTCCTTGGGTAAAATCCATTTTTAAAAGGGAATTTCAGTCTTTTAAAACCACAAATTATACACCTTTAATCACCCTATTTGATATTTTTACTACATTTTATTCCATTACAGTCCCTTTTAGGCCTCTCTTCCCAACTTTTCATGACCCACCCCACTAGAACCTATCCTGATTTGATAGTAAATATGATATTGACAACCTAAGCTCACCTCAAATAGGCCATAATTTAGCGATTAACACTATGGTTATGAGAACATGGAGATGGGAGGAATTACCCTCATAAATATTAGGAATATATAAGAAGAACCATTAATCAAATCCATAAAATATAAAATAGAACCATTATACCACAAATTCTTGTAATTTTATATAAGATGAGACTCTAAAATAAAATACCAAAATGAAACTCTTATAGCTACAACTCACGAAGACCATTTACAATCTCTATGAGCTATTCATGTCTATCTTGGTCACCAAATCACTACCTAAATCATATAAACACACACACACACACTCACAAATACCCACTCACCTAATAAAGTATCCACATATAGGAACATAGTATCAAAAGAATATATCAAGACACTACAAAAAATAGAGGTTTACTGGTGGTTTAAGACACCAATAAATGTTTCCATGATGGTTTTTAAAATCCTCTACTAAATTTGTATTCGACATCCAACCTACATCAGTTTAGTCCATTTAGAGGCGCTTTCTAGGAAGTGTCATAAACAACTCTTTTTAGTGGTGGTAATTTCATTTTTACCAGTGATTTTCTTCTAGAAAACTACCCACGAGTTAGTCGTGGTTTAAACCACCACTAAATGGTTTTGAAAATATTTTGTGTGAATTTAAACCACCACTAAAATATTTTTCCCATATTTTGAAACAGTATAAACGGGCACTACATTATGATGTTAACAAAACTATAGAAACTGTATCACCAAAATATTAATCAATCATAACAAAAAACAAGCATCCATCTTTCATAGCAAATTAAGATAAATACCCAGATATATAATGAATCTAAAAAAACTCTCATAATATAGAGAAGATAAATTGGCCAATACATACATGGTAAATCATAAGATAGAAAACCCAAAATTCTGAAGTAGAAAAATCTATGTGAACTAAGGGAACCATCCAAAACCATAACCAAAATCATTTAAACCAAAATGTAAAATAAATCTAAACAAAACCTTAAAAGACATAAATATGGAAATCACATACATAGAAAGAAATATAATCAATTATAGTATTAATTAAGTCACATAAATTATATGTAATAATGGGAAACACCTATGGTCCTAGTGAGAGGGTCCTAGATATACTCGGGTGGAACTATCTTCCAGCCTATTAATGATGTTCCAAGACAATAACCTCTTCGATTACTCCAAAAATTCTTAATTGATGGATGTCCACGTAGTCAAAAGATATAATATAACAGAGGACCATAGTCAGAGTCTCATCATGACTAGAATATGAACCATCTCTCAATCTCCCATTTAGATATCAAGGGATCCCATGAGACTAGAGACATATGGTGTGGATGCATGTATCACATATGAATAATACATCAATAAAACTCCATAAGTAAAATAATATAAATTTCATAACTCATCCCTCCTTATACACCCTTTATTTAAATTACCATTATATAGTTCACAAAACAATCAACAACAATCATAATTCTATAATAGGATCCAAAAACATATATAAAACAAGGTTCTATCAGGGAATAAATCAATTGTGTAACACATTTTGTGTAAAAAAAATTATAAAGGTTCAAAAATGACATAGGTTTTAATATAATAACCATATATATAAAACTTTCCTCAAAAACCACTTTATAAACCAACTTTTATTTGGATACATTCTTTATGTTTCTTTTTGAAACAACCATAGAAATAAAGTCTAAAATTCCCTTTAAAACCACTAAATCAAATATATCATATATTAATAAAAAGAAAACCTCTATAAAAAATATAAAAAACCTCATAATAAAAAGTCATCAATAAGTAACATTAGACCATATCAAAGAAACTATTGGACCCAATATGTTGTTTAGAATGGGAATGGTTATATTGATAAGTAAATCTATTGAAAATCTTAGTTTTGTGGAATTATATAATTTCATAAAGGGTTTATTCTTAAGGAAAGCAGATACATGAGAAAATAAGGTACATGCCCAAAACCTAAGAGCCTATGAATGATGATTACAAGGTAAAATTTGGATGAAAAGATACAATATCAAACAATCATATAGATTTCATGAAATGTATGGGAAATAAATATATCCCCTACCTTATACCATAACATGGTTTATCAATCACTGTAACATTGTTAGTCTGTCAGGAGTTCAGTTACACATCACCACCACTGAATCTGAAGTCAACCATAATCACTACCTGACAAACTAAGATTGACACCATCTCTGTCTCTATCTCCACTCCCAACTACTGAGACATGTGTAATAATTTTCTTGAAAGTTAAAAAATGTTGTATATTTAAATTTACACTTATAACCAATAATACTTTGTGTGCTAAATGATCATCAAATTGGGTGATTTACTTGCTCACTCAAACCATCGATCAAAAAAATATCACCGAGGACACATATAGTTTTATTCTAATATAATTCAACCAATTATTAATATAGAGAAATGGTAATGTGGAATAAAATAGGTACCAATAGATTCATTTTTATAATATTAGACTTTTATTACATTATTACATTCAATTGAGCCGTAATATATTAAAATTACCTTTATATGGGAATCAAATATTTTTTTTAAAAGATTTAGGCATATGCCTCCAATCAGAATATGTAATCATAAGGGTAACCTTCTACACATCCAACTATCCTTTAATCGAGCCAAATATTCCTAAATAATCATCTACAGGGAACCCATAACAAAGGGAGAAAATATATTCAATCTGTTCAGATTAAAACATCTGAACTGTTCATATATATCTCTGTAATAACATTGTTTTCATATTTTATGAAAAAGTAGTTATCATTATAAAAAATTGAAATAACTTCATTAAAATTAAAATTTTTTCATATAACCATTACCCACTGATATCCTCATAAATAAACAGGGAGTCAAATAAGACCAATGAAACACTTTCTCCTAAGTATTATTCTCATTTAAATAAGTAAAATTAACATCAAAATGTATATTTAAAAAATTCATGCATAAATATCAACTTAGAAATGATAACAAAGTCATAATACTGAGAATAAAAATATACATAGGTATGATAATGAACGATTGTGCTTATAAAAAAATATAGCATCTATGTTTTCAAAATTAAACAACTCATGCATAAAAATAAATTTAAATTTTATAATAGATCTATAGTACTATAAATTAATAAAATATAATATAGGTGGTTGGTAAGTTAATGGACGACTACACATAAAATGAAACTTTATTTCAATCATGTCATTATCCTGCTCCATAATTACTTTAACTAATTCATCCATCATTACAAGACTAATATTTTCAATATAACTAAAGAAAAATAAGTATGTTTCTTTTTTTTGATGGGGTTCAATATGATAGGTAAAGTCTTCCACTTCATCACCCATATCATACAAGTGTCACTATTTAACATGAACAACTATACTCTACCCAAAATCCATGAAATATTCCACATAATATACTATTATTTCATGCGATGAGAAGATATATGGATCATGTTATTCAGGGTCACAGACGTCCATCAAGCAAGATAAGTCCATAGAAGTATATTATAAGGAATAAATTTCAATACACCTGGTAATATCAACCCATTTTTATTTGAATAAAACTATTGAGAAATGACCATGGTAATTTAATTTGATAATATCATTAAACTCCCCATAGCATCCCATCTTAGAAACTATAAATGTACCATTATTATGTGTTTTTAGACCCTATTTTCGATTTTCTGTACTAAATTTATATCCATTCAAATTGTATGTGTTAAACATTATTTTTCGTTTTAGAGAACCTTGAGACATAAACTTCAAATATTTTGAAAATTCAACCTGAGTATTCGTATTAATGATCTAAAAAAATAATATACATTATTATATTTTAAAAATATACATTTCAACCTAATATCCATATTTATTTCAATATTTGTGAACTTACATGACGTGAAAACCATTCCAAAATCTCTGTATTAATATTTTTTTCTATCTTTATCATTTCATGTTCAACTTCTCATTCACCTTTTTTGGTATCATGAGCTCTTCAGTAAATGGATATGCAATTTTACTATTAAAAACATATATATGGTCCTGCAATTATTTCATTTCCTTTGGGTAATATTTGAGATCATCCCAATTGATTAGCCAATAATACAAAAGATTTTTGATTTCCCTTATAGTTGAGATTTGTTCGATGTTCTATAAACATGTCTAAATACATTTAATATTGTCTCAATATCATCCATGTATCTATAATGAAAGGTAAGAAAATAATCTTCCTATTAGCCTTCAGAAATAGAGCCTTCAGGTTGATATTTATAATTCACCCAGGATTTTAAATGAACAAGGTATCTATGCAATAAAATAAAGAAAACATTATTAAATATTTAATAAAATTTATAGAATTGTTTACTTATGATGAAAAATATAAAAATAAATTTCTTCCAAAATACATCCATCGATAATTCATGGAGCCTCTTAATTTAGTTTCCTTGACCAAATGCAGAGTTTAATTCATCAGGACAGTAAAAAAAATATGGAGGATATATCTTCTCTATTGAACAACTAATCATTACAAATCTATAATGAAGGTTTTCAATATCAAATAGTTTTAGATTATCCTCACATAGTTTTCTATAGAATGTGAAAAATTAGAGTACTAAAACAATAACATTTTTACGTAGCAATATACACTATACCGATGGTAGTAACCACTGTAACAATATATGGGAATCATGACTTTTCAATCCATGTAACATTTTATGATTTAATTTTATAAGTCTTAAGATGATACTTATATAAAAATTAGATACCTATACATATTTTAAAATTTGAATGAATATATCTTTATCATTATTTTTCATTGCCAAAATTCCTAGAGCATACTTTCCTTTCTCACTATTCCATATATCCCAATTAATATTCATTGTTTATAGGTCCTTTTAAGCATTGGGATAGTCCTTCAATTTTCCATGATCATTGAGAAATGTTAAGATTAAATTATCACAAACATTTTTTCCAATATGTATAACATAAAGATTATGATGCAACAAATTAAATTCCAAATATGGAAGTTTGAAGACTATACATTTTCTTATTCTATTGTTGCATTATAAATTCAATTGATGGTACACTTTGAATTGTTTCCCCACTATCATTGAAATGGTGATCCTTCCCAAATTTTGTGTCAATATTTTCAAGTTGTTCAAATATTTCAAAACCTGTCAACAAATTTGTAGGTGGTCCAAGATCAACAGAACCGTTGAATTTTTAACTTATTCAACTGAAATCTATGAGATGTATTGAGAAATATGTGATGAAACAAGTAGCATATATTTTTTACTATAAATAAGTCATTCAGGATCAAATTAAAAGTTACAAATATGAAAATACAAACTCGTGTAATTTTTCTAGCCATATAAGTTCTCAAGTCTAGGGAAGTCACTAATGGTCAACATAAGAGATGCGTGCATGTTGAACATTTTTCTACAAGGTGAAAAATATTTCTCAACACCATTGCTCTATAACTCCTATAATTATTCAATTAGAGGATAAAATTATTCATCGATATCATTTTCGTGCATTTTATTTCTAGGAATAATTATCAAAATGAAAAAATACATTTTTTGCATACACATCCACATAGGTATATTGTATGGGATAAAAATAACCAGCCAAATTCTATAACTAGCACTCAAATTCTAAAATGGGTTGAATCCATCTACAACTAATCCCAATCTCACATTCCTTGAATCAGATGAGAATTCTGGATGTAATGAATCAAATTAATTCCATGATTTTGATTCTCTTCGATACTGCAATGTCCCGTCATTGTTATTATCTATAGAATTCGACATCATGGGATTGACAGTTTCCAATGAAATGAATAATCTTTATCGTCGAGGTTTTAAATAGAAGTAATGAAAATCCTTTGAAGGTGTGTTATTTATATTTTTCTTCATGGTAGTATGTGGATTCATACTTCCAACATCACCAATTGTCTTCTATCTAGAAGGAAAATATTTTTTTCAATCTTGCCTGCTTGAATCCTCTACCCAATAAATAATATAACCATTAGGATAAGAATGTATTTTTTTACAATTCATACCAAGATTGTTAACAACATTTTCATATCATAAAATGACTCAATGATCTCATATTTAAGAAATGTGTTATGCAACAATTCCAATATCTTGGACATCACCTTATTTGTAACTCCTCATAGGAATTTGATATGGTAAAAATTCAGTAGAAAAGAAAGTTTTGAATATTTTGGACATCCACCATAAAGCTCTTGATTTACATCATCGACTAAATCATGAAACACATTTGTCAACTTAGTGAAGTTTAATCTTAGATTAATCTCCACATAATCAAGAGGAGGATCCAATGATATGTTTTGATCTTGATCTATTTGTCCTATAGTCCAAAAAACATCACTTGTAAAGTTACTATATGTATCACCCTCAAAAGGTTGTTATGATATGTTTTGATGTTGATGTTTTTGTCTTGAAATGCTGAAAGAATCATTTATAAGGTTCTTCATCTAATATCCCATTTTTGATTAAGTTGGGAGCTTATTCTGTTGATTAAAATTAGTGATATAACATTCTATAAAATTCAATTATCCATGCCAAATATAACACAAATATTGAGAAAGGGATTTATTTAATATCAAGTGTTCAAAAACATCATGTCTCTTTAAACATAATATAAATGTATATTTATGGAATCGATATCTTATTGTCCCAGAAAATTATTGATTAGAAATTGAAAAATAAAAAAATCCAAAATCCTATCATAATGAGGTGTGTTCCTAGATAATGTGATCCAAAGTTTATCCATATATATCACAACATGCCTACACTTTGTTAAATAAAATTAAAACACATAATTACTACTAAGTAGGAAAAGAGATAAATGGAAGTGAAAAAAACACAACCCAATTAGTTATAAGAAGATCCATGTAAGTACAAAAAAGGTCAAAGTAAAAAAAGGAAATCAATAATGGGTAGTATAACATAAAATAAAAGAAAAATAAATACTATAAAATCATTAATTTAAAAGAAGAATCATGGGAGAAACTATAACATCCCAATCCGAGCAACACATTTCAGTGCTCCAATCCTATTTGTTATGTGAACTCAGTTGTGCCTCCCTGTATTCCAGAGGTTGCTGAATAGTAAAGAGGGTCAATTATACAACATGGAAAAACTATAACCTCTTTATCAATGTATTACAACAACATAAGTAAATAAACTATAACCAAATGATAATGAACTCAACCAGAATAATACCAATATCACTTGATATCCAAAACATAAATACAATATCCAAACAAAAATAGAATATATTTCTTACCATATACATGTAAGGTGTCAATAGGAAAAATACAAAATAAAGACACATTAAAAACTCCCCAAACAGGTCATGAAATCACGTCTACATTCCTCATCCATGCTCTATCCCAACTCATCCATTTGGTATTGGGATCTTTCCCAGATCCTATCCTACAAACATGATATCTATTTAGGTAGTAATCAGAAATTCTTAGTAGGGTATGAGTAAAACTTAGTAAGCCACCACAAATTATGTCTAAAAAAATATCTAGTCTATAATTGTGAATTCAGTTATATAATGAATAAAGTAAAATAATGTAACCAGTTATCACATATCATTATAATTTAATTATCCACATAGATCACTCGGGTTCACAATGACACCCAAACCATCAATACTTGATTTTTTCCATGTCAAAGTTTGAACCATTTCACATCGGTAATCAAAATCCAATAAAACATGGGATTACATTATCCATTTAATTTCAAATCACACCACGAATACTTAGAACCATAGTCCAATGCCTACATTTTGGGTATAGAAAGCCATGTCTAGCACCCTGTGGGTATTTGAAGCATTAATATATGTCCCAAAACCCATTTTTAACATATATGGGATTTTGAATCATCATTCTAGGGCCTAAACATATATATCATTCAATCACACTTGGTATTTGGAAACATCATTCCATGTCCCACACACGTTTATCAATTAATCACATATATAACATACATCCCATATTCCATATTTATCAAGGTTAATCATTATTAACATTCTTACCTAACATTCTCATCATAGGGTACCAATTAAATTATCAATTCAATCATGGTTTATCACTTTAATCTCATGGAATAATATAAAAATTTCACCATTAAACCGTTTATAAAAATTTAATCACATAATACATTAACCCATCAACGTTAAGCCAAACATCTCTTAATTCCCATTGTCAATCAATTCAACATCCCATTAATCAACCAATTCTATAATCCATTAATTAATTAATTAATCAAATTATTTATCCAATTCAAGATTCAATTTCTAAACACGTAATTGAAATTTCACAATTAAATACAAATAATTGAAATCAATACTTTTAGAATTGATAAATAGACCACATACCTCATGATTGTTGATGAAATATCACCCAACCACAACCCTCAACTGATGTATGGCAATCAAAATTAACAAAAGAAGAAAATATCTAGACATAAAACTAGGATTCAGATCAACCCCAAACCCAGAAATATAAAAATGTTCTACCAATTCACCAAGAGAATGAGGGACCAAAGGAAACCATAGAAAAAAGGATTACCTAGAAATCAAACACCAATCTGCAATGATTGAAGATGAATAAATTGCTCCAAAACCGCTGAGAGCCATTCTAGGGTCAAGAGAAGGGAGGCTGTATAATGGAATGAAACCAAAATAAACCACATGAATCCTTTAAATTTGATGCTCAATGAATTATACAACATGTAATTCCATTACATGCCATGTGATTATTTTTAATGGTATATACTGATAACCCATCTGTTCAGGTGATTTTATCCTAATTAAAATATCACACAAGGTGTAATAATATTGTACAACATGTATATTTTCTACAGACTTTTTTCATCCCAAATATTATACATAAAAGATCCAACCACCTCCAAATCCTTCCAATCCAAAATTAAACAACTAACAACTCTAGAACAAGGGAGAAAATTAAAATGGGAATATACCTAAAATAAGAACAAGATCTTATAATCTCTTCACCTTATAACTGCTCATCCTTGATATGCACTCCCAATAATCTCTATGATTCCCTTGTAAAATAGTTCAGGCCACTGATCCCTCACTTATGCTTGTCTCTTCCATGTTTCCTCCTAAAGATGACCATGTTTCCACAATACTGAAACTATTGGCATTGTCTTTACCCACAACAATTCTCACTGAAATCCCTAACATGTTTAGAATGCTCCACATATGACGCATTAGTATCAATATCAAGATTACCAACATCGATCACATGAGATGGGTCGGGGAAACACCACTAAAGATGTGACACATGAAAAACATCATCCATATCACTATACTTCTGTGGATGAGCCAATCGGTATGCCACCAGCCCAACGCTTTCGACAATATTGAAAGTTACAACAATACTAGTTTCTGACTTTCCCTGCCTCTGAATCCTATGGTGACCTAATCTAGGAGTCACCCAAAGGAACACATGATATCCCACTGTAAACCATAGGGGTCAATGATGTTTATCAATAAACAAATTTTTCCTAATATGATCTATAGCCATATGCTTCTAAATAAATTGAACCTACTGTGATGTATCCTATATGAGACTTGGTCACAATAGCTCTGACTCAACTATATTCATCCAACATAGAGGTGATATTCGTGGCCTACTCTAAAGAGCCTCATATGGTGCCATATGAGTAGTTTCTTGATAACTGTTGTGATAGGAAAACTCAATGAGTGTAAGGTAATTCTCCCAAGAAAGACCTAAGTTATGAATGATTTCTCATAGAATATCATAAATTACTTGAATATTATGTTCCAACTGTCCATCTTTTTGTAGGTGGGAATTCATACTAAAAACTACTTGGATACCAAGTGCCTTCTGCAAGCCTTTCTAGAAGCATGAAGTGAAACATGAGTGATAGTTTGAAACTATACTCTTGAGTAATCAGTGCAGATAAAATATCTCCTAAACATATAAGTATCCAAACTGATCCACTGAGAAGTTCTCATGTATTGGTAAGAAATTCACTACTTTCACCAATCAGTCCAAAACCACCAAAATAGTGTTATTCTTCTAAGGCGTACTTAGGAGACCCACCACGAAGTGCATAGAAACTTCATCCCACTTCCATTCTAAAATAGGCAATGGATGTAATAAACCATTGGATTGTTAATGCTCGACCTTCACCTATTGACAGGTGTTGCAACATGTCATGAACCATACAATCACCTTTTCCATTCTTGGCCACCAATACTATCAATATAGGTCATGGTACATTTTCGTAAAACCAGGTTAAACCACCCACTTTGAGATGTGAAATTCATACATCATCTCATATTGCATACAATTAGGCACAATAACACTTCCTCATACATAGACGGTCTCATCCTCATATATAGTCTAATGAAAATGTGACTCCCCACCTTTAAGGATTTCTCTTAAGGCCAAACACTCGAGATCCTCATACTACCTCTACCTTATTTGGATGAAAAGTGTGGATTCAAATGATACTAATATGAGGGTTATCTATTCCTATCCATATTAAACAACAATCTATTGAAAATCTAGCAAGGTCGCCATATTGCACACAGAACAAGAATCATGAACTATCTAAGTCTACATTTTCTAGCTCAAAGTGTCAGCAAAAATATTTCATTTCCTTGGCATATATGCTATCTCAAAATAAAATGAATGAATATAATCAAACCCATATTTTTTGTTATATATTTAAATATTATTGTGAAAATATATATATTAAGAACTTATGATTAGTATACACAGTAAAATTTTCAACCAATAGATAATTCCACCAACACTTCAAAACATATGCCACTACAGCTAACTCAAGGAAGTGCACTGTGTAATTACTTTCATGTGGAATCAACTTCCATGACCCATATTCCCCAAATAAACCACTCATGCATAAAAACATCACCAATAATGATCCCACATGCATCCAAAAGCACTGTATACTCCTCCCTTGACATGGGTATGATCAAGATCAATGCAATTTTCTAATGCTTCTTTAACTCCTGGAAATAATTCTCATATTGTAAGTTATGAGCCTTAAATATTACATAATCTTGAATTCAGTTAATAATTCACAATTAGGATCTTTCAAAGTTTATATTTTTAGATAATTAGGCAATAAATATTACATTATATCTCAAATATTACAATTTATACACTTATACTCAGTTCCATTTTTTTATAAAATAAAAACTCTTAAAAAAACAAGAATTCTTTTCTTGATATTAATCTTCTTGAATTATTCCTTTCTCTTATCCTTCCTTATATCTTGTAAAAAAATTTCAAAAACATTGGATGATCATAAAAAGATTAGTAAGGGATATAAAATAAGGAAATAAATCATTAGTCTATGAATAAATACAAATCAATGAATTTACACTTTTCAATCTCAAAACATAATCTCTTTTACATACCACACAAAATCATAAGATTTATGAACAACACATATAAATCATAAATCATAAAGGTAACTTGTGGAATCCATATCAAAATTACATTGTAGATTTAATAAATATGTAGGGAGTTACATTTAGAATACCAATCATAGTATATTCCCTAAATCTCTTAGGAGAAACATTAATGTTTACCTTCGTCATGTTACCCAATGCATTGAAGAGCTATCTCGAGCTCACCTACCCTAGGTTTATCACAGAACCACAAGTATACGTAAACAATTCCCAAGATTCATAACATATTCATTACACATAAAACTTACATAATGGAAAGATACCATTTCCACATTGCAATTACAATATATCATTTCAAGATATTGAAATAACCAATTCATTTAAAACATTCAAAAATAATATTTTTGAATCAAAGTGTCCCATACCACTCTGAAAATTTGGAATGAAATTTACACTTTAAAATAATCATGTACATATAAATAAATACTTAAAATCATTTCTGAAACATGGACATGAAAGAGAAGGATTTATAATATTAAATATTTAAAATATATAAAATGATGTTTTAGTTAAAGAATCTTTTACTGCTTGAGAAACTATTGAATTAAAGAATAACATCACAAAAACTATAAATATCCTGATAATATATAAAATCATGATATAAAATGTCAAAATGGTTGTATATACACCTTATAGGATAATAAAGGTGCAAAATATCAATATATGGCCCAATGAAAGAAGATTGAGATGTAGTCCCTTACAAAGATTATACCATTAGATTAAGGATAAATAAATTGCATAATTATGTGTGAAAAAAATAAATACACCCAATATAAGTGGATATTATGTTCAAAATAATCAGAGTTCATTCAAACATATTCACAGCATGACATAATCATGAATTATAAATTTAACCCAAAGAATTGAAAGTGGGTAAAGAATTTCCTTTACAAAAATTCGGCATCCTAACAGTGTCACTTAAAAATTTAGAAAATGAGTTGATGAGAGAGAAAAGGGTCTCTCATAAAATAGAAAAAATGTATAACAATAAGGATATCTAAGAACATATCCCAACTTAAGAAAATTGAAATTAAAAGACATAACAAAGAAGACGTATTTGACTAAAAGAGGAGGGTGAAAGGTTCCCTTACCGATTTGGTAACTTATGAAACATACACCACATGAAAGAAGAGTTATATAATGAAGATGTAAATAACCATAAATTAAAGTATATTACACAATGAATACAATCAAGGTTAGTACATGCACCACACAAAAGTAAATAGTGGCTAATATAGCATTAATCTCACGGGAATAAAAAGTGAGATTAAAACCCCTTACCCTGTGTCCGACTTATTTTGTTCATTCTTAATCTCCATGAATAATAAACTTAAGTTAATTATAATTTCTTAAGAATATTTTTCATGTTTATTATTCCTTTTATATCACTTATTACCAAGTTATAAACATTACATAATCATTTAATTTAATAATGTTCGTTTTGTCGATATTTGGTACTTGAGTCAAAAATGAACTTCTTATAATTACAAGTTGTCCATGTGGTCAAAATTCCATTATCTATAGAATTATATTCATGATTTAGATATCATATATATCATTTATATCCAGTATATATATATAATAGTACACAACATTTGCAGATAAGAAATGAAATGCACCGTTCATGGAGATGATAAGCCGTACGTACACATGAACGTTTCATTCATTTATATTTCATATTTAATGGAATGAAAACTTACTGATACATAGGTATATTATTATTACATTATAATATCAGATATAATTTTATTAATGATATCTTTTATTCATTCCATGTACAGCACAAAGTAGTCATATCACTTCGAGGGGGCGGTAGTCCGCACTTCCTCAAATGAAATTATCATATTTACCAATTATGGAAAAAATAAAGGTATTATATAAATGAAAAATACAGAATCATAGAGACAATATAAATATAATATATATGACATATAAATATTGTTCCATCATAATGGACACCATGAGTGATGGTAGGAGAAAATTGAACAATCATCGTTTCATGAGGTTGTAGTTCTCTATCCACAGAAACACAATGTTCATATCCATTAGATGGAGGTTTGTGGAAGTGTAGTTCAAATAATTATTATAACAACATACTATTATATTGAATATACTGGTTTTTTATAAAATAATTTAATAAAGAGAGTTTAGTGGGTTAGAGAAGAAAATAAAAGAAAATAACTTGAGAGAAGACATTACCTTTAAATCGGGTAACTCCATTTGGATTGTACCAAAAGGAATTATTGAACTACCTTCTTCCCAAATTAAGGATTCTAGGTGGAATATAGGGATGTTGGGATCTTATTTGGATGATTTTGTATGATCCAAGGGGCTTTAGAGGGGTGAGTAATGGGTTAGAGGTGGTGTCTTTTTATAAGAGGGAGGAGGGGCTCTAATAAATTTTGAAAGTATTATTTTTTTATAAAATGATTTCTCATTAAAAAAGTCCAAAACACGTTAAATTATAAGACACAATAAATATAAGTTGAAATAAAATCATCTAATATGAATTTGATAGGTGTTGGATATTTTTCTAATCCTTATCATTTTTGTTTAACCCTTTGATAACTTATTTAAGTTTTACCATGTCTTCTTGTATATTCATAATATATGGTTAATATATTTACAATAAAATTCCAAGAAACCAAAATAAGATAATTAATGAAAATTTTAACATCATATATATCATTTGGATGAATCATATATTTTTAGGACAATTTTATCATTTTAAAAAATATTAATTGATTTAAAAACTCATTTATGTCAATTTTTATACTATTCATATCATGTCTTTTTTTTAAAACATGATTATTAGGAAACCCCTTAATTAATTCAGAGATAAAAAGTCATAATCATATCTAAAATTCATGGATGGAATAAAAAGTTTCAAAATAAATTTATTTTAATATTTATAATCTAATTTATTTAAAACATTCATTAATGAGGTAATCATTACATCATCATTGTTTCATAAATAAATATATTTATATGATTTATAAAAATTATAAATAAAATACCATTATGTAATGAATATTTATAGTTGAAGATATCAATTATATAACCCCACATTAAAATTGTTTTGAAAAAACAATACATGTTTATGATATTTTTATTTTTTACTTTAAATAAAAAGTTATTAATCTCATTATCTTACCCAAATGGATTTAAAAGGCCAAACGTTATACCCAAGGATTTTATAGGATGGTCATGAATCATCCAATAATGTTAGGAAAAGTTTTAAGGTAATTTTATATTATTATAATATTAGATTCACCTTGAATTACCCAATTTACCTTTAATCGTGGTTAATAAAAATCAAAAGTTACCATTCACCAAAAATTATTTTCATCCTATTGAACCAAATTTTAATAACAGATGAAAACCATGTATGTCATATTTTCCAAATTTAATTCACATAAGAGGTAAAATTTCATTTAAATGAAAATTTTGATTTTCTAACTACTACGCAATGTTTTCACTATTCATCAAACAATTGAACGTTTTCAGAAAAATACCCAAAATTCACCCAAAGATAATTTTGATATTATAAATTAAAAAATGATGTATATATTACAAAATTCAGAACATATAAGTTTAATTAATTAATTTTGTTTGTTAAAATTAGAAAGTGTGTTTTTAAGAAGAAAAACCTACAAAAAGATTGACATGTGTTTATGTACAATTTCAAAGTTAAATTACTTCTAATGACCAAAAATGAATTAAAGGGTAAAAATATAATCCAATTAAACTTTAAAACAATTTAAATCTATAACCTAACAATATAAATAAATCATATGAAAAGGCAGTTTTAACTTAAAATGTAGTATTTTCACAATTCATTAAAAATGATCTTTATCAGAAAAATACCAAACAAATTCCCAAAGTAAATTTTGATGTCCCTCATATAAACATGAATTATATTTTTTCAAATTAAACATATAAAAGTGACAAAAAATATATTTAAAAAGGGTTCTCCATCAAAAGGCTGTAAAACTACCTTTAAAAAATATTAGAGTATTTATGCTTAAAAAATTGGATTCATTCTCATTTTAAGCCTCTAAATTTTATTAGATAAATATAAAAACATTTAACAAACATGTTTAATCATAATATAGTTTGTTTTGTTCATTCCCGCCAATAAAATGGTTAGGCATTAACTACTATTTAAAATAATAATATTATATTATTATTATTTTTAGCATGACTCAACATTGTGTGCAACTTAAGACTTCAGAGAAACCCATTGTTGCGTGTCGAGTACGCCATCGAACATATAATCCCCTTTAAATTAAAATTAATATTTAATTCATAAATATTAATAAAAATGAAAATGTCATATTCTTTATTTACCTGGGATGTTACATCCTTCCCCCCTTTTGGGAATTGTGTCCTCGCAATTTTAAAATGGGGCTCAAAAACTTCATTAAAAGTACCACATCGGAAAAAGAGTCAATAAAACTATCACTTTAAAAGAAATAAAGAGAAGTACAAAGGTCATTTAAGATAACCCATACTAGGATTCCATGTATGAAAACATTGATATGGAAGAGAAAATAACTCTCATAGATTAATAGAGAGTGATAGGGAACTTGATCATGGAAAGTTAACCACCACAATACCATAAATTTGTGGTTGGGTAAAAGCCTGATGATAAAAGAGATTATATAACTTTTTGTCATCAAGATAATTTTTATAGAGTTGATAATTTTTATTACTACCTCCAATAAGATGATAAGGAAATATACTTACCTAAAAGGTAGTGATTCATCCTTTAATCCAATTTCTACCACAAACATACTTTTTCTCCAAATGATTATTATTAATAAAGAAATGGTCACATCAAAATTGCTAGAATCAACTTCTAGAGAATCACATAATCCACAAAAGATTAACTATATATTTCTCTTGTCTTTAGAAATTAACCAATACCAAAATGCATATTACACGATCAGATAGTCCCAAAAAATTATAATCTTTTATAAAAATAAATATTACTCTTAATCTCCAAAATTGATCAAATAATACCCAATTTTTAACAAATACCATTCAATAAACATTTGTCCTTAAAATACTTCAATATAATAAAAACTAAAATTGAAACCCAAAACTCAAAAGAATTTGATCACATAGTATTCCATGAAAAATCTTAACATTTATCTCCAAATAACATCAACTACTCTTAACATCTCACACTAAAGTGTAATTAACCTAATCACATATTCTATGTGATAGGTTAATCATTTCCATAAATAACCCAAATCACCATATGTCCACAATAAAAAAATATATTCTTCAAAAATAAAATTTCAACCATTACTCCACAAATTAAATACCATAGTATTCTATTTTCCTTAAGCATATAGTGTTCAAAAAAGAGAAAACATCTTCCAAAATAACCTTTATCACTTAATCAAAAAATAATTTTACTATAAGAAGGATATCAATTTGATAAGACATAATATACCCAATCAACATATTCTTGACCAATAAAATCATTTAAATAAAAAGAATAGGTCATACTAACTAGGGACCTCATGTAGTTTAGTAGTTGGTGATAAATTCCAATCACACTATGGTTGTGGGTTCAATTCTCACAGATTTTTCTGATGTGATGGGTTGTCACACGGTCTAAGTTTTGTCCATTTTCAAAAATTATATAATTTTATAACATTCCCAAAAAGGAGATAAATTCTTTAAAAATAACCACAACATATTTTATCCTCAAAGGTTATTTAATACCTTTCATTTTTCATCCCAAAATGTAATAACCATTTATCACCTCTAAAATAACTATGACTCTTCCTAAAATGATAACCATTATGGTTCTGTCACTTATGCTTAAATAACACCCTAACCAATAGATTTATCAAAATCGACTCTTTGATACCAACTGTAAGGTCCCAACCTTAAACATTACATAATATTGAATTAGATTAATAATTCACATTGAGGATCTTTTCAAGTTTATATTTTTAGATAATTATGCCATAACTTTTGAATTACTTCTCAAATATTACAAGGTAGACACTTTTACTCAGTATCCATTTTTTTATAAAATTAAAACTCTTAAAAGAAAACAAGAAATCTTTTCTTGATAGAAATATTATTAAATTATTCCTTTCTCTTATCCTGCCTTATATCCTGTAAAAAAATTTCAAAAACTTGGGATGAGCATAAAAAGCTTAGTAAGGGATATAAAATAAGGAAATAAAACATGAGTCCATAATACGTAAAAATCAAATAAATCATACTTTTCAATCTTAAAACATAATATCTTTACAATACCTCAAAAAATCATAATATTTTTTAATAAAAAATAGAAATCATAAATCATAAAGGTAACTTATGTAATCTATATCAATCATACATTTTAGCTTTCACATATACGTAGGGAGTCACATTTTGAATAACAATCACAATATATTCTCATAATCTCTTAGGATAAATATTTACATTTACATCTGTTACTTTACCCAATGCAGTGGAGAGGTATCTCAACCTCACCCGCCCAAGTTTTTCATGGAACCACCCGTATATATAAATAATTCTCAAGATCCATAACATATTAAAAACACATAAAACCAGCATAAAGGAAAGATAAAATTTCCACATTGCAATCACAATATATCATTTCAAGATATTGAAATAATCAATTCATTTAAAACATTAAAAAATAAGAGTTTTGAATCAAAGTGTCCCATACCACTCTGAAAATTTTAAAAGAAATTTACACTTTAAAAAACCCATGTCCATATAAATAAATATTCAAAGTCTTTTCTAAAACATAGAAATTAAAGAGAAAGATTTATAAGATAAAATATTTGAAACATTTAAAATGATGTTTTGGTTAAAGAATCTGTTACCACTTGAGAAACTATTGAATTAAATAATAACATCAAATAAAACTATAAATATTATGAGAATATAGAAATAAATGATATAAAATGTAAAAATGGTTGTATATACACATTATAGGATTATAAATGTGCACAATATCAAGATATGCCTCAATGAAAGGAGATTTAGAAGGAGTCCCTTACAAAAATTGAACCATTAGATTAAGGATAAATCAATGACACAATTATTTCTGAAAAATATAAATACAACCAATATAAGTGGATATTAAGGGTAAAAAAATCATAGTTCATTCACACATATTAATTTAATGACATAATCACACATTATAAGTTTAATCCAAATAATTGAAATTGGGTTAAGAAGTTCCCTTACAAAAATTCGGCAGCCTAATGACATCACTTAAAAATTCAGAAAATGAGTTCATGAGAGAGAAAAGGTTCTCTCATCATATTGACATAAAATTTACTCCAATAAGGATATATAAGAACATATCCCAACATAATAAAATGGAAATTAAAAGACATAACAAAGAAGAAGTCTTTGACTAAAAGAGGAGGGTAAAATATTCCCTTACCGATTTGGAAACTTATGAATCATACAACACATGAACGATGGATTATACAATGAAGATTTAAATACCCATAAATTAAATTATATTACACAATTAATACAATAATGGTCTGTACATACACCACACAAAAGGAAATAGTGGCAAATATTGAATTAATCTCACGAGAATAAAAAGTGAGATGAAAACCCCTTACCTTGTGTATGACTTGTCTTGTTCGTCATTTATCTCTGTGAATAATAAATTTATGTTAATTATACTTTCTTAAAAACATTTTTAAAGTTTATTATTCCTTTTTTATAACTTATTATCAGGTTATAAATATTATATAATCATTTAATTTAATAGATATCATTTTTTTGATATTTTGCACTTGAGTCCAAAATGAACTTCTTATAATTACAAGTTGTCCATGTGGTCAAAAGTCCATTATCTCCATAATGATATTCATGATATAGATACCATATATATTATATATATCCAATATATATATATATATAAATTTATTTATTTATAATATTACATTACATTTGGAGATAATAAATGAAACACACCGTTCATGGAGTCGATAAGCCGTATGTACGCATGAACACTAATTTCATTTATATTTCATATTTAATGGTACGAAAACTTACTGATACATAGGTATATTATAATTCCATTATAATATCATATATAATTTCATTAACACCATCCTTTATTTGTTCCACATATGTCATTAATGAGTCATATCACTTTGAGGGGGTGGTGGTCTGCACTTCCTCAAATGAAATTATCGTATTTACCCATTATGGAAACCATAAAGGTATGATATAAATGAAAAATACAGAATCATATAGAATATATAAATATAATATATTTTAAATATAAATACAGTGCCATCATAATGTCCACCATGAGAGGAAGTAGGAGATAATTGAACAATCATCATTTCGTGAGGCAATAGTTCACCGTCCATAGAAAAAATATGTCTGTATCCATTAAATGGAGGTGTGTGAAAGGGTAGTTCAAATAATTCTCATAAAAATATCCTAGTATATTTAATATACTGGTGTTTTTATAAAATTATAGAATAAAGAGAGTTTAGGGGGTTGGATAAGGAAAATAAAAGAAAATAACTTGAGAGAAGATATTGCCATTAAATCAGGAAACTCCCTTTGGTTTGAACCAAAATGCTTTATTGAAATGCCTTCTGCACAAAGTAAGGCTTCTAGGTGGAAGATTGGGATTTTGGAAGCTTATTTGGGTAGTGTTTTTATGAGGCATGGGGCATGATATTTGTAAGTAATGGGTTTGAGGTGGTGTCCTTTTATAAGAGGGAGGAGGGGCTCTTTAGGAAAGTTTGAAAGTATTATTTTATTATAAAATGATTTTCGGTTTCAAAAGGTCCAAAACTCATTAAATGTAAATATAGGATGAATATAAGTCGAAATAAATTCATCCAATAATAATTTGTCTGGTTTTAGATATTTTTTTAATCCTTATCTTTTATATTTAACCCTTTGTTAACTTATTTAACTTTTACCATGTCTTCTTGCATATTCAAACTATATGGTTAATATATTTACAATAAAATGCAAAGTAACAAAATGTGGATCACTAATGATATTTTTAACATCATTTATGTTATTTTTTATAATCTTATATTTTTAGTACTATTTTAGTAATCAATAAAATATTTATTGATTTAAAAACTCATTTATGTCAATTTTTATACTATTCATATCATGTCTTTTTAAAAATATAAACCAACATTATTATTTCAAAAAACCATTATTAATTCAAATATAACAAGTCATAATCATATATAAATTTTTTTTATGGAATAAAAAGTTTAGAAAAAATGTATTTTAAATTTTATAATCTAATATATTTAAAACATTCATTAATGAGGTAATCATTACATCTTCATTGTGTCATAAATAAATTTATTTATGTGAAGTATAAAAATTATCAATAAAATACCATGTTCTAGGAAATATTTTTATATTTCTAATGGCTATTTATATTTGATGATATCAATTATATAACCCCACATTAAAATTGTTTTGAAAAAACAATACATGTTTATGATATTTTTATTTTTACTTTAAATAAAAATTTATTAATGTCATTATCTTACCCAAATAGATTTTAAAGGCCAAACGTTCTACAAAGGGATTTTATTGGTCGGACATGACTCATCCAATAAGGTTAGGACAAGTGTTAAGATAATTTTATATTATTATAATATTATTTTTACCTGGAATTGCCCTATTTACCTTTAACCAGGGTAAATAAAAATTAAAGGTTACTCTTCAAAAAAATTATATACATCCTATTAAACAAAATTTTACTTACTGATGACAACCATATATGCCAAATTTTTGAAATTCATTTAACATATGTTGTAAATTTTCATTTAAATGAAAAGTCCGGTTTTTAACTACTATGCAGTGTTTTCACTATTCACAAAAAATTGATCGTTTTCAGAAAAATACCCAAAATTCACCCAATGATAATTTTGATATTTCAAATTCAAAAATGATTTCTATTTTACCAAATTAAAAATATTTAATTTTCATTAATTAATTTTAAATTAATTTTTGTTGTCAAAACTAGAAATTGTGTTTTTAAAAAGTAAAAAGAACAAAAAGATTGGAAAGTGTTTATATCAAATTTCAAAGTGAAATTACATCCAATGAACATTATTGGATTGAATGGTAAAAATATAATACAATTAAACTTTAAAATTATTTAAAAATATTAACTAACTATATAAATAAATCAGATGAAAAGTCAATTTTGACTTAAAATGCAGTATTTTTCACAATTCATTAAAAAAATGTACTTCATCAGAAAAATTCCAAAACTTTACCCAAGCAAATTTTGATATACCTATTCCAAATAAGATGTTTTTTTTCAAATGAAACATATAAAAGTGACAAAAACTAGATTTAAAAAGGGTTTATCATCAAAAGTCGATAAAACCACCTTTTAAAAATATTAGAGTATTTATGCTTAAAAAATTGGATTCAATCTCATTTTAAGCCTCTAAATTTAATTATATAAATGTAAAAAAATTAAAAAAACATTTTTAATCATAATATAGTTAGTTTTGTTCATTCTCGCTAATAAAATGGATCAGCATTAACAACCATTTAAAATAATAATATGGTATTATTATTATTTTCAGTATGATTCAACATTGTGTGCAACATAAGACTTAGGAGGAACCCATTGTTGTGTGTCGGGTATGAAATCAAACATAGAATCCACTTTAAAGTAAAATTAATATTTAATTGAAAAATATTAATAAATATGAAAATGTTATATTCTTTATTTACCTGGGATGTTACACATATGGTACAGACCATTAAAACCTTAGTTTCTTCTTGGTCAATCCTAAAAGTGGTTCTTATAAGTGGGAAAAGTCATGGATGAAGCACTGATAATAACCTAGAAACTATAGAAAGCTACAAATATCAAAGGCATTATTGGGATGCTACTAAGAAACCATTTCTTGAACTTTCTTTAGGTCCACTGACACAACATACCCCAAGATGATGTGACCCAATAACTGTATGCTAATTCTCTCTCAATAAACTCTAGTTGATTTCAAGATTTTGGTATTGATTTAATGAGTCTTGTATTATACCAAGATGTCATCCAAAAAACAACCATAACCTGATCAAAGTATAGGTTGAAGATACTGTTAATCAAGGCCATAAACACAATCGGAGAATTTGTTAGCTCAATGGACATCATGATGAACTTATATTGTCCATACATTCTTTTGAAAGTAGTCTATGGTATATTTGAAGGTTGAACCCTCAACTGATGATACCCCAACCTTAATTCAATCTTGAATAAAATGAAAGCTCCTCTCAACAGGTCAAAGATATCATCAATATGTGGAAGTGGGTATTGGTTCTTCATTATCTTCCAGTTCAACATCCGGTAGTTGAAACATGAGCACAAAGTCCCATCATCCTTCTTTGAAAAAAAAGATGGATAACCCAAGGGGGAATACTTGGATGGATAAATCCCATATGCATAAAAATTTATAGCTGAGTCTTGATCTCTTGATGCTCTGTTGGTTCCATTATATATGGTGGAATGGAAACTAGTTCATCTATAGGCCTAAGCTCAATTATAAATTATATATCTCTCTTAGGTGGTATCCCTAACTAGTCCTCAAGAAACATGTCCTTGAACTGGTCCATAATGAGTGTAATGACATCATGCTTAACACCCTCATCATCCAACAATAGGCTTGCAACTTGGGTGGTGATATCCCCTAATTTCTGATGAACTATACCTCCATAGCCTTCCTAGATATTCCACTCTTCATGATGTACTTAATTATATCCCTCAAGAGATGTAAAGGTCTATCTTCTGCAGTCAAAATCAATATGGGATTAGTATGAAACTAAAAATTCCATAACCAAAATCAATTCAAATCCTAACATATCAATAATTTAAAGATCCCATAGGAAATGATACTCCACAACCTTGAGATAATACCCCTTGTACAAATAGATGTCTCATAACCATACCCCCAAAGTTGTATTGATTGTTATAATATTTCTCACAAACTCCACTATTATACTCAACCCATTCACAAGTTGTGTAGATATAATGAAATGAGAGGCTCTTGTATCAAATAAAGAACTAGTAAGTGTATAAGCTACAAGAATAGTACCTCTAACTATTGATGGTTCATCCTCGATATCCACAAGTTCTAGTTGAACTACATGAAACTTTCATACCCATATTACCTATGTTTCAGTATAATTCCATTGAGCTGTAACACTATTCTAATATGGGAACTCTTTCCTAGAAGTACCACATCCACTGCCTCGATCTCCACGACCAGTATAACTATAGCTGCTAGACTAGTACATTGTAGAATATCCCCTTCCATCACTATGAGTTTTATTGGCTCTGATATCATTACCCATATTTGGGGGTTCCTATAGAACCATTGTAGATACCCCATCCAAATTTAATATTCTAACTCTACTCGTAGTCCGGGAACTATCTACAAAAATTTCCTAGCCTACCAAACATATGGAAGGTCAATCAGGTAAGGTCTTGAGTAATTGATCCTTCCCATGACCACTCTTATTACTATCTCCCTGGTAAACATTCTTGAAGCGATTCTTCCTAATCTCGTAATATGTTCCTCCTAGTCATCCAAAAAACCCCACATGCATTCCACAAGAATCCTCCTTCAGTTCCCCCTCTAATATGAGATCCTGATTCATGACCTCAAAGAACATCATCTCAAAGATGTTAACCGGGGACTTAACTTTGAATTTAATCTCATCCTGAAAATTAATTTTTGTAGTCACCTCATCTTCTTCCAATGGAGTAAGAAAGAAGTAAAATTTATAAAGAATCCTATATAGTCCATCAAGGAAATGATTATCTACTTCAACCTCATGAAATCAGTTTCTCTATCATACCTAAGTCTCTCAAGGTAAAATTAATCCATGAAATTATCCTGAAATTACTTCCACACAATATTCTATAGCTGTCCAACCCAAGTCTAGATGTCCCACCAACTCATAGCTTGACCACGTAACATGTAAGTATCCAATTTGAATCTCGTCTCAGTATGAGTCTCTAGGTGGTCAAGTATCAATTAGATAGACTCAATCTAGAACCCTGCTACCTCATGTCTAACTTCTCCACTAAAGGCCAAAGTTTTCTATAATTGGAACTCCCATGCCATGTCAGACATATTTTTCACTACTCTCCCTGGGTCTCTTTGAAAAAAATTCATAAACTGAGAAACATTATCTCAGAACTAATATATGTCTTCCTCACTCGAAACTATCAAAGCCTCTGGTTCTTGTACTTGAGGCACATTTCTATCCATGTCCTCCTATCATCCTATAAAAAAGAATATACATGGAGGTATATATCTACAATGATAAACAAACATCATAGGACACATAAAACATTATTATACCATTTAAGTAATAGGGATTAACATAAATCCATAGTAATTAATTCCTCATATCCAAAAACACAGTCAAAATTGAGACACTATCACTACCCTCAACCATCCCTCACATGGGTCATGGATCGCATAGGGTAAAAAAATTCACATTTAAAAGTTCTCTTTAGACACCCATTTATCCCTTTCATTTACCATATTCATCATAATTTTAAAATTATAAATTTCATATTAGGTGTTGTTTTTATTTAAATTACACAATTAAATAAAAATAGATTCATTTAAACAACTCACCCAAAATATATTTTTCCATGTGTTCTAAAAAATGATTCATGTCACAAGAATTCCTAAGTGCCTATAATGATGCATGTATACTCAAACTTAATTCTATACTTGTCCAAGAATAAAATATAAAAAAATAACATCACACAACAAGTGAATCAATCTTGGTGAAATAATATCCAACTATAATAACAAGCGTTAATAATGAAAATCTCACTATGTTTACTTGGTTTTACCCTCGTACATGGTTTAGCTACTCCCATGCACAAGCTCTTGACCAAGGCCCGAATCATCCTAATCAGCTTTCTACCTATACCAAAAAGTAAAGAGACAGAAAATAAAATCAAACCTCCATTGATACCATTTTGCAACATCCCGAAATAGGTGCCACATGTCGGTTCCCTAAGCCGGTTCACTACGTGACCTCAGGAATGCCTCCCAATACACCAAGGGTTTCTAACCAACAGTGAAGGTCAATTATATAATCTGGAGAGAATATACCCACTTTATCAAAGCATCAAAAAAGTGGAAATAAAGAAACAATAACCAAATGATAATGATCATAACAAGAATAATGCTAATTTCATATGATGAACAAAATAGGAATACAATATCCAAACAGAAATAGTAGATATGTCATGCCATATAGATGTAAAGTTTCTATTTGAAAAACCCAAAATAAATACACACTGATCAATCCCCAAATGGGTTCTAAAATCATGTTCAATTACCTCATCCATGCTCCATCCCAAATCAACCATCTAACATAGGGATCTTTCCCTTATCTTGTCTAGAAAACAAGAATTCTATTCAGGTACCGATTAAACAACCCAAGTAGGGTATGAGTACTACTCAGTAGGACACCACCAAAAACATCTAAAACAATATCCATTGTATAACATTTTATTAATTTTTATATTTATTGATGTAAAATAAAGTAAACAGTTATCACATTTCATTATTATTAAATTAACCACATAAATAACTCTGGTTCACAATGACACTTGAAACATCCATACCTAGTTCGACCCATGCTAGAGTCTAAACCATATCACATAGGGAATTAAACTCCATTATAACGTGGTATTATATTATCCATTTAATTTCAACTCATATCTCAACTACTTGGAACCGTAGTCTAATGACAACATTTTAGTCCTAGCACACCATGTCCATCACCCTGTGGGTCCTTGAAGTAATAGTCACTGTCCCACAACCCATTGTTATCACATACGGGATTTTTAAGCATTAATCGATATCCCACACACATATATCAATCAATCAAATTTTGGATTTTGAATCATATGTCCATTTCCCACACACACCTATCAATCAATCGCGTATATCACATGTATCACAAACATCACATATACCACATTTTTAATGATTAATCACCATTAACCTTCTTAATAAACATTCATATCATGGGGCACAAATCCAATTTTAAATCAAATCATGGTTCATCACTTTAATCACATAGAATAATAAAACAAATTCTCCATTAATAAATTTATTAACATTTCATTATCTAATCTATTAACCCTTTATGTTTAATCTAAACCTCCCTTAATTTCAATTATAAATCAATACAAAATCTCATTCATAATCCAATTATAAAATACATTAATTAATTAATTAACCAATTAATTTATCCAATTCAACATGAGATTTCTAAATGTGGAATATAAATTTCACAATTACATACACTTAATTGAAAATCAAGACTCTGGGAATTGATAAATAGGCCACCTACCTCAAGATCATTGATGAAATCTCAGCCAAACACAACCATCAATTGATGAAGGAAAGTCAAAATTAACAATAGGAGAAAATATATGGACTTAAAACAAATATTTAGATCAACCCTAAACCCATAATTATCAAAAGGTTTCACCACTTCATCGAGCGAATTCAAAATGAATGAAATCCAAAGAAAAAAAGGCTATACTAGAAATAAAACCCCAATATATAATGATTAAAGATGAATAAATCCATAAAAAACAACTGAGAGTCACCCTAGTGTTTAGTGAATGAAGGTTGCATGAAGGTTTGAAACCAAAATTAACTGCATGACACATTTTAATTATCTGATAAGGGAATTACACAAATTTTAATTCCATTACATGTCATGTAATTATTTTTAATTGTTTACACCAAAAAACTTATCACCTCTGGTGATTTTATCTGGATTAAAATATTACACGACGTGTAAATTTCTGCTGACTATTTTTCAACCCAAAAGTTATAAATAAAAGATCCAACCATCTCCAAAGACTTCCAAACCAAAATCAAACCCAATCCAACCCGATAAAAAAGGATAAAACTAAAAAGGAAATTTATATAGAAAAATAACAAGATTTATATAAACACCATATGGTCACTAATTCTAGGTGCACCTAGTAACTCCGTGTCACCCTTGCAGTGGATTTAGAGTTCTAGAATATCTCTAGATATAGGGGGTGTCACATACTTCACTATAATTTATAGTGGTGGATGAACTCTTCCTATCTAGGTTATCAAACCCAATAGCCTTAGGTTTCTCTTTAGGTTTCACAAATAAGAACAACAGATAACATAAAATATTTTATTATTAATTAAATGAAAAATTCCCCTTCCAGCCGTTGAGAAAATAATTGGTATCATTGTTATATATTAAATTATATTACCTTTTAAGATCTAAAAATTTAGCGAGTAATTATTCAATATGTAACTTCATGTATCCATCTTTGATACCCAACAATCGATATAAAAGAAACCCTTTTCCTTTTAAATTTTTTGATCTTTTTCAAATGGGTTTTCATCCTATCAAAATTTTTAATGAAACTGATTATATATATGTGAAATATACAATTAAATCATTTATTATTCCTTAAATATTTCATAGTTTCCATAATATTATTAAAAATTAATTAATATTTATTGTGAAGAAAAACACCTTTACTACTAATTAAATTTCTAGTTTTAATTTTAATATTTATGTTTATGAAATTACAGGTACCAACATAAGAAGTGTTGTGAAAAAAAATCATCACTTTATACCACTCATGATATCTATAAATTCATTAATCATTAATTTTTTGGAATATAAAAAAACATTTCATTTGATTCTAAACAATTCATAGAATATATATTTCTAGATTTAGATGATCAAAATGTAGCCATGAAAACTTTTGAATATTAAAAACTAGAAGATAAATACCTGATAGACTCTAAGGAAATTTTCTTGACAGTTCTCTAATTAATGGATAATGTGAATTGGAAATTTATTCTTAAATATTTTTCACCAAAACATCATTAAAAAAAGATATTATATATCAATGAATTGATAAGGATTAGTAAAAAGGACATCATTAAATAAATTCCAGGAATGACTAGATTTAGAAAAGTTTTTTAAAACATGACACCTTTGAAAATGGTGATGCTACCCCAACTTAGTGAGGTCCAAGACACCCTAGAGAAAAAAGTGGGACCTAAAAATAAATAAAACCCATATTAAAATTGATCCTAAATTGAAGAAATAACCAAAAAAACCTTGAATTAATAGTGGTTTGGTATGGGGAAAGGGGAAGACCAGGTGGTGAGGGTATATGGGAGAGAGGGGAGAGAGGGGATCAGTAGTAGCATGGAGAGGGTTTAGGGAAAGGGGAGAAGTAGGTGATGGTTTTGGAAAACATGGGGAAGAAGTAGAGGGTTTGGTGGTGTGGAGAGGATTTTTGGTAGAGAGGTGACCAGCGGGCGATGGTTCGGGGAAAGGATGGGTATGAGTTGTGCGACGAGGGGAAATTGGTGGTGATGAGAATTTGAGGGAAATATGTTCCAACAATGAGGGTTTTTCTAAGGGGGAACAATCAATGTGGACCGAAAGGGCTTGGGGGAGGGGGGATTAGGGACTGAGGGGGGGGTTCGGGGGAGTAGGGGAATAAGTAAGTTTATAAAAATAATATTGAAGGTTTAGTGACGTTTTTTCCAAAACTGCTGCTAAATGTTCTTATTTTTTAACTATGTTTTATGATACCACTTCTAAAAACCACTCGTATATAATGAATTTGGTGTAGTGGGATGGTACCCTATAACCACTTCCCCACAGATCTGGTTGCTCTCACACCCCAATGATATATGTTCTCGCTCTCCCAACCCTTCCATATCCACATAACCACATAACCATATCTTGCATCACAACTATAATCACATCATCATCATCATCATCATCATATAAAGAATATGCCATTATACTATATACCACAACCACATACACATCAATCTATCACAATCAAACATCACATATTTATCATATCAAGTAACATGAATATAGATAACATCAACCTCATTCCCTCCGACCATGTACACCCCCTTATATAAAACACACTACAAAATCTAACTTATCATTATTATAATCACCTAATGCATAATCACTCAAATAGTAACCCATTATTCCCATACATCATAATCCATATTATAATAACCATTCCATGTTTGGATGAAAGAGAGATATGGAGGGAGTAGTCATCCATATATTCCCTATGCAACTTGGATGTTGGGTAGAATACCTGAAGCCCATGTCCTCATATGAATATTGGTCAGATTACTTCAGTTGGGTGGTGGTGCATATGATATAATAAGAAAATTATATATATATATATATATATATATATATATATCTATATAGAGCCCAAACTAAGGGAAAACCCACAATTTGAACATTCTAATCACTATTACCTGCAAAATCCACTACATTCCAACCATCACACAACAATATCCCCTTCCACAACTAGCCTTCTATACCCAAGCACTCTAATGACACAAAAAAAACATACGACATAAATTAGTTTACATGTTATCACATTATTAATTCATTATAGATTTACCTATTTACTAGCATCATTATATTCATTATCCATATTTAATGTCAAACCATTCATTTAATAAATAAGCCACATTTATCCCATCCTTGAGTTACCATACCACCATTGTATTTCATTAGATAACCAACTATTTATCAATTACATCACATTTCCAATCACCAATTTCGTTAATTCCATCAATGTTCCATGACACCAGGATACAATAACACATGTCTACAACAAATGATCTTACCAACAGAAAATATTCTATGCAAGAAAATGACAAAACCACCACATGATCCCAAATCAACAACCAAAACATCAATACACATCTTTCCACATCAATCTCATCAGGCTAGCCATAATAACAATGCAATATCACCCCTCCAATATCCAACATCCCAACCCCACTACATGAAAACCTCAATTATAGCTGTAATAATGGACATATGATACCACAAAAATCCCAACAAGAGTATCCACACAAGCATAATGAAAAGTAAAAACTAATTACCATAACAAGGATTATAAAAATATTCCTTTTTATGCATGTTTTCATGTATGTTATAAACATCAAACACAACATAATTATTAAAATTTCCATTTTTCTTACCACTGGGTCATTGAAATTTTTATATGATTAACCGATTATGAAATATGATAAGTCACATCAAGAAGTATAAACATGGAATATCAGAATAAAAAATATCAGTAGGAAATAGAAACTCAAAGGAAATATCATAGAATCATGTAAATCACATGGGAATCACCCCTTTTCCCTTTTCAAGTGAAAAACACATTTTAACGTTAGTTTTTAACCAATATTTATAAAGGTGATGTATAAGATAAGGTTTTTAGTGCCAGTTTTCTAAAAACTGATGCATAAAAGAAATTTTATATATTTCAGTCTTATTTTCGCTGTCTGTTTTTACTGAAAACTGATATTGAAGGTCTAATTTTTTGAATTTTTTTTATCAATTTCTAGTAAAAACCGACACTAAAAATTTATTTTAGAGTTATTTTCAGCATCGATTTCTACCAGAAACTGACATCCTATAAAATATTCATCATTAGTTTTTTTTAAATTGTTGTTGAATCCATTTCATAGTTTGTTTTTCTATTTTTTCATCAGTTTTGATAGAAATATACACCATAAGAGGAATTGTTTTCAAAAAATTTGCAATATAACATCCAAAAAAATAAATAACCCTACAATAGAAAACACAATATACATCCCTAAAAAAACATGTATCATAGATTAACATTATATAAAAACAAACATACTTTTAACAAATTAATCAAAAAAATCATTATCTGCCAATATGTATTATAAAGTAAAATTAAAAAACACATACCTAATGATTTAAAACATAATCCTTGACATTTTTTGTTGAAGAATTATTTTGAGTTATTTATGTTCAAACACCTATTATAATAAAAGAATTAGTTTTTGAACACTTTGTACTTGGAAAAGGTAATATTAATCATTAATATTAGAATATGCATACCTTATATCATAATCACACATAAAAAGTAGTTCACAAACAAATATCAAAGATGGAAAAGTTTATATTTTGTATAAGACTCTGCATCATTGAATGTATAAAATAACATTGAATGATTTAAGATTAAATAATAGAATACTATGATAGAAAATATTAAATAGTTAATATAAATATCCTTTTCGATTTTAGTAGTTACCTCCATTGTGATTATCTCATACATGAGTCGAAGAACATAATAACAAGAATAAACATATACTTTTTGGTGATAAAACTGCATTTATAAAACATTAACTTGATAATAAAAAACAGTATATATATAAATATATATATCAAAAATCAGAATAATATCTAATATAAAAAATAATCATCATTAATTTCATATATTGAATTTCATTTGGATTCTCTATCAAAAAGTGATATTTGTTAAATTTTTTTCATGGACTCATTTTCATATATATCATCTAATAAAACATGTATATACAATAAGAATTAAATATAATGAAATTATAAAAATGAAGAAAACATACATGTCTAACAAGATGGTAATTTTTTTACGAACATCACCTAATAAATATCAAAACCAATATAATGTGAATTCACTTGGGAAGAATATGCCTAACATCCAATTCCCCTACAATAAAAAAAGTTCACGATTATTGAAATTATAATGAATATTGGTTCATAAATATTTTTATGATTTTTCCCATCAAGAAATGGAAAAAACCAACACCCAATCTCCATCTTTGATAATCTCTCACATATATATGTAACTCATTCTGCAGTCTTCAAATATTTCACAACCGTTGAAATGAATTGTAGATTTATAAAAATATAAATTTATGTGGCCTAATTTTTAATAAGAATCATTTTTAGATTCCTAACTAAATAATTAATATAGTTAGTAAATTTAAACCATCTTTAATTAGAGAAATAAAGAATGAAACGTCAATTTACTTACATGGAAACAAACTACAATAAAAGAATGCGAAGTTCTTTAAAATTAATTAGATCTATGAAATATTTTTTGAATATTCGCATTGGATATTCTCTTGCACATATATCAGATGTCATCTGAAATTCATAGATATTATCCAAGGAGTAAGAATCTTGAGACAATATTTGTATCTGATCATAAATATCAAAAGTATCTATAGTTGTTTTTTCCTTAACCGTTTGTTTCCTTTTTTTACATTTCTATTGATTTTATATACTCCTATACAATTTAAATTTCAGAAAAAATTATAAGTAATTTTCAATTAGATTTACTTAATAACTAAAAAAATACATACCTCACATGAAAGATAACGAAGAATGACAGATGTCCAAAGTAAAAAATGACCCATACAATTCCAATCTCTGGTAACTTACTTCGTATGAAATGTTAGTAGAACAGTAGGATCAATAATATCATGTACTGATACTTTAACCTAACATACCTGCAAAGGATGGTGATGTACAAAATACCTAAAAAATTCACAACTCTGAACACTACAATATGTACATTAGGATCTCCAGCATACAACTCATAGAATTAGGTTGGGTCTGAGCAAGGAGGTGGAGGATATGTGTAGGTAGGGTGGGAAGTCTAGTCTAACTGGGAGTGATGTATAGGCTATAAAACAATATGAAAAGTATAAAATGGCTAATAAGGATACCTAGACTATGAATATATCATCAACTTTTCTAACATAGCCTACACAATTGATTGAATTTGATCTCCCATGGACTGTTTCACACCTTTCGGCTTAGATTTTAAGGATTCAATTTCCGGGTCTCTTGATTTCTTACTTTGATGACCAAAAAAATTCCAAATACTAACAACCGCCTTATATCCACTTATGTAGCTATGGTTTTCGAGATTTTGTAAATAAGTTGCTAGGATTTCCAATTTACCCTCAAAGATAAAATTGTCCTATGATGATTGGTCCTGAAGTTCATATTGAAATGAAAAATAAAAAATGTATATTGTTTTTATTAATTTATAAAATAAAAAAAAATCATGAAAAATACAAAATATTTACTTAAAATTATTTCAGCTACTTCCATTTCTTTCTTTGTAATATAATTTTTATATTTTATTTTTCTTGTAGTTTTTCATTTTTGAAGGTGGGTGGGAGGAGATGGAGGACCAAACTAGACCTCACTAAGACCACTAGCAAACTGAGCTCTTAATGCTTCAAATTTTCCCTCAATCATTTTTTCTCCAATAAACGATACCCTCTATTTGATATTGTATGAGGGTATACATTCTGCAATAGGATGTCTTGATGGTATTTCCTAGAGGCCTGTTATATAAAAAGTAAAAAAAATAAGTAATTAGGTACATATATAAGAAATTTTACAATATAATATAATTATTATACTTGAAAGGATTAATCATGTAGTCTGGAAATAGATTTCTTCCATGTTTATGCATCTAAAAAATCATACTTGAGGTATGGGTTTTCATTTTGGATCATTCCAAAAACATAAATTTTTGTCAAATTTGTTTTAAAATCTCTCTATTAAACTGCCACTAGAAAATATATATTTTCTTAATTACTTTTGTTTCTTAAAAATTTAATTTAATATGTAATTGAATAATATAAATATTAGTCATCGTATTCGAAAAATGAGATAAAATAAATCAATTGAGATATTATACCATTACTGCCTCCCAAAGCCGATCTATCTCTATATTGTAGAATGTATTCCAATCATGATATAAAATGAAAATCCTACAATAGCTCTGTATAGATATATAGCTGATAACATGCATTTCATTTGGGCTAGTTTCATTATTATTATCATCATATGTAATATGCAATCGATCATCTCCATGAGAATGTGACTTTTTTGGTAAACATGTAATGCCACATTTACCAACTCGAGAAGTTGATTTATTTACAATAAAAGTATAATAATCCACCACTGAAGTCTCATTAGTAGTCCTGCAATTATTTTTTTAAAATTGAAAGTTTGTTTTCAATAAATAATTATATTATTGGAAATTTAGTAATATGAAAAATACAAACACCTCAGTACATGTTCCTTTATCATTGTATCTATATCCATCATTGAAATAGGAAAAAGTAATGAAATTCTTGTGTAGCTTCATATTATTATAAAAGTAAATAATTAAAAAACTGGAAAACCTAAATATGTAATTAAAAAAATGAACAAATGTTTAAGTTTAAAATATAATCATTATGTTATGATTATTAACCAAAAAAACATACAAGGTAAACTATTAAATATAAAAAATACTTCTAAAATTATAGAAACATCTTTAAATTTAAATATAAAATTTCGAAAAAGTGTTCTTGTATACATTACTTAAACCAAAATATAATAATGTACGTCTAGTATTTCAATGAAAAAATATTTAACCATAACTGTATAATATCAATATTTAACATAAAGAATCATATAAATAATCAATTATAATAATTAAATATCCAATAGTTATTAAATAATAAAGTTTTTACACATGTAAATTTTAAAAAATAAATATAATTTAATTTATTAACAGATTAATTAGGATGGTAATTTAGTGTTTTCCCATATCCCTTCAGAATGATCATTTCATACTACATGCACAATTCCTTTGTTATAGTCATTATTATCTAGAAATCTTGTAATGGATGATGAAGCCTAATATATATCAATAACCTCATCATCATCCTAATAAGCCAAATGGATACTTTTCCCTTTCATAATGATGGACTATTTATCATTCGATGGATCAATGACATAAAATATTGTCTTTTCATGTGTGGTCATGATAAATGTTTCATCATAATTGTTTTCAAACAAACTAATTTAAACCCATATTCATCTTGTTTCAAACCACTATTACTTGAAACCCAATTACACTTAAAAATTTTGAATCAAAATTCAATATAATTAATATACTATATGTCTTAAAGAACTCCAAAATATAGAATTGATGCAAAAATTGGGTTTTAATCTTTTTCACTAAAAAATGTAATGCTTTAGTGATGACCATTACACCACTATTTTGATCAGTACTATTGTCATCAAGATTTTTTGTGTAAATTTTTTTCCAATTAATATCAAAACAAGACCATGTGGTCAAATTAAGAGATGGACCCCCTTCTAAACATTTCAATATTTCTGATGCAAATATATATGTGATGAATTTCTATTTAAACCATGAAATAAATTTCTTTTTATGCTTAATCACAAACCACTTTTCATTTCTTTTTAGATATCATAACTTTAATTCAGCAATATGTGATCATATATGTGATTAAAATTTATTTTTTTGTTCAAAATGTATAAATGTTCCTATATCACTTCATCACATGAAATGAACATTACCTTTAATCCTCTAATCCCTCTACCTTACCTATAAATTACCACTTGTAGAGATATAGGGAGACCAATATTCCCCACTTCATACAAATAGTTAGTATAGAACTCAACCACCGCTTCTAATAAATATTTTTGAACAATAGATTCCTTTTTCCAATAAGGATATTTAATATATCCCTTCAAAATTTTGATTTATTTTTCAAAATGATACATCTATCATAAATAAATAGGCCCATATTTTCTTATCTCACACACCAAATGAATCATGAGATAAACCATTATATCAAAAAATGTAGGTGGGAAATATTTTTATAGTTGATATAGAATAAGAGAATATTCACTCTCCAAAAAATATAAAAAAAATTGCATCAAATACTTTTCTACAAATGGATTTAAAAAAAATACACAGCTTGATGATAGTTTTTCTAATAGTTTTCAGAAATATACTATGCAGTGCAATCCATAGAAGTTGTTGTATCAATACTTGAAAATAATTATATTTCATACCTATCAATTTATAATACATCAATGAAAATAAATCCATCACATAGATGAATAACCTATAGGTACTTTAATACAATGAATACACTAAGAAAAATTCATCTTATCAATCTTTCTTAATGTGTGAAAAGTCAAAGGTAAATATGTTCTTTTTTTTATAGTGGTAGCTAACTCTAAATGTATTCTCATTGATATCATGTCCAATCTAGTATGAAATCCACATTTTGTCTATACTTTAATGTATAAAAAATTTCCAATCAAAATTTCACATATTTTTTCTCAACATGAATAACATAAATGTTATGTTTTATCTCTAAAAATCTCTAATAAGGTAGTTTGAAAAATATTGACTATTTATTCCAGATATTTTTTTTGAAGACCAATACTTATTTTATTTCCAAATTTTAAATCAATATTTTTCACCATATCCTAATATTCTTTAACTGAAAGCGGACTTGGAGGAATATTGTATTCCTATAAACCATTAAAATAAATTTTCAATCTGTGATATGGATGATTATTTCACAAAACAATTCGATGTCCCATGTACACTATATTTCTTCCATTTTGAAATTGATAATATGAAGCTAGTTATTAACAAATTGGACATGATTTATGTCCCTTAACACTATATCTAGACAAGTTTATATATATAGGAAAATAATTTATAGTGAACAATATCATATCATGAAGAAGAAAATACTCTTTATTGTATGCATATAAAAATTTAACACCTCTCACCCATAGTAGTTTCAAATCATCAATGAGTGGTGAAAGATACACATAAATATCATTTCTAGGTTGTTTTGGTCCAGAAATCATCAAGCTCTTCATAAAATATTTTTTCTTCACACATATATGTGGGGACACGTTATAAACTATAAAAAATAGGATATGAACTGTACTAGCTACTTAGGCTCTGATATACATTCATTCTATTTGTACATAATCCCATTATGAAATTTCTAACTTCACTTCCAAAATAATGAAATTATTTATAAAATCTCTTACAATGTGGTGAGTCAATAGGGTGATGTAAGTTACTATCAGAGATGCACGTATTTGAATTATATATTAACCTTTCATGAACCAATTGAATTTGAAAATAGATGCTTAAAATGATGAGTTATTGGAAGGTACCATATTTGTTTATCAGGAGCATTGATTTTGGTACCTAAAAATGATTCATAGTTTAATTATCATAATTATATGAAGGAATTATTAGATGAAATAATTAGAAAGTATAAAAATTTGTTTTTTCATGTGGTCAAATTCCAGTAAATGAGAATGAATCTAAGTTGACTTTTTCATCCATCTTATAGAGTGATGTTCCATATGTAGGATAGTTTGATAGATATTTATATTCTTTAATCTAAAACACAATATCATTGGTGTAAGAATTTATCTTTTTATACCCTAATCCCATTGGGCATAATATTTTCTATTCCTCATAATTAGATTCTGGAAGCCTATTTCCTTCTAGAAGTGGCTATTTTAAAATCTCAAGTAAGTTAGAGAAACATTTATCACTCCCACCATTCCTTGCTTTTATGTAACTAATCTCAAAACTATTGATAACACTATATATTTACTACAAACTAAGAATAATGATTTCTCATAATTTCCATACAATTATTCAAAGGTTTCTATTTTTTCGATGGTTTCATCACTTAAATCATGATTTTGTTCTTCAATATGATAATATACCTCATTATGAATATTTTCATCAATATTAGATGTTTAATATTTAGTTCTTTCACCATGCCATATCCAATGTGTATAATTAAGGATAAAACTATAGAAAATGAGATAATACTTGACTTCTCTATTGTTTAAATTTCTCATATAAAAAAACATCACACATATATAGAAAATCAAACCTATGTTTTAAATATTTCATTTAGAAAATTCCAATAAATCATTAACTCCTCTTTCAAATTCACTATTGGTTCTTCATAAATTTATCTAATTACAATCTATTAAATACCTGATATCATAATATAATTGGTGAATATAATAAAATATATAAACATTTAAGTATATATATATATAAATAGATAAAATTTAAACATAAACACATTTAATAAAAATTATTGGTAATCATATAGGAAACATCAATGATTATTAGGAATAAAATAAAAACTAATCTACTAAAGGTATTTATTTTTCATGATGTGAGTCATGATGATATAATCTACATCAAATGTAATGAATCTGATAGGAATTAATAATAGAAAATAATTATTTATTAAACTAATCTATTGTTTGGTTTTAATTTATTTTCTTTTATTTTTGTAAATATATGTGTTATTTCTAGTAGAAAATCAAAATTTTGTCACTATTGTATGCTTTACACACATCATATTATAATATTAGGATGTTTTTTTAATTACTTACCCTAATGTTTTTGGTTTTTTATGTAAATTGTTACTTATTTTAATAATTAAAATTATAATATAGGGGGTACATTCCCCCCATGGTTACTCCTTAAACCCCCTCTGCAATCGAAAACCTCTTTTTAGGGAAAATTGTATTAATAATTATTTACATGAAAATACATTATTTCTAAAAAAAATCTCAAGAGGTTATAATATGATAATATTGAAATTATAAATCAACAATTTAAGTTATTTTTACCAAATTAAAATTATACAATTATATTTTTTTAATTGATGTATTATATATAATGAAAACAGTTTTTATTGAAATATGACCTTTTGAACATTTATTGGTTTTTAATACTATTTAAAAATAATATGAAATTAAATTAATTATAATATATTAGTTCATATATGGAAGTATCATATACTGTTTCCATCATTTAAAAGTGGTCAATTTAATTTATTAAGGTCAATTACACAAAATGTTAACATATTTTATTTGAAATAAAACCTATTATAATATAAAATATATATCTTCTAAATTTAAAAATAGTAAATATTTTATTTTCATATTATATACATGTAGTTTGTTGGTATTGTAATTTAATTATTTTCAATCATCTAACATGTATTAGTTCATTTTATATAGTTATTACTTTAGTTTGGTTTTGTGTGTGTCAAAAAGTATTAAAGATTATTTTAATTTAATGGGTAAAAAACATGGAGTCATTACATGTGATATACATTATATTAATGAACGATGACACCATATATCATTGTTCATTACATAATATCATCAAATACCATTTGATAATTTCATCAAATAAAAAATTTATCAAAAAAACATTAACTATAACATTTATAAATAAAAATCAACTACATAAAAATAATAGAAACAATGAACCCAAAATATAACTAAATGATAAATAATTTATCATTAAAATTTAAAAAAAACATAAAAAATTTAGAGTTCAATAAGGAAAATGGATCCTTAATTTGAACATGATCCCTAGAACTTATTGAAAGAATAAACACTATATGATCTAACAAAAATGTTTGTAAAATAAAAAAAAAATAAACAAGAACAATGAAATAAAATCAAAGTGTTTTTAATGGTGGGTCGGAAAATGGTTTCCAAAGACAAAATATATTTTTGGATGATGAAATAATGATATAGGATGAATAATCGAGACCAAATATCATGAAATGATGACATAAATCAAATAATATCAACAACAATGGTCGTTGAGGATCAGTGGGTCACCTTCGGAGTCATCGTGGGTTGAGAAAAATAGTTTCAAATATCCAAAAAAATGAGGGTTTTGTGATTCGAGTATCTTTTGAAATGTTTTGGGAGTTGGATTTTATAGAAACTGATGCCAAAAATAGATTCATGGTGTCAATTTTTGTGAAAACGGACGTCGATAATTAATTTTTTTTAAATTTATGGCATCAGTTTTTTTTGTAAAAATCAACAACATAATGGATTTTGATGGATATTTTTTTCAGTTTTGTTACAAAACTAACGCTAAAAATTCAATATAAAAAATAATTTGTGCTGGATTATGTTAAAATCAATGCCAAAAAGTGTCCTTAGATACATTTTTCATCATTTTATAGAACACTGATGTCATAGATTCAACGTTGAAGCCACTATTTCCACTAGAGAATTTATTTAGACCATTTTATTACCTTTCATAGATTAATTCATACTATCATCCTATAGAAACAAAAAATAAAAAATAAAAAAATCAAACATTAATAAAGAAGAAGAAGTCTCAAATCCCCCATCTCAACTGATACATCAATAATCCACCATACAAAAGTAATGAATGAGGAACAATCACACTACCAAGGATACCCAAGAAAGACACTAAAAAACTTATAGCATACCAATATATATCAAAACCACAATCCATGAACAATAAAACTAAATCCATATTTCTTTCAAATATTTTCCCAAATAGTGGAATAAGAAGAAATCAAAAGGGAATCAAGAAAAGAGAAGATAATCCCATATCATATAAGAGGATATCCTATGGATCCAAGAATCAAAGAGACAGAAAGGGAATATTAAATACCATAAAAATGATCCACCAAGCACCTAGATTCTGGGAGAGGTCAAAGGATTTATAAGTAATCTGAGAGATCACCCAAATTTATAACTATTTTAGAAAATAGAACTTCACAATGTGGTAGGTTTCATCACACCACAACACATGCACAATCCAAAAAATAGGGGAATTATATCCCTAAAATATTTTGGGTCAAAATTCCTTAAAAAAGATCAAATTAACAAAGATAACGGTGAAACCAAGGTGTCTATGCTAAATAAATGATATCTTGAGGATCATAGTGTGATCCTTTCCTTTCTCACCTCAAACCCTATAGACCTCAAATAAGACCTTGGTAAAAAAGGCACCATGGTGAAACAAACATTAGATTGGAATAACTAAAAAAACTAATCAACCAAGACTCCACATTGTAGAGAGTTGGGATATTCCATAATATCAATTATGTAAGATTAACTAGGAACACCTTTTGACTCACCCTACCGGATGATCCTAGTGTATTACCACTCTTCATGACACAATTGAAATTACAAAAGATTAACTATAGGTACTTCACACCCTAAACAATATCCATCATACTTTAATCATCCTTCCACCCTGAGATAGAGTAACACTTTAATATCATGGATTCTATCCCATGTCACATACCAACTCCTCACAGCCCAATAAAAAAGACCATAACAACTCCTCTACACAAAATAACTGATCACACCATAATGACTAATGATTATAATGTGGTTTAGGATGATAATATAAGAACCAAATTAAACTCCCACCACCAACCAAAAGACCTCCTCCCATTACCCCAACACTCAAAGGAATCGTAGTAACAGTTTGAGAAAGTATAAGATTTTATATTAGATACATATCTATTTCTGACACTTTTGTCAAGGCACATGCATCTGTTTGTGGTTTATGTGTAGCTGTTGCCCCTCATTCCCGCTTTCCAAAGGTAGGCGACATCTGTCACTTTTTCAGGGACGTTTCCTTCATGCTCGAAACGGGATGATGGGATGTCGGTTCTTCCTTCCATGGATTTCTCCTTGGAACTCGTCACCTAATCTGGGTATCGCTCATAGATTAAGTCATGGTTCGTGAATCTAGTTCTTGGTGCCATATCTTTATGGACACCGGTTAATTACACTGATTCTGTTGGGACATTCCAAGGGGTCCGGTCAGGGCAGCAACCTTCGATCGGAGTAGATGGTATCATCAGGCATGTCGGGGCATCTCTGGATGCATGGATATTGGGGAACTTGTATTCTTCTCATAAGAGGGCATCTCAAGGGTGCAGAACCTAACACATCCCACATCAAATGTGGGGAATCATATGCCATAAGAATGTATCTATGGTTTTCTTCAACTTCCAATGTTTAAAATAGGGTATGTCGCAAGTTTAACGTCTAGCAGAGACGGTTACGCTAAAGGCGTGTGTTCTGAGGTTTTCATCAAGCTTATCATGTTTATCACGAGTAATTATATGAGTTTAACATCTTTCGGAGACGGTTACGCCAAAGGCGTGTCTTCTAAGGATTTCATCAGGCATCTCATGTTTATCACAAGGTAGGACACATGTTTAACATCTTGCGGAGATGGAATGAGAGTGATCAGAATGTATCATAGAGACAGATCGAATTGGTACATCCTAAGGAGGGAACACCTGGAAGATGGGTGGATCAGAATGCCCAATGAGGACGGATCTGAGGTGGTGCACCCCATGTAGGGGAGATGTCACACCGTAATGGCTGATCTGAACACCACTGAGGGCGGATCGGGGAGAGTGCACCCCAAAATGGGGGATACCAAGGATTCCTATTTTCTGGGATTGAACCTCGGGGAGGTTTCTTATGTACCATGTGTAGATGACAGGGATCCAAACCCACATAGTTTTAAGGGGTGATGAATCGAGGTGTACACAAAGGAAGATGACTCGGAGACATGCTGGGGATTACACGTGAACTGCGGCCCAGGCACTACTAGGAGCAGTGAGTAGGTGGATGACATGATCCCACTGGGATGTGGAGGCCCAGGTGATAATCAGGATGAATGATGGAGAGTTGAATGGAGTTTAGGGGGAATGATATGGGACCATCATTAAGGTGACAATAGTGTTGGTATTGAGCCTCAAAAAGACTTCCTACGTATCCCCGTGGTAGGGAATCAAAGTCCACGTAGTTCGATGGGACGATGGGACACCTAAGGAGGCGGCCCGTGAGATGGATGCATGGATGAGACCGAGAGGAAGTACAACCTCTAGGTTGGGGAATGATCTTCCCAGAACACATGGGATCGAGGGATAGATCAGGAAGAGATGGGGGTGCTGGGCTTGAACCTCATGGAGGCTTCCTACGTATCCCTGTGGCAGAGAATCAAAGTATGCATAGTTCATCTAACAATGGCTTATAGTCGATTGGGGTTCTAGTGGCATACATCGGAATGGAGTGACAACGGATTACCGCTGAATGGCTGACAATGGCTTACCGCTGAATGGAGTGACAATGAATTATCACTGAATGGGGTCCACAGTTTAATGTCAAGAGGGACGGGGGTGAACCGATGTGAAAAGGGACCTGGGGCCTAGATAGATGGAGGTCTTGAACCTCATGGAGGCTTCCTATGTACCTTGTCTTGGCAAGAATGAAAGACCACATAGTTCATAAGGAGTGGGTGCCAACGTGAAGGGGGTCAAAGCGACCAATAGGGTGTTATGCTTGAGCCTCAGGGAGGATTCCTACATACCTTGCCTTGGAAAGGATAATATTCCTTGTAGTTTGGGTGGTGTCATTTGGGGATTACGCTCTGAGGCAGCCCAAGGTGTTGGTGAACTGACATGAAGGGGGTCGGGATGACCAATGGATGGTGGGCTTGAACCTCATGGAGGCTTCCTATATCCCTTGCCTTGGCAAGAATCAAAGACCACATAGTTTAGAAGGAGTGGGTGGTGACGTGAAGGGGGTTCAAGGTGACCAATGGGGTGTTGGGCGTGAGCCTTAGGGAGGATTCCTACGTACCTTGCCTTAGAAAATATCGAAGTCCTCATAGTTCAGATGGTGGCATTTGGGTCTTATGCTCTGAGGCAGCCCAAGGTGTTGGTGAACCGATGTGAAGGGGGTCGGGAAGACCAATGGATGGTGGGATTGATCCACATGGAGGCTTCTTACGTACCCTGCCTTGGAAAAGATCAAAGACCTCGTTGTTCATATTGGTGTGGGGATTACACTCTAGGCTTCCCAAGCTGTTGGTGAACCAACGTGAATGGGGATGGAATAACTGATTTTTGGTGGTATGGAACCTCATGGAGACTTCTTACATACCTTTCCTTGGTAAGGAATGAAGACCACGTAGTTCAGGAGGTTCGGTGAACCGACGTGAAGGTGGACCTGGGGTCCAATGGGTGGCGGGGTTGAACCCCGTGGAGGTTTCCTACATAACCTACCTTGGAAATGATCAATGACCTCGTAGTTCAGATGGGTGTGGGTCTTACACTCTAGGCTACCTAGGGAGGATTTCAAAGTTGGTGCTTACTCTAAGACCATGTGAGTCATGCTCGGTGTGAGAAACAAGAGGCACCAGAGACCTTACGATCACATCGTGAAAGGTGCATTCGTGAGAGGTGAAGTGAGGCTTACACGTGATCACAACTCGAAGAGGGAACATGGGCTTATTCATGGTTAGCATCCCAAAGTGTTGGGACTTACTCCAGGATGGAGGCCCTTGAGCCTCTATGGAGCAGCAATGGTGGATGGGGCTTACGCAGGGAATCTTCCCAAGTTCCACTATGGAGCGACAATGGTGAATAGGGCTTACGCAAGGTAGCTACCCTAGTGCCACTATAGAGTGACAATGGTGGATGGGGCTTATGCAAGGAACTTTCTCAGGTGCCGAAATGGAGCGGCAATTCTGAATGGGGCTTACGCAAGGTAGCTTCCCTGGTGCCTCTATAGAGCGGCAATGGTGGATTGGGCTTACGCAAGGAAGCTGCCCTGGTGCCACTATGGTGTGGAAATAGTGCATAAGGCTTACGCAAGGAAGCTGCCCGAGTGCCGCTATGGGGCGACAATGGTTGATGGGGATTACACAAGGAAGCTGCCCGAGTGCCACTACGGAGCGGCAGTGGTGGATGGGGCTTACACAAGGAAGATGCTCGGGTGTTGTTATGGTGCGGCAATGGTGGATGGGGCTTACGCAAGGAAGTTTCCTGGGCACTTCTATGGAGCGGAAATGGTGCATGAGGATTACACAAGGAAGCTTCCCTGGTGCTACTATGGAGTGAAAACGGTGAATGGGGCTTACGCAAGAAAAATACCCGAGTGTTGCTATGTGGCGGCAATGGTGGATGGGGCTTACGCAAGGAAGCTTCCCGAGCACCTCTATGGAGCAACAATGGTGAATGGGGATTACGCAAGGAAGCTTTCTACGTGCTTCTATGGGGTGGTAATGGTGGATGTGGCTTAGGCAAGGAAGCTTCTTGAGTGCCGTTGTGGAGCGGAAATGGTGGATGGGGATTACGCAAGGAAGCTGCTCGGGCGCCGCTATAGGGAAGAAATGGTATATGGGGCTTACGCAAGGAAGAATCCCATGTGCTGCTATGGAGTGGCAATGGAGTATGGGCCTTACGCAAGGAAGATGCCCGAGTGCCGCTACAGAGTGGAAATGGTGGATGGGCCTTACGTAAGGAAGCTGCTCGGGCGCAACTATGGAGCAACAATGGTGGATGGGGCTTACACAAGGAAGCTACCCAAATGTCGTTGCAGAGCGGCAATGGTGGATATGGCTTATGTGAAGAAGCATCCCATGTGCCGCTATGGTGTGGCAATGGGGAATGGGTCTTACGCAAGGAATTTTCCCATAATTTCTTCCTCATGTATGGCAATGAGGGAATCCTAACTCACTGGTGTGTTGAGGAATATGATTGAGGCCTACACCTATGCGCTAGGGCACAAGCAAGTTAACACCAAGGTCACTGTATTCAGTCCAAACTAACGGGTATGGAAAGTGCGAATAACATGCCCAACATTCGGAATGTGGCGAGGGTGGTGTGATGATGGCGGATAACTATTGACTGTGTTTGAAACAGAGGTTCCATATTGTGTTATCCTAAAATGGGGACAAACAAATGAGGGTTGATTGTTGACCATGTTCGAAACACAGGACCTGACTCAAAGTGTTGTCCAAAGTATTCCGGGGCATTGGCCTAGGATGGTAGGTGAGCCGATTCGGCATGGGACCGGGCCGTTAGGGGGTCCCTTCGGACATGGTTGTGGATGAAGATCCGAATTAAATGACGCACAAAGCATGAGGTGGAGTGATGGAATGTTTGAATGGATTCCAACGTTCTTGAAATTATGACCATGTAATCATGGCATTAGGCATCTTATTCTTAGGGCATAAGACATATCTTGTTTGGAGCAAGAGGCATCCTATGTTTGGAACATAGGGAGTACTATAGTTTATAGTCCTGTAGAGAGGACAGTTGGCATCTCATGCTTGGAGCATAAATCATTTCTTGTTTGGAGCAATAGGTATCCTATGTTTGTCATATAGGGATTACTACAGTTTAATGTCATGTAGATAGGACTATTGGAATCTCTTGCTTGGAGCATAAGGCATCTATTACTTGGAGAAAGAGGCATCCTATGTTTAGAACATAGGGAGTACTACAGTTTATAGTCATGTAGAGAGGACTGTTGGTATATGGAGCCTAGAAATGGATGATGTTGGGACTTATGCAAGGGAGTCCCTTTCTGGTTCAACCTGGCATAAGAGCCAAGTGATAGGGTTTGGATGAGTTTCTTGGGGAATGGTTCGACTCAAGGTACTCGGGGAATTGATGAGGAGAATATCAACTCACGGCATGAGAAATGAACCAAGAGAAATATGTTGGCTCATGGTGTTTCATGGTGGGAGGAGGAGTATCTCAAAGTAAGGCCTTTCACAGGTAGAAGGTGGTCGCGCATAAGGGCGCAATGGAAAATGTCAATGTCTCGGCCTGAAAAGTTCACGGTGCGAATCTCCATTTTTCATGGGGGTCAGTGACGGTAGAAAACGTTCCGGCCTGGAGGGCCCGGACCACAGCACGACACTGACCCTGAGTGGGGGTGCGGGGGTGCACCCCCACGGTATAGACCGATGGGCATGAAGGTAAGATTCTCACAAAGGATAGGTCTTTGTGAATTAGCATCGCGGAGAAAAGGGGCTCGTGGAACATGGGGTCTCGTGAAGCATGGACTTGAGGAGAATGGACTCGTGGATCATGGACTCATGGAGCATGGACTCATGGAGCATGGACTCACAGAGAAGCATCGCGAAGGATGCTCCTCCCAAATCATGGACTCACAGAGCAGGGGCTCACGGAGCAGGGGATCTCGGAGCAAGGGCTCGCGGAGCAGCAACATGAAGGAAGCTATTCATAGAGCATGGGGTCGTGGAGCCGCTTTGCAAAGAAAAGTGGAGCTCTGCGAACCGGGAGATCGACTGCCCAAGGGGTGGAGTGGCCGTTCGGCAAAGGTGGGTGAGCTGGGTATTTATATGCATGGGGAACTGCAAAGCAGAGCACTCTCTATGCGAATACGGAGCTCGCTCTGCGGTGGGTTCAAGAACGTCAAAGGGCATCGCAGAGTCATCCTGCCTCCTTGCTTCACGGTGGGTCACGAATGTCAAAGGGCTTCGCGGAGCCATCCCGCCTCCTTGCTCGCGGTGGAGCTCCACGATCGCAGAGGGGGCTTCACGAATGGGCTTCACGAACTAGTTTTCCAGCCCAACTTCAAATGTCTGTAACCCCTAATTCATAACTCTGTTCGGGCCCTATGACCTACCAAATTGAATCTTGTGAAGTGGGCTACGATCATGGATCATTTATGGAAGAATCCAAGAAATTTTTGTGGACGTTTATTCCAGTGTCAATAATATCAAAAAGTATCATCATTGAGAATAAAAAATAACCCAAAAATAAAAACATCAACCATGAAGACCAAAAAACTTTGTGAAATACGACTCAAATAGGAATGATGCCATAAAAAACAAAAAAAGTAAAAATAATCTCAATAAAATCAACACAGAACAAAACAAATCAATTTATTAATGAAATAAGGTTCATGATATCCTATGATACTATGTGTGAATCCATGAATCATGTTCCCACATAAACTCCTCCAGGCCATCATGCCTCCACAAAACATGGAAAAAGGGAATTGAGTGATCGCACAAAACATTCTCCTAAAAATACCAGATCTGGATCAAATGATTCATGAATGTTTCACCATTCTCAATATTTAAATTTCCCAACTCAATCTCCTGAGATTCACTATGAGGATATTTTCAAAGATGTGACACATGGAAGTTGTCATGGATTTTTTACAACTTTTAAAGAAGGGATAAACGACATGACACCTTGAAAATATTCCTTAATACCTTGAAAGTAGTAATAAATAAATGAGATAACTTACTCCCTTGACTGGATAGACATTCACTACCAATGAAAAAATAGAAAACTTCAAGAATTCATGATCACAGAACTAAAACTCTAGAGGTATCCTCCCCCGATCGTAATAAGACATCCAATGGTATTTTACAACCTTCATATTCTCATGACTCATCTGAACCTTCTCAGTCATGATATACACCACATTTGGTCCAAGGACCACTAACTCTCAAACCTCAGTCAGGCATAATAATAATATATAAATCCACCAATAAAATGCCTTGAATAGATTAAAGAAAATTAGTGGGTAATATCTATTATTAAAATCAAACTCACATAAGGGAAAATTATTCACCAAAAAACTAACAAAGTATAGAATGCATGCACGTAGCGTGTCTTCTAGTGCTTAAATAGTATACTCAGTATGGCCATCTATACAAGGATAAAATGTCGGGATAAGGTGTAACAGTTATCCAAGCGAAAGATGTAATCCTATCCAGAATCATGAGGTAATGTAAGGATCTCAATCAAAAAAGATCATCCACTTAACCCCATAAAGCTGCTTTATATCATCCATATACAACGTCACTATGGAATCCACAACACTTGTGTCCTTGATCAGTAAAAAATGAGTCAATTTCGTCCTTCAATCCACAATCACCAATATAATAGAACATCCTCCTTGATCTTGGGGAACACCAATGATAGAATCCATCAAAATTATAGTAAATTATACCATTCATACATATATATTGAATTTTAATAGATGAATATCCATTACATAGAATTATGATCCAATCCATAACCATAAAGGTTTCATGAATTTAAAGACTAGATACACAATATTATTATTTCCTAAAATATCTTCAATATCTCCCACAAAATGCTTCCCACATAGTACTCTTATTAGACATACCCTACTTAAAACCTTCCTTCATAACATGGGGAAAGGAATCATAATAATGGGTGAGTACATATTCATAGTAAGCATAAAAAAGGTATTTATCAATGATAACTCAAGTATAAGATGATTATAATAGTATAATAAAATGATATTAATATTTAAAATCTATAGCTAGAATATCAAGGATCATAATATTGAATTATGGTACAAATCCTAGGAGTTCATAAGATATGAATCATAAAGGAATCAAAGAACATGATCAATGTGAGAATAAAATTTTCATATGACATAGGTATATGGAATGAACATAATAATATAAAATTATTTCCTTAGTCAAGGATCACTTCCAAGATTATCATAACAGATTAGGTTCACTCTCCATTCCATCATAGCTTGGTCATATTTCACTCTCAATACTATTAGAGTGGAAAATTTTCCATACTGAATTGGGTGTACTCCTCATTCTAGTCCTTATTATCTCATGAGGTATCCGTATTTACACAATTAATTATAGGGATATATAATTCTCATCCCACCAATCACATAATCATTATCCATTAATATGTATTTCAAAAAATCATAATCCATTCATCTTATATCATAACTCGTGGAGAGTAAACATCTTTCATAAACATTTGAACATTTCATAATAACATAACCCATGAAAAATAAAAGGATTTCATAAATATATCATCATAAAAATCAAAAAACATTTATATAAATAATAAGTATGGTATCATTAGATCATATCCCCATTAAATAAAAAGTAACATCAAAGAATAATACCTTTAGAACACCACAGGGAATATTACTTGAGGAAAATTTTATTTTCATTTTGAAATTACTTATTTAAAATATAAAACTTTCCCAAATATTAAGGAAAAAGTTTTCCTTGAAGATAACCTTGGAAAACTGTAAAGGAAGATTCAAATCATTGATTCGTGTTGACAGTAGGAAATTTCATTCATGATATGTTTGTTAAAACAAATATCCCTTTCACATTTTTTATAAAAGTTTAAAAGTACCTCATTCATAAAATGACATGAAGATTCATTTCAAAAAATTTATAAAAATTCAAACATGGGTAAAAATGACTTTAAAAACCATTGGATATCATTAAAAACACTATTAAAAACTTTCTAGAAAACATGGATATTGAAGAAAAAGATTCACGGCCGAGTAGTACAATAAATTCAGTGTTATTTAATAAAATTATTTTGGTCTCTAGAGTAATTAAAGATAGGAATATAATGGAAAATATTTAATATCAAAAAATAATTAGAGGTCAATAAAAATGAAAGGTTTTATCATAAAATTATCAAATAATTTCTTTTAATGGAAATTCAAGCATAAACAATCCGGAATAAAATGAGATTGACTCATAAATATCTTACCTCAAGTTATAATTTCATAGAATGTTCTATAAGATCCTATATAATAAGTTAAAATTTGTTATAATTATATACCATAATAATTTACATGAGTTTAATATCATATATTATCAAATTATAAAATTTCATCACCCATTTAGCAAAAATTGCTTTTTAAAATCATCATTTTGGGGTGTTAACTAGTTCATTTTTCATTGAAGTTTCTTTTATGAAGTTCAAGTAATTGTTCTATTATCATGATTACATAATACCTTGAATGATATTTTGGATAATAATATCATATATATTCATCATATACATATTTTTAGTTATCTATAAAATTTAGTGATATGAAAAATATTTATAGTGTTCATGGAAGTGATAAGTGATAAACTACAATACCTACTGGATCAAGAATATAAAAGGGTAAATATACCAAGGGCTCATATTTACATTATTTCTACATCTCAAAACCTTATTCCTTGAAAGAATACATCATAATAACATCTCAATAACTTTTAATTCCTTTTTTAATGATTTTCAGCAAAACATTTCTGTCGACTCTTAGGTGCCTTGATGTGATATTAAATAAATATGACTTTATCTACTATTTCATAATATAGATAAATTCCCAATAAATGTATTTTTCTAAATTAATCACAAAAAATTGGATTTATACACTTTATTCCATATAGGACTTCATTAGTATCCATCTGAGTTCTCGAGTAAAAGCTATTGTTGTAAGAAAACATGACAAGAGGAAGGTATTAAACCCGGCCACCTATAAAATCCATTGAATAATCTCTCAGCATATAATCTTGGTTTTTAATGGTTCTATCAGACTAAAAATATATATAAGGATGTGAAATAGCACTGAAACACAAATTTGAATGCATAGCATGCTGAAGACATCACTACCACACTGAGGTAAACCTCATATCTAGATTATATAAAATAAAATATGGTACTCTATACAGCCGTAACACTTTCACAATGTATATTATCGAAAGATGATCCAGAGAGATAAATTACTTGATATTAATGATGTGTGTTTAATTTTTGAGGTGATCGACTATAACCCAAATAGAATTATGGTCTTTAAATGTTTTGGGGAGTGCAACGATAAAAGCCATAATGATTTTTTCCCATTTCCATTCTTGTATGGGTAGTGTTTGTAAAATAACCTTATATTTATATCTCCCATAATTAAATTTCTGAGATAATATTCACTAAGATACATACTCTAAAATATATATTTTCATGTTATCCCACAAGAAATAATTTTTCATATCTATATACATCTTCATACTTACAAGATGAATAGATAATGATAAACTATAAGATTCATCCAATAACTCCTTCAAATATGGTATGAATGAGTCACATAATTAGTTCATAAACCTTATAATTCCATCTTAATCAAATTTAATCTTAGGAAAATTTCTCACCTTTCATAAATCTACATCTTCCATATGTGCCTCTTTAATCTTCAATTTGGTAAATGGTTGAGTATACATTTGATCAAGATAATATTTCTCCCCTCACTTAAATATTTCTAGATCTTTCCTTTTAAAATCTATAAATATTGTATATTTTTTTATCCTCATCATAGATTAGAAAACATTTTTCTTTTTACTCAAATCATTGACCACCTTGTTCGATTTCCTAGGGTGGTAATGTATTAACAAGTCATAATTTTCAACCAGATACAACCATCTTCTATAGCACACATTAAACTCTTCCTAATTAAATATATACTTCATTTTTTTAATTAATATATATATATATATCACACCTTTATCTACAAAGATAATTCCTTCATATCATTCACACAAAAATTACTATAGATAACTCTAAATCAAGAGTCTGATAAATTATCTCATACAACATCAATTTTTTTGAGGAAAAATCTATTTCCATATCATTTTGCATGAGGACGCATCCCTATACCTTCTTTGATGCATCAGTATAGATAAAAAATGCTTCTCCACTATAGGGTAGTGTAAGATACAATGCACTGACTAACCTTATATTCAGTTACTTGAAATTTTACTAACATTTATCTATCCAAAAGAACATGACTCCCTTCCAAGTTAACTTGTCGAGTGGATTAGAAATTTGTGAGAAATTCTACAAAAAAATTTAATAGTATATAGACAAACCAAGAAAAATATGAATTTCATCCACTATGGTAGGTCTATTCCAACATTTCATATCCCCCATCTATGATGGATTCATAGATATACCCTCATTTGAGATTATATAAACAAAAAATGAAACTTTCTATAGCCAAAGTTTACACTTTATTAAATTTTTTATACGTCCTTTCTTAGGGTCTTTCGTATAATTATAAAGTGATCCTCATGCCCATATGTAATTTTTGAATATATAAAAATATAATCTATAAAGACTACCAAAAATTAATCAAGGTAATATCTAATGACATGATTCATTAAATCCATGAAAATAAAAGGGCAATTAATAAGACCATATGGAATCAATATAAGCTCATAGTATCCATATAACACCACATGTTTTTATAATCCTTTTTTTGAATAAATTAATTCTATTTGATGTATTTATTTTATTGCTACACCAAGTTGATATTTCGTTATATTCTACACCAAGATAATCTTGCTCTACATGTATCACTGAGTTCACTTGCGTTACATGCAACATTGAGTTTCTACGAAATAATATTTTATTATTATAATTATTTAAGCTATATAGTTATAACATAGCTGTTAAACTAATTAATATGAATACTAATAAAAATAATTTAAATAATATTTATATTTTTATAAAAATAAAATAAATTTGTAATTAAACATATAATTTTTGGTAAAGTCTTTATATGTTTGAAAAAAAATCGCAAATGAAATCAGATTTATGTTCTTATGTGAAAAATAATAAAATTAATTTTATAAAATTTAAGAAAAATTTTTTGATAAAATAAAATTCATTTTTTATTAATAATTTCAAAATTATCTTAGGTTATTTGTTTAGTTTTTTTTTTTGAAAAAAATTATTTTTGGATGAATAGTGAAAAATATTGATTTTAATTCAAAACTGCTTTTTGTAAAATTTATTTTTATTATTGGATTTGATTTTAATTTTGTTTTAAATTTTAATTAGATAAATTGTACATCATGTAATCAAATTTAGGTCATTGTAAACAATTTCACATTGAAATTGGATATAAAAACATTTCAAACTTTTAAATAGTTTCACTTAAAAACCTGTCGTCATTACCCATCTGCAAGATTAATTTCAAATTGATTTTTGAAAATTATTTGTTTATAATTTGAAAAAATATTCTCTTATTTGGAAGAAAAAATAATTTATAATTTATAATATGTTAAACTTAGTTTTTGAACAAAAGTATTAGTGGAAGTAATTAAAATTAATCATAGTGATTATGGTAAAAATAAGATTACTTAGTAGTTAATCATTAATTGAAACAAATAATCTAGAAACACGTTAAAAAGAAATTGTATCGGAATGTTTATATTAATTACCAGATTATAACTAAAATTGATAATTATTTTATGCACATGATGTAAGGGAGACTTCTCAATATTGTTTTCCATTTTATATTTATAAGAATGTCACTCCCCCATTATAGAAGGGCCCTCACCCCCTATTCACACCTCCCAATACATTTATCTCAGAAAAACCCTCATAAAGTCTTCTAAAAACATCCCCAAATTCATCCTATAATCCCCCCTTTATGCATAAATCTAACCAGGTAATCCCTTTGGTGAAAACCAAAAGGAGTTATCCAAAGAAGAGGTAACATCCTTCCACAAACAATTTTGTTTTTTTACTTTTGACACCTCATTTATCCTAATTATTCCACGATTATATAATATCCAATGTATCATAGATATAATAATATAATTTTAAGTTAATTTTTAGACAAAAAATCTACACACTTCCATCAAATGGGATACACAATCATCGTTCATGTGTACGACAGATTACCACCTCATGAACCGATGTCACTCATTATTCCACTTCCACCTTTCAAGGATTGAAATAATGCTATAATTTATGTTTTTATATGAAATTTATGATGTATCTATGCTTATAAAATTATTATATAAAACATATATTCATTATTTTCAGTTTTTTAAATACGATAACTCCATTTTTGGATGTGTGGACTACCACCTCCTCAAAGCAATGTGATTCATTCACACTTTACATGGAATGTATTAAAGATGGGTTTAGAGAACATATATGAAATATATGACATGATAATTATAATATAATTATAATATATACACACACACACATATATATATCTATCATTACCTTCTTTCTTTCAATACTATATGAAAATGGAAACAATGTTCATGCATACGTACGCCCTATCGTCTCCAGGAACATTGTATTTCTTTGTCTATTTCTATATTTTATAGATATTTATGAATAAATTTATAATATATATATATATGTGTGTGATATTTATTTCATTTTTATCATTTTATAGATTAAAAAATCATGATATAAGTAAGAGGAAAATAAATATAGCAAATAAAAACACATACGAAAAACAAACTTGTTATTACCTGAAGCATAACATTAAAATGGAAGTGTTAACAAATGGGTAATAAAATGTTATACGAAAATAATATATGGTATTATATAAGTTAATTTTGTTCTATGATATATGTATAATAAACATATATTTATTATACAAGAGGTTTTAACGAGTACGAAGAGAGTCAAGACATATGGTAAAGGGACTTCTAGTCTGACTTTTTTTTCTATGAGACTTATGTATTATTCACCACCCATTTATTTTGGGTGGTGTATATACTTACCATTAGTGTATTATATAATTATTTTCCTTAAATTTATGGGTATTTATATATCCATTTAAATATTTCTATTTCATGTGGTTTTACGGTTCAAATGTTAGCAAATCATTAAGGTAGTTTCGTCTCAATTTTCTTCTTTGAGACATGTGTTTTTTATGCACATATATTCTTTTATGAGGTGTATATAATTCCATTTTACATGTTATATAATTAGTATACTTAATTTCATGATATTTTATGCTTCTTTTAGTGTCATTTTCTTACATTTTTTTATTCAAATATGCCATAGTGGTAAGAGTTTATTGCAACAATCCCATCATTGATCATGATTGTTTCTGATTATGATTCTATTGATGAAATATTATGATCCATATCACAATAAAACTCATGATTTTTCTTTTACTATGGTTATTCATGATATATCCATTTATTATAACCATTTCCCACTCATTGGTACTTAAGATAATTAAATTGTTTTTAAGAGAATATGACCTTATTTCATTCTTTAGTTGGAAATCTGTTTTATTCAAAAAATCATATTTTAAAAAATGTTTTAATTTTTTTTAAATTATATATTTAGATAATTTTCAAGGAAAAGGATTTTAAAAATGTTTTATGGGTTTTAAATATTCTTTTATAATTTTTCAAATCTATTTTCAATGAAAAAGGTTTCCAAAAAGGTTTTATGTTTTAAAAATCATTTTTCAAGGAAGAAAGGATATTTCCACAAGAAATGTTTTAAAAGATATTTCCAAAATATTTTCCAAATAATATGACATAAATGTGTTTTAATTATTCCTTTTTGAGAAATTATCAAATTTTTTCATTCATATTAATTATTTGAATGGTTTATGATTTGATTTCAGGATGTTTATGAAACCCATTTTGTTAGGATGGTATGTTTGAGTATGATATAATCTATAATACCAAACGTAGGATCGAAATAGGAATGAGATTCTCAGATACAAGAGGGGGTGTATTGTACCTTTTAAAAATTCCTTTGGAACTTTTAATGATGGTTATGTTTAACAAGGTTAAACAAGATAATTCACAAGACCTCTATAAGTTCTAATCACTTGCTGAATTCTAGAAAAGTGATTCCAGAAATGGAACTTAACTAAAGTTTACAAAGATTAAGATTATACCTTAATGAGTATAGAATCTAACTATATAAGAGTACAAGAGTAAGGAAGTATATAAAAGTTATACTTTCCTTAACAATACAAATTCAGTGGAAAAACTTGTAGCAAAACAAGTAACAAGTAAAGTCTTTTAACCCAAAGAGAAGGGTATCCAACAAATTTGGATAAAGGTACTTTGATTTATACTTTCAAGAAAGTATGTCTTACCCACACCAGGGTAAGCCATCGATACAAAGATCAGAGTTTGTCTTGCTATCCCTGAAGACCTCAACTATCAGGTAGTCGACACCTCTGTCTTCCTCAGTAAGGAAGCCCTCAACTTGAATGTGTTGGAACCTCTGTCTTCCTATCCCTGAAAGCCCTCGATTGTATACAGCAAAAATTAGAGTCGCACGAAGCAAATATGAACAAGGAAAAGTTTAAACAAGTTATTCAAACATTCTACATGAAGCTTGAGAGTTGATAAGATCCTATCTCTCTAGAAATCACTTCAATGGAATGTAAACACAGATGTCAGAGTTGTGTCAAAGATGTGAGGTCTTTTCAAATGAGCTCTTATTTATAGGAAATTCTTCCAACGGTCGGCTCCCTTCTCCAATGATCATATTCTTCCGTGAATTTTAGAGGTATATGTACACATGTCACTCAAACAATGGTTAATTTATAACTAAGAGCAAGAAATCGTTTTGTAATAAAACATGTGTAAGAATAACCAAAAACTGATATTCAGAATGGAGAAAATGAAAGTTCAGAATCTAAGTAAAAAATGAATTTGGAGTCTATAGTACTATGATATTCAGATTCTATTTTGTATGAATTTTTATTGAGAATTCGTAATCAAAATTCTTCATCAGAATTTGTAATGAGAATTCATAATAAGAATTCGTCATCAAAATTCGTAATCAGAATTCGTAATCAGAATTCTTCATTAGAATTCATAATGAGAATTCATAATCAGAATTTGTAATGAGAATTCGTAATAAGATTTCATCATCAGAATTCGTAATGAGAATTCGTAATCAGAATTCATCATTATAATTCGTAATGATAATTCATAATCAAAATTCATCATCAGAATTCATAATGAGAATTCGTAATCAGAATTCATCATCAGAATTCATAATGAGAATTCTTAATCAGAATTCATCATCATAATTCATAATGAGAATTTTTAATCAAAATTCTTCATCATAATTTATAGTTGTGACTTTATATAAGTTCGTAATCAGAATTTAGAGTTAAACTTCATAAAGGTTGGTATCAGGGAATTCGGAGTAGAACTTCATAAAAGTTCGTAACAGGAATTCAGAGTCTTAAACAGAATAACTCATGTCTAAGTATTATATGATTCTGAGTTTTTAGATATGAATCCGATTTTTATACTTAATAAAAATATTGATATGAACAAAGAAAACAAGGTAGGGGTAAATTTCCTTTGGCAAAGAAATTATCCTTATGGAAGTAAAATAGGGGTAAAATAAAATTTTCCTTAAGATAATGTGTTTTTGATTTTCAAAACAAGAGGAACAATTAATTCATAAGGAAAACTTGATGACTTATCAATATCCCCCTTACATGAAGGAATGGAAATGTCATAAGGAAAACCTTATTGACTCAACAATATCCCCCTTTTTGTAAAGCACAAACATCCTTATGAAAAAGAATGTAAATACTTATAATAAATTTCTAGACTTGAAATTAATGTTTATCTCCCTTTGTTTATGATCAATGGTGAATACGACTAACTCCCCCTTAGGCTTTGGAACTCTAAGGATCATATTCTAGATTTCTAAAATGGGATTTTAATTATGAATATGGAAGTCTTCGTAATGAGCACTCCCCCTTACTTAGGGATAGTTCTTCTTATACTTACAAATTTTTCTTCTCCGTTTTATATTTTTCCTTCTCCCTTTTGAGTTCTTTTTCCTTCTCCCCCTTTGTGATTTTCAAAAAGAGTTTGAGGGAATGGAAAAGAAATATGGTACCTGAAACATTAAATACATACAAACAAGACAAGCATCGACAATTGAATTATGATTAGAAATATTAGTACAACGAAAAATACAACAAAATATCGGAGTGGTCTATTTTGTTTCTTTTTTCCTTGGGCATTAGCATCTTGAAAATTTTCTTCTACTTCTTCATTTGTTTGTGTTCCTCTTCTACTTGATTCTCCTAGGATGTGATCCTATCTTCTTGAGTCTTCAGGACCTCTGCCTGAGCCTTCATGGACTATTACTGAGTCTTTAACAACTCATCTTGCTTCAAAAGTTTTTCTTAAATCTCACTCCAAAACTCCTTTTCTGTTTTCAAACTTTGAACAATATAGCTCAGCTTCCCATTCTAATCTTTTATATCCTGAATCCGAGTATTTTTCTCAAGGGTTAGATTTTCATGAAAGTTGTCTGAAAGATTTTTCATTTTTCCATCCTCTGATACCAATTGTTAGGATGGTGTGTTTGCGTATGATATACTCTATAATACCAAATGTAAGATTGAAATAGGAATGAGATTATCATATATAAGAGGGGGGTGAATTGTACCTTTTAAAAATTCCTTTGAAACTTTTAAAGATGGTTATGTTTAACAAGGTTAAACAAGATAATTAACAAGACCTCTATAAGTTCTAATCACTTGCTAAATTCCGGAAAAGTGATTCTGGAAATGGAACATAAATAAAGTTTACAAAGATGAAGAATCTACCTTAAAGCGTATAGAATCTAACTATATCAGAGTACAAGAGTAAAAAATTATATGAAAGTTATACTTTCCTTAACAATACAAATGCAGCGAAAAAACATGTAACAAATTAAGTAACAAGTAATAAGTCTTTTAACCCAAAGATATGGGTATCCAAAAACCTTGGATAAAGGTCCCTTGATTTATACTTGCAAGAAAGTCTGTCTTACCCACACCAGGGTAAGCCCTCAATACGAAGATAGGAGTCTGTCTTGATATCCCCGCAAGCCCTCAACTATCAAGTAGTTGGCACCTCTATCTTCCTCAGCAAGGAATACCTCAACTTCAAGGTGTTGGAACCTCTGTCTTCCTATCCCCGGAATCCCTCGATTGTACACAACAACAATCGGAGTCGTACGAAGCAAATCTACACAAGGAAAAGTTTGAACAAGTTGTTCAAACTTTCTTCATGAATCTTGAGAGTTGATAAGAGCCTATCTCTCAATAAATCACTTCAACAGCATGTAAGCACATATGTCAGAGTTGTGTCAATGTTTTGAGCTCTTTTCAAATGAGATCCTATTTATAGGAAAAGCTTCCAATGGTCGGCTCCCTCCTCCAATGGTCATATTCTTCCTTGAATTTTGGAGGGACCTTTAAACGTTTCTCTCAAATAAAGGTTAATTGATAACTAAAATCATGACATCGTTTTGTAATAGAACAAGTGTAAGCATAACCAAAAACTGATATTTGGAATGGAGAAAATGAACGTTTTGAATCTAAGTAAAAACTGAATTCGAATTCTGTAGTACTAAGATATTCATATTCTATTTTGTAGGAATTTGTATAGAGAATTCGTAATCAGAATTCTTCATCAGAATTCGTAATGAGAATTTGTAATCAGAATTCATCATCAGAATTCGTAATGAGAATTCATAATCAGAATTCTTCATCAGAATTCGTAATGAGAATTCGTAATCAGAATTCTTCATCAGAATTTGTAATGAGAATTCTTAATCAGAATTCATCATCAGAATTTCTAATGAGAATTCATAATCAGAATTCATCATTTGAATTCATAATAAGAATTTGTAATCAGAATTCATCATCGGAATTCGTAATGAGAATTCGTAATCAGAATTCATCATCATAATTTTTAATGAGAATTCGTAATCAGAATTCATCATCAGAATCCATAATGAGAATTTGTAATCAGAATTATTCATCAGAATTTGTAGTTAGTACTTTATATAAGTTCGTAATCAGAATTCAGAGTTTCACTTCATAAAGTTTTGTATCAAGGAATTCAGATTAGAACTTCCTAAAAGTTCGTAACATGAATTTGGAGTCTTAAACAGAATAGCTCATGTATAAGTATTATGTGATTTTGAGTTTTTAGATATGAATCCTATTTTTATACTTAAGAATTTTTTTGATATGAACAAAGAAAACAAGGAAGGCATAAATTTACATTGGAAGGGAAATTTTCATTATGGAAGTAAAACAAGGGTAAAATGAAATTTTCCTTAAGATAAGGTGTTTGTGATTTTCAAAACAAGAGGAACAATTATGTCATAAGGAAACCTTGATGACTTATCAATATCCCCCTTACATGAAGGAATGGAAAATTCATAAGGAAAACCTTATTGACTCAACACATTTCTCTTTCACAGGTTATATGCTTATGAAACCATCTTATTTTAATGGGTTATGATTTGATGAAATGATTATGAAAACAATATATTTTACAAATGTTATGATATTATTTCATGTTTATTATACCCATTTCATTTATTTGGTTATGATATGATGAATTTTTATGATCTAGGAGAACACATATGTATGATTTCATTATGATATGGGTTATACATATATCAACCTCAAATTAATAATGTAAATATAGATGGAATAAGGAGTGAAATCAGTTTAATAAATGACTATGTATGATAATATGGTCTTGGTAGTGAACATTGACCACTTATATGGTTTGGGGAGTGAACCCATTCCACTAATAGGGCCTTGGAAGTGATGCATGTGTCTGCCAAAAGTACATGTCTTATTCCTATGTTATACTTTCATGTTTTATACTCTTGATTCCATTATGATTCATGCCTTATGAGATGCCAATATTTATTCCATGATTCATTTTTATAATATATGATATGCATGGTATGATCATATAATGTTATGATTGTATTCTCATACCCCTATGATAATGTTTATGCTTACATATCTCCCTTGTTTACCCATACTAAAAATATGAGTTCAACCATTTTTATTTTTTATTTCCCCAGGTTTTGAAGATATGTTTTATGTATGATGGGTATAAGAAGGTTTCTAGTAATGAAGAACCTAATGGGATATAATATACCTCACTTATGTACCAGTGTTTATATTTCAATGTTTCCAAAGGAACTAAACTAATATGGTCTTTCGGAATCTATTTGTATAATATATTAAGTATTTTATTAAAATTATGTAATGATAATGTTTGTTAAGTGAGGGTCTCTATAGTTGGTATCATAGAAAAAATTTAGTTAAACTTTGGAAACTATGATGATAAGACCTTAATGAGATCCCTAATAACCTTTATCTAAGGATAAGTCTAAGGATGATTCAATGTATATGAAAATTTCCCAAAATTTTTCTATAGGATAGAGCGAGTGGTGACTTATAAATACATCGCTATTTAAACACTAAAAGTGGATATGTATCTAAAAAATGTTTACATAGGGGTAACAACCTTGAGAAAACCATATTTAGCTATACTCAATCGAGAACTGGTGCACGAGAATGGACCTTGCTTCACACCTAGTTTGACATTCACAGGGGATATTCTTTATAAATTCACAAAAAGTTTCATGAACCATCATGAAGTATTTAAATATATGTTTTCTTGTAATAACCTATAATAAACCTATGGTGTCATATATTAAAGAAGATATCATATTTTATACATCATATAAGTGGGTTTTCATGATTATTTGGTTCCCATTATGATTATTTTTTCTTAATCTATGATTTTTTTTTAGTTTATGGTTGGATACTGAAGGAACCATTTTAATGATGGGTATGATAGTAAATGAGATGATTGTTCTCATGAGTATCCAAATGACATGGGAGTTATAATGAAAAATCTTTTTGCTATGATCACCCAACTTTCTCAATCTATGAATCATGATGGACTTATAAATGAGAAATAGAGGGAAAAATTGTTGAGTCCTTTATTTGGAAACATACACCTTCTTTCAATGGATCTTCTGATTCACATACTACTAAAAAATGGATCAGTACCACTGAAAATATATTCCACGTTCTCTAGTTTTTAGAACATTAGAAATTCATTATGGTTGTTTATCAATTAGATGGAAATGTGGGCCAGTGGTGGACTCTAATCAAGAATACAAGTTAGTAAGATAAAATTCAATCCACGTATCGAGAGAACTTCAAGAACTTATTTTTCAATAAGTACTTTCCTCGTATTCTTCTTACAAAAATGGACAAAGTGTTCCTTGGGTTAAAGAAAAGGGACGATGAATCTATTGGTACGTAAGAGGCTAATTTCACAAGACTTGTGAGGTACACTTCTAGTATTATAATCCAACCTAAAAGTAAAGTTGTTAGGTTCTTTAGTGGATCAAATCCAAGACTCATAAGGGTGTTGGAAATAAGATAATTTAGTAGCTATTAAGAGATCATGCATTGTGCAATCAATGTTAAAATGGAGGTATAAGTTATATATAAATCTCATGGTCTTGACATGAATAGTAATATGTAGTTCCAAAGAAAATCTAAATACCATGGAGAAAATAAGGAGATATTTCCTTTATACTCAAAGTGTGGGAAGAAAAATGGAGAAAATTATCTTAAGGGGTCTAATAAATGTTTTAATTGTGGAAGGTAAGGTAATTAGACATTTTATTTGCAAAGAGATGGGTATAAGTTATCTAATAATGTGAATGGAGAGAAAGCTTCATAGAATGAACCTACCCCGCTTCACTGCTACAAGTGTATGAATAATATGAATATGTTAACTAGTGACCAAACCAAAAAGTTTAATGATGATTATTGATGTCAGAAACAACTTAAGTTGAGGGACAGTGGGAAATCTATTGCAATCACTATTTCTAATGAGGGGTGTGATAATGATGTGGTGGAAGGTAAACTTAACATCTACTCTTGAACTGTCAATGTCTTATTTGATTTTGGATATACCGACTCTTTTGTTTCAAAATTATTTTATAAGGGTATTATGATTACAAAAAAATTATTAGATGTGTAATTAGTAGGGAAAACCCCTAATGGTACAATTATTTCATCTAATAAATATGATTCATCTCTGGTGATGTTTTTGGGAATGTAGTTCCTGTAAATATTTTCATTATTCTTATGTTTGAATTTTATATCATCTTTGTAATGACCCAAGTATTTATAGAATAATACATTTTCATATATATTAAAATATATGAATAAGATATTAATTTTACATTAAATTGGACACTTTTTCTGATAGTATAACCGAAAAAAAATAATGGGTTTCTCTGAAATCTTACGTTTCACACAACTTTGAGTTATACCAAAAAATAATATAATATTAGTATTATTATTTTAAATTTTAGTTAATGCCTAGCCGTGGTATTTATGGGAATGAATAGAACTAAAACAATTATTAAAATTTTTTGTTATATGTTTTTACATTTATCCAGTAAATTTTAGAGGCTGAAAATTCGAATAAATCCAATTTTAAGAATAAAATACTCTAATATTTTTAAAGGGTGGTTTTACCAACTTTTGAAGGTGAACCCTTTTTAAATCTAGTTTTTTTCACTTTTATATCTTATATTTGAAAAAAATAAATTTATAATTTAGAAGTAGGACATGAAAATTTACATTGGATGAAAATTTAGTATTTTTCTTATAAAACTCATATTTTAATAAATATTGAAAAATACAACTTTTTAATTCAAAATAGATTTTTCATCTCATTTTATTATATAGTTTTATTGTACTATTAATTGGTTTTAAAATGTAATTAGGTTTTTATCATTTAATCCAATTATGTTCATTGGAAGTTATTTCAAATTTAAATTGTACATAAACACGTGTCTATATTTTGATAGTTTTTACTTCTTAAAAACAAACAATCTGGTTTTGAAAACAATAATTAATTTTAAATTAATTTCTGGAAATTATGTTTTTTGAATTTGTTAAAATTTATTCCATATATAGAGTATTAAGGTCCAAATTTATTAAATAGGTACCTTTTATTTTTGGACATCATGAATAATAACTTCAGTAATTATTTTTATTTACCATGGCTAAAGGGTATATCTGGTAAAAAGGGTAAAAAATAATATTATTATAATATTAAAATTCCCTAAAAAATTTACTAATACTACTTCATTATATATTTCTGAACATGGTAATTCATGGGTCTATTCTGGGACCTCATGGAGCCACTTAAGTGTGATAATGACATGTTATAAGAATTAATTTAAAGTAAAGAGAAATATAACATAAACATGCATCTTTTACTCAAACAATTTTAATATAGGGTTATATAACTAATATATTTGACTATAAATAGTAATTAAAAATTCTAAAAAGATTACCTAAATCATTGTATTTGATTTATAATTTATAGACATTAAATTAATAAATTTATTTATGACACAATGATGATGGAGTGATTACCTTAAAAATGAATGATTCAAATAAATTATATTATAAATATTAAAATAAAGGTAATTTTGACCTTTTGATTCCATCTAAGAATTTTATGGATGATATTGAAATATGATATTTGAATTAATTCCTTTTTTTAAGGAATCATGTTGTTATGACTTTAAAAAAATCAATTACTAAATAGTGTCAAAATTGACATAAATGAGTTTTTAAATCAAATACTATTTTATTAAATTATATAATAGTCCTAAAAATATATGATTCATACAAATGAAATAAATAATGTTACAAATTTCATTAATGATTCACTTTTGGTTCGCTTGTCATTTTATAGTAACTATAGTAACCATATATTATGAAAATAAAAGAAGATATGGCAAGAGTTAATGTTTTTAACTGAGGGTTAAAGTTAAAAGATAAGGTCACTTTTGTGGCCTGAACTTGTATAAAACCAATTTTTTGAGAGGATTTCGACCCATTATCATATTATCCACGAAATATATCTCTTTGGCACAATTATAATTCTAAAATAATTTTATAATAAAATTATATTTCAAGACTTTCCTAAAGTGTCCCTCCCCCCTCTTATAAAAGGCCACCACATCTACAAACTTAATCACACCTATCAAGACCCTTGGATCATACATATTCTAGTAAAATAATCTCCCAAAATCCCTACTTTATTCATATAAGCCTTACCTTGGGAATAATTAAATTCAAGAAATCCTTTTGGCTCAATTAAAATAAGTTACCGGATTTAGAGGTAATATCTTCTCTCACGTTCCATTCCATTATTTTTTTCTTCACTCCCTATAATATTCATATTTTTTTATTACATAAAAAAAATAATATCCTAAATATAATAGTATTTTTTATGATAATTATTCTAACTACAGTTACACACACCTCCATTTATGTATATGAACATAATGTTTCTACGTACGGCGAACTACTTCCTCACGAAATGATGATTGTTCAATTTTCTCTTACCACCTCTCATGGTGTCCCTTATTATAGAAAGGTATTTAAATATGATATATAATAAATTTATATTGTCTCTATAGTTCTTTAAATTTTATTTACAACATACCTTTATGCTTACCGTAATGTGTAAATACGATAATTTCATTTGAGGAAGTGTGGACTACCGCCCCCTCAAAGTGATACGACTCATTCATTCCATACATAGAACGTATAAAATATTGAATAAATGATATTATTTAACATATACAACATATATATTATTATATAATTATCATATACCTATGTATCATTTAGTATTCATTTCTTTAATATGACAATGAAATGAATGTAGCGTTCACGTGTACGCACAACCTACTGTCTCCATAAACAATGCATTTCATTTCTTATATCAAAATGTTATGGACTATTATAAATGAATACATACTGGATATATATGATATTTAAATCATGAATAATATTATAGAGATAATTTAATTATGACCAAAAGGATAATTTGCATCAAAACATGTTCATTTTTGACTCATGTGCCGAACATCAACAAAACATACGATATGAACTCAATAATTAAGTAATTTCAATAACATGGTAATAAGTGATATAAAATCAATAATAAACTTTTAAAAGGTTATTAATAATGTATAAATTATCCAAATTTTATTATTCAGGAAATTAAATAATGAACAGGACAAGTCAGATTCAAAGTAAGGGAGTTTCAAAAAATAATTTCCACTCATTGGGTTTTACGCATACTTCGTTGATTATTTTATGACAAGATTATGGGTGGAATAAAACATTATTTATTTATGTTTTAATTTCCACCTCCCTTTTGTGGATATACTTTTTCTACACATAATCATCCATAGATAAATTATTACATCATTTATGTGAGCTTTGTAAGGGAAATCTTAACTCTATCATCATTCATTGAGTTAAATATCCATGCCATTGGTTTTTTTCAAGAATATGTGTGAATGAATTGTAATTTTTTTACAATTAATATACACTTATATTGGGTGTATTTATATGTTTCACAAAAATCTATATCATGGATTTATCATTAATCTAATGATACGATCTTTGTAAGGGACTATGTCTCAATCTCCTTTCTTTGAGGCATATCTTGATATTGGGCACCTTTATTATCCTATAAGGTGTATATACAACACTTTTGACATTTAATATCACGAATTTATATATTCTCATGATATTTAATGTTTCTTTTCATTTTATTGTTGAATTATTTTTATTCAAGTGTTTCTCAAGGGTTACGAGACTATTTAACTAAAACATGATTTTAAATGTTTTGATGAATTATTATTCTAAATCATTCTTATTGATGTACATGTTTTCAAAATGATGTTATGGATTTTTTTATTTGGACATGAATATTTTAAATTGTCAATTACTTTCAAAAGTATCGAAGTGGTATGGAATACTTTTATTCAAAAATCACTTTATTAAATGTTTTAAATGGGTTTGGAAATGGATTGAATATTTCAATATCTTGAATTGATTTATTGTGATTGGTGAGTGAAATATTGATAATTTAAATATTTTATGTGTTATGATTATGTAATGGTACTTGGAAATTTTATGGGTGGTTATGTGATAAACCAAATATATGTGGTCCCATGATAAACCTAGGCTGGGGTGATCTCGTGATAGATCTCCAATGCATTAGGTAATGTGATAGAGGTAACCATTAAGGTTTCTCCTAAGAGATTTAGGGAATATATTGTATTGGGTATTACAAAAGTAACCATTATGGTTACTCCCTATATGGATGTGAAATCTACATTGTAAGTTTGTTATGTATTCCACAAGTTACCTTTATGATTTATGATTTCGATGATTTATTCATAAATATTGTGATTTCATGAGGTATGATAAAAAACTCATGTTTTATGAGTAAAAATTATGATTTCATTGATTTGTATGTATTCTTGTACTAATGTTTTCTTTATTTATTTTATATCCCTTACTGCGATTTTTATTCTCATCCCATGTTTTGAAATTTTTTTCATAGGATTTAAAGAATAATAGATTCAAGGAAGGGTCAGGGAAAATTCATGTTGTTTAAACACAAAATGAACCATGTTTCTTTTTTTTAAAAAAGTTTTGGTGTTTTGAAAAAATGGATAGTGAGTCGAAGTGACTAATTTGTAATTATTTGTGTTGTTATGCATGATTTATGGACTAATTATCTAAATCTCTAAACCTAAAAAGATCCTCAATATGAAATAAAGTCAAATTCTTGACATAACTCAACATTATGTAACGTTTATGGATGAGGTCTTATAGTTGTTATTAGAGGATGGTTTAAAAAACTTTAGAGATTAGGATGTTTTATTATGTGTTAGGGATATCATCATGGGTTTCTAATTTTAAGTTATATCATAAGTTCATTTCCATATAAACCCTTTTTTAGGCTTTATGATCTTGAATATTAAGGTGACTAATTGTATTTTTGAACACATTCACCTTTGAGGAAATTATGGGTTATTAATTTTTGGGATGAAAAACGAGAGGTATGAGATAACCTTTGAGGTTAAAATATGTTATGGATATTTTTGAGAATTTTATGTATTTTTTTGAATGTAATAAAATTATAAAGTTTTTGAAAAAGGGAAACTCGGAGACCATGTGACAATCTATAACATCAGACAAAGCTATGGGGAATCGAACCAACAACCGATGTTTGGTTGGGATTTATCACCTACAATTGGGATACATGAAGTCCCTAGTTAGTATGAATTTTTTTTAGTTAAATGATTTTATGGATCTAGAATAAGTTGATTTTAGGAACTTATATTTCATCAAATTCATATCCCTAGAATAGGAAAATGATTTGGTGATTAAGTTATAAATGTTATTTTTGAATAAATTTACTCTTTTGGAAACACTATATGCCTAATGAAAATAGAAGACTGTGATATTTAATTTTATGAGTAATGGTAGAATTTTATTTCGGAAGAATCTATGTTTTTATTAAGGAAATATGAAGATCTGGGTTATTTATGGAAATGATTAAACTATCATGGAGAACATGTGATTAGGTTAATTACTTTTCAGTATGAGACTTTAAGAGTAGTCGATGTTATTTGGAGATAAATATTAAGATTTATTATAGAATTGAATGTGATCAAATCCTTATTAATTTTAGATTTCAATCATATTTTGGACTACTTTGATGAATTTTAAGGACAATTTTTATTTCATGGTATTTGTTAAACTTTGGGTATTATTTGTTGAATTTTGGAGATTAAGAGTAGTATTTATTTTTATAATGGATTATCCTTTTTAGAGACTATCTGATCTTGTACTAACCATTTTGGTTTTGGTTAATGTCTAAAGACAAGGGAAATATACGGTTCATCTTTGGTGGATTATGGGATTCTCTAGAAGTTGATTCTTGCACTTAAAGTATGACCAAGTCATCTTTAATACTCATCGTTTGGAAAAAAATATGAGTTTATAGTAGATATTTATTAAAGGATAAAACTCTACTTGAAAAGTAAGTATATTTCCTTATGTTCTTAGTTAAGCTCATAAATAAATTTCTCAACTTTATAAAAAGGACCTTAAAACAAAAATTTTGTCCGTTTACTTTTCCTACTGGGGAATCAAAGACTGTTTAACCCATCACAAGTATGTGGTTTTTATATTGTTAACTTTCTTTTGATCTTGTTTTCTATAACTCTCCATCTGAACAACAAGGTTAGTTTTTCTTTCATATCCATGTTTTCTTATATGGAATCCTTGTATTAGTTATAGTGGGTGAAATTTTTACTTCTCTTTCTTTATTTTAAAGTGATAGTTTTATCGACTCCTTTCTCAATGTGGTATTTTTAATGAAGTATTGGAGACCAATTTTAAAACTGCAAGGATGCAATTTCCAAAATGGGGGAATGATGTAACGATCCAAGTATTTTGAGAATATTAAATTTTCATATCTATTAATAATTATGAAGAACATATTAATTTTATTTTTAAGGGGATACTTTTTCTAATAGAATACCCAACACAGCATAACTGGTTTCTCTGAAATCTTACTTTTCACACAACTTTGAGTTATAATGAAAAATAATATATTATTATTATTATTTTAAATATTAGTTAATTTCTAGTAATTGTATTGATGGGAATGAACAAAACTTACAAAAATATTATTACACATGTTTGTTAAATGTTTTTACATTCATCCAATAAATTTTAGAGGCTTAAAATGAGAATGAATCCAATTTTAAGCATAAAATACTCTAATATTTTAAAAGGTCGTTTTACTGCATTTTAAAGAAAACCGCTTTTTAAATCCAGTTTTTATCACTTTTATATATTTTAAAAAATAAAGTTATTCTTTAGAATCAGGACATCAAAATTTACTTTGGATAAAATTTTGGTATTTTTCTGATAAAACTCATATTTTAATGAATAGTGAAAATACTGTATTTTAATTCAAAACCACCTTTTATTATTATTTATTTATATAGTTAGATTTTAATTTTAATTCATTTTAAAGTGGAATTGGATTAAGTTTTTTTCATTTAATACAATGATAGACATTGGAAATAATTTCACATTTAAATTGGATACAAACGTATGTTAATATTTTGATAGTTTTTACTTCTTAAAAATACGCTTTCTGGTTTTGATTACAAGAATTAATTTTAAATTAATATCTGAAAATTATATGTTTTTAATATGGAAAAATATATTCCATATTTGGAATCATAGGGTCCAAATTGTGTAAATAGGTACCTTTTAGTATTGGACAATATGAATAGTAACTTCAGTAATTATTTTTATTTATCATTATTAAAGGGTAAATTTGGTAAAGAAGGGTAAAAAATAATATTAAAATAATATTAAACTACCCTAAGACATGTCATAATCCCATTGTATGAGTTATTTATAAAAATGGGAATCCTTGGGTCAATGTTTGGACTTCATGGATCCATTTGGGTGTGATAATGACATGTTATAAGAATTAATTTGAAGTAAAGAGAAATATAACATAAAAATGCATATTTTACTAAAACAATTTTAATATAAGGTTATATAACTGATATTTTTGAATATAAATAGTCATTAGAAAGATAAAAATATTTCCCACATCATGTTATTTTATTTATAATTTTTAGACCTTAAATAAATAAATATATTTATGACACAATGATGATGCAATGATTACCTTATTAATGAAAGATTCAGATAAATTATATTATAAGTATTAAAATAAATTGAATTTGAACATTTTTATGAAATACATGAATATTATGGATGATATTGACATATTATATTTGATTTAATTCCTTTGTATTGAAGGAATCAAGTTGTTATGTCTTTAACAAAATATCAATTACTAAATAGTTTCAAAATTGACATAAATGAGTTTTTTAAAACAAACACTATTTTATTAAATGATATAATAGTCACTACTAGGAAAATGTTCTATAGCCATGAATCTATTGCCACATTTTTTTTATCTGTGGATATAGGTCAGTTTATAGCCGCGTTTTTAAAATAAAACCTATGGCTATATGGTTGCTAAACCCTTCACGACTCTCTAATATCCACCACCCCTCATGACCCACCTTACCTGCGATGTCTTCTATCTCAGAGGCCATTTATTCTTGGTGGTGACTACTCCTCTCGGCCATCCACATCCACCCTCGTGACTTATCTTCTCTCGGTGGTGACCTCTCCTCTTGATGGTGACCTCTCCTTTCAGCGGAGACCCTTCTTTCCCCACGGCCTTTCCGTCCTCTCCTATTCCCAATCCTCATCCCCAGATGGTTTCCGGATAGCCTTTGTGATACTGCCCCTTCCTCATCCCCCTTGTGATGCTGCCCCATCCTCATCCCCCTCGCGACGCTACCCGTCGCTACCACCGATTGTGGCAACCTCACCGCCTTTATGGTAACATCTGACTTCTCATGCATGTCAAAGTGGAATTAATTCAATTCTCAGTGAAGCTCCCCATTACTTATTTAAATAGTGAATCATATCCACTATAGGGATATAAAACCTTAGCCACTCATATAAGTATTTTATGTGGTATAGTTTTATGTATATTTTTTCTATAATAAATTATAGTAGTGTTTTTATTTAAGTTTATCCCATTGTTATCATCACATCCATGGTCATGGATAACGAACCTAAGGGTCGATCCCTATGGTAGGTAGTGGTGATCCCATGTCCTAGCACTTAAATTTCTATTCTTCATTTTCATTCATGTGAGATACTGAGGATGTGAAGAAAGGTTTTCTATGGTTTCCACCTTCTCTTAACACTATCTATCTCATTCCATATTATTTCAAATCTATTATCCTTCCCTGCTCTAAGACTACTCTTCAAACGATGTGGTCGATTGGGTCAAGGGTTGAAAAAACTATGGTGGAGTCTAGTGTTAGAAATTTGAATACCTTAGTTAGGAAGTGTTCTCTACCCCTTCACCATAGAGGTGGTAGGAATGAGGTGTTGAGGAGGCCTATAAAAAACTTGGAGTTCTTTAATAAAAGTGTAATTAGACAATATAATTATTTGAGTTTATAAAACCTTTCCATTTTGATTTCCCAAGGCATGTAAGTGTAAGAAGGGAGTTCAAGGCCCTTTTACTTTTTGAATTTTCTAATTTCTCTCTCATAGTCACTTGACTTATCATGTTGTCACTTTTCCCTTAATGTGGTCGGTTGGATCCTTCATATGATCAATTAATTCCATCATATAGTCGATTGGTTCCTTCATATGGTCAATTGATTCCATCAATCTATTGATTGGTTCCTTTATTTATCCAGTTGGTTCCATCATACTATCAGTTTGAACCTTATTATGGTTAGTTTATTCTTCTTGTGGTGAGTTGGTTCCTCTATACAATATATTAGTTTTTTCATTATCTTAGTTGATTTATCAGTATAGTCGATTGGTTATTTATTACATTTGGTTGGTTCCTTAAAGTTTTCTATTGGTCCTTCTTATGGTCGGTTGGATCCTTTGTTTAGATATTTTATTGGATACATGAGCTTAATCCATTCTCAAGAGCAGTTCAATAGTTCACAAAATTTCCTAGTGTTTCAACATTCTAATATTTTTGTAGAATGATGTAAAAATGAGTTTTAATGTAAAATAATTATTTTAAGGGTTAAATAAAAATATTTTTTATTTCATTATTTAGAGTTCTTAAACGTATCATCGAATCACTTGACTCTTATTGTTTAAAATTGTTCATTCCATGAGTTTTAAATGGAACTGAATTAAATATATATGAAAAGAAAAGTTGACTACCTTAACTTCTTAGGGGTCCTAGAGAATATGTATTTGATATCTTAAACAATGTATTTTCCTCTAATATGAGTCTTTTTTTTTGTTTCCTTTGAGTCCATACTAACTAGAACCATGTTCTTGAGCATTTATAGTCTCCTTCTTCAACTAAAATCCTTTTTGGCCCATGATTCTAGGCATGTTCACATCCCACATTATTCTTTTATCTTTTTCAGAATTGTGCACCATTTTGAGGTAGTGTCAATTGTCCATATATCCCCCTATTTTTGTTTTGTTTGATTTTAAGCTTACTTCTAGGTATGTGATTATTATTCTATATTATTTTTTGCATATGTGAAACTAGAATATTTCAGTTTTCCTTTGGGTGGATGGAAGGGTTAACTAATAAAGTAAATGATATAGCCTTAAATGAAATTTATGGTGATGTAGTGTTTTTACATGCTTTACCAGTTTATTATTATTTCTAAGTGATGATTCTTTCTCTGAATTTGATGGTTTTATTATGTGCATGTTGTGACTATTGTGAAATAATTAAACCCTATGGTTGATTTAGAGTCCTTATTGTCATTTTTTTAAAACCAAAACTCATTAAAGGATAAGTACTTATATAATACTAATAAATGCTTGTGTGTGAATGTGGAATTTTTGTGAAAATACTTGTGAAAGGTATGATGAATTAATGAGAAAACTCACCCTTTAAGTGAATTATGGATTTATGTTGTTTGGTTTTTAATGTGAAATTATAGTATATTTATTTTTGGTCTTATTGTTGGGTGCCCTTTGTGGGGTTCGTGCAATGATGGTCATGAAGTGTTCAGGTTCAGGATGTGTTCTGGATAGTGAAAGTATAGTGATTGATATGTGGTTTTAGTGATATGGTTGGGTTTAGTTGCTTGATTTATAAGAAGATGTTGTAGTTATAATTTGAGGTACTTGGGTTGTTGTGTTGTGTCTTGTTTTAGTAGCCTGGTAGCAAGGGAATATGAAGTAGGTAATGATGAAAGGGTAATGGTGTGGGAAGAAAATTAATAAAAATGGGTTGGATTTTACAAGTGGTAACTAGTTTGATGAATTGAGAAAATATTATTGGGTTGAACTTGAATGGGAATTAATATTAGAAATTGGATATAGTAGGTTCTATTTAGATATGGGAACAAATGGATTAAATAATGAATATTTTTTTGGTAATGTAATAATCAGGAATAATAGATGGCCCTGTAATTGAAATAAAGAAAATTATGGGTTGTGTGTGTTGTTTTTGTGTGGTGAGTTTCATTTAGTTGTGAAATTTTATGGTAACAATGGTATAGTTTTGATGATAAGATAGATATTATGAGTTTTAATTTAAAACTTGCAGGTCAATCTTGTGAGTTGTGTGTTTGTGTGTGTGTATGATTGTTTTCTTTAAAGGTTGGGGCCGAATCCTTAATTTATTATTAAAATTAAAGACCTCCTTAGACTGGGTAAAGGGAGACCCATTACGTATCCCGAACTCCCAAGGCCAAGTGGCCTGAATACAAGGCTTGAAAGCCCATTTTTGGGCCCAAAGGACCCCTCGGTGAATAGTGCTACTACTTTACCCACACTTCTACAACACCTACTATAGTACCGCCACCGCTTGAGTATCTGGTATAGTCCCTCCGCTACTACAGTTTTACCACTACTACATTGCTGCCGCTGCTACAGTATCTGCTACAGAACTGCTACAGTACCCAAGAATTCACCCCTGCCTCGATTTGATCCTGCGTCTTTTTGAATGCCAAGCAGGAGCCTGTAACACTATGGTACAGGCTCATATTTTCATGTTTCTTTTATAAACACCCCATCCGCATCGATAACTGTGTATCAAAACTAAAAAAATTTTAGGTGTGTTTTCCCCAATACTCTCATAGTAAGACAAAATGTCACAATTAACAACATATGATTATCCACAACTATTTTTGTACTTTTTAGATTTTTCCATTCTTCTTAGTCATTTTTAGCATGTTATAAATTATGCATTTTTGAACATATGTTTTTTCTATTTGTAGTGACATATGGATAAAATGGGTTGTAATTTTTTTTCTTTGGGGATTTTTTATTGTAATTTCCTGCACCTGTTTGCAGTGGTAGGTGCATCATGTCGGCATGCTTTTGTTGATCATGAAAATGAATGGTGGATGGTGTGTCATTAAAAGTTAATGATTTATTATTTTAATTGGTTTTAACATATTAGGTTTTAATATAATTTCTGATTACTAGGATGGCAAGAATGAGTTCCTTGATGCACAGAGTTTTTTCACCTATTAAGCATGTAAAACTTTCTACATTTGTGAACGTATGTTTTCTCTATTTGAAAGGTTAGATGGGTAGAAATGTTTTATCTTTTGGCATTTTAAGAAGAAATTCATTCCACCTTTCATGAACCTATATTTCATAAATCATCCTTAGTTAGATATCAACTACTTCGTAAAATTTTATACTTGAATACTCTGATTGATCACTATGTCGTTTCATGGAGGAAAAGAATATTAGAGAACCCTAGAGCTGGGCCAGGTGAGATAAATCTTATCCCAGGAGCAAGGGGGAGGGTTCAGGGGGGATTCAGGGGTAGGGGGTATGTGTGGGAAGGGGTTCTACAGGGGGAGGGGGATAGGGTGCATGAGGGGATGGTTCAGGCGGTTCACATGGGCAGGGGGAGGGGAGGGTGTAGGGGGTCTACAGGGGGGAGGGGGTGCAGGTGGGGTGCAAGGTGGGAGTGTGAAGGGGCAAGGGAAAGTGGGAGAGTGTGAAGGGGGAAGGGATAGGGTGATGGGTGGTGGAGGGTGTGGATGGGGTAGGGTGAGGGGGTGGGGGTGAAAGGGGGAGGGAAATGGTACAATTGGGGCAAGGGGTGTGCAGGGGGTGGGGGTGATGGTGCAGGGTGGGGGTCTACAAGTGCAGTGAGAGGGGGGGTGCAGGTGGGGTGCAAGGGTGGAGGGTGCAGGGAGGGTATGTAGGGGCATGGGAGGGGGCTTGGGTAGTGGGAGGGTGCAAGTTGGGTGCAAGGTGGGAGGTTTCATGGGTAGGGGGAGGGGGTGTGCAAGAGGTAGGGTGATGGGTGGGGGAGGGGTGCAAGGGGGCGGGTAGGGTGCAAGTGGGGCAGGGTGGTGTGTGGGGTTGGGGGTGCTGGTGCATGGTGGGGGGTCTACAGGGGTAGGGGGAGGGGGTTCAGGTGGTGTGAAAGGTGGAGGGTTCAGGTGGGGTGCAAGGTGGGAGGGTGTAGGTGTATGGGGTAGTGGTAGGGTGTTCAAGGGGCATGGTGAGGGGCGGGGGATCAAGTGGGGTGTGTACTGAGAAGGGGGTAGGGGTTTCATATCAGAAGGAATTTTGGTGGCATTTACTTCTTTGAAATCATGACTGTAGTATAGACTATGACATTGTGTCAATATATTATTCATTTATCAATGACACTGTTACTTTCTCATACAATCACTTATTTTCGTGCTTATAATTCTTACACTGTTAATTCTGTACATATTTCCTTCAAATATCAAGAGATCTTGAAATGGTGATTGTTGATACTATTTAAAATAAATCATGCATGATAAATATTCAAATTGAAAAAAATATGTACTTGGTGCATTAGTTACTGAAAAAATTGAATGAGTTGTTCCTTGGTTGTATTATTTTTGGTTAATCTCTCAAATCACCCATGTGTTCGCATGACACTGTGTTGACATCCACAAGATATTGTTTTCTTGATGACATAATCTTGCTGATGATGATACATGTTGATGTTGTTATCAAAGGCGACTCACCATGTATGCATAGGTAAGCATATATATAATATGTTATCCTATTATATTTATATCCACCCATTGCAGCGTAATTACATATAAGGGGCTTGGTGTGCTTATGTATTTATATGGAAAATGTATACATGTGTGGGTTATAACAGGATTATGCATGTGAACATATATATAAGGATCCTCTTTTGCGTGTTCAAGGCCATGAAGACACGTACATAGGGGTTAGGGCGTCCTTATGTATATGCAAAGGTGCATATTACTAGAAGATGGATGAAGCAGCTTAGAGTTGTAGAGGATAAAAGTCTCAAGTGCCGAGTGTGGATTGGCTCGTTTGAGGTGGGGTTCCTCTCCTAGCCTCTTTAATTTAAGAATTTTTTAAATTTCATTTAGTTTCCTTCTTAATTTTTCTTGTTTATAATAAATTTCAATTCTTGAATAAGTTTTTATTAAGATAAGTGTTTTGTTTGATAAAAAAGACCTGGTTTTGTAATAAAACCCCTCCAATGGAGGTGTGTTGTCTTTGAAAACTCACAGTAGTATAACGTTCTTGTCATTATTGCATTAATGTTTTCCTTATACTTTATGTCATTGTTAGTCATAAAGCATGCATCATACTTGACCCTTTTTATATCCATGTAGGGGGTTTCCATCTTTTTATTAAAACCATTGTTTGAACCAAAATACCCTTTAAGTGCTGTTAGACTTTTAAGATGGAATTACCCAATTTGGAAAGTGCTGTAATGACCATGTCACCACTAAGTAACCCCCATTTTATCTTATAAATTGAATTTCCATGTTTTAATGAATTGAATGAGTTAAATGGAACCGAACATGGTTAACTTGGCATGTGAGTGGTATTGCCTCATGTAGTGAATGATGTAATGGTTATGCCTCCTTTCTAAAGTTTAATTGGATTTCCTGAAATAAATAGATTGGATTATTCATAGTTACTTGCACTCATGTTTTGAAATTTGTTAAGGGGAAGTGGTACATGTCCAATTAAAACCATACACCTCCACTAAAAGGGGTACATGGGGTGGGAAGGGGTGTGAAGGGGTGGTGGGTAGGGGGTGTTCAGGGGGTAAGGGAGGAGGCAGGGGAGGGGGAAAGGGGTAGGTGAGGGGGCAGGGGGTGTTCTGAGTGTAGGGGAGGGGGGTGTGCTAGGTTATGTTGCAAGGGGCACGGTGAGGGTGCAAGGGGAAGGGGGTGCAAGGGGTGTGTAGGGAGGTGTAGGGGTGCATGGGGTGTGTAGGGTGGGTAGTGTTAATACCAACTATAAGACTATATTGTTATATCCTCTTTGATCACATATTCAAACAAAGTCATATTTTAGGTATTTGAATACTTTTAGGAAAGACTTATGCACAACATTTTCATATGACATTTTAAGTCATATGATCATCAATGTTGTACAACAAAACCACAATTTCTATATCATTTCGAGTGCTTCTTAGGACTTCACTCCTAATGAAATATTCTTCTTCTTGAGACCACAACATTGAGTAGTTAATCATTAGGAAAAACAACCATCTCCATGGCCACATCACTATTTATTCATCCACCTCATAAACATATATTCTCATCCTTCACAACTCTAATATGTCCACCAAAACGCCTATAGAGGGATTTCAGTTCCTCACAATTTTGGTACAATGTTCTCTCTCAATGCTTGAGGGTGTTTATATGAATATCATATCCAAAATACATGGTATAATTTCACAATGATTTGAATAAAACCTACGATTTATATGTGAAAGTTGTAGATTATTGTAAATATGCACTAAAGTATATGACATGAAGTAGTAAAATCCATCATGTTGTAGTTTGTGTAATCTGGTGATTCATGATACCACTATGTGGTGTATGTATTGGATGGAATTAGATATCATTTGAACAAAAATAACCTTTATTAATGGTCATTTTATTTAGTATTGAGATACGTATATCAATATGAACCTAAAAGAAAACAATAAGGAATGAATGCACACCTAGGCCACTATGACTCCCTACACCTGAGGTCTCTATGTGTTAACTATTATACGGCGACACCCGGTCATTCCTGCTTTAGTGCGATTCCAAAATTTCACCTGTAAGGGGTGTGTAGTGGGAGTTGTAAGGGGTGGAGAAAGGTGTGGAGGTGGTGTAAGGGGTATGCAGGGGGAGGGGGTTGCAGGGGGGCTGTGCAGGGATGTGCATTGGGGCTGTGCAGGGGGTGTGTGCATGTGTGAAGGGGGGTTGTGCAGGGTGGGGTGAGAGGGGGCAGTGTAGGGGGTGCAAGAGGGCTTTTGTTTCAGGGGGATGGGTGTTTATCCAAGGGGGGATGCCCAGGAGGGGGGTATGCTGTGGGGGTGTCCAGAAGGGGTGTTTCAAGGGGTGTCTGGTTGCGCCCAAATTTACCCTACCGGTAAAAGTGGTTGTTGAAGTACAAGTAGGGATCAAATCCACATGGACCGAAGAAGAAACCATGAGACACTACGATTTGTTGATGGATTGGCTATGAAGTGTCCAACCTTGAGATAGATTTTAATTGGAGAAATAAATATATAATATAAATAACATATAATAAAAATTATGTGAACTAAACAATTATTAATGGTGGGTTGATCTTAGGGTTTTTCATGGGGTGGATTGGATGAATTTCTTTTCATAGAAAATTTCATGTCATTAATTCAAGACATATCCAAACAATGATATAATTCTCCAAATAATTCACCAATTTAATCCTTAAACAATTCCAAGGACAATTACCAATTCACTTTGAGGATCACTTTAATGAGCACTCAAAGGAAATAGATCGTACTAGCACTCAAAATGTGTCATCGTTAAAGTTGGCAAAGATGAGAAAGAATGTAACTAATCAAATGGAAATCCTAAAATAACGAATAGATTTAAATATTAAGTACATGAAATAACATTCAATCCCTGACCTTGCTACTCCCTTGGATCAAACCTTAAGAGGTTAGCCCTCCATTGATGCTATTATACCAATGGAAGCAGTATGTAGACTTATGAGGGAGGAATTGAAGAAGATGAAAATTATTAAAAGAACGAACACTCCACCGTTGTGTGATTGAAATCACAATTGCTGGTGTGAATAATTTCACAACTTGATTCAATGGCATCAATGTGTGAAGAAAAGGAAAATAAAAAGTATAGAAGAAGAATAATAAATTTTATTAAAATACTAAATATGAAAGAAAAAAACTTACATTAGACGATTTGTTGATGCGATTACAAAATGAAAGCGGGAAATTACAATTGAAAGATATACAATGGATGAAAGAAAAACATCAATTGAAGAAAAAATATTAGATGTTTATTCCCTTCATAAATATATTTTTATATAGGCATATTAGAAGCCTTAGTTTCACCCCCCAATAATCAATTCACCCCCCAACAATTAAGAGAGTCAAAAGGAGGGTGACGAATCAAAAGGAAATTGACGTTTCGAAGTTGACCTGGAAAACTGTCTAGATTCATCCTCCATTTGGACGTTTGAATTTGACATTAAATATGGAAGAATCATCAGTAGTTGTAGAAGTAAAATATCTTCATCCATGTGTCCTCTATCATCTGTCCACATTTCAGGTCATTTGGTGCATGCGTTTGAATTTTATTCCCGAAATGGTGAGAAGAATTTATGGGGGTTCATATCGGTCCCACCATTTAAATGTAAACTTCGGATCCATATATCACCATGAAAAATTCAGAATTAGCTCTGACCACAGATGAATAAAATTATCCTCATATTTTTATCTTTCTACTGTAAAACTTTGAGCTTCATCGGGCTTGGTCTGTGGGCCCCCATATTTATTTGATGGGCCTTAGGCCCATTATAAGTTTTCTAGCAAATTTCTGCATTCAGGCGCAAAAAGCTCCATCTTCCCTTGGGATTCATCCATTAGACTTAAAAGATAAAATATTCCAAATAAAGTGTTGAATCATATACCAAGATATAAAATTCATAAAATTAATATAATGTTTTCCACAAATAGATGATTGATTGGGCCCAAATTTTCATTTTAAACTTGAATTGCATTTAAGATGAGAAATGAAGTTCTATTAATGTAATTAACTAAAAACAATTTTTATGGACTTTGGAACAATGAATATAAAGATATTAACAATGAATATTAGCCACTTTCAGTGACTTATCACACCCCCAAACTTGAGTTTTTCTAGTCCCGAGAAAAATATATTACAAATATGAAATTCAAATCTCCTTTTCCAAAAAAAATTAATACACTTTGCACACCCAAAGACCTCATACCAAAAATATTTATGAAACCCATCAAAATCATTTAAAAAAGCTAGGTCTATAAGCATAATCCAAGCCCAGCCCATTCCTTTGTTCAAATTCATCGCCACATTTCATCCAATTTCAATTAAGCATAATAAAGTGTTGTGCATCACAAAAGATATGGGGCCCATTTTATTATTCAAGGGGAAAAATGGAAGCGCTAGGTGGGAATCACATTAAACCTTAAGATGAGTATCCATTTTTTTTTTTTGATTTTTTGCATATTTCCTTTTTTTAACTTCAATAGATATGAAAAGACTATGTATGGGCAAGAAAACTATGGAGTCACGATCCCCAAGTACTAGCTGCCACACATATTGTCAATTTAATTCTCAATAATAGAGATATAAAGTCTAACTCTGGTAAAGACAACTATGGAGTCACGATCCCCAAGTGCTGGACGGCACACATTTGGACAAAACAATTCTCGATGTGGTCATTATTATTTTTTTGGATACTCAAATTAAACTAAAAGTGACCCCATAACCCAATGCTATAATGAAAGGGACCCAAGAACTCAAATTTACACCCACGATCCAGTATATGTGCATTGTGTCATTTTTATTAAGAGGATGAAAATGTAAACTTTGAAAAATCACATCGGACAACCACACTTTCCAAAAACTATTCTCATGAACTTAAACTTGTATTAAAATCAGAATCAAGGCATGAAAAATTATTTGATATCCAATTTCAAAGTTTTCAATGTGTGTTATCATGTTCAAGGTTAATGGAATTTTTCTTTCTATGCATGTTCTTATTAAAAAAATCATTTTTTATTTCATATCCCCCCAATATAGAATAACATTGTCCCTAGTTTTTAAAGAAAATAAAGGTTAGAAGGGGGGTAGGAGAGGAGTTCAAAGAGGAAATTGAAAATGATAAACATGGAACAAATTCACCTAGTATTTGAAGTTGAAGTTCATGATGCTCTAGATTACTCCTTTGATCTCTTGGGGGATGTAGGCACCTCCTTGACTGAACATGTATCACCCAAAATGGTTCCTGAACCATACAAAAAAGAACAAAGAAGAAAACACAAACAACACAATGATTTATTTAATTCCTAGTAACATTATTTTTGTGGTTTTCCCTATTTTTTTTTAATTTTAAAAATCAAACTGATGATACATTGTCTTATTTATATTTTCTAGGTATGGTATTACATAGGGATCACACCGCGTGAAACAGATGAATACGGTGCTCCCCTTTCATACCCATACTTACTCATAAAAGAAGAATAGGTCAACTATCTATTTTTTTAAATACCTACAAAAACATAAAATAAAATAAAATAAACTGATGATACATTGTCTTCTTTATATTTTATGGGTAAGGTATTACTCATGGATCACACCGCGTGACACGGATGAATAAAGTGCTCCCCTTTCATACCCATCATTACTCATAAAAGAAGAATAGGTCAACAGTCTATGGTAATTTATTATATGAAAAATAATATGATTCAAAATGACTGGAGACATGAAAACCATGGGTTTCCTTCCATGCAGCGCTTTTGGTTAACTTCGTTAGCTGGACTTGAACCCCTCAACTTATCCAATTTCAACTTTCAAAATTTTAATGAACCCATCTTTCTAAAATTCAACTTTATTGAGATTGATTGTTTTTTATAATCTTTTCCTTGTATAAATCCATGTTCTAAAATAAATCTAAAGATACAAGTAATGTCAGAAATGGTTGATCTAGTTACATTTTTTGTCTTGCCTAAGACATCAAGGTTCAATATGACATTATTGATTTCATGAGAACAATGAATGACTAAAGTATGGTCATGGGTATAACCTATGATATAATTCTTGTGTAGGGAAGGAAGGATAATGATTTTGAGTTTTGGTCGATTGCAATTTCTTAATGAATATTGGAAATTTGAATGAAAGTCAGTTTCTTCTCCAAAATAATTATAAAGAATTGGTTCTGTTTGAAAACATGATTCATCCCCAAAAGTGTCTAGTTGAATTTCAGAAGTGTGTATCGGCTCAATGTTTGGTATTTCTCCCAATTGTTCAGTGATTGGTATTTTTGAAAAATCATCAATAGAGAAATATTCTGGACTCTCTATCCACAATGTCAAATTTCCCTTTTGTGAATACAAAAAATCAATTTCCTCTTGATTTAAGCACCCATCAACAATTCCATGATTATCTTTAACTATCCCAAATCCAATTCTTGGTTATTTAATAAATTCATGTGAGGTTTGTGGGAGACAATATTATTGTATTAGTGATGAGGAAGAGACAAATTGAGTGGGAATTGATTCCATAACCATTTCAATGCTTTGTAGTTTTACTCATAAGGATGAAACTTCTAAATTCATTTTAACAATTTTTTCACACAAATGTTCAATAATTTTTACAGAATTAGGATTGATAGATATTTGGAAATCATGAACTTCATTAAGTTTGATCTCTTAAATCATCCATGAGAGGTATGGAAATTGATCCTTTAAACAATCAGCATCCCATTGATTGTACATCTCATCTTGTGTGGTGTATTCAATAAAGGTTTGGTCAATGAAATTCCCTATGTGAGGTGATTCCAAATATTGATTTTCCAGTTGAAAATATCATTTGTCTATCAATGGGTACCGTGGAAGATAATATATTGGAGTTGATTGCAAATTGGTTTTGGGATTCATTGGACACACAAGAACAGAAAGGGGACTAGAGAAGCGAAATTAGGGTGAGAACAGAGAATTTGGGGTGAGAAAAGAAGATGAGTCTCTAAGGTATCTTACATGGGTCCCCGGTAACTGCACCAAAATTTGGTTGCACCCAAATTTACCCTACCGGTAAAAGCGGTCGTTGAAGTACAAGTAGGGATCGAATCCATAGGGACCGAAGAAGAAACCATGAGACACTATGATTTGTTGATGGATTGGCTTTGATGTGGCCAACATTGAGGTAGATTTTAATTGGAGAACTAAAGATATAATTTAAATAACATATAATAAAAATGATGTGAACTAAACAATTATTGATGGTGGGTTGATCTTAGGGTTTTACTAGGGGTGGATTGGATGAATTTATTTTCTTAGAAAGCTTCATGTCATTAATTCCAGACATATCCAAATAATGAGATAATTCTCCCAAATCATTCACCAATTTAATCCCTACACAATTCCAAGGCCAATTACCAATTCACTTTGAGGATGACTTTAATGAGAAATCAAAGGAAATAGATCGTACTATCACTCAAAATGTGTCATCGTTAATGTTGGAAAAGATGATAAATAATGTAACTCATCAAATGGAAATCCGAAAATAATGAATAGATTTAAATATTAAGTACATGAAATAACATTCAATCCCTAACCTAGCTACTCCCTTGGATCAACCCTTAAGAGTTTAGACCTCCATTGATGCTATTCTACCAATGGAAGTGGGATGTAGACTTATGGGGGCGGAATTGAAGAAGAAGAAAATTATTAAAGGAACGAACACTCCACCATTGTGTGATTGAAATCACAAGTGCTGGTGTGAATAAATTCACACCTTGATTCAACGGTATGAATGTGTGAAGAAAATGAAAATAAAAAGTTGAGAAGAAGAAGAATAAATTTTATTAAAATACTAAATGTGAAAGAAAAAACATACATTAGATGATTTGTCGATGCGATTACAAAATGAAAGCGGGGAATTACAATTGAAAGAAATACAATGGATGAATGGAAAACATCAATTGAAAGAAAAAATATTAGATGCATATTCCCTACATCGCTAGCTCTTTATATAGGCATATTAGGATCCTTAGGTTCACCCCCAACAATCAACTCACCCCCCAACAATTAAGAGATTCAAAAGGAGGGTGAAGAATCAAAAGTAAATTGACGTTTCGAAGTTGACTCGGAAAACTGTCCAGATTCATCCTCCATTTCGATGTACGAATTTGACATTAAATATGGACGAATCATCATCAGTTGTAGGAGACAAATATCTTATTCCATGTGTCCTCTATCCTCTTTCCAAATTTCAGGTCATTTGGTGCATTAAGTTTAATGTTATTCCCGAAATGGTAGAAGAATTTATGGGCGTTCATATTGGTCCCACCATTTAAATGTAAATTTCGGATCCATATATCACCATGAAAAATTCAGAATTAGCTCTGGACACAGATGAATAAAATGATAATCATAATTTTATATTTCTACTGTAAAAAGTTGATCTTCATTGGGCTTGGTTTGTGGGCCCCCATATTTGTTTGATGGTCCTTAGGCCCATTATGCTTTTTCCAGCAAATTTCTGCATTAAGGCGCAAAAATCTCCATCTTCCCTTGGGATTCATCCATCAGAAACAGAAGATGAAATGTTCCAAATAAAGTGTTTAATCATATACCAAAATAACAAATTCATAAAATGAATATAATTTTGTCCACAAATAGAAGAATGATTGGGTCCAAATTTGCATTTTAAATTTGAATTGCGTTAAAATGAGAAATGAAGTTCTATTTATGTAATGAACTAAAAACAATGTTTATGGACTTTGGAAAAATGAATATAAATATATTAATAATTAATATTATCCACTTTCAATGAATAATCAGTGTCCATCATGGGTGATGCAGTGGGGGAGCTATGGGGGTGTGCAAGGGGGTGTGTAGGGGGGAAATCTGTCAAGGGGGGTGTTGTTTGGGGGGGAGGGAGTATTTCTAGGGGTGAAAGGGGGCATGTGTGTGTAGGGGGTGTATGTCAATGGGGGGGGATGCTGTCTGGGCGAGTGTATGTCTAGGGGGAGGGGTCTATCCAGGGGGTGGGGGTCTGTCCAGGGGGAGGGGTGTCTGTCTAGGGGGGGGGGTGTAGCGGGGGAGTCCAGCAGGGGTGGTGCAAGTGGTGTCCAATAGTGGGTGGTGCAGTGGGGGTGCAGGGGTCTGTGTGAAAGGGGAAAAGGGGTGCAAGGGGTGTGGAGAGGGGTGTTAAGGGTGTGGAAGGGGGTCCAATGGGGGGCATGGCTATGTAAGGGGGTGTCTATCCAGAGGGGGCTCCTGTCCGGGGGGTGTCTGTTCAGGGGGAGGGGGATGAGGGGGTCTATCTAGGGGGGGTGTTTATCCAGGAGGGGGGGTGCAATGGTGGTGTCCAATAGGGGTGGGGATAGGTGTGTCTAGTAGGGGTGGTGTATGGGGTGTGCAATGGGTGTGTGAAAGGGGACATAGGGGTGCAAGGGGTGCATAGGGGGTGAATAGGGTGTGTAAGGGGGGTACAATGGGGGATGTTCATGGGGGGGAGGGGTGAAAGGGGGTAGTGTAAGGGGTTGAAAGGGGGAATGGGTGTGCAGGGAGGGTGTAAGGTGGTGTTTGTTCTGGGGTGGGGTGGGGTGTCCAGCAAGGGTGGTTCAAGGGGTGTGCAGGGGGTGTGCAGGGGGTGTGCATGTGTGTAAGGGGGTGTGTGCAAGGGGACTAGGGATAAAGGGGGGGGTTCTCGGGGTGTGGGTAATGGGGTATTGGTTGTGCAAGGGGGCATGTTTGTATAGGGGGTGCTTCAATCTGGGGGGGGTCAGTCCAGGGGGTGTCCAGGGGTGGTCTGTCCAGAGGGGTGGGGTTTTTCAAGGAGGGTGCAATCCATGGGGTGTCTAGGAAGGGGGGGTCTGTCCAGTGGGGTGGGAGGGGTCAGCTAGGGGGTCTTCTGTCCAAGGGGGGTGTAGGGGGGCTTTGTAGGTTGGGAAGGGGGGCTGCAGAGGGAGTGGTGTGGGGGGGGTTTATAGGGGGGAGGGGTGCAATGGGGAGGGGGTTGTAAGGTGCAGGTGGGGTGCAAGGAGGAGAGTGGGGGGATTTTCAGGGGCGGTGGGGAGGATGAAAGGGGCCATCACTGGTTGACAATTGCCAGGTTTTTTAGGAAATGTAAAGGCCTATATCCACAATTTTCAACCATGGTTATAACTGATGAGTAATTTTAGCCTATGTCATGGTTCTCAAACCATGACTATAGGGTTGTTTCAACGGTTTGAAACGTGGCTATAACCCTATAGCCATGGATTCAAACTGTGGCTATAGGATTTAATCTATAGCCATGTGAATACTATCCATAGTTCAGAAAACCATGGTTATAACCTATAATAATGATTTTTGGGCCTATAGACACAGTTTAAAGTCTTGGCTATAATGTTATTTTGTAGTAGTGAGTTCTAAAAATATAAGATTCGACAAACTGACTTATATAATGTTAAAAATTTCATTACTTATCCCGTTGTGGTTCTCTTTTAATTTTATAATAACTATAGTAACCATATATTATGAAAATATAGGAATACATGGTAAGAGTTAATGTTTTTAAATAAGGGTTAAAGATAAAAGATAAGGTTAATTTTGTGACCTAAACTTATCTAAAACCTATTGGTTGAGATTATTTTGACCCATTATCTTCATAGACTCAAAATATATCACTTTAGAACTATTATAACTTTAAAATCATTTTATAATAAAATAATATTTCAAGATGTTCTTAAAGTTCCTCTCATCCCTCTTATAAAAGGTCACCACCTCTACCCACTTACTCACACCTCTCAAGCCCCTTGTATTATCCAAATTCTATTAAAATAAGCTCCCAACATCCTTTATTTCCTCATATATTCCTTACCTTGGGAATAATTCAATTCAAGAAATCATTTTGGCTCAATCAAAAGAAGTTACCCGATTTAGAGGTAATGCATTCTCTCAGGTTCCTTTCCTTTATTTTCCTTATCCACTCCTTATGATATTCTTATTATTTGATTACATAACAACACCAATGTTCTCAATATACTAGTATTTTGTTATTATATTTATTATAACTACACTTGAACACACATCCATCTAATGGATATGAACATTCTATTTTTGTGTACGATGAACTACTACCTCATGAAACAATGATCGTCCAAATTTTTCCTACCACCTCTCATGGTGGCAATTATGATGGAACATTATTTATATATTATATTTTATATATTTATATTATCTCTATTATTATTTAACTTTTTTTACAACATACCGTTATTCATTTGACAATGTGTAAATACAATAATTTCATTTGAGGAAGTGTGGACTACCGCCCCATCAAAGTGATATGACTCATTCATGCCATACATGGGACACATATATGATGTAGTAAATAAAAATATATAACATTTTTTACATATATTTTATAATGGAATAATAATATACCTATTTATCATTTATTTTTCATTCCTTTAATAGGAAAAATAAATGAAAGTAGGGTCCATGCGTACGTACGACCTACCGTCTCCATGAATAATGCATTTCATTTCTTATATCCCAATGTTATGGAATATTATAAATACAAATATAATGAATATATATAATATTTAAATCATTAATAATATTTGGAAGATAATTAACTTAAGACCACATGGATAATTTTTATTAAAATAAGTTCATTTTGGACTCAAGTGTCGAACATCGAGAAAACGTCTGATATGGACTCAAATAATTAACTGATTTCTATAAAATAGTAATAAGTGATATAAAATGAATAATAAATATTAAAATGTTATAAATCAATTATAAATTAACCTATGTTTATTATTAATCAAATTAATGAATGAACAAGAAAAGTCAGATTCAAGGTAAGGGAATTTCTAAACTCAATTTCCACTCATTGGAATTTACACATACTTAGTTAATTATATTATTCCAAGATTATATATGGAATCAATATTTATTTATTTATGTTTGAATTTCCACTTCCCTTTGTGTGGATATACTATATCTACACATAATCACACCATTGAGGAATTCTTACGTCATTTATATGAACTTTGTAAGGGAAATAAAAAATCAATCTCCATTCATTGAGTTAAATATCCATGTCATTGGTTTTTTTCCAAGAATATGTGTGAATGAACTATTATTGTTTTACACTTAATATCCACTTATATTGGGTTTATTTATATTTTTCACACATATTTATATCATTGATTTATCCATAATCTAATGACACTATTTTTGTAAGGGACTATGTCTCAATATCATTTCACTAAGGCATATATTGATATTGTTTACCTTTATTATCCTATAAGGTGTATATATAACCATTTTGACATTTTATATCATGAATTTATATATTCTTAGGATATTTCATGTTTCTTTTCATTTTATTCTTGAATGGATTTTATTTATGTGTTTCTCAAGTGTTACATAGCTCTTTAACTAAAACATCATTTTAAATGTTTTAAATAATAATTATTATAAATATTTCTCATTGATTTCCATGTTTTAAAAATAGTTTTATGGATTTATTTATATGGATATGAATGTTTTAAAATGATAATTCCTTTTAGAAAATTTAAAGTGGCATGGGATACTTTGATTCAAAAATCATTTTATTAAATGTTTTAAATGGTTTTGGAAATGGATTAATTATTTCAATATCTTTAATTGATTTCTTGTGATTGATGAGTGAAATGTTCATAATTTCAATATTTTATGTGTTATGATTATGTAATGGTACTTTGTCATTTTACGGGTGGTTATGTGATAAACCAAATATGAGTGGTTCTGTGATAAACCTAGGGCGGGTGAGCCTATGACAACTCTCCAATGCATTAGGTAATGTGACAGAGGTAAACATTAAGGTTTCTCCTAATATATTTAGGGAATATAATATGATGGGTATTCAAATGTAACCATGAAGGTTACTCCCTATGTGGCTATGAAATCTACAATGTAAGTATATTATGGATTCCATAACTTACCTTAATTATTTATGATTTCTAAGTGTTATCTATAAATCGTATGATTTTATGAGGTTTTAAAAAAATACTTTTTAAGAGTAAGAAGTATGATTTCATTTATTTGTGTGTATTCATGGACTAATGTTTTTTTCCTTATTTTATATCCCTTATGGATATTTTTATGCTCATCCCTTGTTTTGAAATATTTTTCATAGGTTTTAGATAATAATATAGTCAAGGATGAGATCAAGGAAAAGTCAAGCTGTTTAAACATGAAACAAACCATGTTTATTTTATTTTATTTTTGTTTTGGAAAAAATGGATAGTGAGTATAAGTGAATAATTTGTAATTATTTAAGTTATTATTCATTAGTTAAGACATAATTCTCCAAATCTCTAAAATTTAAAAGATTATCAATGTGAAATAAAGTCAAATTCTTGACTTAAATCAACATTATGTAATGTTTAGGGATAGGTCCTTATAATCTTATTCATGGATTGGATTTCTCTGTATGAATCCCACATCAATTTTTGAGGAAGATAAGTTATGTTCTATATTTCAAACCAACCTATGATCATCTATCAATGTGACGATATGTATAAACCTTCTATAGAGATTACATCTAGTGCATGGGTCTTAATTACCATTCAAAAGAGTTGCATACCTCAAATGGTTGGGGAGAAAATCCACTTCCATGATATTCCTATTGTTCAGATGTTTGTGGATGTCTTTCTAGAAGATTTTATTATCCATCCCCCAAAACATGATGTTGATTTCTCGATATAAATTATACTTGGTTACACACCAATTTCAAATACTTCCTATAGAATGACCCAAATTGATTTGCTATAATTAAAGAAAAAACTCCAAGAAAACCTTTATAAGGGATTAATTCGTCCATGTAGGTCACCTTGGGGTGCACCAATTCTTTTTTTGAAAGATAATGATTGATTAATGTGACTCTACATTGATTATCATTAGTTGAACAAGATCAAGAACAAGAACAAGTATCTTATTCCCTATATTAATGACTTGTTGGATAAAATATATAGAGATTAATACATTTACAAGATTGAAATTCATTTCGGATGTCATAAATTGAGGGTCAAGAAGAAGGATATACCCAATACGACATCTCATACAAGGTATTGACACTATGAATATATATTGATGTGTTTTTTTCTTACTAATGACCCCTCTATTTTAATCGATCTAATGAATAGAGTCTTTAGAGATTACCTTAATTAGTTTGTTGTATTTTTTATATATGATATTATTATCTATTCAAAGATCAATTAAGATCATGAATAACACTATATAATTTTACTAAAGACCACAAAGAAGGATAAATTGTACAAAAAATTTACAAAGTGTGAATTTTGGCTAAGAAAGGTTTCATTTTTTGGTCATAAAATCTCAAGAGAGGGTATAGAAGTAGATCTATCCAAGATGGAGGTAATTAAATATTGGCCTATACTAACTACAGTGATAGAGATTTGTAATTTTCATGGTTTAGTTAGATATTATTAACAGTTTTTGGATAATTTCTCATGAATATCATATCCTATGACAAGGTAAATGAGAAGGGTGAAAAGTTTCTCTAGATAGATTAATTTGAGTGAAATGTTATGGAACTAATGATAAGGTTAGTTAGTGAACCTATTCTTATATTACCCTATAGTATATAAGGTTTTGTAATATATATTTATTCATCTGAGAAGGAATTGGGATGTGTTATTTTGAAGAATAACATGGTTATAACCTATGCCTCATGATAAATGATGATTAATGAGAAAAACTACACAACTTATGATTTTGTGTTAGAATTGGTAATTTTTACATTAATGTATAAAGGAATTATCCTTATGTATAAAAGTTTCATATATATACTGATCATAAAATTATGAAATATATATTCACATAGATGTAGTTTGACATGATCTAGAGAAGATTATCAGAACTGATAAAGGATTATTACTGCTCAATACATTAACACCATAGTAAAGAGAACAAGGTGTCTGATGCTTTGAGTCAAAAGGATTATTCTAGTATATCCATGAAGAGGATAAAAAAGATCCAATATTTATGGATTTGAAAAGGATGGAAATATAAATATTGAATGGAGTGGAAAAATATTATCTTGCTCAGTTTAATTTTCAACCCTCTATCCAAGTAATGATCAAAGAGGCATATATGGAAGATATAGAGCTAGAAAAGAAGGTTAGAAATGTTCCTGAGTTCAACCTTGATCAGGATTTAATGATAAGGTTCAAAAACCATGTATGTGTTCTATCTATACTAGATTTGTAAAATAAATTATAGGAATCTCATAGTTCATAATTTTCTATTCATCATGGAATAATAAATATGTATAAAGAAATAAAATAATACTTATGGTGGGATGGAATAAAGAGGGATATCATAGAGTTTGTATCCCAGTGCTTTGTATTCTAGTATGTTAAGGTTGAAAGAGAAAAGTCTAAGGGGATGTTGCATCCTTTACCCATACCATAATGGAAATGAGAGAACATCACTATGGATTTTATCATTTGAATTCCTTAAAACTGTAAAGGGTTTATTTATATATTGGTGGTAGTCGATCTTATTACTAAGTTATCATACTTCAATGCTATTAGGAAAGACTTCTCTCTAGACCAGCTTTCTAGGATATACATTAAAAAAGTGGTAAGGTAGCATGGAGTAAGACATTTTATTGTGTCTGATAAGGATCTGAGGTTTACCTCAATTTTTTGGAGAAGACTTCAGTTATCCCTTAATATTGAATTGAGTTTTATAACTGATAATCATCCATATAATGATTTTTTGTATGAAATAACAATTAAAAATCTAGAGGATATGTTGAGATCTTATTCTTTGGATTTAAGAGGTGTTTCGAATCAAAACCTTCCTATAGTTGAGTTTTCTTACAATAATATATTTCACTAAAACACTCAGATGTATACTTATGAAGCCCTCTATGGGAATAAATTTAGATTTCCAACATAATAGGATGAAGTTGGAGAAATAAATCAATTGATACCTGAGATCACTGGAGAAATGGAAGAGAAGGTTTGAACCAGTCTATAGAATATCAAGGAAGTTCAATGTTGGTAGAAAAGTTATGCTGATAAGTGTCATCATGATCTATAATTTTAAGATGGTGATAATGTGTTTCAATGAATCTCTCCCTTAGAGAAGGTTATGAGATTCAGGAAGAAAGGGAAACTAATTCTAAGTATATCAGTCCATTTAAAATTATTGATCATATCGAGGGGGTATCCTAACACTTGGAACTTACTCAAATTATTATTAAATTCCATGATGAGTTCCATGTATATCTCCTAAGGAATTAAATACCTGACCATTCACATGTACTAAACTTAGAGGTCATACTGTTGGAGCATGACATTTTATATGAGGAACAACTATTTGAAATTATGGATCATACAGAGAAATTTCTAGAAATCAAGACCACTCACCAAGTCAATGTTTTTTTTGGAGAAATCCCCAATTAGAGGAAGCTACATGGGAACATGAGGATATGATGGGGCAGAAATATACTCATTTTTTATCAAAATGATAAATTTCAAGGGTGAAATTTAATTTAATGGGGGTAGAATGTAACACCATGATTTTTTATTAACCTTTTTCTAATAAATTATTTTTCTTTGATGTCTTTAATTGAATGATACACCTAGTTAATATTTTTTTATACTCTACACCATGATAATATTTCTCTATATGCAACACCAACTTGTCTTTCATTACAAACAACACTGAGTCTCTACAAAACAAAATTTTATTCTAATAATTATTTAAATGATATGGTTATAACAAAGACGTTAAACATAGTAGTATGAATAGTAATAAAAATTTAGAAATATTATATATAATTTTATTTAAAAAATAAAATAAATTAATAAGAAATAATATAATTTTTTGTAAAGCCTTTATATGTTTGAAGATACTATTTTCTCAAATGAACTGCTTTTTATCTCCTTCTGTGAATAATAATAAAATTAATTTTATAAAATTTTATAAATTTAATTTGATAAAATAAACTTCATTTTCTTAATTCATATTTTCAAAATTATGTTAGGCATAAGTTTTAGTATTTTTCTGAAAACCTCATTTTTAGGGGAATTGTGAAAAATACTGAGTTTTAATTCAAAACTGCTTTTTCGTATTACATATTTATATCGTTAAATTATATTATAATATTATTTTAATATATAATTAGATATATTTTAAATATTTTTAAAAAATTAGGTTATTGAAACAAATTTCATAGTGAAATTGGATATAAAAACATTACATACTTTTAAACATTTTTCCCTAAAAAACCTACTGCCATGACACGTCTATGAGATTAATTTTAAATTAATTTCTAAAAATTATGTGTTTATAATTTAAAAAAATGGACTCCAGATTTGGAACCATGATTATTTATAATTTAAAATAATTTGAAATTACTTTTTTACCAAAAAAATAGTTAAAGTAATTAAAATTAATTATAGTGATTAAGGTAAAAATAATATTACATAGTTGTTAATCATTAAGGGGTCAAGTACCAAGAAACATGTCCAAAATCCATTGGATGAACCTATTTATACAATTCCCATATTATATTGAAAACTGAAAATTATTGGAGTCACATTATATAATGGAGAGATCTCAATAGTGTTTGACGTATTATATTTTTAAGAATGACACTCCTCCTCCACTGTAAAATGGTATTAACCCCCCCCCCTCACTTCTTCACACCTATTAATCCTTTTCGGTTCAAAAAACCCTAAAAAATGTCAAATTCCCTCCATTAATACTATAATGGTACATTTGAGCATAAATCCAACTAAGGAATCTTTTTTTGTGCAACCCAAAAGGAGTTACCCAAATAAGAGGGAACATCTTTCCACAAGCTCTTTGGTTTTATTTCCTTCACCACCCCCTAAATTATTCTTATTCCATGATTATATAGTAAAATAAGTATCCTAAATTTAATTATATGTTTTTATGTTAATGTTTTTACATAATCACACACACACTTCCATCAAATGGGATACACAATATAAGGCCCCAGCCTTAAACCTTACTTAATCTTGAGTTATTACAAGATTACACATTGAAGATATTTTTAGGTTTAGAGTTTTAGAGAATTAGATCATGAAACTTGCATTACATTCCACATTTAAACAAAGTGGTTACATAAAAGACAAAATTCATTCTTCCCATCAACGGAAACATATTTAAAATAAAACACAGATTCTTTCTTGACACATCCTTGACACTATCATCACATCATGTACCTTTCCCTTGAACTGTGAAAAACATTTCAAAAACTTGGGATGAGCATAAAAAGCTCAGTAAGGGTTATAAAAATATGGAAAGGAAACATGAGTTCATATATACATAAGAATGAAATCATACATTACCCATAAAACATAGGCACTTTAACATACCTCATCAAACCATGAATAATCATAGAAATCATAAGACATAAAGGTAACATGAGGCATTCATAACATTCTTATGTAGGGAGTAACCCTCTTGGTTACGTTTGGAATACCCATCACAGTATATTCCCTAAATCTCTTCAGAGAAACCTTAACGTTTCACTCATTCGCGTTACCCAATGCATTGGAGAGCTATATCGGGCTCACCCGCCCTTAGTTTATCATGGAACCACCTGTTTTAATAACAATGACCAAGAACCATAACATAAACTTATCACATAAAACATGCATAAAGGAAACATAACATTTCCAAATTTCATTCATAATATAACATTTCAGTATATTGAAATAATGAATCCATTCAAAAAGAATCCATTTCCAAAACCATTTAAAACATTTAATAAAGATATTTTTTAATAAAAGTGTCCCATACCACCTTGAAGCTTTTAAAATTTTAAACCATTAATATCCATATAAATAAATCCTTAAAACCACTTTGAAAACATGGATATTAATAAGAACAAATAATTAAAACATTTAAAGTGATATTTTGGTTAAAGGGGTTCTACAATAATTGAGGAATAACATTTAGTCAGAACTTTATAATATCATGAGAATAAATGGATTCATGATATAATATTCCAAAGGACAGTATATACACCATATAAGAGTGAATTGGTGCATAACAACAAAGAAGTCTCAATAGAAATGTCAAATGTGATGAATTCCCTTATAAAGAAGGTATCCTTAAATTAAGGATAATTCAATCTCAAAATTATGTGTGACAAATATAAATGCACCCAATATAATTGTATATTAAGTGTAAAAAAATAAAAGTTCATTCAAACATATTCAAAAGATGACATATTCAATAACTAAATGTTGAACCCAAAGAAATCGAAATTGGGTTAAGAATTTCCCTTGGTAAAATTCGACAGCCTAACGGCGTCACATAAAATTTTACAAAAAGTGTTGATGAGAGAGATAAAGGGTATCTCATCACATGGACATAAAATTTACATAAATAAGGATATAGAAGAACATATCCCAACATAATAGTATGTGAATTAAAAGACATAACAAAAGAAGTCTTTTAAAAAGAGGAGGGTGAAAGGTTCCCTTACCGACATGGGTATCTTTCGAAACATACACCTCGTGAAAGAAGAACAATAAAAAATTGATTTAAATACTCATAAAAGAAAGTATATTACACAATGAGTAAAATAATGGTAAGTACATACACCACTCAAAGGAAATTGTGGCAAATGTAGCATAAATCTCACGGGAATAAAAGTGAGATGAAAAAATCCCTTACGAAAACTCGGCAGCCTAACGGCACCACATAAAACATACAAAAATGGGTTGATGATATCAAATAGGGTATCTCATGATATTAAAATAAAGTTTATAGAAATATGAATATAAAAGAACATCCCCCAACATACCAAATAGGAGCTTAAAAGAAGTGACATAAAGGAGAGTACTTAAAAAGAAAGAGAGAGGTTAGATCTCTTACGAAAATTCGGCAGCCTAACGGCGCCACTCAAAACATCCAAAATGGATTGATGAGAGAGAATAGGGTCTCTCATAACATGAACATAAAAATTACAGTAAGATTAATATAAAATAACATCCCAATAACATGAAATATGAGCTTTAAAAGGAATGACATAAAAGAGTGTACTTAAAAAGAAAGAGTGGAGTAGGATCCCTTACCTCGGGTCCGACTTGACTCGATCGTTCTTTAACGTCCTGAATAATAAACTTGAATTAATTTCCACTTTATTAAGAACCTTTTTCTAGTTCATTATTCTTTTTAGATCACCTATTGCCATGTTATAAACATTATGTATTCATTTAAGTTAATTATGTTTGTTTTGTCGATATTTGGTTCTTAAGTCGAAATTTGACTTCTTACAATTACATGTTGTTCGTGTGGTCAAATGTTCATTATATTCATTATTTGGATATAATATATATCATATATATCCAGAATATACATGTATTTATAATATTACATAATCATTTAGAGGTAAGAAATGAAATGCACCGTTCATGGAGACGGTAAGCCGTACGTACGCATGAACGCTACTTTCATTTCTATTTCATATTTTTATGGAATGGAATAATAATGATAAAGAGGTATATTATAATTCCAGTATAACATCATATATAATAACTTTAAATCCATCCTTTATACATCCCACATATGGCATTAACGAATCACATCACTTTGAGGGGGAGGTAGTCCGCACTTCCTTAAATAAAGATATCACGTTTACCCATAATGGAAACCATAAAGGTATGCCCAAAATGAAAAATACAGAAGCTTAAGGAAAACATAAACATATTATATATCATATATAAATATAGTGTCATCTTAATGGCCACCTTTGAAGGTGTTAAAATAATTTTGAACAATCATCGTTTCGGGAGGCCGAAATTCGCCATCCACGGAAACAGTATGTTCTTTAACCATTAGATGTAGGTGTGTGAAAGTTTAGCTTGAATAATTCTTATAAAAACATCCTAGTATATTTATGATACAGTATTTGTTACAAAATAAATTAATAAAAAGAGTTTAGGGGGTTGGAGAAGCAAAATAAAACAAAAGGACTCAAGTGAAGACATTACCTTAAAATCGGGTAACTCCCTTTGGTTTGAGCTAAAAGGCTTCCTTGGGAAGACTTCTGCCCAAAGTGAGGCTTCAAGGAGTAAGAGAGGGAAGTGGATAGACAAAATGGGCAGAGGTTGGCCGAGCCAAAGGCTTTGGGAGTGTGGGTAAGGAGGTAGAGGTGGGGGCCTTTTATAAGAGGAGAGGAGGGGCACTCTTAGAAGGTAAAGAAAAGTCACTTTATTTTAAAATGGTATTCGGATTTAAGAGGTCCCACATTGATGTTTTTCGAGGATAAGGTGATAAGGGTTATAAATCCACTCATCCAAAAGTTTTTGGACATGTCCAGGTCTTAGATATTACATTATCTTTCCATTTGATTTAAATCGTTAAATAATGAAGTCATCGCTGCATCATCATGATGTCATAAATAATTTAATTTATTTAATGTATAAAAATTATAAAAAATAATATGATGTAGGAAATATTTTTAGCTTTCCAATGAATATTTATAGTCAAAAATCAGATTTGTATAACCACATATAAAAATTGTTTTAGTAAAACATTTCATGTTTGTCTCATTTTTTACTTTAACTTTAAATAAAAAGATATTAATGTCATTTTCCAACCAAAGTGGCTTCATGGGATCCCCAAGTTGACCCATGGGTTGTCTTGGTCGGCCATGACACATCCAATGAGGTTAGGACATGTTTCAAGTTCATTTCATATTATTAAAACATTATTTTTACCTTAAACTACACTAATTACCTCTAATCGCGATTAAAAACTTAATAAGTTACTATTCACCAAAAAATTATTTTTATCCCATTGAACCACATTTTACTTCTTAATGACAACCAATTATGTCATATTTTTGAAATTCAAAACACAAAGATGGAAAAATTTCATTTAAACGGAAAAATCAGTTTTTATAAGTACCACTTAGTGGTTTCACTATTCATCAAAAATTGAAGATTTTCAGAAAAATCCCAAAAATTCACCCTAAGCTATATTTGATATTCCAAATTCAAAAATGAAGTCTATTTTAGAAAATTAAAAACATATAAGTCACATTAATTAATTTAATAATTAATTCCCGCTGTCAGAGCAAATAGCGTGTTTTTATGAAACAATATGTATCAAAAGATTGACACTAGTTTAAGTCTGATTTCAAAGTGAAATTAATTCCAACAACCACTATTGGATTTAATGGTAAAAATATATTATAATTTCACTTTAAAACCAATTCAAAAAATAATCTAATCATATAAATAAATTAGATTAAAAAGAGTTTTTGAATTAAAATGCAACATTTTACACTATTCATTAAAAAATGAACTTTATCAGAAAGATACCAAAAATTTACACAAAGTAAATTTTGATGTCCCAATTCTTAAGAAGAGTTTTATTTGGTCCAAAGGGATGTATAAGATTGAACAAAACTATATTTAATGACGGTTCTCCATCAAAAGGCGATAAGTGAACCTTTAGTGAAAACTAGGGCATATACGCCTAAAATTGAATTCTTTCCGTATTATATGCCTTTATCATTTATTGGATAAATTTAAAAACATTTAAAAACATATATAATCATATTTTTGTTATTTCTATCCATTCCCGCCAATAAAACGGCTACATGTTAACTACCATTTAATATAATATTATTTTATTATTAGAGTGCAACGTAAGATTCCCAAGAAACTCGTTGTTGCGTGTTGGGTACGCCATCGAGCATAGTGTCCCCTTTAAAGTAATATTAATATTTTATTCACAAATATGGATAAATATGAAAATTTCATATTCTTTATTTACCTGGGGTGATACACACAATCATCATTCATGTGTATGGAGTACTAGAGCTTGGATAACCGATGTCACTTGTTATCCCATTGGAATTAATGATTTAACTTCTATTTTTATATTATTTATATGATATTTATGATTAATTTATGCTTATTTAATTATTATATAACACATACCTTACTACTTTAAATTTTGTGTAAATATGATAACTTCATTTGTGGACATATGTACTACTGCCTCCCCAAAGCGATGTGATTCCTTCACACATTACATGCAATGTATTAAGGATGGGTTTAGTAAACATATATTATATATATTAAATAATAATTTTAATTAAATGATATTATATATATACATATATGTAGTATTTACTTTATTTCTTTCAATTAGACAAGAAAATAGAAACAACATTCATGCGTACGTATGGACTACCGTCTCCAGGAACGATGTATTTCATTTTCTATTCTATATTTTATAGAATATTATTAATTAATTTATACCGAATATATATATATATATATGATATTTATTTCATTTTTATCAGTATTTATATAATTAAATCAGGATATAATTAAGAGGAACAAAAATATAACAAATAAAACCACATGCAAAAAACAAAGCGATTATTACCTGAAACATAACTTTAACATGGAAGTGTTAATAAGTGGATAACAAAAGGTCATCATAAAATAATATATGGTATTATATAAAATAATATGGTTCTGTGATATATTTATAATAAACATATATTTATTATACCAGAATTTTCAATGAGTATGAAGAGTGACATGATACTTGGTAAGGGTATTTCTAGTCTCATTCTTAATTCTACAAACCTTATGAATTATCCACCACTAATTTATTTTATTAAATTTATATACTTCCCATGAATGTATTATATTATTATTATCCTTAAATTTATGGATATTTTAATATCCATTTTATGATCTAAATTTCATGGGTTTTTACGATTCAAAAGTTACGAAATTAGTATTGTAGTTTTGTCTCAATTTGCCTTCTTTGAGACACATGTTTTGTTATGAACCTATATTATTTTACGAGTTGTATATACCACCATTTGAAATAATATATCATGAATATTACACTTTTCATGATATTTTTTGGATCATGTAATTTAATTTTATTACATGGGGGGTTTTATTCAAAGTTACCAAAGTGGTAAGAGTTTATTGCAACAATATAATCATTTATCGAGATTCTTTATGATTACGATTCCATTGATGAAATATTATGATCCATATCTCAATAACACTCTTTAATTTTCTTATCCTATGGTTATTTATGATATCTTAATGTATTGGTACCATTTTCCACTCTTTTATACTTAATAAGGTTAGTAAAATGTTTTTGAGAAAATCTAACATTATTTCTCCCTTCGGTCGAAAATCTGTTTTACTCAAAAACAATGTATGCAAAAATGTTTTAAAAATGATATATTAAGATTATTTTCATGGAGAAAGTATTTTAAATTTTTTTATGGTTTTTAAATAACCCTTTATAAGTTTTTAAATCTATTTTCAAAGAGAAATATTTTCAAAAATGTTTTATGTATTAAAAAGTATTTTTCAAAGAAGAAAGGATGTTTTCCTCAAGAAATTTTTTTAAAAGATATTTACAAATTATGTTCCAGATAAGATGACATCCATTGGTGTTAATCAAGACCTTATGAGAAATGATCCAATGGTTCCATTCATATTATTTCTATAAATGATTTATGTTTTTATAGTGTGATATTTATGAAAAACATTTCTCATTCATGGGTTATATACTTTGGAAACCTGATTCTTTTCACATGTATTGCTTTAATGAAATGATTATGAATAATGCCTCTTTTCCATAGATTATGATATGATTACATGTTTATAATATTTATTTCATTTCATGGGTTATGATATGATAAATTTTTATTATCTAGTAGAACACATATGTATGATTTCATTATGAGATGGGTGGGGCCTATATATCTCTCCAATGCATTAGGTAAATATTTATATTTCATGAGATAGATATGGATAGAATGAGAAGTGAACTCAGTTCAGTAAAGGACTATGTATGATAAAATGGTCTAGGGATTGAACCTCGACTACTGATATGTTTTGGGGGAGTGAACCCATTCTACTAAAATGGCCTTGGCTATGATGCCTTGACTAATATAGAAATATTTTTATATGTTTATGCTTCTGCCATAATTTCAGGTCTTATTCCTATGTTAAGATTTCATGGATTATTCTCTTGATTATATTGTGATTCATGTCTTATGAGCTTCCAATATTTATTCCATGATTCATTTTTATGATCTTTGATACGCAAGGTATGACTTTATAATGTTATGATCACATTATCATAGCCTTATGTTCATGTTTGGGATTACATATCTCTATTATTTACCATTACTGAGAATCTAATATCACCCATTTTTATGTTTCCTTTCCCCAGGGTATGAAGATATGTATTATTTATGCTGTGTCTAAGAATGGTTATAATCATAAAGAACCTATTAGAAGATAATGTATATCACTTTTGTACCATAGTTTATGTTTCCACATTTACAGAGGCACTAAACTAATATGGTCTTTAGGAATCTATTTGTCTAATGTATTAAGTATTATATAAAAATGTTGTAATTTTAATGTATGTTAAGAAAGGGTTTCTATAATTCATTCCTCATATTGAATACCTTCTTAGGTATATTTTGAATTTTGACCCTCAATTAATAGTATCCAGATTGGTGATCAATATTGGAAAAATATTTAAATCTGGTATTTGATTGAACGAATCATTAATATGTGGCAGATGATACTTATTCTTTATTGTGATCTTGTTAAGATCCTAATATTAAATTTAGAGACTCATTGATCAATAATTCATATTAACAAAAATAATTGGTGCACCCTATGGTGATTCACTTTACTGAATAAATTCAATATCAAGATTCTTTTTAGAGTTTCTTCTTTAAATCACATAAGACAATTGAGGCCATTCTATATAGAATCATTGAAATAGGTGCAGAACCATGTTTGAGTTCTATTGAAAAATCAAATTTAGGATTCATTGGAAGAATATAAAAATATTCTAAAAATACATCAATAAATTCATGTAGAATAGGCATATCTTTGATAATGAGTTTCTCCACAACCATATATGATAAACACCCTTTTTAAATAGGAATCAAGACCCATAAAGTCGATGTAATTTCCATTGGAAGTTAATAATTATCATTTCACTAATAGACGGTCATATTTTGGTTCATAATATCAAATGTGACTTACCTTTATTAGTAATTGATCTCGTATTTACATAAAGAAATCCAACACATTACCAAAATAACATTAAATTCAACTAGATGGAGAATAAAAAGATTTGAAGGAATCACATTCCCATAATATTCAATTAGATAAGAATCATAGACTTGAGATGATTTCATCAAACCATTATGAGTTTTCACTTCCAATTAAACATCTAATTGTATATCTGGTATTGTGGTACCATTATAAAATTATTTAGATCTAAAATAATGGGTAGATCTAGAATCAAATAAGACATTAACAATTCTATAGTGGATGGATAGTGTAACCTTCACCAATTCATTATCATACCATACATTGGAAATAGTGATCACATTATATTTATCCTTATCTCTAGTATTAATAGGTCTTTGACATTTATTATCACCTTTAATCTTCATATTTGTGAACTAGTTTGCATATTGACCCAACTCCTTGAATTTGTATCACTGAAGTGTGAGTGGTGCATTATGTGGTGATTTCTCTCCATCATTAACTAGCTTATTATTCACATAACTTTAGAATTATATTCCTCAATGAACCTCCATTATACACTTAAAACATTTACTATCCCCTTTAAGAATATTTCCTCCACACTTCCTTACACAGTTTGAGAATAAATGAAAGATCATATTATTCTATCTTTGAATTTTATTATTATAATTTACATTTAATTCCATCATTATTTTCTTATCAAAAACTTGATATTTATGGGTAACTACAATATTCATCTCTAGATTGATAACACATCATATGGTTTCTTTGTATATACTAATGTAAATTATTCATAATTACATTCAGAGACTTGGTATTAATACATTGAAGAATAGATAAATCTTACTTTCGGGTTAGATGATTATACCAGAATTATACCATGAAAATATTCTAAAGTTTACATCATAGGTAGTAATGGAATCATCATTATTTTTCTTTAGCTAAAGTAATTCATTCTCCATTTTTTTAATAATATTATGAAAGTACATATTGAAAAATAATATCCTAAACTCATCCCACTATATGGAGTCAATTTCAACATGTTGCCTCCTTTTCTTGATAATATTCCACCATTGATCTACATTTCCGTCCAAATGATAAATAAATAAATAAAATTTTCATGTTTTAAACATTAGAGAATGGAAAATATATTTTTAGTGGTACTAATCCATTTTTCATAAACTAGTGGATCAGTTGACCGTGTAAAAGAAGGTGGATGTTTCCTCATGAAGGACACAACATAATGTTGTCCCATCCATTTATTTTTTAGAACCTCAATAGGATTCATGGATTGATCAAACTGTGTAATGATAATAATGATATTTTTCATTACATATCCCATAACATTTGGTTTCTTGGGAGTAAAATAATTGAATTTTCCATCAAATTCTACATTAAAATGGTTCCTTCAGGTTATGGTAAATAAATAAAACCAAAAATCATAGTGTGAGAAATAATAATCATTGTGGGAAACATGAAAATCATGAAAATTAATATATAGGATTTCTTAATTAGGAAAAAAATCTTTTCAATCAATGAAACCTTAATTTTAACCAAGGTTATCCATGAAAATCACATATTCAAATCCTTTGTAATGGTTCATAAATAAAATATGAGTTAACCCAAGTGTACCCCCTAGTAGTGTCAATCCAAGTGTAGTAAAGGCATGCCCACCATGCACTATAACAATTTCCAAGATATAATCAACCAATCTTTTCTATGTTATTATCCCTATATGAATCTATTCCAAAACCACATCGACTTATAGTATAGATACATGTATAATTTCTAGTAAAACCACATAATCTATTCATTAATAATACTTTTGGAGATTATCATATACTCGGACTTATCCCCATGATTTTTTTTATAAAAAATTAACCCTAATATCTAAATATTAACAAAACCCAACTCATATACCAAATATAACACTAATACTTTTCATTCATAGATATTTTATCTTAATAGAAAAGTATTCATTACATACAATTATGATCCATGCCAGAACCATAAAGGGTTAGTATATTTAGATACTAAATACACAATCTTCTTATTTTAGGAAATATATTTAATATCTCTAACAAAGATCTTCCCACATAGTTCTCTTCTTAGACATACCCTAAATAAATAATTTCTCCATAACATGGGGAAATAAAACATAAGAAATGGTGAGATCAAATGCCAATAAGGGTAAAAATGGAGATATCAATAATTACTTTGAAAAACAAGAGAATAATGGTATGAAAATAGGATATTAAAATTTCAAAACCATAATCATTATATTATAGAACATAATCTTCAATCATGGAAGAAATTTTGATAGTTCATAAGAAATAAATCATAAATAAATCAAATAAAAATAACCATGATATCATAACATTGTTATAAGACATTATGTTTTTGGTTTTCACATAATAATAAAAAAATTCCTTTGTTGAGTCTCGCTATTAATACCATCATAGTGGATTATCTTCACTCCTCATCCCATTTTACTTTAGGCAAGGTTCACTCCTAAGACTATCATAGCAGAAAAATTCATTTACTAAATGGGGTAACTCTCCTTTATAGTCCTTATTATATGATGAGATATCCTTATTTTTCCAACTCATTGGAATGATATAATATTTTGATACCACCTGTTACATAATTATAATCAATTCATATGTGTGCCACAATATCATAAATCATTCATCTTATATCATAACTTGTAGAAAGAAAATGAGATTCATAAAAACTCCTACATTTCAACATAGCATAATCCATGGAAAATTAATGAGTTTCATAAATATCTAATCATCATAATCATAAACCATAAAAAAATAAGGATAGAATTATTGGATCATATTCCTATTATATAATATGTAATATAAGTTACATTATATTTAAAATATCCCTTCAAATATTTATCGAGTGAAATACCCTTTAAATTTTGAAATAACTTATATAAAATATAAGAAATAACTAAATATTTTAGAAAAATATTGTTTGAAAATAAACTTGGAAACATGTAATGTAAGGATCAAATCATTGATTATTCTTGATGATGAGAAACATCTTTCAGTTCATGTATGTTAAAATAAGGATTCCTTTCACATTTTTGGTAAAAAGTAAAAAAGAAAATCATTTAGAAAATGAAACAATATTCCTTTTAAAACATTTTCTAAAATTAAAACAAGGGTAAAAATGAATTTAAACAATCACCATATATTAGTAAAAATATTATTAATTTTTTTTAGAAAAAATGGATATGAAATAAAACTATTCTTGACAGAACAGTACAACAAAGATGGTTTTTTTTTTAAAAATTCTTTTGGTCTCTTGAGTAATCAGAGAGAGAAAAATGAAGGAAAACATATAATGTGTATAAATAACTATTGGTGAATAAAAATTAAATGTGTCTACTATAAAAGTGTCATATAATTTCCATAAATGAAAACTAAAGCATAAATTATCCGGAATAAAATGAGATTGAATCATAGACACTTTACCTCAAGTTCGACTTTATTAGTAAGGGATTTGACCTCCTATAAAATAAATATAAATTCATTATCATTATATACCATAATTATGTTGATACTTATAATATTATTTATTATCTACTTATAACATTTAAATACCAATTTATTAATAATTATTTACTAAAATAATAGTTCTTAGGTGTTAACTATTTTGTTCTTCAAGGAAGTTTCAGTTCTGTAGTTTCGATCCTTTTACTTTGACCATGGTTCCCTCATATAAAAAATATTATTTATGATAAAAATTTCATATATATTCCATATAAACATATTTATAATCACCTGTAAAAGGCAGTGATATAAAAATTATTTACACTATTCATGGAGATGGTAGATGATATATACACATGAAAGTGGTTTTGTTTTCTAATGAAAAAAAAAAGAAAAAAAAACACACACACACACACGAATATATATATATATATATTATTTTATCATGAAATAAACATAATTATAGTATAATTAAAATATATATACATTAAATATATCATAATTACCAGACATTTAATATTTAAATGAAAATATTATATCGCTTTATGGAGGTGTCAATCCACACATACCCATGAGCGACGTTGTCATTTTACAACAGTTTGGAATGTAACAAGGTAGATATGATATTAGAATTAAATAATCATAATTATGTCATAAATATCATATATAAATTTTAAAACCATCATAATAACCATCCATTGAATATGGTGATGGAAAATGAATTGTTTCTCGACGTGGAGGTGATAGTCAACACATAGACATAAAGAATAATTTCACATCACATATGATGAAAAAGAGGGTGAATAATGTTGGGTAAATAATAATAATAACATTTAAAAATATTTATGTTCCTTATATTATTATTTTATGATTAATATCACTTATTTATATGAGGTATATGAATAAATAAATTGAAAGAGGTCGGGTAATTTTACTACCTATTATTTGGAATTCCTCCATTATATCCTTTCTTAAGGATACTTGGAATAGTATTTTCAGAATACCGACACCTATATTTCATTTATATTAATGTGTATAAGATAATGGGGTTGTTTTTTTATCTATATGGATCAAAGTAGTGTAAATAAGATAAATAATGAGTGGGGGAGATGACATACTTGGGATTTCCTAAAAGCTTAAAATATTATAATTTCATTCTCTAGAAAAATGATTCCAAATGGATATATAATCAAAGTTAAGATATTATAAAGTCAAAATAAGGACAAAAAATAGGATTTATAAAACATTAATTAGAAATCTTACCATTCTCTCTTGGTTTTACCCCCAGTGAACTCGTTTTATCCTTAACCGTGGTAATGAATTATTACCTTATTTATTATTCATAATTACCAAAAATTAAGTTGAAATTATTATATAATATAAATTATATTTATTCTAAGAATGGAATTAATTTTACTAAATTCATTTCAAATATGTGGAAGAATTTAATTTAAAATTAACCCATAAAATGCGATCAAAAACCATTTTCCAAAAAATATCCTTAATTATAAAATGTTTTTATACCAAAATCAATATATGATTAATTAAAATGAACATATTTGGATTATTTATAATATAAATGAAATAATTTAATATTTAAAATAATATTAAAACAAAATTAAAATATGTAAATGCTTGAAACAAAAATATAGTTTTCATTAAAAATGAGTACTTTTCACTATTCCTTTAAAAATCAAACCTTTTAGAAAATTCACAAAAATTCAATCTAAGATAATTTTTATGTGAAGATTTAAAAATTAATTTCACTTTTCAAGTAATTTTTTAAAATTGGAAAAAATTAAATATATTATTTTCTCACAAAAATAAATAAAAACCATTTTTGAGGAACCGTGTATTTTTGAAACATATAAAGACTTTACTAAAAAGTAATTACTGATTTATCAATATATTTTCATTATCTAAAACCTTTATATATATATTAAAAAAATTATTATTATTCATACCATGAATTGAATATCTATGTTATAATGATATACTATATTATAATTCATTTAAACTCATGGTTTCTTATATTGCCAGCTATAGAAGAAAATAAATTTATTCAAATAGAAATATATCATAAAATATAGAGGTTTTATAAAATGGCCCTCTCATTCCCAATTTGAGACATCTAAAGGATACAATAAATCTCCCAGAACATTATTCTCTACTTTCACCTATTGATAGACCAAGCATCGAGACATAAACTCCGTCACTAACTGTTTTATCTCTAGACACCAAAACTAACTCCTCATAGATTAATAAATTATATATATACTACGATACATAGATAAGGGTGGGATATGACACTCACGAACAACCAACTCTTACATCATATATAGAACAAACAACTTCCCCCAAAACAACACCCAATTTGATCATCATTTGACCATCCCTCAGGAGCATCACTATGGAAAACATGATCTTGGAACACCACTACCTAAGAGTCTCTACACTATGACTCTTACACCTATTATAATAAGTATTATTGAACTTTCCTCCAGTACATGTAATCTCTAATATCAGCCTCCTCTATATCAATATTTTATTGCTACAATGTACTCCAGTACTCTATATACATTTCCAGACCCCTTAATAACATCTCCCTATAACTTCTTACTTAGTGCATCCAAAACTACATTCATTTTAACCTGGGTGTATAATATCATGAATTCATAGTCTGATAAGAAATCCATCCACCTCCACTGACACAAATTCTAATTGCAATAGGAGAATATATAACTCAATATTTTTGTGATCTGTGAAGATGAAAAGGCTTTCACTGATGTGGTATTTCAGCAATAGATCTAAATAAAACACCACTACATCCAAATTGAGTTCATGGGTGTCAGTGTTATTCTCATAATTAAATAACATCCTTTTTCAATGTGAGATCAACACCCTTTTATGTATAAAAACATTACCCAATCCAAGAAGTTTAGCACTATAGAAAACCTCAAACATGACTCATTCCTTTGGAAAGCAATGAACATGAGAATGACCAGCTTCCCCTTAGGTACTCAAAAGATTACTAACATTGATTAGTCTATATTAAGGAATATTCTGTAACACCCCAAGCTTCCACGGTACATTTCCCTTTGAATAATGCAATGGCGTGCATTGTACGCAACTTCGAGATTCTAACACACCACAACCAAATCAAACTAGCCGTTATTAATAGTAATACCTACTTTTTGAAAATTTATCTCTCAAAATGGAATTCATTTTTGGATTCAGAATATCGAAATTAGCCTAGGGTGAAATTTTGGTAGTTTTCAGATAACTTTCATATTTTGATGAATAGTGAAAATTACTAAATTTTAATTAAAAACAAATTTTTTAATAGAAATAATTAATATTGATAAATTATGAATTTGAGTGGTTTTAAAGAATATTTAGAATATAATTTTACCATTTAATTCAATGTGGGTCATTGGACATAATTTCACAATTAAACCAGACATAAACAAGTGCCAATATTTTGATAGTTATTATCTCTTAAAAACACGCTTTTTGTTTTAACAATGGTAATTAATTTTAAATTAATTTCTGAAACTTCTGTATTTTGAATTTAGAAAAAAGGATTCCATATTTGGAATCAGTATGTTCAAATTGTTTAAATAGGTAACTTTTATTTTTAGACATTTTGGATAATTACTTCGGTAAATATTTTATTTACCATGGTTAAAGGGTAAATCCGGTAAACAAGGGTTAAAAAAATAATATTATAATAATAATAAATTACCCTAAAACGTGTCTTAAACCTATTGGTTGATACATGGTACACCATGGGAATATTTGGGTCGATTTTGGGACCCCATGTATCAACTTGTAAGTGATAGGGACACTTTATTTTAATTAAGTTAAAATGAATACAAAAATCACACAAGCATATATCTTTTAGAAAAACAATTGTTACATAGGGTTATATATGTTGGATGTTAGACTATAAATATTCATTATAAATATAAAAAGATTTACTACATAATGATATTTTATTAATAATTTTTAGACATTAAATAATTTAATATATTTATGACACAATGATGATGCAGTAATTACCATAATAGTGAAAAATTAAAATAATTGATATTATAAATACCAAAATAAATATAATTTAAGACTTTTAATGAATTACACTAATTTTATAGGATAATATGACATATTAGGATTGATTTAATTGACTTTTTTCGAATTAATCATTCTGTTATGAGTTTCACTAAAATCAACTATTGAATTGTGTCAAAATTGACATAAAAGAGTTTTTAAAACAAATATTATATTATTAATTGATATTCAATTCCTAAAAATCTAAGGTTCGGAAAAAAGACTTATATCATGATAGGTATATCATTAATGGACCACTTGGGGGTCACTTGGATGTATATAGTATGTTTATTAACTATATAATATAAAAATATAAAGTGACATGGAAAATGTCAAACTAATTAACAAAGAGTTAAAACTAAAAGATAAGGTTAATATAGTGACCCAAACCTGTCTAAATTATATTGGTTTAATGGTTTTCAACCTATCCCCACATTAACCTTTAAATAATAAACTTTTGAGCCATTAGAAACCGAATATGAATTTATTATAAATTAATATTTTTAGCTTTTCCAAAGGTGCCCCTCACCCCTCTTATAAAAGGGCACTCCTCCTTCTCATTTCTTCACACCTTCAAAGCCTTTTGGTTCGGCCAAACCCTGCCCAAATACTCTCTAAACTTCCCTCAATACAACCTAGATACCTTATTTTGATCCGAAATCCATCCTATGGATCCCTTTTGATCAAATCAAAAGGAAGAACCCGAAGAAGAGGTAATGTTTTCACCACCCCTTTTCAAGTTCCTTTCTTCTTCCACTCCTATTTTATTTGTTATTACCATTATAAAATAATAAATCCGGTATAATATATATACTGTGATGTTATTATAAATATGGTACAACCATATTCAGTATTCTATCCACCCTTTGAATAACATGTCACCATACATGCGTACGTACGGCTTACCGTCTCCACGTCGTGGTGTAATTGTTATTCAATATATTATTATTTGGATGGGTATAATAATGATGTGTAACTCATGTAAATAATAAATATAACATTATAATTATTCTGTATATATGATATACCATCCAATTATATATTATTTTAATATCAAAAGAATGATATTGTCATTCGTGCGTACGTACGGACTACCGTCTCCACGAACGCAATGAGATTCATTTTCCATCATATCCATTAAAGTATAACTATAATTTGATGATTAAAAAATAGTATCTAAGGACTTGATATCATTCTAGATATGAATAATATACATCCCATTAATAACGAATATGGCTCGCATAAGAAAGTATATAAAGTAAAATGATCCCGTTAACACCCGAAATGACAATAATTCTAAGATATTATTAACAAATCAATGTTAAAAGATCATATATGATATCATATTAATGAAAATGATTATTTTATAATTAAATAACAATTATTTCACCATTATACAGGAGGTTAACCTACCATCGACCAAGGAAAAAGTACAAAGTAAGGTGTTTCTTATCTCACTTTTAATTCCGTGAGAATTCCATTGTTCACCACTTATTTATTAAATGTGGTGTGTGTACTGCTCAGGTTTGTATTAATTGTGTAATATACATTAATTCATGTATATTTACATCATCATTGTATGATACTTCTTTCATGGGTGTATGTTTTGTATGTTACCAAATCAATAAGGGAATTTGAAATTTCAATTTCCACTCATTCGGCTTTATGCATACTTCATTGATTATTTTACTCCAAGATTATGTGTGGAATCACTATTCATTTGATTATGTCATAATCTCCACTCCTCTTTCTGTGGATATACATTTTATACACATAACCACTCCATTGATAAATTCTCAAGTCATCGGTATGAACTTGATAAGAGTAATTTTTACTCAATCTCGATTTGTTGAGATAAACATCCAATTCATTGGTGTTGTTTTTACTAGAATATGTGTGAATGTCCCTTGATTGTTTTACACTGAATATCCAATCATATTTAGTGTATTTATATTTTTAACACATAATTATGTCGTTGATTTATCCTTAACCTAAGGATACGACCTTTATGAGAGATTTCATCTCAATTTACATTCCATTGAGACTTCTTTGTTGTTATACACCAAATAACTTTTATGTGGTGTATATAATGTACTTTGACATAGTATATCATGAATCCCTTTATTCTCATGATATTAAATTTTTTTGATTACCTCAATTATTTGTATTTAAGTGTCTCTCTTTTGGTTAGAATCTCTAACTAAAATACCATTTTTAAATGTTTTAAAAACTTATTCATCTAAATATTTCTCATTAATGTCCATGTTTTAAAAATGGGTTTAAGGATTTATTTATATGGACATTAAAGTTTTAAAATTAAAACTCCTTTTAAAAAGTTTCAAAGTGGTATGAGACACTTTGATTCAAAAATCTATTTTTAAATGGCTTCTTGACAAATAGTGTGACTTTTAAATGATTTCAAGAAAAAGGGGGATATATCTCTCAAATAGTTTTGATAATTATTTTCATCTATTTCAACATCCTTAATTATTCTTGATTGAGGATAATGTGATACAATACAATCTTCCATATTGTATCGAATGAGTTATGTTTGACTGTGGATGTGCTATTTTTATACCATTCATGATTTGTGGTTAAAGTATTGACATTTCGTATGCTAGTTTTAATACGAATGATTATGTTATGTTTAAACCTGTTCATATGAGGAATGCATTGGACTTAATAAGTGACGGGTGGATCCCGCTATAGCTCCTCGATGCATCGGTAGGTATCATGAGACAAACTAGTGTCTTGGCACAAGGCCTTAGAAAAATCTTATTTGTAGTCTTGGCATGAGGCCTTGGCTATGTGGTTATGATAGTCTGGCATTATTCATTCCATCATTATGAAAGTGGTTATTGATATTTCATGTGATTGTTCGACTATTAGAATATCCATGTGAATAAGTAAATGGCATTATTTCATTTTATCTTTGTGATATTATGCTGAAATTCAAGTTTAAAAGGCTTTTGTTTTAGTTATAAATTGATTTAAGTGTTTATGCTTATCTATGAAATCTTCTGCTCTATTGTTATCCTTACTGAGCATCTGATCTCACCCCTTTCAGTGTTTTATTTTTCCCAGGATTAGAAGAAGTAATTTATGAATGACCTGCAAGGATAGTATCAGGGTATATGAAGACAAGATGTTGTTTTAGTTTTTTTACCTTATGAGGTAATGTAAGACTTATGAATATATCTAGTGTTTCCAATAATACTAAACTAATCAGTCTTTCGAGACTTGATCTTTTGTGATCATGCCAATGTGATGTAATAATGCACCGACTCTGGGTATCTAAGGTCGGGGCATTACAGTTGGTATCAGAGGTAGTTTAGTACAATCCTTGGAAGCTAGATTTAGATAAACTCTGATTAGAGCACGTAGACCTAAGATGAACTTTGAGGATTAGAATAGAATAAATTCCTAGAATTTTGGTATTGTAGAGATTTTGTGAGTTTTTCGAGCAAAACATTCCCGTCTGAATACGAGCAGGTAGAGGCGGCTCTGGCACAGATGTACCTAGGGGTAAAACCCGAAAACACCACTTTGAGCTAGACTCGAACGGGAACTGGTGCACGACAACGGGCCTTGCTGCACTCTTGGTTACGACACTCCCAGGGGATATGCTTAGGATAATTTACATTTTCTTTACTAATAGATTTGAAGTATTAAATATATAAGATGAGAGTAAATGACCTTGGTTAATCTGAATGTATTTCAAATTGAGAATATGGTGACAGGTTAATCTCTAAATTATTTTATAACTACTATTACTCACACAATGCTTTCTTGTTTTAGTCAATGGATGGATTCCAAGGAAGTCATAGTGACTTTGAGAATTATGTACAAGGTGGGAACGGTGGTGGAAATGAGCAACAAAATGGAATGTTGATAGGCGTAAAAGATATCGTCTTTATGCCAAATCAATTTTCCAAAAATATGATCAACAATATATATATTAACCAATTCCCAGACTCAAAAAAGAAGAGAAAGGGGATGAATGATAAGAGCTCCAGCAGTGGAGACCATGGAGAAAGGAATCCTCAATTTCCATCATGCAGGAAATGTGGAAGGAGACACCCGGGAAAGTGTCTCAATGAGACAATGAAATGCTTTACATGCGGGAAGGAAGGACATAAAGTGAAGAATTTCCAAAGAAAAATGAATAGTACTATGGAAGAAGATAAAAATGGTCCCAAGAGTCCATTTACAGTCATTTGCCGTAAATGTAGGGGACCTGGCCATTACTCGAGTGAATTCACTATTCTATAGGATATTTTCTTGGTCAAAGAAGAAGCTATGTGGAAATAAATGGTTTGTGAAATGTTTAAAAATTATTAGTGCTCCTTGTTGATGGGTTTACTTTGGAATAATTTTCTATTATATTGTAACCCCACAGTTTTCCATGTGAGAATGATATTTGAGGAAGAATTATCTCTTCTATTGTGGATATAGGTATAAATAACCATTTGGTTTTATATGATCATTGGAGTTTGAGAGAATTATAAGTTATTATAATTTGGGATGAAAATGCAAGGTATGAGATAACATTTGTGGTTAAATTATGTTATGGAATTTATCTCATTTAGGTAATGTTATAAAATATATTTTTTGAAAAAGGACATCACGTAGACCGTGTGACAACCCGTCGCGTCGGACAAAGCTATGAGAATCGAACCCACAACCAAAGTGTGATTGGGATTTATCGCCTACCACTGGACTACGTGAAGTCCCTGGTTAGTGTGACTATTATTTTTAGTTAAATGATTTTATTGATCAATAATAATTTGATTTGGGATCTTATGTCTTATCAAATGTATACCCTTAGTATAGGAAAATGATTTGGTGATTAAGTGATAAATGTTATTTTGGAAGTTTTTCGCTTTGTTGTGAACACTATATGCCAAAGGAAAATAGAGTAGAATGGAATTTCATTTGAGGAGTAATGGTGGATTTTTATCTATGTTTTTATTGTGGATTTATAGGGATTTGGGTTATTTATGGAAATGATTAGGTTAATTACTTTTAAGTATGTGACTTTAAGAGTAATTAATGTCTTTTGGAGATACAATTTAACGTGGAAGACTACATTCATAATAAGTTTTGGTTTTCAATATTAGTTTTGATTATATTAATGTATTTTAAGGACAATTGGTTATTGAATGGTATTTATTTAACTTTGGGGTATTGTAGGTTTAATTTTGGAAATTAAGATTAGTGTTTATTTCCCTCAAGGAATATCATTTTGGGGGATCATTAGATCTTGTACTAACCATTTTGGTTTTGATTAATCTCTAAAGACAATGTAAATATATAGTTCATCCTGCATGGATCATGTGATTCTATATAAGTTTATTCTAGCTCTTCCAGTGTGACCAAGTCTTATTGAATACTCATCATTTAAAAAAATGGGTTAGTGGTGGAAATTTATTAAAGAATGAAAATCTACTTAAAATGTAAGTATATATCTTTATATTCTTAGTCAATATCATAAATTAATTCCTCATCCTTATGTAAAGTAACTTAAAACAAAAAAAATGTTTTCCGTTTACTTTTCCTATAGGGAGACTAAGGACCATTTGTCCCAACATAAGTTTGTGGTTTTCTTATTGTTAACTTTCTCCTAATCATGATTTCTATCCCTCTTCATCAGAACTAAACACTTATTTTATCGTCCATGTCCATTTTTTCCTACATGTAATCCTAGTATGGGTTATCTTGGTTGACCTTTATACCTCTCTTCCTTTCTTTTAAAGTGATAGTTTTATTGACTCTTTTTCCGATGTGGGACATTCCATTATATTCTCAAGCCAAATTTTTTTTAAAAAAATAAAATTGCGAGGAAACAATTTATTGAAGGAGGGGAGAATGTAACACCCCAAGCTTCCACGGTATGTTTCCCTTTGAATAATGCAATGGTGTGCATTGTACGCAACTTCGACATTCTAACACACCACAACCAAATCAAATTAGACGTTATGAATAGTAATACCTACTTCTTGAAAATTTATCTCTCACAATGGAATTCATTTTTGGATTCGGAATATCGAAATTATCCTAGGGTGAAATTTTGGTACTTTTCGGATAACTTTCATATTTTGATGAATAGTGAAAATTACTAAATTTTAATTAAAAACAACTTTTTTAATTGAAATAATTAATATTGATAAATTATGAATTTGAGTGGTTTTAAATTATATTTAGAATATATTTTTACCATTTAATTCAATGTTGGTCATTGGACATAATTTTACAATTAAGCCAGACATAAACAAGTGTCAATCTTTTGATAGTTATTATCTCTTAAAAACACGCTTTTTGTTTTAACAACGGGAATTAATTTTAAATTAATTTCTGACACTTCTGTATTTTGAATTTAGAAAAATGGATTCCATATTTGGAATCAGGATGTTCAAATTGTGTAAATAGGTAACTTTTATTTTTAGACATTTTGGATAATTACTTCGGTAAATATTTTATTTACCATGGTTAAAGGGTAAATCCGGTAAACAAGGGTTAAAAATAATAATATTATAATAATACTAAATTACCCTAAAACGTGTCTTAACCCTATTGGTTGATACATGGTCGACCATGAGCATCTTTGGGTCGATTTTGGGACCCCATGGATCCACTTGTAAGTGATGGGGACACTTTATTTTAATTAAGTTAAAATGAATACAAAAATCACACAAGCATATATCTTTTAGAAAAACAAATGTTACATAGGGTTATATATGTTGGATTTTAGATTATAAATATTCATTAGAAAGATAAAACGATTTACTAAATAATGATATTTTATTTATAATTTTTAGACATTAAATAATTTAATATATATATATGACACAATGATGATGCAGTAATTACCATAATAGTGAAAAATTAAAATAATTGATATTATAAATACCCAAATAAATATAATTTAAGACTTTTAATGAATTAAAATAATTTTATAGGATAATATGACATATTAGGATTTATTTAATTGAATTTTTTCGAATTAATCATTCTGTTATGAGTTTCACAAAAATCAACTATTGAATAGTGTCAAAATTGACATAAAAGAGTTTTTAAAACAAATATTATATTATTAATTGATATTAAATTCCAAAAATCTAAGGCTCGTCAAAGAGAATTATATCATGATAGTTATATCATTAATGGACCACTTGGGGGTCACTTGGATGTATGTAGTAAGTTTATTAACTATATAATATAAAAATACAAAGTGACATGGTAAATGTCAAACTAATTAACTAAGAGTTAAAACTAAAGGATAAGGATAATATAGTGACCCAAAACTATCTAAATTATATTGGTTTAATGTTTTTCGACCTATCCCCACCTTAAAAATTAAATAATAAACTTTGGAGCCATTAGAAACCGAATATGAATTTATTATAAATTAATATTTTTAGCTTTTCCAAAGGTGCCCCTCACCCCTCTTATAAAAGGGCAATCCTCCTTCTCATTTCTTCACACCTTCAAAGCCTTCTGGTTCGGCCAAACCCTGACCAAATACTCTCTCAACTTCCCTCAATACAACCTAGAGACCTTATTTTGATCATAAAGCCATCCTAGGGATCCCTTTTGATCAAATCAAAAGGAAGAACCCCAAGAAGAGGTAATGTTTTCACCACCCCTTTTCAAGTTCCTTTCTTCTTCCACTTCTTCTTTCTTTGTTATTACCATTATAAAATAATAAATCCAGTATCATATATATACTGTGATGTTATTATAAATATGGTACAACCATATTCATTATTCTATCCACCCTTTGAATAACATGTCACCATACGTGCATACATATGGCTTACCGTCTCCACGTCGTGGTGTAATTGTTATTCAATATATTATTATTTGGATGGGTATAATAATGATGTGTAACTCATGTAAATAATAAATATAACATGATAATTATTATTTATATATGATATACCATCCAATTATATATTATTTTAATATCAAAATAATGATATTGTCATTCGTGCGTACGTACGGACTACCGTCTCCACGAACGCGATGAGATTCATTCTCCATGATATCCATTAAAGAATAACTATAATTTGATTATTTAAAAATAGTATATAAGGACTTGATATCATTCTGGATATGAATAATATACATCCCATTAATAACGAATATGGCTCGCATAACAAAGAATATAAAGTTAAATGAACCCGTTAACACCCGAAACGACGATAATTCTAAGATATTATTAACAAATCAATGTTAAAAGATCATATATGATATCATATTAATGTAAATGATTCTTTTATAATTAAATAACAATTATTTCACCATTATATAGGAGGTTAAATTACTGTCGACCAAGGAAAAATTACAAAGTAAGGGGTTTCTTATCTCACTTTTAATTCCGTGAGAATTCCATTATTCACCACTTATTTATTACATGTGGTGTGTGTACTGCCCATGTTTGTATTAATTGTGTAATATTAATTAATTCCTGTATATTTACATCATCGTTGTATTATAATTCTTTCATGGGTGTATGTTTTGTATGTTACCAAATCAATAAGGGAATTTGAAATTTCAATTTCCACTCATTCGGCTTTACGCATACTTCATTGATTATTTTACTCCAAGATTATGTGTGGAATCACTATTCATTTGAATATGTCATAATTTCCACTCCCATTTCTATGTATATACTTTTTATACACATAATCACTCCATTGATAAATTCTCAAGTCATCGGTATGAACTTGATAAGAGTAATTTTTACTCAATCTCGATTTGTTGAGATAAACATCCAATTAATTGGTGTTGTTTTTACTAGAATATGTGTGAATGTACCTTGATTGTTTTACACATAATATCCAATCATATTTAGTGTGTTTATATTTGTAACACATAATTATGTAGTTGATTTATCCTTAACCTAAGGATACGGCCTTTATGAGAGATTTCATCTCAATTTACATTCCATTGAGACTTCTTTGTTGTTATACACAAACTCACATTTATGTGGTGTATATAATGTACTTTGACATAGTATATCATGAATCCCTTTATTCTCATGATATTACAAATTTTTGATTACCTCAATTATTTGTATTCATGTGTCTCTATTTTGGTTATAATCTCTAACTAAAATACCATTTTTAAATGTTTTAAAGACTTATTCATCTAAATCTTTATCATTAATGTCCATGTTTTAAAAATGGGTTTAAGGATTTATTTATATGGACATTAAAGTTTTAAAATTAAAACTCCTTTTAAAAAGTTTCAAAGTGGTATGGGACACTTTGATTCAAAAATCTATTTTTAAATGGCTTCTTGACAAATAGTGTGACTTTTAAATGATTTCAAGAAAAAGGGGGATATTTCTCTCAAATAGTTTTGATAATTATTTTCATCTATGTCAAAATCCTTAATTATTCTTGATTGAGGATAATGTGATACAATACAATCTTCCATATTGTATCGAATGAGTTATGTTTGACTGTGGATGTGCTATTTTTATACCATTCATGGTTTTTGGTTAAAGTATTGACATTTCGTATGCTAGTTTTAATACGAATTTTTATGTTATGTTTAAACTTGTTCATATGAGGAATGCATTGGACTTAATAAGTGATGGGTGGAGCCCGCTATAGCTCCTCGATGCATCGGTAGGTCTCATGAGACAAACTAGTGTCTTGGCACAAGGCCTTGGAAAAATCTTATTTGTAGTCTTGGCATGAGGCCTTGGCTATGTGGTTATGATAGTCTGGAATTATGCATTCCATCATTATGAAAGTGGTTATTGATATTGCATGTGATTGTTCGAATAGTAGAATATCCATGTGAAAAAGTAAATGGAATTATTTCATTTTATCTTTGCCATATTATGCTGAAGTTCAAGTTTAAAAGGCTTTTGTTTTAGTTATAAATTGCTTTAAGTGTTTATGCTTATCTATGAAAGCTTCTGCTATATTGTTATCCTTACTGAGCATCTGATCTCACCCCTTTCAGTGTTTTATTTTTCCCAGGATGAGAAGAAGTAATTTATGAATGACCTGCAAGGATAGTATGAGGGGATATGAAGACAAGATGTTGTTTTAGTTTTTTTTTACCTTATGATGTAATGTAAGACTTAGGAATATATCTAGTATTTCCAAGACTACTAAACTAATCAGTCTTTCGAGACTTAATCCTTTGCGATCATGCCAATGTCATGTAATAATGCACCGACTCTGGGTATCTAGGGTCGGGGCGTTACATATTCCTTCTACTTCAAAGAAATTTGACTGAAATAACACATAAAACTACAATAATAAACAAAAATTTCAAGGTAACTATGAACCTATACAACATTCGTGGGTACTTCCCAAGAAATAACTACTTTGATCTTTAAAGAATCCACCACTACCCCTTTTTGAGACACTAGATATCTAAGAAAATGCATACATCTAGAAAATGACCTTGGAGAACTCACTATAAAGTTTATGTTTTCAAAGAACATGCAACACCTTCCCCAAATTCTCAAGATGATCATACTCTAACTTTGAGTACATGATGATGGTAATAAAGAAAACTATCATGAACTGATCCACAAACTAATTAGACATAGAGTTTATGAGTCCCATGAAAATGGATAAGAAATTTTTGATACTAAATTACATAACCATGAACTATAAGTTCAAATAAATACATATGAATGAATACTTGAAGATATACCCCTCCATCATGTTCATTTAATGATATCTGAATCGCAGATATATCTTTAAAAACCAGTTGTCTCTATTTAACTAATTGATCAGATCATCTGTCCCTAGGAGGGAATAACATTTCATGAATTTCACTTGGTTCAACCACTGATAGATCATACAAAACCTTATAATATCATACACTTTCTTAGAGAACAACATCAGTTCACCCCATGGTGACACACTATGTTAGATAAAACCCGTCTACATCAAATCATCAATTTGAATTCCAAAATCCCATAACTAAGAAGGTTTCATCTAATAACACCCCATCATAATTGATGAGACACCATGTTGAAACTCTATCCAAAACATTATTTCATTTCAAGGGGGTATTGTCTCAACCAATTTGGAGAAAACATCCAAGAAATCATCAAAAACTCTTAGAAACACTACTACCTTCACTTCCACCAATCTTGAAAAAAACTCTTCCATTCAAGACAAAAGAAGTCATGAATGACTATGGTTATTTTGATTTTCCCTATAATAAATGAACACCTCAGACTATACCTATATACCAAATAAAGTGACTCTTATTTAGAATAATTTGATGTATGAAAACATATAGTACAACCAAAACATAATAAGGAATATATTGTATTGTTATATCTTTAGTAAGAAGAAATCCTCCAATGATTAATGCTACCCCACCATTATCTAATAATCCTCACAAACATCAATAAATATAGACTCACCTAAAAATAGAATAGGTTACAACAATGTAAATATTAGTCTCTCTATATTGATTCCCTATTATTAGACTAAGGTTGGTGCAATAAATGAATGTAAATCTCTAAAATCAGCAAAAGTATAATCCATGGTCTAATATTAGTATATGGTACGTCAGATGATATCTTGTACAACTAGAACTTGTATCTACAAGACAAGTAACTAACCACAACATGATCATTTTCCTTACTGGCCCTATTGATGGCCACCTAAATGATCATTCATATCTCTATGTCCCTAATAATGAGGTATTTCATAGGTTTTTACTCTACCGACTGTATATCCTCTTATATGACCAAAAGTCTATTAACCATGTTATTGATTAGGCCACAAAGACATTTTCAGTTGAGTTTACATTGTAAGTTTACCACCTAACATGTGTTATCCACTAAGGGTGTTTGGGAACTAATATTGCTGATGATCAAGACTTCCATAATAAAAAAAAACATTTTATACTAGAAATTTTAGTAAATTCCAAAGTTCTACCATATTCAAATAAGTGTGAATAAGATTCTGGGGATTGAATCCATGCATATAAAAAACTTTATTTCCATGATATTTGGGATCCTATATCATTATATATTATCCATGGGAAATTATGACAAATATCCTCTCAAGATGATCTAGTCTGCACAAGTATATTCTTGATCACCTCATCCTTTGTTTACAACATGTGGTATTCTGAAAAGGTACACAAGGTAACTTTTTGTTAGATCAAAGAATGTGACACATCCTCAAATTAATGAACCCTTTCCTTATCATCAGGAAGGGGTTAAAGAATATAATGAAGATGTTCCATGAAATGGATCCTAATATATTTTACCCTTAACATATCTATTATAGCGTGATCAATTTCTTCAGCTTGGTCTCATTTAGATTTGAAGAAATAAACTATATTTAAACTCTCTTTTGTAAATCTTTCCATGAAGCTTTGGAACCCTCAAGCTCTCTAAGGTATAAAAACCCACTAATACACAACTCCTCTCAATCGACTAACAACTAACATGATTGAATACTCCTTCCTAGTATGAGTCAAGATAAAAGTGATCTCCATCTCCCACAACATGCAATCTATCTCCTCGTCAGAGAAACTATCCTCATACTTCTCTAATCTCTAATGTTTAAACTCATGTAGAATATTCCTATAAGACTCATATTCCTAAATTAAGTCAACCCTCATATATTTGACCAAATCATCTCGTACACCTCACCAACCCAAACCACTTACAAAACAAACACCAACCATCACTACACAATATAAAAAATGTTTTAAGCCTAGAATTATGGAATATTATATAATATAATTTAATTAAATTATTTTCAATTTCCCAAATTTAACCTAACTCAAACACAAGAAAAAATAACATGATGCATATACCACACTTAATTATCTACCCCACAAGTATTATCATCTTACCTAGAACATTTATTATATTAAGTTCCTTTCATTTAATCATATGGGGACATAAACACATGTGTCCAAGATAGTCTCCACTACTACATCACATACTATGTTCGAATGATAATTCCCTTCCAAAACCATGAAATCCTAATGGGTGACTAACTCCAATATCTATATTAACTCTAAAAAATAGCTTTGATAACTCTTTTTCATGACCCACACCCTTTATTTCCCTTCCTAGGAAGATTGTAAATATGAGTGTGACCCTCAAATCCCACATGAGGGTATAAAAACATATAAAGGTGTAATTACTCTCATAAATCCTAGGAATTCATAAAAAGAACAGAATATAAAATCTATATAATATAAAATATAACCAATATCCCAAAAATTCCTATAATTTTATATAGGATAAAACTATAAAATAAAATATTAAAATAAAAATATTATAATGACAACTCATGAACAATAACTGCAAGCTCAGTAAGCCAGTAGTGTCCAAACCAGTATTCAACTCCCACATAGAAACCTAGAAACTTATAAAAACGCACACACACACACATGGGTAAGAATAAAAGTATACTCAGTATGATAATCCCTAAAACCTCACATGGAAATGTAGAATAAGTATTCCAATTCATGAGTGAATAAATAATATAACCAACTCACATGTATTTTAGGAAAGACATTACACCACCTCACCATGACACACTCACTGAAAAAAGAATTCAAATATAAGAACATATTATTGAGAGTATATCAAGGGGGACCCTACAACCAATTCCCCAATAATTTTGCTGGTCTCATACCCTAAAAATATAAGTCATGGTGATCCCATCCCTTAAAGGTTCCAGGCGCAGGGGAAGCATGTGATGGTTTACACCCAAATTTTTTTTTTCATGATCGATTATTATTATGAAATTTACATGATGATAAATTCCATGATCAATAGAATTGAATCAAAGAATATAAATACTGGATAAAATCTGTAACCGAAGTGCATGATTGTCACAATTTATTTATAATTAATTTAAGAAATTAAAGAATTAACTTATGAGAAATTATTTCTTCATTTATGTATATAATAATGTATTGATATTGTTCTATCATTTAATTATATTAATAAATAATATATTCCATCTAGAGGTGATCTACACATATTTTTCAAAAATATGTACATCACCGTAGGAATCTCCAGGTTCTATCATGGTAGATCATATCACTTGTGTCATTCACCTATGATCACCCCAAGAATCAATTCCAAAGGATTCTAATTAATCTCTCTTGAATCAAGAGTATGAGGTGGTGGAAGATCGATCTTCATACATGGGAGGGTTCTTAGAGAAGGTATCTCTTTAGGGATTCAATAGGATTCTTGATACATATTTGTACACACCAAAATTAATTGGCTATCTTGAAAAATAATATAATTGGGTTTATATACCACTAGGGTTAGAAATATATAATTTCATACATTTACTTTATTATTTATTCAATCCATGTCGAACCCCATGTTTATTATAATAATTATAATACTATTTCTTGACATTCACTAAACTCATGAATTAAATTAAATATTATTTAATAAAATAATACTCAATATATATTATTTCTCATAGAACCTAATAAATCTATCCTATATTCTTCTACAATATCTATTGGGCCATGAATAATGACTATTTATTTAATAAATAACATCACAATATTATTCTCTAATAAATAAATAAATATCATCTTCACTAAATAAAAAATATGTAATTATTAAATATTCTGCTCACATAATATTCTCTTAAATAACTGGTGATGAAATATATGTGATCAATAAAACATAAATAACTATTAAACCATGTGTTGGGATAATATTTATTAAAATTTATAAATAATAAATAATAAATAATAATATATTATTTTACTAAGATTCTGGATACACTTAGTGTGTGACCCTCTAGGTATCTTTCTCAGTGGAATTAGGTGGAGCAGCCTAAAGTTTAAGATTAACATATCGCAACACGCCAAGGAACCCATATAGAAATAAGTTCATATCATAATAAAATAATACCTCATACAGACCCTTACTGTGTAATATAATTACATTATCATGATATCTCTAATCAAGCAGGTTGCACATTGTATCCATAAACCTATGTGCTCGATGTCTCTTTTTATAAATTTAAAGAAATTGAACTTACCTATAGAATACCCTGGATGATGATTTATTCAGGCTATATCATTTCCATAAAAGTTCCTATGATATTAAATTCCAATAATGAATGTAAGGGATAAATCATTTCCTTAATTATTCATTAATGAAATATTAATCGTGACACACCCAATGTCTTCTACCTCATAGAGAACATATGTCATCATGGTATTCATAAAAAAACCAAAGTACATGACTTATAACACTAATTAATAATAATTTTAAATTCAAAGGACCAATACACACTTACATAGATAGGAACATCCAATGAAACATATAAATGTGGATTTCATACTAGCGGGTCTCATTCTCAAAATATACTACACCAGATATTACCAAGGGCATACACTATGAAAAGGTGGATCAAATTCTTATGAGTATCCACCCCTGATAGGTTGTATGATTTGTGACCCTCAAATAATTTCATCTGGATATCAAACATATATTTAATAATACTATCATGGAACTTGAGGGTTCTCGTTATAGCGGGGAAATACTATGACCTTTTAGTGAAACAACTACTCTTCTAACACCATCACATCCTATGTTACACAGAATAGCAATCACGATTTGATAAGGTATTTATTAATATTTAAATAATGAATATAGGTTATCATAAATTACACATAAGTTAGTTCTAGGGAACCAAATCCAATAAACTCCCACTTTTACTAGTTCCAACTGCTAACAACATTCAGTCCACATGTTCTCAAAAGATACTCAATATTTTTCTGAGATGGGCCTTTAGTCAAGGGGTCCACCATGATTTCTTCTATAGGAACTATACTTACTTCAACTTCACCCCTCTAAGAATAATCCTTCAATAGGTGATATTCTTTAGTATGTGATTTGTCTGTTGGTTTTACCTTGTCTCTTTTTAAAGAGCTAATGATGAAATATTATCACAATATAGTGTGATAGGGTCTTTACTTCTTGGTATCACATCAATATCATAGAATTTTTTTTTGAGCCAAATGGATTTACGTTGGATACATTAGAAGATGATATATACTCAGGTTCCACTATATATTCTGTGACAAATGGCTACTTTGAACTCTTTCAGATTAAAGCTCCTCTGTTGAGAGAGAAAAAATATCCCAACTACCACTTTAGATCATTTTTATTTATCTGAAAACTAGCATTAGTATAACCCCTTATTAGCAACTCCTCATATCCTCTACACACTAGGAAAATATCCTTAGTTCTTCTCAAATATGTAAGGATATACGTAACAATAGACCAATGATATTCTCCTAGAGCAACTCAACATCTACATACCATTCTCAATGAATAGGAAACATCAACTTTAGTACATAACATGGTATACATGATTGATGATACTTCTAAAGTGTATGGGATATTACTCATTCTCTCTTCATTTTGTTGTGTTTGAGAATAAATTTTCTTAGAAATATGTGAACCATGTGGCACTAGAACTAATCCCCTATTGGATTTTTCCATACTAAATAACATTTGTATCTATTCAATGTATATACTTTTGACTTATTCCAATCATCTTACCATATCTATCAAGAATGATCTTGATCCCTAGAATATATGATACTTCACCTAATTCCTTCATAGATATACACTTGTTTTACCAGTCCTTAATAGACTATAAGACATGTATTCCATTTCGAATAAGAAATATGTCATCAATACACACTACAAATATAACAACCAATTTCCCATTAACCTCTTGTAAATACATGTATCTCATTCATTCTTAATGAAAAAAAATTATTTTTTAGCTTTATTGAATCAAATATTCTGTGACATGGATGCTTTCTTCAATCCATCAATGGTTTTCTACAAATTTCAAATATTTTTTTCATCACCAGGAGACCCAAACCCATATGGTTGTGTCATATAGATATATTCATGATGTTTCCCATTAAGGAAACATTTTTATGTCCATATTCCAAATTTCATAGTCATTGTAAGCTACTATATCAGAGTAGAATTATGATGGATTTAAACATGGAAATTGGTGAAAATGCTTCATCATATTCAATTCCATGACAATGTTTATAAACTTTATCCGATGTACTTTCTTTATAGGTATTTACCTTACCTTCCATGCCCAGTTATCACTTGAATTACCATTTTCACCCTACAATATTTACATCAATTAGTGCATCGAATATGACCCAAACATAGTTATGATAAATGGAATCCAGTTCAGAATTCATAGATTCTTTTCATCTTGCAACATCTGATAAATCTAATACCTATTTATAGGATATGGTCTCACATTTTCAACCAATAATGGGTCACCATATTCAGTGACTAAAATACCATGTGTCTTTAGTTATCTTACCTCTATAGTTCTCCTACACACTACATGCGTTTCAAGAACTACTTCTTCCATGGAGACCCGTGGAATCAGTTCTTCTACCAAGACTTGTATATCTTGAGCATCAACTTAATCAAATTAAATATTTCTCCCACTATAATTTTTTAGGATGTGATCCCTTTTAAGAAATATGTCTTGTATAGGGACAATCACATTCTTATTTGAGGGTTTTTATAGATAGTATAGCTTTATTTCCATAGGATACCCTATAAAGATACAATTTGTGCCATATAGTGATAGTTTTTTGCCTAAGAAGGCCTTAACAAATGCCTCATGTAAAATTATGAACTTTCTAGAGATGCCTCATTCTCAATTTCATGTACTCATTTACCCTTGTATTTGTTATAACTTGGTTGGGTTCTATTTTGGGGTTGTTTTGGGTGGAATTGGATAAATTTTGAAGCCTATAGGGGCTATACACGGTTGACACATAGTTAGGGAAAACTATGAAGTCTGTCTTAGGAAGTTGTGATCCCCTTTTTGGAGCCACAAGAGGTGGAACACAATTTGAAAAACTTGTGTGACCTCTCTTCCCAAACCATGCACCATCAGAGATAGAGGGATTCCATGGTTGGTGCATAGTTTTTTCAAATTGTATGCCTACTTAGGAGTAACCATGCACCCCCTAAGTAGAGGATCACTATTAAGGTGCAATGTTATGTTAGATGGTTTGGAAAACTGTGTGCCTCCTCCTATAAAACCATGAGTATGGAATTTAAACCCATAATTTTTTTTATAAAAATTCTAAAACCCCTTTATTTTTACCCCAAATAATGCAGGATCAACCTAATCCTATTTTCTTCATTCTTGGAGTCTCTTGGGAGGAGTATAGGTCTCCATGAACCTCTTTCTTGGTGAATTGATGATCTTGTTGAAGGATTGGCTCTTCACTGTTAAGTTATTTCTTCTGAATTTTGTTTCCTCTCTCTGACATATCTTTTTCTAGATGAAGAGAGACAATTATTCCACCATTTTTGATGATTTAGATATTATTTTTTATTGTTGTATTTCATTGGATCTTGATCCTGTGTTTTGATCTTATATCTATTCTGCCATTAGGAATTTATCATTCAAAATAAAATTGAGGGTTGTGATTTGGTGAAAATTCCTCAATGATATTAAGTTAGGTGTTCTAAATTCTAATTCCCATAGTCTTGATTAGAATTGAGTGTATTTAATTGTGAAATTTAAATTTCCACATTGGTAAATTTCATTTTAAATTGATTTAATTTGTTGATTCCATTATAAGTGTGAAATCCTTCACGGATCCTGTTGGTCCCATTGATGATTTTGAGTCCGGACTTGATGGAAACCCATGAGGTGTGTCGATATAATTGAAATAATGATTTATGATTTATACATGGTTGATAAATAGGATTTAGAATATGGTTGATAAATGAAATTATGAAATTAGTATAATATTTAATTATGGAAATGGTTGACAAATGGGTTTTGAAGGTAGAACCAAGAGATATGATTTTTTTGTGACTAAGTTGTGGGATAGGGAATTCTACTAAAAATGCCAATGGGGATGTCAGGATGCTGATCTAGACCCCCGATATATATATATATGGCATGTTATCACTGAGTTATGGGATAGAGACTATTGTTCCAAATACCCATGGGGATTCATACAGCTACTGTAGTACCCCAATGCATGGATGTGAAATTGTAAATTAAATTATTAATGTAATTCCATGATAGAATGAAATGTTAAATCCCTTTGGTTGATGGTTCATACTCCAACATGAGCTAAAGTAGGTATGATTGGTTCGGGTGTCACCATGAACCCGAGGGCTTATGTGGTTAATTAAACAATAAATTAATGTGAATAATATTTATTTTGTTATTTTGAATTTATTCTTTATACAACTGTATACACTGTTATAGACCAGATATTGTTTTAGACACCCTTAGTGGTGGCCTACTGAGTTTTAATCACACTCTTCTTGGGCTACCTGATCGATACCTGAATAGAATTCATGTATGTTAGATAGGATAAGGGAAACAACCCTATAATATATGGTTGAGTTGGTATTTGGGATATATCATGGATTAGGGAACCATAAATGATGTCAGGACCCACTTGGGAGTTGTTGTTGTATCATAATATTGGGTTCTAATTTGACACTTGACACATATTGTAACATCCCATGTAAGTAATGAATATAGATATTTTTATCTATGTCTATTAGTGAATTAGATAGTGTTTTAGAGGCTTAAAATGAGAATAAATCCAATCTTAAGCATGAAATACACTAATATTTTTAAAAGATTGTTTTACTGCCTTTTGATGGAAAACCATTTTTAAATATATATTTTGACAATTTTATAAGATATGTTTGTCAAAATAAACTTATTCTTTAAGATTGGGACATAAAAATTTACCTTGTGTGAATTTTTGGTATTTTTCTGATAAAGTTCATTTTTTAATGAATAGTGGAAAATGTTGTATTTTAATTCAAAACCTATTTTTAATCTAATTTATTTATATGATTATATTATCTTTTGAATTCGGTTTGAAGTGAAATTAGAATATATTTTTAACATTTAATCCAATGGTGGTCATTGGAATCAATTTCACTTTAAATTGGACTTAAACTGGTGTCAATCTTTTGATACTTATTGTTTCATAAAAACACGCTATTTGTCATGACAGCGGGAATTAATTATTAAATTAATTAATGTAACTTATATGATTTGAATTTTGTAAAACAGGAAACATTTTTGAATTCATAATATCAAATATAGCTTAGGGTGAAGTTTTGGTATTTTTCTGAAAAACTTCAATTTTTGATGAATAGTGAAACCACTAAGTGGTACTTAAAAAACTGATTTTTCGTTTAAATGAAATTTTACCAACTCTGTGTTTTGAATTTCAAAAATCTGACATACATGGTTGTCATTAAGAAGTAAAATGTGGTTCAATGGGATTAAAATAATTTTTTGGTGAATAGTATCTTTTATGTTTTTAATCGCGATTAGAGGTAATTAGTGTAGTTTAAGGTAAAAATAATGATTTAATAATATGAGATGAGTTTGACACATGTCCTACCCTCATTGGATGTATCATGGCCGACCAAGAAAATCCATTGGTCAACTTGGGGACCCCATGGAGCCACTTTGGTTGGGAAATGATATAAATAACTTTTTATTTAATGTAAAAGTAAAAATGACACAAACATGAGATGTTTTACTAAAACAATTTTTACATGGGGTTATACAAGTCAGATTTTTGATTATAAATAGTCATTGGAAAGATAAAAAGATATCATACATCATAGTATTTTTTTTATAATTTTTAGACTTTAAATAAATTAAATTATTTATGACATCGTGATGATGCAGGGATTACCTCATTAATAAAGGATTTAAATAAATTGAAATGATAATGTCAAATCTATGAGCTACACATGTCCAAAACCTATTGGATGGGTGGATTTTTAACCCTTATCACCTTACCCTCTAATTATATCAATGTGGGACCTTTTGATTCCGAAAATCATTTTAAAATAAAGTAACATTTCTTTACTTTCCAAGAGTGCCCCTCCTCTCCTCTTATAAAAGGCCCCCACCTCTACCTCCTTACCCATACTTCCAAATCCTTTGGCTCGGCCAACCCCTGACCATTTTGTCTCTCCACTTCCCTCTTTTACTACTTGAAGCCTAACTTTGGGAAAATTTCTACCCAAGGAAGCCTTTTAGCTCAAACCAAAGGGAGTTACCCGATTTTAAGGTAATGTCTTCACTTGAGTCCTTTTGTTTTATTTTACTTCTACAACCCCCTAAAATCTTTTTATTCATTTATTTTGTAACAAATACAGTATATTAAATATACTAGGATGTTTTTATATGAAGTATTCGAGCTAAACTTACACACATCTACATCTAATGGTTAAAGAACATACTGTTTTCGTGGATGGTGAATTTCGGCCTCCCGAAACGATGATTGTTCAACATTCTTTTAACACATTCAAAGGTGGAAATTAAGATGAAAAAATATTTTTATATGATATATAATATGTTTATTTTTTCCTTAATCTTATGTATTTTTCATTTTGGTCATACCTTTATGGTTTCCATTATGGGTAAACGCGATATCTTCATTTAAGGAAGTGCGGACTACCGCCCCCTCAAAGTGATTTGATTCGTTAAATACCATATGTGGGACATATAAAGGATGGAGTTATGATATTATATATGATATTAAACTGGAATTATAATATACCTTTCTATCATTATGATTCCATTCTATAAAATACGAAATAGAAATGAAAGTAGCGTTCATGCGTACGTACAGCTTACCGTCTCCATGAACGGTGCATTTCATTTATTACCTCTAAATGATTATGTAATATTATAAATGCATTTATATACTGGATATATATGATATATATGATATATACATCATGATTATAATTATGGATATAATGGATACATGAACAACTTGTAATTATAAAGGGTTTATTTTTCACTCAAGTACCAATGATCTTTAAAACGACTGTTATTAAGTTAAATAATTACATAGTGTTCATGACATGGAAATAAGTGATATAAAAGGAATAATGAACTTGAAAAAGGTTCTTAAACAAGCAGAAATTAACTCAAGTTTATTATTCAGGAGATTAAAGAACGACCGAGTCAAGTCGGACCTGAGGTATGGGACTGCGTCTCAATATCCTTTCATTGAGGCATATTTTGTTTTATACACAACCTTCTTTTATACGGTGTATAAACCCCTTTGACTTTTACATTTATTCAAAAGGAATCATTTTTATATGAAGCGTTTACTAAACGACAAAAGGGAATGTTTTTATCATGCGTATGAGGCGATAACGACTTCTCCGCCGCCATGACCATTATTTGAGTTTCGGCTTCCTCTACAAGCCATACCTTCTTTTTAAAAGAAAAATAAATACCATGTTTTACTTTTCTTTTATTTTGGTATTCAAAATGGTTTTCATAATTTTTTTATATCAATGTGTTGTATTGATATCTTGTGATTGAAATGTGGAAATGTTATGTTTCCTATATGCATGTTTTATGTGATACGATTATGTTGAGGTTCTTGGACATTATTATGAAGATGGGTGATTCCGTGATAAACTAAGGGTAGGTGAGCCCAAGATAGATCTCCAATTCATTGGGTAACGCGAAGGAGTGAAACGTTTAGGTTTCTCCGAAGAGATTTAGGGAATATACTGTGATGGGTATTCCAAACGTAAGCAAGAGGGTTACTCCCTACGTAAGAATTTTATGAATGCCTCAAGTTACCTTTATGTCTTATGATTTCTATGATTTATTCATGATTTTATGAGGTATGTTAAAGTGCTTAGGTTATATGGGTAAAGTATGATTTCATTCTTATGTATATATGTACCCATGATTCCTTTCCATATTTTTATATCCCTTACTGAGCTTTTTATACTCATCCCAAGTTTTTTTGAAATTTTTTTCACAGGTCAAGGGAAAGGTACATGATATGATGATAGTGTCAAGGAAGTGTCAAGAAAGAACCCATGTTTTTTTAAATATGTTTTCGTTGATTGGAAAAAAATGAATACTATATTTATGTAACCACTTTGTTTAAATGTGGAATGTAATGAAAGTTTTATGTTCTAATTCTCTAAAACTCTAAACCTGAAAAGATCCTCAATGTGTAATCTTGTAATAACTCAAGATTAAGTAAGGTTTAAGGCTGGGGCCTTATAGTTGGTATCAGAGGTCGGTTTAGATAACTTTAGGAGTTATAATTTTATTAAATGATTATCCAAAAATATTTTTTTAATGGTCAAATTGAAATGATATAGCATTTCAAGATTACCATGTTTCTTCATCTAAGAAATGTTTGTTCAGAATGGTTTTCCACAGAGGAAATAGGGAAATAGTGCTAGGAAGGCATACAGAAGGAAATAACCTTCTGAATCAGCATCCTGAGATGGTCGGAATTGTAACTGAACAGTTTGTTGTAGTAATGGCGCAGTTGAATCAAGCGATAAATTGTGGTGGTATCCATGCACGAGATCAGCCAGATCAACCGCAGAGGAACATGTCAGTGGTGGAACATTTCATGAGGCAACATCCCCCATCATTCAGAGGATCATTTGACCCTATGTTAGCTAAAGGGTGGATTAAAGCACTGGAGAAGATTTTCGATGTCATGGGGTGTTCAGACAATCAAAATGTTAGTCTTTCTATTTACCATTTGGAGGGTGAAGAAGATCAATGGTGGTCGATGGTTAAAAATATCAGGGATGCTGATGAGATTGATGCTCTCGACTGGGAAGAATTCAATGGTATGTTTCATGAAAAGTATTTTCCTAAGGCTATTCGGCTTAGGATGGAAAAACAATTCTTGGAATTGAGGCAAGAGGAAGACTCAGTGGCCGCCTATGAAGAAAGGTTCACTCGATTGGCAAGGTATGCTCAAAAATTTAATCTGAGACCTTGATAGTAAAATCAATCGTTTTTACTCAGGATTAAAGCCAAAATATCGAAGGGCATTAGCTTCTCTTGAGTTTAAAAGTTATGAAAAGCATGTTCGGTGTGCTGAGAAGGTGGAAATGGATTTTTCTGATGATCAAGTGTTCAATAACAACCAGCAGAAGAAGAGACCGAGGTGGCAGGAGAAAGGAAAGAATTCTTCAAAAAGGTCTGATGGTAAGAAAACTGAGTTTCCAATTTGTGATAAATGTGGGAAAAGGCATGCTGGGGAATGTCTTCTGAATTCTGGAAAGTGCTACCGATGCGGTAAGATGGGACATAAGGCTCATGATTGCACTGAAAAATATCAAGGTGAAGGTAAGTTCAAATTTGATTTACAGTTAGTGAAATGTTTTAAGTGCAATGAGATGGGTCACTATGAAAACGAGTGTCCGACAAAGAGCTTGAGTGATGGGATGCAGTTAGACTACAAGCAGAAAGGGGTGGTGAAATCCTTTACAACTACTTCAGCAGATGTCGGGCCATCAAATGAAGTTGTATCAAGTACTTTGTTTGTTTTTTCAGATTATGCCAGTGTGTTGTTTGATTCGGGGGTCTACACATTCTTTCATCTCTGAAAACTTTTCTAGTAAAATGGGAATACCATCTCAAGAAATGACTCCTGAACTTTTGGTAAAAACACCTGGGGGAAATGTTGAGGAAAAAAGAATTTATAAGAATCTTCCTATCCTTATCTGTGGAAAGAATCCACTTGAAAACCTTATTGTTCTACCTCTAGTAGAGTTTTATGTTATCCTGGGTATGGATTGGATCTCTATTTACCATGCTAAGATTGACTGTAGAGATAAAGAAGTTTCTTTTCAGAAAGACATTCAGTTTGTGTACAAGAATGAACCCTTACTGTTGATAACTTATCAAGAGGCCGAGAAACTTGTAAAATATGGAAATGAATGTTACCTTGCACACATCGTTGAAAATAAAGGAACTGTTCAGATTAATGATGTGCCAGTGGTAAATGATTATCCTGATGCTTTTCCTGATGAGTTTCCTGGAATAATACCAGATCGGGAAGTTGAATTTACTGTTGACTTAGTTCCTGATGCTAAGCCAATTTCGAAACCCCCCTATCGAATGGCTCAAATTGAACTTTTAGAGTTGAAGGAGCAATTTCAAGATTTATTAGAGAAATGTTTCATTCGACCAAGCACGTCACCATGGGGTGCTCCTGTTTTATTTGTTAAAAAGAAAGATGGTTCTATGAGACTCTGTATTGATTATAGAGCCTTGAATAACATCGCTGTTAAGAACAAATATCCTTTGCCTCATATCGATGATTTGTTTGATCAGCTCCAGGGAGCTCAGTTTTTTTCAAATATTGACCTGAGATCGGGGTACCATCAGCTGAAGGTAAAGGAAGCAGATGTTCCGAAGACTGCGTTTCGTACAAGATATGGCCATTATGAATTTGTAGTAATTCCTTTTGGGCTAACCAATGCACCTGCTGTATTCATGGACTTAATGAATAGAATTTTCCATGAGTTCTTGGATAAGTTTGTGGTGGATTTCATTGATTATATTTTGGTGTTTTCTAAAAGTAAAGAGGAGCATGAAAGACATTTAAGGGTTATTTTGAAAACCTTAAAAGAAAATAAATTGTATGGGAAATTCAGCAAGTGTGAGTTTTGGTTACAAAAAATTTCTTTCCTTGGTCACATTGTTTCTAAAGATGGGATAACCATTGATCCTGCAAAAACAAAGGTTGTTGAAGAATGGCCAAGACCCACAAATGTAACAGAGATTCGTAGTTTCCTAGGTTTGGCAGGCTATTACTGAAGATTTGTTAGAAATTTTTCACGGTTATCTATTCCAATGACTAAGCTAACTCGGAAGGGTGTTAAGTTTATCTGGAAAAAAGAATGTGATGATTGTTTTCAGGAACTGAAAAGAAGATTGGTGAATGCTCCAGTTTTGGAACTACCTTCCAGGAATGGTGAGTTTGTTATATACAGTGATGCTTCATTGAAAGGACTTGGTTGGGTCCTAATACAGAATGATCAAGTAGTTTCTTATGCTTCATGATATTTGAAAACTCATGAGGTAAATTACCCTACACATGATTTGGAATTAGCTGTTGTTGTTTTCGCTTTAAAAAGTTGGAGGCATCATTTGTATGGAGTAAAGTGTGAAATATATACCGATCAAAAAATTTTAAAGTATATATTCACTCAGAAAGAATTGAACATGAGACAGAGGTGATGGATGGAATTAATCAAGGATTGTGATTGTAAAATTCATTACCATCCAAGAAAAGCAAATAAAGTGGCCGATGCTTTGAGTCGAAAAAGTAATTCTTCATTAACAATGTTGCATTTGGAACGCGATCCTTTGGTTATGGATTTGATGAACTTTGGCATAGAAGTTGTTGGAACAGGAAGTTCTTATGTTTTGTTTCAGGTATCAGTGAGATCATCTCTATCAGACAGAATCAAGAAAGCACAGAAGCAAGACAGTGAGTTGCAGAAATAGGTAGGGCTGGTTCAGAAGGGTAAGTTGTCTGAATTCATCATTGATAATGATTGTGTTTTGAGATTTGGGAAGAGATTGTGTGTGCCTTGTGATTCACAGTTGAAGAGAGAGTTGTTATGTGAAGCTCATAGTTCTCCGTTTTCAGTTCATCCTGGCAGTACTAAGATGTATAGAGATCTGCAAGAGTATTACTGGTGGGATGGAATAAAATGAGATATTGATGATTTTACTGTGAAGTGTTTGACTTGTCAACAGGTTAAAGCAGAGTGGCAGTTACCAAAAGGGATGCTTCAGCCTTTACCAGTGCCAGAGTGGAAATGAGAGAATATATCCATGGACTTCGTTGTAGGATTGTCGAAGACCCCTCGAGGTAATAATGCAATCTGGGTTATTGTTGATCGCTTGACTAAATATTCTCATTTCCTTTCTATACAAGATACTTTTTCTCTAGATCAACTTTCCCATTTTTATCTTAAAGAGATAGTCAGGTTACATGGAGTTCCTCTCTCCATTGTATCTGATCGTGATCCCAGGTTTACTTCTAACTTTTGGAAGGGCCTTCAGAAGTCGTTGGGTACTGAATTAAATTTTTGTACAGCTTTTCATCCTCAATCAGATGGGCAGTCAGAACGAACAATTCAGACACTGGAGGATATGCTATGTTCTTGCTCTATGGATTATCAGGGAAGTTGGGACCAACATCTTTCTTTGGTTGAATTTTCTTATAATAACAGTTTTCATTCCAGTATACAGATGGCACCATTTGAGGCGTTATATGGGAAGTGGTGTCGAACTCCAGCTTTTTGGGATGAAGTGGGTGAAAGAAAGCTGATGGCACCAGAATTGGTAGAAGAGTTGGCAGAAAAAGTTCAGCTGATACAGAAACACATGAGAACATCTCAGAGCAGGCTGAAGAGTTATGCGGACAATAGGAGGAAGGATCTATCTTTTGAGGTAGGTGATCATGTTTTTTTTAATGTCTCGCCATGGAAAAGTGTGATGCGATTTGGTAAGAAAGGAAAGCTGAGTCCAAGGTTCATTAGACCATATGAAATTCTGGAGAGATTTGGATCAGTTGCATACCGGGTGGCTTTACCTCCGAGTTTATCTCAGGTACACAATGTTTTTCATGTTTCGATGCTGAGAAAGTACATGCCAGATCCATCTCATGTTTTGAGTCCAGAGGTAGATCAGCTGGAAGAGAACCTATCTTATGAGGAAAAACGGGTCCAGATTCTTGACCACAGGGAGAAAGTGTTACGGAATAAGGTGATTAATCAGGTAAAGGTTTTGTGGAAAAACCATATGATGGAAGAGGCAACATGGGAATCTGAAAATGCAATGAGGGATAAGTACCCCCATTTATTCGATAAGTAAATAAATTGTGGGGACGCAATTTTCAAAAGGGGGTATGGATGTAACATCCCAAGTAAGTAATGAATAATAGATATTTTTATCTATGTCTATTAGTGAATTAGATAGTGTTTTAGAGGCTTAAAATGAGAATAAATCCAATCTTATGCATGGAATACACTAATTTTTTTAAAAGATTGTTTTACTGCCTTTTGATGGAAAACCATTTTTAAATATATATTTGGAAAATTTTATAAGATATTTTTGTCAAAATAAACTTATTCTTTAAGATTGGGACATCAAAATTTACCTTGTGTGAATTTTTGGTATTTTTCCGATAAAGTTCATTTTTTAATGAATAGTGAAAAATGTTGTATTTTAATTCAAAACCTATTTTTAATCTAATTTATTTATATGATTATGTTATCTTTTGAATTGGTTTTGAAGTGAAATTAGAATATATTTTTACCATTTAATCCAATGGTGGTCATTGGAATCAATTTCACTTTGAAATTGGATTGAAACTGGTGTCAATCTTTTGATACTTATTGTTTCATAAAAACACGCTATTTGTCATGATAGCGGGAATTAATTATTAAATTAATTAATTTAACTTATATGATTTGAATTTTTTAAAATAGGAAACATTTTTAATTTAGAATATCAAATATATCTTAGGGTGAAGTTTTGGTATTTTTCTGAAAAACTTCAATTTTTGATGAATAGTGAAACCACTAAGTGGTACTTAAAAACTGATTTTTCGTTTAAATGAAATTTTACCACCTCCGTGTTTTGAATTTTAAAAATCCGACATACATGGTTGTCCTTAAGAATTAAAATGTGGTTCAATAGGATTAAAATAATTTTTTGGTGAATAGTAACTTTTATGTTTTTAATAGCGATTAGAGGTAATTAGTGTAGTTTAAGGTAAAAATAATGATTTAATAATATGAGATGAGCTTGACACATGTCCTACCCTCATTGGATGTGTCATGGCCAACCAATAAAATCCATGGGTCAACTTGGGGACCCCATGGAGCCACTTTGGTTGGGAAATGACATAAATAACTTTTTATTTAATGTAAAAGTAAAAATGACACAAACATGAGATGTTTTACTAAAACAATTTTTACGTGGGGTTATACAAGTCAGATTTTTTATTATAAATAATCATTGGAAATATAAAAATATTTCCTACATCATAGTATTTTTTTTATAATTTTTATACATTAAATATATTAAATTATTTATGACATCGTGATGATGCAGCGATTACCTCATTAATAAACGATTTAAATAAAATGAAATGATAATGTAAAATCTATGACCTAAACATGTCCAAAACTTATTTTATGGGTGTATTTCGAACCCTTATCACCTTACCCTCGAATTATTTCAATGTGGGGCCATTTGAATCCGAAACTCATTTTAAAATAAAGTAACATTTCTTTACTTTCCAAGAGTGCCCCTCCTCTCCTCTTATAAAAGGCCCCCACCTCTACCTCTTTACCCACACATCCAAAGCCTTTGGCTCGGCCAACCCCTACCCATTTTGTCTCTAAACTTCCCTCTATTACTCCTTGAAGCCTCACATTGGGCAGAAGTCTTTCCAAGGAATCCTTTTAGCTCAAATCAAAGGGAGTTACCTGATTTTAAGGTAATGTCTTCACTTGAGTCCTTTTGTTTTATTTTACTTCTCTAACCCCCTAGTCTCTTTTTATTCATTTCTTTTGTAACAAATCCAGTATATTCACTATACTAGGATGTTTTTATAAGAAGGATTTGGGCTAAACTTACACAGACCTACATTTAATGGTTAAAGAACATACTGTTTCCATGGATGGCGAATTTCGGCCTCCCGAAACGATGATTGTTCAACATTCTTTTAACATCTTCAAAGGTGGCCATTAAGATGACACTATATTTATATATGATATATAATATGTTTATGTTTTCCTTAAGCTTATGTATTTTTCATTTTGAGCATACCTTTATGGTTTCCATTATGGGTAAACACGATATCTTCATTTAAGGAAGTGCGGACTACCGCCCCCTCAAAGTGATTTGATTCATTAAATACCATATGCGGGACATATAAAGGATGGAGTTATGATATTATATATGATATTACACTGTAATTATAATATACCTTTATATCATTATGATTCCATTCTATAAAATACGAAATAGAAATGAAAGTAGCGTTCATGCGTACGTACGGCTTACCATCTCCATGAACGGTGCATTTCATTTCATACCTCTAAATGATTATGTAATATTATAAATGCATGTATATACTGGATATATATGATATATATGATATATACATCATGATTATAATTCTGGATATATTGGATACATGAAAAACTTGTAATTATAAAGGGTTTATTTTTGACTCAAGTACCAATGATCGTTAAAACGACCGTTATTAACTTAAATAATTACATAGTGTTCAGGACATAGAAATAAGTGATATAAAAGGAATAATGAACTTGAAAAATTTTCTTAAACAAGCATAAATTAACTCAAGTTTATTATTCAGGAGATTAAAAAACGATTGAGTCACGTCGGACCTGAGGTATGGGACTTCGTATCAATCTCCTTTCATTGAGGCATATTTTGTTTTATACACAACCTTCTTTTATACAGTGTATAAACCCCTTTGACTTTTAAATTTATTCAAAAGGAATCTTTTTTATACGAAGCATTTACTAAACGACAAATGGGAATGTTTTTGTCGTGCGTATGCGGCGACAACGACTTCTCCGCCGCCGTGACCATTATTTGAGTTTCGGCTTCCTCTACAAGACATACATTCTTTAAAAAAAATACCATGTTTTACTTTTCTTTTATTTTGGTATTGAAAATGGTTTTCATAATGTTTTTATATCAATGTGTTGTATTGATATCTTGTGATTGAAAGGTGGAAATGTTATGTTTCATATATGCATGTTTTATGTGATACGATTATGTTGAGGTTCTTGGGCATTATTATGAAGACGAGTGGTTCCGTGATAAACTAAGTGCGGGTGAGCCCGATATATCTCTCCAATGTATTGGGTAACACGAAGGAGTGAAATGTTAAGGTTTATCCGAACAGATTTAGGGAATATACTGTGATGGGTATTCCAAACGTAACCAAGAGGGTTACTCCCTACGTAAGAATGTTATGAATGCCTCATGTTACCTTTATGTCTTATGATTTCTATGATTTATTCATGATTTTATGAGGTATGTTAAGGTGCTTATTTTTAATGGGTAAAGTATGATTTCATTCTTATGTATATATGTACCCATGTTTCCTTTCCATATTTTTATATCCCTTACTGAGCTTTTTATGCTCATCCCAAGTTTTTTTGAAATGTTTTTCACAGGTCAAGGGAAAGGTACATGATATGATGATAGTGTCAAGGAAGTGTCAAGAAATAATCCATGTTTTTTTAAATATGTTTCCGTTGATGGGAAAAAAATGAATACTATCTTTATGTAACCACTTTGTTTAAATGTGGAATGTAATGCAAGTTTTATGTTCTAATTCTCTAAAACTCTAAACCTGAAAAGATCCTCAATGTTTAATCTTGTAATAACTCAAGATTAAGTAAGGTTTAAGGTTGGGGCCTTATATATATATGGCATGAAAAATCTACCATTTTGGTTTATGGTCATTTTTTTCCTGTTCCAGATTCATCATGTGATGTTGGATGATTATTGAATGTGGTATTATCTTGGTTCATTTTATTATCTTCTAGATATTGTTTATTTATTTCAATTATTTTTATTCTTTTATAAAGTGGGTATAGTCTCCCTACATTACATATTAGACCATCACTGCTATTCAGTAGCCTATAGCATACTGGGAGGCACGTTTGAGGTCACAAAACTAACAGGCTTGGGGAATCAGTGTGTGGAACCTAATATAGGGTGTTACAAAGTGGTATCCAAGGTGGTTTTATTTTATATTATTTTGTTTCACTATTTGGGAAAGTAATACAAAATAATATAATGAGTCGGGCCTTGGTCATGAGCTCTTGGATGGGACTATCTAACACATTTGTGGGGGGGGGCTAAATACCATGGTCAGATTGATGTTCTTGATCTATATTTTTGTAGTTGAATGTCATTTTACCTTGGGTGATTCACATTTTGTGTTATGTTATAGTTTTCTAAGATTTTACTCAAGGAATAGTAAGTAATTTTATTTGAGTATACTTGCATCATTTAGGAAACCCAAGATTTTATGTAACATACATTATTTTAGGAGTACACAAGACATAAGGTCTAGAGTTAGTTGTTAAGAGGAAAATATTTTCTTTATTTGAGTAATTTAAAATAAAAAGTTGCCTAATAAAAAAATGATAATTGAAAATGACATGAAATGTGGAAATTTGGAAGGGATAAAATGTGTGTCTAATGAGAAACTTCGAAATATGAAAGTGTTTACCCTATGTTATCCATGAACCTAGTATATGATGGTAGAGGGTAGTGTCAGTGCCTCATTTTTTGACCATGTGGTGGGGTATGTGGGATGAATTGTTATGATTTAAGTGAATCCACATTTTTTAAATATGTTAATGATATATTATGTGTCCTAGGTTGTGTGTTTAGAATTCTAGAGATATTAATCCACGATGACACATGTTGACAGGATGAAAAGAGGTCATGGATAAAAATATGCCTTCAATAGTGGATCCAGAGGATCTGATAGTCTTGGGTGAAGGATAAAGAGAGTGGTTTCATGAGTATCTTTCTTGTTTTATTGAGTTTGTGGAGAGATACATATGGATCTCTATTTGGAATATGTATTAATTGAAATGGATTTTTTTGTTGCATCACCCTCTGAACCTCATCAGAGAGGTTGGAACTAAGGAAGATGAGTTCTGGATTGTTCCTACCTTGAAATTCCTTGTCTATTTAAATAATCCAATAGATAATGGAGTCAAATTGGATACATATATATTGCATCGATCAGTTAAGTAATGGTGAGATATTCATACTTATGGTGAGAAGATAGAGAACTGAGTATTGAAAGAATTTTAGGATAAGTTCATGGTACACTTTTACCCAAAGACTCCCAGGATGGAGAGTGAAAATGTGTTTATGTGGTTGACCTAGGGGAGTATGTCTATGATGAACTATGTCGATCGTTTAACTGATTTGTAGTAATTTGTCCCAAAATTAGTACGTGATGAATATAATATTGAAATTTGTATTCGAGATGGGTTTAAATTTGAGGTTAAGTCCTGGGTTAACACCTTTCGACTAAATATTTTTATAAATTGGTGAATCAGGCTCTCATTTCTGATGGAAACCTGAAGGAGGCATCCAGTAGAATGTGATTGGTTTCTATTGGATGACTAAGAGGTACGTATTCTGATAGTAGGAAGCATCACTATGAAAACATCAACCAGGGGAATGGTAAACATAGTATCTAAGTATAAGGAGAAGTTACTTAGATAAGTAATCGAATATACTTCCATCATTGTGGTAGGTTGGTACATATTCGTAGCTAGTTTCCCCGAACACCAGTGGATTTCTGATCTTATGACATGTTGGGTCACTTGCAGTGGTGTTTCATGAACCATCAAATGATGGGTAATGATATAGGAGCTAGAAAAATCCATAGTAATATATGGGGGTTTTTTACCCATATCATTCAGGCAGTTGGAGTTCTTCTGGATATGGAAGTTGAGGCATTAGATGTGGTACTTCAGGGAAACACCACCTATATTAGTGGAGTGGTGTATTTTAGGGGACTCAGACTATAGTACATAGAAGTGGGGAATGACAGTTTCATGAAGTTCAGTATACACTCGTGGATAGAGAGGATGGGCCATCAACATTAAAAGGTAATATTCTTGTAGCTTATATGCATTTTAGGGCCTTATTTGATACAAGACCCTCTTATTATTTTATATTTTCTTGAATTTTGACTTTTTTAGGCCTAACAATAGAGTTTGTGAGTGGGGTTATGATGATCGACACACCATTGTGGATATGGTGGATGTAAATTTGTTTATATAATGGGTGTTCTCTTGATGTTGGGGAGTATCCTTTTCTTTAGGATCTTTAAATACTCAACATTTAAGGATTTTAATCAATTTTGGATATTGAATGGCTGGTATCATACCAAGATCACATCAATTGTTACCATATGAGAGTGTTCTTTGTGTCTCTTGAGGGTAATAGTTATCTTCATCATGGAGAGTGGGATATCCAGGTAGGCCATGTGGGGACGGTTCACCAACAAATGGGGGAGCTCACCACCCAGGTTGTGAGTATTTTTCTAGATGATAGGGGTGTGAAACATAATTTCCTTCCACTCATAGTGGAACAATTTATGGATGTGTTTCTTGAGGAAATATCATGGATTCCACCTAAGAGGGATGTTTAATTTACACTTGATCTCATTACTAGATCTAAATTAGTTTCTATTCCACCTTATAGAATGGAACCAATAGTACTTAAAGAGCTCAGAACTCAGCTGGAAGTGTTTATGGATAAGGTATTTATCCATCCTAGTACATCACCTTGGGGTTCTCTAATATTTTTGGCTAAGAATGTTGATAGAACATTGTGTTTATGTGTTGATTACCAGAAGTTCAACTAGACGATAGTGAAGAACCACTATATTCTTCTTATTATTGATGATCAATTTGACTAGTTGAGAGGATATTGTATTTTCTCCATGAATATATTTATATTGGGTTATCATCAACTGAGATTTAGACCTTCTAATTTACCAGATATTTATTTTAGAAGTAGGTATGGCCTATATGAGTTCATTATGATGCAATTGATGCTGAATAATTCTATGTCTATGTTTATGGCCTCGATGAACTGAATCTTCCACCTGTACCTGGATCGGTTAGCATTTTTTTTAGATTAAATTTTAGTGTAATCATGACTCATGAAGATCATTACCTATATATCGAACTCATCCTGAGTACATTAAGAGATGATCAGATATACACCAACATATCCAAGTTCTAATTCGTGATTAACTGGGTACATTGTAATGGTCCCATCATCTACGAGGAAGGTGTGCCAGTGGACTTAGAGAACATTATAGAAGTTATTTCTTGGGAGCATCTTAATAATGTTTTATATATATATAGATTTCTGGTTTTAGTGGGATATTATCAAATGTTCATTCAAGAATTTTCCCATTTAGAGTCACCACTTTAGATCGTTACCCGGAAGGGATTCATGATTTATTGGTCTGATGTATGTGAGAATTCCTTCTACGATTTAAAGAGGAATTTGAATATTGCACCAATTTTGATTCCACTTGTGCAAGATGAGGAGTATACCATGTTGTTTGATACATCCAATATAAGACATGGAGAAGTGTTGATGTAGGTAGATCGATTCATGTCATATGGATCATGAAAGTTGAGACCACATGAATGGAATTATCATATGCCTGATCTCATGTTGTACATGGTGGTTTAAGAATTAATGTGTTGGCAACATTATCAATTGGGAGAAAAGTTTACTTTGTATACTGACCACAAAATCATAAAGTATATCTTTTCATATAAATATTTGAGCTTTTATAATTGATTATGGGTTGAGTATATGTAGTCATTTGATTTTGATATAGCATATAAAGTGGGGAAGGGGAAAATGTTTCTGATTCTTTGACCTGGAAGAAGAAGAATCAGGTAGTTTAGGAGTCCATTTATGAGTGGAAGATGATGAAATTACTATTTTAGATTCCTATTGAGGTTTGGGAGATCCAATAGTAGATAAAACTTTTATATTTATCATTTGAGTCCATACTTTTGATCCAGTCAGGTAGAGGTAGTACAGGGACCCTGAGTGTAAAGACCCGTAAAATTCAAGGAAAATTTTTTCTTAATTTTCTTTAGAATTTTACAAGAGCGCGGTTTCAGACGGCACCTGATTCCGAGGCCCGTAGTGCCCAGAATCAATTTCCGAAGTTTGGCTCGGGTACGTTCAGTGAAAGAACGAGCGGGAATTCCTAACTTTTGATCCGGTGCTCGGAATTGAAATCCGAGGGCACTGATGAACTCGCAGCGCCGATTTTCGCTTAAAGAGACCTTTTCGGAAGTTGCTTTTGTTGCGGGTTGAAAGTTAGTTTTTGGGTTTTTAGTTTAAGTTAAAAAAATTTGTGAAGAACAAATTTTATTTTAACTTGATAAATCCTACCAAAGGGGGTTGGAAGTGGGACCCACATCCACTTAACCTCCCTTGGGAGGATTAAGTGTGGTGGGGCCCACACGAACCTCTAAAACCTTTCATCTTCTCTCAACTTCCTTAACCCCTCATTAAATGACATGAGTTATTTAATTTTTGGAGTTAATACTTTTGAATTTCAAACTTTTGAAATTCTAGTGTGTTGTTGTGTTAATAAAATAAGATAGTGTCTTATTTTATTTTGGTTAACAGTTTTGTCTTCTTGAGAAGTTGAGAGCTTTTTCTTCTTCTTCAAGTTCTGACGAAGAACACGAAGAACGCTCAAGCTCCGACGAAGAACGCTCAAGCTCCGACGAAGAACGCTCAAGCTCCGACGAAGAACGCCGCTCCGCCCTTCTTCGTCTTCCGTGTCAACGAGAGGGAACACCGCTTCTTCCTCGGACAACCTTCGTCGGCGTACAAGGTTTCGCCAACGACGTATCACATCGGACGCATCTCTTCGTCAACGGATTTGACGAACGACGACCGCAACGCCCAACCACCGCGACGTTGTCTTCCGCGGGACGTTCGAACTTATACCCGAGGTAGGGGTTGTTGTTTATTTGATTAATTATTCCATTCTTGATCATGGATTTAGCATGTCTAAACGTGAGGCAACTGAATATTTTAAGTTGTATTTTAACGTGAGGGGGCCGGACCGCATGAACACGGCCGAACCCCCTCCTTCGTTCTTGGTGTTTATTTTGCGGATGAATCAAGGGGCATGGTGTCGTTGCGCCACGCGAATATTCACTTAAATCTTTTGCGCAGTGCCGTCGCGCCGCGTCGTGGAAGAACCATAAAGAACGCGACGCCGTCGCGCTGCGTCAAGGGGGAATCGAAGGCGCGGCGGAGGGGCGCGGTGCCGTCGCACCGCACCGGACGACGAACACCGCGGCCGGTTCCGGGCCGCGGCGGGACGAGGAGACCGCGGCCGGTTCCGAGCCGCGGCGGATTGAGAAGACCGGCGGCCGGGCCGCCGGCGTCGGAAGCCGAGGAGGGGACCGGATTTTTCCAGTCCCGTTGGAGAAAACCGGCCGGCCAGCTGGCCGGCCGGATGGCATTAAACCGGGGGAAATTAATCCCCCGGCCGGCTCACAAAACCCCCCTCTTTATGAGGGGGGCGGTTCCCTTGAGGGGGGGCAGGAGGCCCCCCGGTTTTTATTTAAGCCGGCCCCCACGTGGGGGCCGTTTCCTTGCAAAGGGCGCGGCACAAGGCCGCGCCGCCATCTCAATCAGCGGGGGGCTTCTCCCCCCCCCCCCCCCCCCCCGCGTGCTGCCTCCTTGCGGCGCCAGGCCGCCGCGCCACCGCCGGGCCGCCGCGCCACCGCCGCGCCGCCGCGCCGCCGGCCGTCCGGGCCGGGTCGGACCCGGGTCGGTTCGACCCGGTTCGGCCGACCCAGGGGGGGTCGGGCCGGGTCGACCCGGACCCGGACCCCCCCGTTTCGAATCAGATTCGGTCTTTTGGCCATAACTTGAGCCTCGGATCTCCGATTGACGAACCGTCTGCGGCAACGCGATCCTTGGATCGAGACGGTCGTTTCGGTATATCGCACTCAAGGTTTCGGATTACTTTGAGTTTGGCCGGGTTGGTTCGTTTACGAAACCAACCGGGCCTTCGGAGCGGGAACGCTCATAACTTGAGCTACGGACGTCCGATTGACGTGTCGTCAGCTGTGTTGTATTCCTTTTAGTGAGACGGATCTTTTGGCATACTCCGCCCGAGGTTTGGACGCAGGTGGAGTACGGTCGGGTTGGTTTTGCCTTAAAAACCAACCGGGCCCCGGGGACGAAAATGCCAATAACTCTCAGACCGGGCGTCCGATCGACGCGCCGTCTGTTGCGTTGAGTTCCTGTTGACGATACGGAACTTTTGGATACATCAACTCTGGACTTTGTGACAGTTGATGTATCAGCCTCTCGGCTCGTGGAGCGGACCCTCCGAACGAGCTTGCTGTGTGCGGAAACCCTAGTGCTGGCTGCGACTGTTACTGTGACTACTACTGCTACTTCTGCTACTGTGACTGCGACGACGACAGTACAGAGATCCTGTGTGGATTCGACGACGACGACTACAGCACTCAGCGATCCTACGTGGAACAGTGCTACCGAACTTGTGTGAGCTGAATCTTCTGTTTACCTTGGGCGGTGGAGCGCTTGGTTGTAGCAGCATATCCTTGGCAGTGGAGCGCTCGGTTGTAGCGGCAGACCTGCGATACTGGAGACGAGCGTACAGAGTACGGAGACCGTGAAACCGGCTGAGACCTGAAGACTGCTCGACCGACTCAACTTGGAGTGAGTCGACTAGCCCAGTGGACGGAGCGCCCGGTATTCGGCGGCAGACCCACGGCGGACGGAGCGCCTGGTAGTTGGCAGCAGACCCGCGGTACTCGACTGGAGGAGTACCTCTGTAGGCTATCTGGGTGAGCGCTCGGTATTTGGCAGCAGACCCTCAGCGGACGGAGCGCCCGGTAGTTGGCAGCAGACCCGCGGTACTCGACAGGAGGAGTACTTCAGCAGTCTTAGGTTAGTGAGCAGAACCTCGGAGTCGTGACAGGACCACTGTACACTTCAGAGATGGGGCTCTTCAACAGTTACGGTTTCGTTAATGAAAATCCTGGTTTGAGCTGAATCCTGTTGTTTTCCTGTGTGGATTGTGTTGTGCTATCCTGTGTGGATTAAGTTTTGCTTTCCTGTGTGGAATACGTTTACTTTCCTGTGTGGAATGAGTTGTACTTGGGCTCGGAGGTTGGAGAGTATTTGAATTGATGACTTAGGTATATGTATGGGCATATACCTAAGCAGTGTCGGTTGTTACTTCGTGATTGTACCTTTCTTCGTGGTTTATCCTTTTTGGATTTGAGAGACCTTCAGGGGTCTCGGGGTCCCTACTGAGTAGCTTATACTCACCCCTGCACGGGCTTTGCCCGCACTACGTTGTGTTGGTTGCAGACGACGGACAGCGTTGACCTTAGCTGAGGCTTGCAGAGCGGGACGGTACCCGGAGGTGGACCACTGGGCGGGACGTGCTCGGAACGGACGGCGGGACCCGTGGAGCAGAGGAGCTATCTGTACCCACCCTTCAGGTGGGATTTCCAGTGGACAGCTCGGTGTAGCGGCTTTTACCTTTCAGTTGTTGTTTTCCCTTTCGAGTTGTACTTTACTTTCAGTTTGGGTTTGTATACTGGCCCATTTACTTTTCCGCACTTTCAGTTGTACTCTACTTTTTCTTAGTGTTTACTTTCTGCTTGCTTACTCTATGGTGTTTGTTTACTTTACAAAGGCAATGCCTTCCCTTTTTACCGGGATTTACGCCTTGGTGCTAGTCGCCAGCCCCTGGCCTATGGAAGGCGGGCTTGGGGTAGTCACGGCACGGACCCCGAGGGCGGGTCGTGACAAATTGGTATCAAAGGAGTTCGGTTCTACCGCGAACTCTGATCTTTTCTATGTGAAGCAATAATGTTTAGCATATTGAGTGTGGTTATCAGTCCAGGGAGTCCAGTGTTGGTGCGGCGGCCGACGTATCCGTACACCAGGACCCTGACTTCTGATTTCCGACTTAATGCACGAAAACATTGATTGCGTGTGTGTTTCAAAGTTTTCTTTGTGATTACTTAAATCAGCTCACCAGGTATAATGTTCTGACCGTGGCGCACCTGTTCCCTTTTCAGGATGGCCCCACGACGGCAGCCATCTAGGGTTCCGAGAGTCGAACGTGACGACAGCCCACCGAGCGACGAGGCTTCGGTGCAAGGCCCTTTGTCAGCAGTGGCACCGGCGGTAGTTCTACCCGCCGAGCCCCCGATGCTTCCAGCACCAGTCGCTGACGATGCACGTCGCCTCAGCGCACTGCATGAGTTTCAACGCCAGCGACCGCCCAGGTTTCGTGGGGAGACGGATCCCCAGGCAGCAGAGGACTGGCTGGAGGCAGTGGTACGAGTGTTTAGGCTAGTGAGGACACCAGCAGACCTCATGGTGATCCTCGCTGCGAGCCTACTACACGCAGCAGCAGGACGATGGTGGAGCTTGATGCTCCCGGTGCACGATGAGGCATCTCTACATTGGGCGAACTTTGAGAGCATCTTCCGCTCGGAGTTTGTCCCAGCCACCCTTCGTGCGGTGCGTATCCAGGAGCTTCTACAGCTGCGGCAGGGCAGCATGACGGTCGCTCAGTACTCGGCGAGATTTACCGATCTTTCGCGCTACTCGACCGACATGGTACGGGACCCATTCTTCCGGGCCCGGACCTTCGAGCAGGGTTTGAGACACGAGATCAGGGCATCGCTGATCTCCCTCAGCATACCGACTCAGACAGGAGTACTGGAGCGGGCCCTTCTGATCGAGAGTTTCCTTGCTGAGTCTACACCAGCACAGCGACCCACCGCAGGGCGGCACGTGGCAGAGTCATCTGCAGCAGATAGCCGACGGATGACTCAGGGTTCCAGGCAGACCAGACCTACCAGTGGCCGACTGCACGACTCAGGCTCAGTTGTGCGGGGAAGCCGGGGTGGAGTCAGAGCCAGGCGTGCCGAGAGTGGGCAGTGTTACTCCTGTGGCGGGATTGGTCACATGGCTCGTGACTGTCCGACCCGCCATGCTGATGATCAGCAGTTAAGTGAAGAACCTCCCAGGCAGAGGCAGAGGTTCGACCGTGGCGGTCCGCAGGGAGGAGGCGGACGAGGCAGAGGAGCTGGACGAGCAGCCGGTGGTGGGCGACGCTTTGAGGCTCTGCCACCACCACCACTAGGAGGTCCACCCCGACCACAGGGAGTAGGTGAACATGCGAGAGCTCAACTTCAGGCAGCCGAGGCCTTCGATCATGGAGCTCTGGGAGCCGATGGACAGGAGCAGAACTAGTGGATACATCCTTTGTACTTCTGGTTCCTTGTTGTTTTTGTGTAGCGTCTTGTTTTATGAGCTGCAAAAATAAAAGACGCATACCTTCGTGATATTTTTTTTTCGTTCCTGTCCTCTTTCGTGATGTTACTAAGAGGTTCCAGTTTTGGGCTGTTGACTTGACCCTCACTTGTGAGACATCTACTGGAGGAGACCAGTTACCACACACTGATGCCGACAGTGTGACACAACCCTTGGAGGCGAGAGTAACGGTTGAATCTCTTAGTAGTAGCGTCGAGGCCTTACGACATCATCCTTGGTATGGATTAGTATCAATCCATGTTAGGATTGACTGTTTTAGGCAAAGAATGTGGTTCATCCAGGGGATGAGACTAGATTTCTCTTATCGGCAAAGAAGAAATCTTGTAGCTCTTGTGGAACCTGAGATGGTCCAGGTCATCCAGGGGCGGATGAGTACAGCTCAGAGCCGGCAGAAGTCATATGCTGACAGGAGGCAGAGGCCACTAGAGTTCGAGGATGGCAACCACGTCTTCTTGCGGGTCTCACCTCGACGTGGTATTCGGAGATTTGGCCGAGGCGGCAAGTTATCTCCGCGCTTCATTGGACCCTTCCAGATTCTCAGCAGGATTGGTGAGGTGTCTTATCGCCTGGCTCTACCACCTCAGTTGTACCGGGTGCACGACGTCTTCCACGTGTCTCAGCTGAGGAGATACGTGCACGACCCGACACACATCATTGACCATGGGGAGCTTGACGTTGACGATGGGGTGACTTTTACGGAGGTTCCAGTGGAGATAGAGGATCGACAGGAATGGGTCCTGCGTGGGCGATCGATTCCTCTTGTGCGCATCAGATGGCAGCACGGGAATCTCCAGGAGAGCACATGGGAGCGGGAGGCTCAGATGCGTGCTCAGTACCCTCATTTGTTTCCCTAGTTTTTGATGTATCTTTACGGGGACGTAAAGCCCTGAGGTGGGAGTAATGTAAAGACCCGTAAAATTCAAGGAAAATTTTTGCTTAATTTTCTTTAGAATTTTACAAGAGCGCGGTTTCAGACGGCACCTGATTCCGAGGCCCGTAGTGCCCGGAATCAATTTCCGAAGTTTGGCTCGGGTACGTTCAGTGAACGAACGAGCGGGAATTCCTAACTTTTGATCCGGTGCTCGAAATTGAAATCCGAGGGCACCGATGAACTCGCAGCGCCGATTTTCGCTTAAAGAGACCTTTTCGGAAGTTGCGTTTGTTGCGGGTTGAAAGTTAGTTTTTGGGTTTTTAGTTTAAGTTAAAAAAATTTGTGAAGAACAAATTTTATTTTAACTTGATAAATCCTACCAAAGGGGGTTGGAAGTGGGACCCACATCCACTTAACCTCCCTTGGGAGGATTAAGTGTGGTGGGGCCCACACGAACCCCTAAAACCTTTCATCTTCTCTCAACTTCCTTAACCCCTCATTAAATGACATGAGTTATTTAATTTTTGGAGTTAATCCTTTTGAATTTCAAACTTTTAAAATTCTAGTGTGTTGTTGTGTTAATAAAATAAGATAGTGTCTTATTTTATTTTGGTTAATAGTTTTGTCTTCTTGATAAGTTGAGAGCTTTTTCTTCTTCTTCAAGTTCTGACGAAGAACACGAAGAATGCTCAAGCTCCGACGAAGAACGCTCAAGCTCCGACGAAGAACGCCGCTCCGCCCTTCTTCGTCTTCCGTGTCAACGAGAGGGAACGCCGCTTCTTCCTCGGACAACCTTCGTCGGCGTACAAGGTTTCGCCAACGACGTATCACATCGGACGAATCTCTTCGTCAACGGATTTGACGAACGACGACCGCAACGCCCGACCACCGCGACGTTGTCTTCCGCGGGACGTTCGAACTTATACCCGAGGTAGGGGTTGTTGTTTATTTGATTAATTATTCCATTCTTGATCATGGATTTAGCATGTCTAAACGTGAGGCAACTGAATATTTTAAGTTGTATTTTAACGTGAGGGGGCCGGACCGCATGAACACGGCCGAACCCCCTCCTTCGTTCTTGGTGTTTATTTTGCGGATGAATCAAGGGGCATGGTGCCGTCGCGCCACGCGAATATTCGCTTAAATCTTTTGCGCGGCGCCGTCGCGCCGCGTCAAGGGGGAATCGAAGGCGTGGCGGAGGGGCGCGGTGCCGTCGCACCGCGCCGGACGACGAACATCGCGGCCGGTTCCGGGCCGCGGCGGGACGAGGAGATCGCGGCCGGTTCCGGGCCGCGGCGGATTGAGAAGACCGGCGGTCGGGCCGCCGGCGTCGGAAGCCGAGGAGGGGACCGGATTTTTCCGGTCCCGTTAGAGAAAACCGGCCGGCCAGCTGGCCGGCCGGATGGCATTAAACCGGGGGAAATTAATCCCCCGGCCGGCTCACAAAACCCCCCTCTTTATGAGGGGGGCGGTTCCCTTGAGGGGGGGGGGGCAGGAGGCCCCCCGGTTTTTATTTAAGTCGGCCCCCACGTGGGGGCCGTTTTCTTGCAAAGGGTGCGGCACAAGGCCGCGCCGCCATCTCAATCAGCGGGGGGCTTCGCCCCCCCCCCCCCCCCCCGCGTGCTGCCTCCTTGCGGCGCCAGGCCGCCGCGCCACCGCCGGGCCGCCGCGCCACCGGCGCGCCGCCGCGCCGCCGGCCGGCCGGGCCGGGTCGGACCCGGGTCGGGTCGACCCGGTTCGGGTCGACCCGGACCCGGACCCCCCCGTTTCGAATCAGATTCGGTCTTTTGGCCATAACATGAGCCTCGGACCTCCGATTAACGAACCGTCTGCGGCAACGCGATCCTTGGATAGAGGCGGTCGTTTCGGTATATCGCACTCAAGGTTTCGGATTACTTTGAGTTCGGCCGGGTTGGTTCGTTTACGAAACCAACCGGGCCTTCGGAGCGGGAACACTCATAACATGAGCTACGGACGTCCGATTGACGTGCCGTCAGCTGTGTTGTATTCCTCTTAGTGAGAAGGATCTTTTGGCATACTCCGCCCGAGGTTTGGACGCAGGTGGAGTACGGTCGGGTTGGTTTTGCCTTAAAAACCAACTGGGCCCCGGGGACGAAAATGCCAATAACTCTCAGACCGGGCGTCCGATCGACGTGCCGTCTGTTGCGTTGAGTTCCTGTTGACGATACGGAACTTTTGGATACATCAACTCTGGACTTTGTGACAGTTGATGTATCAGCCTCTCGGCTCGTGGAGCGGACCCTCCGAACGAGCTTGTTGTGTGCGGAAACCCTAGTGCTGTCTGCGACTGTTACTGTGACTACTACTGCTACTTCTGCTACTGTGACTGCGACGACGACAGTACAGAGATCCTGTGTGGATTCGACGACGACGACTATAGCACTCAGCGATCCTACGTGGAACAGTGCTACCGAACTTGTGTGAGCTGAATCTTCTGTTTACCTTGGGCGGTGGAGCGCTTGGTTGTAGCAGCATATCATTGGCAGTGGAGCGCTCGGTTGTAGCGGCAGACCTGCGATACTGGAGACGAGCGTACAGAGTACGGAGACCGTGAAACCGGCTGAGACCTGAAGACTGCTCGACCGACTCAACTTGGAGTGAGTCGACTAGCCCAGTGGACGGAGCGCCCGGTATTCGGCGGCAGACCCACGGCGGACGGAGCGCCTGGTAGTTGGCAGCAGACCCGCGGTACTCGACTGGAGGAGTACCTCTGTAGGCTATATGGGTGAGCGCCCAGTATTTGGCAGCAGACCCTCAGCGGACGGAGCGCCCGGTAGTTGGCAGCAGACCCGCAGTACTCGACAGGAGGAGTACTTCAGCAGTCTTAGGTTAGTGAGCAGAACCTCGGAGTCGTGACAGGACCACTGTACACTTCAGAGATGGGGCTCTTCAACAGTTACGGTTTCGTTAATGAAAATCCTGGTTTGAGCTGAATCCTGTTGTTTTCCTGTGTGGATTGTGTTGTGCTATCCTGTGTGGATTACGTTTTGCTTTCCTGTGTGGAATACGTTTACTTTCCTGTGTGGACTGAGTTGTACTTGGGCTCGGAGGTTGGAGCGTATTTGAATTGATGACTTAGGTATATGTATGGGCATATACCTAAGCAGTGTCGGTTGTTACTTCGTGATTGTACCTTTCTTCATGGTTTATCCTTTGTGGATTTGAGAGACCTTCAGGGGTCTCGGGGTCCCTACTGAGTAGCTTATACTCACCCCTGCACGGGCTTTGCCCGCACTACGTTGTGTTGGTTGCAGACGACGGACAGCGTTGACCTTAGCTGAGGCTTGCAGAGCGGGACGGTACCCGGAGGTGGACCACTGGGCGGGACGTGCTCGGAACGGACGGCGGGACCCGTGGAGCAGAGGAACTAGTTGTACCCACCCTTCAGGTGGGATTTCCAGTGGACAGCTCGGTGTAGCGGCTTTTACCTTTCAGTTGTTGTTTTCCCTTTCGAGTTGTACTTTACTTTCAGTTTGGGTTTGTATACTGGCCCATTTACTTTTCCGCACTTTCATTTGTACTCTACTTTTGCTTAGTGTTTACTTTCCGCTTGCTTACTATGTGGTGTTTGTTTACTTTACAGAGGCAATGCCTTCCCTTTTTACCGGGATTTACGCCTTGGTGCTAGTCGCCAGCCCCTGGCCTATGGAAGGCGGGCTTGGGGTAGTCACGGCACGGACCCCGAGGGCGGGTCGTGACACTGAGTGTTTTTCATTGAGGAAAATACTTGATGGTGGGGATAAACCTTCCGATTAGATTATATATGGGGATGATATAATCTATGTTTGGAACTTTGTTGTTGTGACTATGAGTATGTGAGATGATATGATGAATGATTTTCATGCCTCAATGTGGGTAGTACATCCTAGATTGAAAAAATGTACTTTGACCTATATCAATAGTATTGGTGGAAAGACCTAAAAAAGGAGATTGCAGATTTCATGACACGATGCTACACTTTTCAGTAGGTGATGGTTGAGAAATAATGACTCGATGGTTTATTACAAATATTTCCCAATATGTAATAGAAGTGGGGAAATGTTACCATGGAATTCATAATTATTCTTTCAAGGAGCCCTTGGAAGACTCACACTATATGGATGATTATGGATTGATTGGTGAAAGTATCTCATTTCTTTCCTATATGGGAGGATTTCATAGTGGATTAGTTAGTGGATATGTACATTCTGGATATATTCCATTTGAACATGATACTGTGTTTTATTGGTTTATATTTGAGATCTTCACTTTACTTCATGATTCTATAAAGGCTTGCAGAAGGCACTTAGTATACAAGTTCTTTTGAGTATGACTTTCTAGCTGCAGAAAAATGGGCAATAAAATTGTACTATTCAGGTGTTGTAGGGCATGTTTAGAGCATGTGTCCATGATTTTTGTGGTTCATGGGAAAAGAAGATGGAATTTTTTGAGTTCACATATAACAACAGTTATCTTATGAATACTCAAAAGGAACCATATGTGGCACTTTATGGTAGGCCATATAGATAACATATATGTGGGATAGAGGAAAGTGAGTTAGAGTTATTGGGTCCAAGTCTCATAAATGAGACATTAGTGTAGATCCAATTAATTTGGAAATTTATGGATATGGCTCGAATTAGGAATAATTTGAATCTTGATCAACATCATCGACCCCTTGAGTTTATTGTGGGTGATCATCTGTTCCTTTGGATGTCGTTGAGATTATTTCACTATAGAATTTCAAGGAATTGAAAGTTGGCACATAGGTTTGTGGTCAATTTTGAGATTATGGATATAATCAGGCTAATGAAATATTAATTGGATATTACAAAGAGGTATAGTGCTATGAACCTTGTTTTTCATGTGTTTCAGCTTCAGAAGTATCAACCCAATCCTTATTATGTGATTGATGTTGATGATTTTGACCTTGAAGTTGATGCACCCTTTAATAAGCATCTGATTCATGTTATGGATCACATTGAGAAAGTGTTACAGGGAAATACCCTACCGATTTTATGAGTGTTTTGGAAACATGGACATGTATAGTAGGAAACATGGTTGGTGAAAAGTTAGGGAAAACTGTGCAGTTTTCCTCAGGAAATGTTGCACCCCTTTTTGTTGCCACAGGAGGTGGTACATAGTTTGACCAAACCGTGAAACCTCCCACCCCAAACCATACACCCTCAGACAAAGGGGGTTTCCATGACTGTTTTATTGTTTTTCAAACCATTCCTCTTCCTATGAGTAACTGCACACCCCCTATGTATAGGTTCATGGTTAAGGCTCATGGATTGGAAAATTGTGTTCCTTCACCTAAGATACCTTGTGTGCATAATTTAAACGACTAATTTTTTTTATAAAAATTATTTAACCCCCATTTTTACCCAAAATTACCCCAACTAGACCTAACTCTATTTCCATCATTTTTAGAGGATCCTAGGAGGATTCCAATCCTTCTAAAACCTCGTTCTTAGTGAATCGAAGATCCAATTGAAGGATTGGATCCTTGTTGGTAAGTGATGTCTTTTTTATTTGATTTCCTCTCTCTCACATCTCTCTTTCTCAATGAAGAGGGATCATTTTTACTCCATTTTAATGTTTTTAGATCAAATTTTTATTGTTTTTTTGTTGGATCTTGGTTCTAGGTTTTGATCCAAGATCTCTTCCGTCATTGTGAATTGATCGTTCAACATCAAATTGATTGTTGTGGTTTGTATAAAATTCATAAAAAATATTGAGGCATGTAGTATAATTATCAATTACCATAATCTTGTTTATAATTATATGTCTATAATTATGAAATTTCAATTTACACATTGGAAAATTTCATTTTAAATTGATTTAATTAATTGATTCCCATGAGATTATGAAACCCTTCATGGATCCCACTGCACTCATTGATGATTTTGAGACCAAACATGATGGAAACCCATGGGGTGTTCTGATATAATGAAAATTATGATTTATGACTTATGAATGGTTGATAAATGGTATTGTGAATATAGTTGATAAATGAAATTATTAAAATGGTTGAATAATGAATTGTGGAAATTGTTGATAAATGGTTTATGAATGTGGAACCACATTATGTGATTTTTTATGAATTAATTATGCGATAGGGACTAATGCTCCAAATATCCATGGGATATCAGAATCTTTTTCTAGTCCCCATGATATATATATATATATATATATGGCATGTGATCATTGGGTTGTGGGATGAGAACTACTTCTCCAAATACACACGAGTTACTAGACTACTGGTCTAGGCCCCAAATGCATGAATGTAAAATTAGAAATTAAATGATTAATGGAATCTCATTATAGAATGAAATGTTATTTCCCATTGGTGGATAGTTCATAATTTGACACGAGCTAAAGTAGGAAATATTGTTTCATGTGCCACCATGAACCTAAGGGCCTATATAGTTAATTAAAGAATAATTTAATTGGAATATTTTTTACTTTATCATTTTTACATTATTATTTATACAACTACATACACTATTAAATATATAATATTTTTCTAGATGTCATTGATGGTTGCCTACTATGTTTTACTCATACCCTACTCAAGTTTCCTAAACAGTGCCTAAATAGACTACATGTTTGTAGGATAAGATAAGCGAAAGAGACCAATGTTAGTTCATTGAGTTGTTATTAAGGATGAATCATGGATTTGGGAACCATACATGATGTTGGGATCCATGTCAAAGTTGTATATGTGTCATTATTTTGTGTTTTCATTTGGAACATGACACATATACATAATGGCATAGCTATTATATTAGTTTATGGACATTGTTTTCCTGTTCTACATTCATCATGTGATGTTGGGTGATTTTTTGTTATGGTATTATCTTGGTTTTTTTATTATCTTTTGGTTATTGTTTATTTATTTCCGTTGTTGCACTAATTTGATAAATAGGGTATAGTCTAGAAATATTACATATTATACAATCTCTTTTTGTTTACATCCTATAGAATATGGTGAGGAATGTCTGAGGTCACATAACAAACTATCACGGGGAACCAGTGTGTGGTCCTCAGGTTAGGATGTTACACCTCACAACCCCATACACATGTAAATGAAAAAACAAGTTTATTTCTGCTCCATAACTGAAATAAAATTCTATTTTCCAATTTAGATGGTACTCAAATTAATTTCTATGACACATATTGGAATACATATCCCCAAAGGATAATAGAAGATCTTCATGAAGCATCATCGACCTTAGCTTTTCTAACAAGGTAAGGTTCCTCCTTTTATTAACACCATTCCATTATGGTGTGTACGGTAGATTGAGTTGATATAGAATCCCAAAATCTTGTAAAAATTTGACAAACTCATAGATAAGATATTCAAAACCTTGATATGATAGAAGATTCATTATCTTGTATCCAATTTTAATCTCTCTTTAATTATTGAAATATTTGAATTTCCCAAAGGAATCAGACTTATAACTCATTAAGTATAAATATACATATCAACTAAAGTCCTCATTAAAAGTTATAATGTAAGAATATCCACCTATAAATTCTACTAGAAATGGTACACACACATCAGTTTGTACCAATCCTAAAAGCTCTATAACCCTTTCAACCTAACTACCGAATGACAATTTGGTCATTTTTTCTTGTTAACAAGCATTACATCTTTCAAGTTCTTTTAGGTCAAAAGAGTATAAGTAAACATCTTGAGATATATTTGTCAAATGTTTCTCGTTTACATGACCAAGACCCGATTCCATTGCTGGGTGTTATATGATTCATGTGAACATGATTTGTTATCTATTTCCAATACTTGGTTTTACATTTTAATACATAAATACCATTTTTTAAATTCACCACACCATAACATATATTTCCTTTATAAAATAAACAACTCTTATTTCAAAACATGAAAATAAAAGCATTTTCATCTATGAATGATATAGAATTTATGTTCTTTGTAACCATTCATACATAATAACAATCTCTTAAAACCAATATCATCTCTATTGGTAGTGAATGATGGTAGTCACCAATGACTAAAGAAGCTATCTTCACACAACTTGAAGTTCACAAATCCACCTATCCTCTAATAATCATATAGAATTTACTTGGTTTCTACATTTTGATACATATGTGACCACTACAAGATATATCTAATACCCAATGTATAGATACTAAATGATTACACTTATAATGAACATACCTCTAGCTTCCCCTTAATTATGAGTGTAGTTCATCTTCTAGTGGCCTTTCTTGGAACATGAAAAAAATAATGCCGCCTTTTCTTTTCCCTGTATTTGGATATTCATATTCCTAGAAGGATGGTTCTTAAGAGATTTAGAATTATTATGAATCATGGGCTCCTTCATATTTTTCTTCATTTTATTATTCACCATAAGGAATGTGGGATATTCCCACCCCATGCCCTTATCCACTTAGAGAATCAAATTAATAATTTTTGAAAGACTCTTATAATTATTAAAAATATTATAATTAATATAAAATTAAATAAGGTATTGGGTAGTGAGGAATGTATGAGATTTGTGTGAATCTCATCTGAGAATTTAATCCCTAAGAAGTCTAATCATTCAATGTAGCCAGTAATTTTGACTACATGAGGCCCAACTAGTGTAGAATCTCTAATATTAGTTGTAAACATAGCATTGGATATCTCATATCTCTCTTTTCTTACCTTTTATTAATATATATCCTGAAGGCGAGACATCATGAAATATGCATACAAGTCCTCATGCTTCTTCACAATATCATTGGTCATGAATGATAGCATGAATCATTGAATATCTGTAGAATCATTAAAATTTTTATCATAGAGATATAACTCTTCCTCACCTCATTTCTAGGAACATCAATAATAGATTCATCCAACAAATACAGTTTTCTTTAAGGAAGAAAGACAACACGTATGCACTTTTTCCATTCATGGAATGTTTTTCCGATGATAAGTTTATCATTCTCAAGTATGGATCACATTAACATGTTTTAATTCATTTTATTTCTATTTTTATAAATATGATAAAAAAAAATTCGTACATTATATAATAAAATTTAGAAAAATATGTAAATATTATATTTTTTAATCACCCATTATTTATCGAAACCCAAGTACTTCTTTGGAAGTCAACACTTGATGTGAACTAATTTAATTAAACACAAAATTTCAAGTTAGAATTCCATGATAATTGAAAGAACCTCAACTTTGTATGGTCAAGCACATTAAATTATGTTTCGATTTTAACTGATGTAGTGGAATGATATACTGAAATAATATAAATAGTTGAGGGATTTTATCTTTTATTCATAAATTTCTAATTATTATCTTTATTATATGCTTTTTAATATTAAGTAGATTTAAATAACTGATTAACCATGTCTTGGATAATACTTATGCATAAGATAGTTTTTAGTTTTATATTTAATGATTCTTAATTAATTAAAAAAATTTATGTAACTTGAAAGAAATAATATAATAAAGTGTTATTATTATGAGGTTTTAATAATGGTTAGTTTATCTAGAGGATGATAAACCGTTGGGAAAATACCTCAAGGTTACAATTCAGTGTATTGGGGTGATTATGTATTTTGAAAAAGAATAATTTCATGGTATGTTATGGAGCTCTAGAGATACTTTTGACATTAAATGTTGAGAAAGATCCAAGATAACGGAATGGATGCTCTGGAGGTAGTATAAAAAGTATGTATACAAGGTGGCACAGTTTCCAAGTGTTTTTAAAACATTTTGGTACAAAATTTGGATGATGGGGAAATGTGTTTTTGGAAAAGGATCTTTCACACAAGATTGAAGGTGGTTTGGAAATTTTCATGCAAGGCATGTTTTGGGATCACCACATCAAAATATGGTAATAAAAAGAATCACGTAAAATATATTAATTTTCAGGAAAGATGAATTTTCCCAAAAAATGCAGATTTCATGCATTTGTGAAATAGAGATGAATTGATTGGACCAAAATATACTTACATTCCCAATGAAACGTCAAATGTGGTTTTTCCATGCTCAGGAAAATATTGTGCGTAAGGTTCTCATCGAGGGAGAAAATTTCTTTCATGGTAGAAAACATCTATAAATAAGCGACTAACCCCCTCTCATTTGGTAGATCAACCCTTATAGAGAATCATGGCTCTGAATCACATAAGAATTGTGTGAAAAAGGGTGTTTCACATAATATAGTAGTTATGTGTAAGAATAGAGTTTCATGTAAAGAGTGTTGTGTGTAGAGAATAAAAGTTGCATGCAAGAGGTTTTTCGATGCTAGTGCAAAGAAGTTGGTATTTCTTCACCTAAACTGAAATGTTGCACACAAGGTGTTAATTTTTCACGCAAGACACTCAATGTTTGTGTGGAATATTGAAGTTTCCCAATAATTCTATGGTAAGGGTTTTTCTTCAAGTGGATGAAAGTGTAACTTCATGATACAATAAATAAGGTGTAAAACATGCTGATTCAAAATATAAAAGTGGATTCTTCTAGTGTAATAGTGAGAACACTTCAATTGAGAGAGAAGTGAGCTTTCAAATTGTGATTGGTTGTAAACTAAGAGGGGCAATGAGTCAGCTCTGAACATTGTAAAGGAAGTGATCCTGGGAATAGAAGTGATCTAGAAAAAACATTTAATTTATAAGTGAGACTTAGTGAATTTGGTACATCGACACATTGTCATTGTATGCTCTTGGGACATATCCCAGTGATGGTAAAAAAAGTAAAATTGTTGTGTATCATTCATTCATTCAAGTTTGTTCATACATTTCAATGGGAAAGGGAAAGAAGAGTATTTTGTTTAAAAAATAAATAGGATCCAAATGGGTATATACTTTAATCTCTCATAACATGATTCACCCCCCCCCCCTCTTTAGGGTATTTAATCGAGTTATGCTATCATAAACTAACCATCTACCTAGGAAAGAAACCTTGAACCAATTAAGGTTCATGTTGTATCTTTCCACATGTCTGCCAATGTATCTCCCTTGAATCTGTTTCAAATCATCTCCAAACTTGAACCACCTCCACTAGATTGGAATATTCATCCATTAAATATGATTTTACTCACACATAGGTGAGGGGAACCAAAGGATTGGTTAATGGGTTTACATACAAGAAACCATGGACGTGCAGAACCTTAAATAATGAGATAAGAGATGGAATGCATGATAAAAATTTAATTTAATAATAAATTAAATGAAACTAATCACAAAAAAATGTGTGGTCTATGCTCATGATCATCCACATGTATTCAATTAATCATAAATTTAATAAAATTAACATTCAATTCTAATCATTATTATTTAAGATATATCATGCTCAAATAAATTAATTATCTTCTTAAATCAATCAATTATTTTATATTAAATCTCACTAAATTTAATTTAGATTATCATACATCATAATATTAAATAAATATGAAAAATTATTTAAAATAAACTAGGTGAATTTTTTTACCATGGAGATAACATAGTGACTACTCATCCAAAATACCCAACATGTACTATACTCGTATACTCATTACTTTTTTGACATATGGAATACATGAATTTTAATGTAATATCATGAAATATACTATCAACATAATGATAACATGATTTACTTGCATTTTTTATTTCTATATAGTGTGAAATTCTTCAATACATATAGAGTAATATCTGAAATATGACTTATACAATATAAGTAGATCTAAAAATTACACAAAAATAAAATAAACACTTATTTATATAAAAATCCAAATCACATGGTGTGTCCTACCAACTTAATTTCCACTCAAAAGTACATGTTGATAAGCCTTTTAAATTATAATAAATTAATTTTAATTTTACGTAATTTGGTAAATGTATATGGTGTGTACATTTAAGTTACACGGCCTGTATTATTCTAATCGTCTATCCGCGACACATGCCTAGGGACTTGGTGTATAACCATTCTAGGGAAAATTTTGGAGTACATGGTGTGTAAATGGGATAAAATACATGTGGTATTTGAGTTACATGACCACCAGTTGTGTAGGCCATCTAAGAAGATATAAGGCCCATCTATGACTAATGTACTACATGTTGGTACAAAAGATACATGGTGTGTACTCAAGTGGACCGTGTTCCAAATTGGACTAGTAAACATGTGTTGTATAATTAAATTCACCATGTGTAATAAATGCACATGACTTGAATTAATTATGAATTAGTTCTTGTTTCATTAAACACTAGTAAATGATGTGCGCCTCTAAGTTTCACGACCTGTACACTTGGGTTATCGAACAAAATTACTTGGAACCTCTGGATGATATATTCAAATTTATTTCATTAATTCAATCAATAAATTTTATTATATTTATGGGAAACGAACAAGAAGAAAATAGATCTCACAATTTATATTAATTAACGATTAAACTGGAATTGAAAACCAATAATAAATTCATAAATCAATAAACAATCATTAAATAATTATATATAATTATGTGACACGCTTTGATACCACTTGAAGGTTCTAGGAACATTGAAATAATGTGATTGGTCATGCCTAATTTTTATTTTTATCATGATTGATGATTAATATGATATTAACATGATGAAAAATGTTATGATCAACAGAATTGAATCAAAGAGTAGAAACAATGGATAAATAGTGGAACTAAAGCAGAAGAATGTCACATATTATTTATAAATAATTTAAGTAATTAAAGAATTACCTTGAGATATGTTTTTTATTAATGGAACTAAAAATGGATCTATGTTGTACCTTTTTTGCATTGTAGGAATCAAGATTAAATTCCCTCTTGGGGTGATACACATGCATTGCACCAATACCCAAACATTACAATTGGAATCTTTGAGGGATAGCATGGTAGATCAATCACTTATATATTTCTTCTTTTATCACATTGAAAATGTCTACCAAATAATTCTCCTTAATCTATCATAACTTGATAGTGGAAGGTGGGGTAAGATCACTCTCCGTTTTTGAGATCATTTTGGGAGAAGGGATCACTCTAGGGCTTCGAGATGATTCTTTGGATTTCATTGTGCACAAAAACATAAATTGGATCTCTTGAAAAATAATATAATTAGGTCTATATAATGCTAAGGTTAGAAATAAATGATTGAAAAATTTCCCATTACTATTTATTTAAACCCTGTAGAACGCCATATCTATAATAATAATATTATTATTATTTCATGATATGCGCTAAAATCATGAATTAAATTAAATATTATTTAATAAAATAATATTCAATATGTATTATTTATCATGATACCTAATAACTCAGTTTTCCATTCCTCCACAAAATTTATCATTCCTTGAATAATGACTATTTATTTAATAAATAAATATCACTACATTATTCTCCATCAAATAAATAAATATTATTTTCACAAAATAGAACATAAATATTTCTAAAATATTCCTCTCACATAATATTCTCTCAAATAACTAATAACAGAATATATGAGATCATGAAAATATGAAAAATTATTAAACCACAAGTGGTAATAATATTTATTCAAATTTTTAAATAATAAATAAGAAAACATTATTTAACTGAGATTTTTGGATACACTTAGTTTTTGAACCTCTAGGCCACTTTTTAGTGGCATTAGGTGAAGCAGCCTAAAGTACAAGGTTAGCTTCTTTTAATAGACCAAACCACCCATAGATAATAATTCTATTTCTATAATGAAATAATACCACCTAAAAACACTTAATGTGTAATATAATCTATTTATCATGATGTCTATAATTAAGTAGGTTGTGTGCTAGTGCCATCAACCTATGTTCTCTATGTATCTTTCTTCGACTTTCTGAAAATCGAACTTTCCTATAAAACATCATGACCATGGATTTATTTAATCTATATCATTTTCATCCTAGGGATTTAGATATAAAGTTTTTTTAACTAAGAGAAGGTACAAACCATTTCCCTCATTATTCATTAAAAAAATATTACTCATGACGCACCCAACGTATCCTACATTTCTGTGAACATATGTTCTCCTGATTTTCATTAATACATAAATGTACGTGACTTACATAACTAATTAATAATAATAAAATTTTATAAGGACTAACAAAAAACCTTAAATAGTAACATCCAATGACACATATAAATGTCTATTTATTACTAGTGGGTCTCATTCTCATAATATCCTACACTAGATATTACTAAGGGTGTGCACCATGGAAGGGGCCTCAAAATCATATGAGTCTCCACCCCTGATATCTTGTTTTATCTATGTCCCTAAAATGCATTCATATGAATATAGAATACATATTTAAGAATAATTTCATGGAACTTATGGGTTCTCATCGTATCGGGGAACTACTATAATATTTTAGTGCAATAACTACTCTTAAGACACTATCACATACTATGTTATATAGAAGAACAATCATGATGTGATAAAGAGTTTAATAACATTCAAAACTATGAATACATGTCATCATAAATCCAAAATACCATACATATCCACATAACCATATAATAACATCTCACACCACAACCATAACCACACCATCATCATAACATACCACATACCCAATCATGTTTCATACCGCAACCATATTCACATCATTATGTCACAACCAAACATAAAATAATAATCATCATGGTAGTTTAATGTAAACATGAAGAACATAAATCCCATACCATCCTTGTATTATTATTTTTTCCACCATGCATCACCCCAATACCTTTAGCTCATCATCACCTCTACCTCATAACATAGGTACTATAACAACATGATATTACATCCCACAAATCATAAAATCAGGACATCATATCCTTTCCACATCTAGAATATAGAGTAGGGAAGAGGGAGTAGTTGGACATTTTTTCCCTATATATTTTGGATGTTAGGTGTTTTGGATGATTTCTCTAGGGTGCACACATCCGTCTGTGAGGATGAAAGGCGTGACTTTGTTACCCCACATTCCAATTTTCCAAAGGCAGGCAACATGAATTCCTTGTTCAGGGATGTCTTCCCCTTGATCGAAACAGGATGATGGGATGTTGGTTCTTCCTTCCATGGATTCCTCCTTGAAACTTTTCACCTAGTCCGGGTCTCCCTTATAGACTTAAGATGTTGTTCGTGAAACTCTTCCTAGCACCATATCTTCATGGACACCAGTTAATTACACTGCTTCAGTCAGGACATTCCAAAGGGTTCAGTCAAGACAGAAACCTTCAGTTAGTGGAGTAGTCACACTGGACATCATTGGCGTGTTTGGACACTGGAATACTGGTGCCTCTGGGTTTCTTCCCCTCATTATAGGGCCTCTTGAGGGAACGGAAGACGAGGCATCCCGCGTCGAATGCGAGCAATTATATTCCATGGGCATGTCTCTGAGTTTTTCCTTAGTTTCCCATTTTTGACATAGGGTATGTTGTAATTTTAACGTCCAGCGGAGATGCATTAGACTGATCGTAACATTGACTAGATTGGATCAGATGAGTGTCACCCTTGGAGGACACTCTGATGTAGGTGGGTTGACATGACCTTACCGGGATGTGGCATCCTGGGTAAGAATCAAGATAGATGATGGGGTGCTGAGTGAAATGGGTGGTGAATGGGATGAAACTGCCTTGTGAACGACAGTAATGTTGGTCTTGAGTATCAGGGAGACTTCTTACATATCACCTTGGAAGGGACTCAAATCCGCGTAGTTCAGGAGGGCGATGGGACGTCTAAGGAGGCGACCCGTGATAATGGGTGTGTGGATGGGACCCCAAGGAAGTGGATCCTTTGGGTTGGGACATAACCTTCCCGAGACACATAGGCTTGAGGGAAAGATCAGGCGATGAGCTTGAATTTGGGTGTATACGTAATACAACAACTCGGTGATGTGTAAGGGGCTTACGCATGGTTAACAGCCCGAGTTGGTCTGACGTCACTAGGAGAGACCAAATATGTGGGTCCCAGCTAATGGGATTACAATGACTTGTTGCTAAATAGGAGACGAAATGGCTTACCGCTGATCAGGATACAATGGCTTTCTGCTGATTGAGGCACAATGGATTACTGTTGAAGGGCGTCTACAGTTTAATGTCGTGCAGGCCGGGGGTGAACCGACATGAAGGTGGGTCGGAATGACTAGGTATTGGGCATGAACCTTAGGGAGGCTTCCTATGTACCTTGCCTGGGAAAGGATCAGAGTCCTCATAGTTTATATGGGGGCATTTTGGGCTTACGCTCTGAGACAGCCCAAAGTGTTGGTGAACCGACATGAAGGTGGACGGAACGACCGGGGTGGTAGGCTCGAACCTCGTGGGGGCTTCCTACGTACCCTACATTGGAAAGGATCAAAGTCCTCGAAGTTCAAGATGGGGCATTGGGGCACTGATGTGAAAGTGGTCGGGACCAATAGTTGTTGGGCTTGAACCTCAGGGAGGCTTCCTACGTACATTGCCTTGGCAAGGATCAAAGTCCACATAGTTCCGAATGGGGGATTGGTGCACCGACATGAATATGGTCAGGACCGATGGATGGCGATGGGCTTGAACCTCAGGGAGGCCTCCTACGTAACCTACCTTAGAAAGGATCAATGTTCTCGTAGTTTCGAATGGTGTGGTAAAACCGACGTGAATGTTGGTCGGAACAACTGGGTGTTGGGCTTGAACCTCAGGAAGGCTTCTTACATACCTTGACTTGGAAAGGATCAAATTCCTCATAGTTTGGAATGGTGTGGGTGAACCGATGTGAAGGTGGGTCAGAATGACCGGGTGTTGGGATTCAACCTCCGGGAGGCTTCCTACGTACCCTGCCTTGGCAAGGATCAAATTCCTCATAGTTCAGATTAGGTGTGGGGCTTACACTCTAGGCTACCCAGAGAGGATGTCTTGGTGCACCGACATGAATGGGGTCGGAGCGACCAATGGGTGGTGGGATTGGACCTCAGGGAGGCTTCCTACATAACTTTCCTTGGCAAGGATCAAAGACCACATAGTTCAGGAGGTAAAAAAGGCTTGAACATCCGAGAGGCTTCATACATACCTTTCATTGTCAAGGATAAAATACCACGTAGTTCAGGTGGAAAAAAATAATTGAACCTCAGGGAGGCTTCCTACATACCTTTCCTTGGAAAGGATCAAAGACCATGTAATTCAGGTTGGGTGTGGGGCTTACACTCTAGGCTGCCCAAGGTGTTGGTTTGGTGCACCGATGTGAAGGGGGTCGGAATGAAAGAGTGTTGGGCTTGAACCTTAGGTAGGCTTCCTATATACCTCACCTTGGAAAAGAACAAAGACCATGTAGTTCAGATGGGGGCATTGGTACACCGATGTGAAAGTGGTCTGGACCAATGGTTTTTTGGCTTGAACCTCATAGAGGCTTCATACGTACCTTGCCTTAGCCATGATAAAAGTCCACATAGTTCAGGATGATGGTGTGGGTCTTACACTCTAGGAGGCTCGAAGATGATTTCATAGTCTATGATTACTCTAAGACTACATGATTCATGCTCAGTGTGAGAAACAAGAGGTAGCAGAGACCTGACGATCACATGGAAAAAGATGCGCTCGTGGGGAGTAGAGTGGAGCTTACGCATGGTCAGTGGACCATAGAAGAAACAGGGGCTTATGCATGGTTAGTAGCCCGAAAATTTTGGGACTTACTCCAGGATGGAGGCCCAGTGGTGACAAAGGCCAGCGGGAGAGGGATTTTGCACCGAATAAAGGAGGGGCAGGGATGTTGCCTCCTGTAAGAAAAGCTAGGGGCTTACACCAGGGTGGTTTCCCTTTCCCCACATAGGATTCATGGGGGGGAAGTCACAGTCTAACGTCATGTGATGAGAACGATGGTGCTTGGTAGTTTAACGTATTGTATCTTGAACGAGGTGGGTTCACTCCGCACCCCTAGGATATACATAACCGGTACCCTCTGCACCTTGGTGGAGGGAATACAACGGTAATTCCATGACTAGGGGGTGTCGAGAGGTGATCCTGTTGGGGGTCCACGTTAGTGTGGCTATGCGAAGAAGCAATATCTGTTAGTGTGCCTATGAAAAGAAGCATGAGGTGAGGCAACACAATTTGAAATGTCACCCAAGGGACTTTGAAGTTACTTCATATGAACCTAGGAGGTTTCACAGTAGAGGTAGTTGGAGAGAAAATGGATTTATAAGTTAAGGCCTCGTAGAGATCTGGTGCTCCATGCAATAGAAGGGCTTCGTGAAGGTACGAGATTTGTGATGTGAAGTGTCCTAGACTAGGAATAGGGTATAGGTTCATAAAATAGGTACTTTGTGAAGTGGAAGGTCATTCATGAAGAAATTCTCTACGAAGCATGGGTGCCTCATGAAGAAAGGTCTCATGAAGCAATGTTCTTCGCGAGGCATAGTGACTCTGCCTTAGAATTTGTGTCACGTGTGCATGGGGGTGCTTCACGAAGCATAAATGTTCTGTGATGACCCAATTCCACATCAGGATCTCCTTCCTTCGCGAAGGCTCGTGGGCTTTGAGAATGTCATCCCTCTCGAAATAGGGGGTGAAAACAAGGCAAAGTGGAGGCACTTCATAGAGGAAAAGTACCTTGAGCAGCTCATGGTTTGCAGAGTAGAATGTGCTTCGCGATTTGAAATCTGATAAGGGGAAAGGTCAAATGGTACTTCCTTTGGGCCTGGGGGGAAATATTTATAGGCCAGAGGCTCCGTGAATCAGAGCATGCTCAGTGCGAAGATGGATTCCACTCTACGGAGGGCTTGCGAATGTCAAAAGGGCTCACAGAGCATCCTGCCTCCTTACTTCACAGCGGGCTTGCGAACGTCAAAGGGACTCATGGAGCATCCCGCCTCTTGGATTCACGGCGGGCTCATGAACGTCAAATCGGCTCGCAGAGCATCCCGCCTCCTGGCTTCGCGGTGGGCTTGCGAACGTCGAATCGGCTCGTGGAGCATCCTGCCTCCTCGCATCGCGGCGGGCTCGTAAATGTCAAATCGGCTCGCGGAGCATCCCGACTCCTCGCTTTGCCACCAGCTCGCGAATGTCAAATTGGCTCGTGCATCATCCCGACTCATCGCTTCACAGTGGGATCATGAATGTCAAATCGGCTCATGGAGTATCCCTCATCCCTGCTTCATGGTGGGTGTGGGGCCGTGGCACTTCGCGAAAGGTCTTCACGAGGCAGCTTCATAGGATTTCTTATTATCCTTCTCCCTTCCGAGTTTTTTCACTAACAAATTCCCCCTCAGACTTGGAGCTGTGGAGAAATCATGGTTCAATGTCAGAGGTTCAATTGCAAAAATTCCTCAGCCATTCACGAAGCTAGCTCAAGAAGAAGGATTGCTGGGCAAGAAAGCGACGTGTTGGTTTGGCTTGCCTCAAAGCTCGCCATGGTCGAGACACACTGTGAAGCTATGAGGGTCATCGCCTATAAATTGAGGGGTTGACTTCTCTTTTTTCCTTTCTCTCCTTCACGATTTTGGATTTTAGTGCTCTCGATTCGTGAAGGTCCACGTACTCTGTGATTTCTCTCCGTGAATTGGGCTTTCAGCTTCGCTGCACATAGCGAGTCTGTGACTTCGCATCTGTGTGCTTCTTGATTCTGCCTTCAGAGGCTGAGGTAGGGCTCCATGAATAGACTTCGCGAACGCACTCCGCGAACAAGATTCGCAAACGAACCCAAAAATTGATCGAACCTAAAAGACTGAATGGATCGTCAAGAAGCTGCCCAAGGGGACCTTGTGGATGCTTCCCAAAGGGATGAGATGGCGAATAGCTTAGGTTTAGGAGAGCTAATTCGGAGAAACTATCACCATGGTTCTTTGGTAGAGTTTCTATCGGAGAGACATAAGAACTAACTGTTATGTTAGAGGTTGCCTTTGTGTGGCTTCGGGCTGAGGGATGATGTCTTCATCCCAGAAGGAAGTCGGGATGAACTCGCTTACTGGTTCAGGAGGACGCTGTGCTAGCACCGATGGTTCAGGGCAGCTGACGGCCATGCCCGGGAGGACCTCACACCTGTCATTACAGACTGCTTATGCACCCACATGAATAATGATGATGAAAAGGATTTATAGCCGAAGATGTCTCCCCCATTCATTAGATGATATTGAAGGCAACTCTAGGGAACCCAGAGAAGGGATGGTTTGAGGAGTGGGACCTGCACCAAGGCGGAAACTTCACAGATGATTAGGCATTGGCCTACTATGTAGGTGCCTCGTGTGAGGAGCTTGGGGCAGAGCTGAGAAGAGTGGGTTTGTATGAGGTAACTTGGGACTCCCAGTTTCTCATCTACCAGCCGATGTAGCTGATGCCAGAGCTATTGAGCAGCTGGTCATCGAGGACTAACACATTCCATTTTCACAACGGGGAAGTTGGAATCAGCTTGTGGGACATCCACCAGATCTTGGGGGTCATGATAATGGGGGATATGTATGACGAATTACTCCCCGTCATGAGTGTGTGGGAGGACATAGAGCAAATTATGATGCTGGTGATTCTTTATGGATCTTGTGTCGGGAGAGGACAAGGAGGCGATAAGGGACGTCCATTTCAGGCAGTGGTTCAAATAGTTCCTGAACTTTACTAAGGACAGACAGTTTCCGGTGAGGCCTCGGACTTTCCTGAAGGGGGCCCAGAGTAAGGATCACTTATACTTGCGTCTTTTGGAGGACCACCAGTGGAAGAAGTTGGGATTTGGTGTCATCACCGAACAACAATCGATAGTCAGGCTGGCAGTGTTCTTCGCGGCTCTCATTTGTGTTTGGATCCTACCAGTGAGGGACACCAACATGGGACTAAGACCAAGAACATTTATTATGGCTTCTGTGGTGGCGACAGGAGGGTGGGTCAAGCTTGGGATCCCAATGATCAGTTAGATGTATAAGTTGTTGCGACATACCAGCGAGGGGAAGAGGCCACAAAGAATATTTGGGCCATTCTACCACCTCTATGGGTGGATAGCGGCACACATCAGGGTGGTTTACGAATAATCTAAACCCATTTACCCTCCTAAATCAATCTTCCTCCCATCCATCATGAATGTTGCCGAGAGATTTCTAGGCAGGCAGGCTGCACTGTTAGTTCTGAACCGAGTGTGGATGGTGGAGGAGTTCAAATTCCACCCATTTCCATTGCTGAAGGGGGTATTCACTGATGATGGTCGAGGGAAGGAGGAGCACCATGCCTATCTCCTGGAATTTCTAGGTGGAGTTTTGGTGGAAATAGTGTATCGTGAGCCTCTCTACGAGCCATACTCCCTGCACCGATTTTCTTGACAATTCCAGTGCATGCAGTGACTGACCCCGCAGGTCTATTTGGGGGTGCACTACGAGGAAGACCTGAGTGTGATGAGGCAGATGTGGTTCATTTTCACAGGGGATGATGGGAAGATGTGGAACCAGCTACCTCTACCAACCTCTATCGTCAGGTTAGTGAAGGAATATTCCCAGAGTTAGGAGGTGGCCAACCCGGGGGAAATGCTAAAGCAACCAACCATTCTATTTGATGATGGAGTGCCTCCCAAACCTCAGGTCCATTGTTCGAAGGTGGCAAGGGAAACTCACAGTGGTGGGGTTGTCGTAGTGGCGGGGCCCACCCCAGTTGAGGGAGAGGCAGTAGTGGCAATGGACCCGGTGGTACCAGAAGAGAAGAACTATCCTGAGGGGAAGCCACCTAGAGGGTTCTGTAGAATCTCCACTCAGGCTCCAGGGGAGCGTCTCTGCCACATTGATATGCCATAGAATGTTGCCTTCTCAGAGGCCTGGGAAATCTGGGAAATTAACTGGTAATTCCTCGACCTGTCAGATATGTGGAAACATCTGAACCATTTTAGGATGGATGTTTCGGGGATAGGCCCTATTAGAGATGGCTTTGCAGTATCCCAGGCGGCGACGGAGAAATACCTGACAGAGTTGGAGGACTTTGTGAACTCCTGGGGTACCCTGCGTCTGATGGCGGATCAAGTCAAGGTGTTTCTCAATCACACCACTCCCCCGCAGTTGTCAGCTACTAACTTATTGGAATGGTTCCCTCTTTCAGAAGAATCAGATGAATCCTATTTGGGAGATGAGGCCGAGAGAGGGAGCCCATTGGAGGAGGGTGAAGTCCGAGATTAAGACTCGGATCTTGAAGAGTTCATCAAGGACCTTGAGGTAAATATTCCAATCCCCTTCTTCAGGGTCCACTTTCAAGTCATTATGGACTCCTTGCTAACATCAAAATTGTGTAGGAGGATCTTGTCTATAGAGCTCGTTCTCGCCCTTCAGGAGATACAGATACGGGACCTTCGGGGTCTATGCCTGCTGTCTGGGAGATCAGCATGTCTGGCGGGGCCAGAATACTCAAAGTGGCTTTCAAATCATCAGACCTTCCAACAATATATGGAGCTCCATGATTCAGGGCCCCGATGGCATCAACCTAAGAACGAGACCGAGGATTCGATCTCTCTAAGTCTCATCTACCAAATTAATGACTATTATCCATCGACCATGTTATGTGACATGCATGCTCTCTTTTTGGTATGCACACTTTTCGAAATTGCATGGGTTTCCTTGGTTAGGTCATTTGGTACCCTTGGAAGCGCCTTTCCCAGGGGAATGCCAGTGACTGTAGATGTGGAGGTCCAGATTGATCGAACAGTGGTGCTCCCGATCACCAATGGTACTGTCAAGGAGGCTGAGCCTGAGATCATCGAGGTGGGGTCCGACGATGAGGATCTGTTGGACATCCCATGTACTGTCATGCCTTATCAAACACTAGATGTGGACCTTTCTGATGTGTTCCAGGGGAATTCCCTTCATATGAGCCTACCAATCTCACCGACTGGGATGAAACGACCTCGAATGAGGAGGAAAACAAAATAGTCGATCGCCGGTCATGGAAGCGGATCAAGCGCTTCATTTATGACACCCCCAAGCACTATGGATGGATGATATGGATAGAATTAGCTCAAGACTACACTATCTATCTACCGGGGGAGTGGATTTATAATGGCCTCACATGATCGTCTGAGATCTTATGGCGTAGAAGATTCAAGAGCATGACCGTGGCCTCAGTGTGGGTTGGCAGCGGAGGAAAGCGGTGAACATCAGGAGGCCCCAGGAGGCTGAAGATGAGGTCCAGCAGCTGTAGAGTTGGGAGGACGAGCACTCTGCCTCCCTCAATGCACAATATGAGCTAATATTACTATTGAAGGCCCAACTAGCAGATGCTGAAGAGGGCATGAAGCGAGTCTCCAACGAAATGATTGTCATCCGGACCGGAGTGGAGCAAGCCCTAATTGAGTTTGATGAGTTGCACCCCATTGCTGCCGAGGAGGAGTAGGAACTAAACTGCTGGTAGAAAATCCTGGACACCACCATCCAGAGGGTGGAGGAGCTGCTACGCTCTTTTGACGAGGTCAACCCATCCATGGGGGAAATCGACCCTCAGGTACTATAATGATTACATACCCTCAAATGTGCATTCATGCTTTGATTATTTGATGTATGTATCATGAAAGAGTTATTTTATTTTTATTGGTTTATTTCACACCTGTGATATTCATGGAGCGTCCAGCGATCAATCCCTAAGACTATGTGGGTTGGGCCATATGCGAGAAACTAGGGATGACCACCTTATCACTCCATCCAAATGTAGGAGTGAAAACCAAGCTTCAGGCATCTGGTTGTTTGAATGACCAACCCGGATTCCTAGGAAGAGAATGGAGGGACCTGACTGGAGAATGTAGCTCTCAAAATAGATGAATTACCATTTTCCCAGCATGCTCTTGTGAACGAATGAGGTAACGCCATGGTTGCTGGAATAAATCCGTACAGGGGGAATGGACTATATAAATTACAATACCCATGAATTGGAACACTGTAGTGATGGAATGAAAATTAAGAATGACTGCTGACTGTGTTCGAAACACAACATCCTTATTGTGTTAGCTTAAAATGGGGATAACAAATGAGGATCGACTGTTGACCATGTTCCAAACACGGGGCCTGGCTCAAAATTTCATCTGTTAGTCTTCTGAAACCTTGACCCAAGATAGTAAGTAGGCCATAGGCCAAGCATTCATACTGTTAGGGGGTTCCTCTAGACATAAAAGAGGGGGAGGATCCGAATAAAGGGCACACAAAGCATGGAGAGCGGAGTGATGGGTTGTTCTACTAGATTCCAACACACTTAAAATTACACAACCATGGTGGAAACACATTAGGTAGATACACCAGCCTGATCAGGGATAAAAAATACTTCTGAACATGACCTCTCTGGAGAGTAAAAAGTTGCCTTCCAACGTTTATAATGGGGCATCTTGAACTTGTTCAGGGTGAAGCTACAATTTTGTGGTTCCCAAAAAGATCTCAGGTCAAGGGACCGAAAAAAGAGAGGGAAACAGGAATTACGATTCATGGGGCTGGACCTAGAGACAGGATGTCTCGGGGTTCCTATGTATCCCATGAGAATGGGAATCAATCCAAATGTAGTTCTTGGGGAATAGTGTGGTCAGAGACCAACACTAGTAAAAAGAATTCTCTCTGGATAGGAAATTGATGAATCCCATGATTAACATAGGGCATCCCAAACTTGTTCAGGGTCGAACCATAGTTTTGTGAGATGCGTTGAGGACATATGAACTCATGCAGTTTAATGTCATACGATAGGACATGGAGTGAAAGGGAAGATCCCTGGAGGGGAGTATGTGGCGCGGTGGCTATTAATTAGGCGTGAATGAGGACTTGGAGTCCATATCACACCACGTATCCTGGGAAGAAACTCTTCAGGTAAAGGGACCAAGAGTGAGAATTAGGATGGGCTTGAAGTAAAGTGGTCGGGCATTCCTATGTACCCCATGAAGATGGGAATCAAGCCATATGTAGTTCTGAGAGAGCAGTTTAACATCATGCGGGATGAGGAAAGGCATGTGTGGCAATGGCTGCGCCAGTACACGTCCTACCAGAACAACTAATCCCACATGAGTCGTGATCAATGTGGGAACTAAGAAGTAGTGTTGGGACTTTCCTAGAACAGGGAGGCACACATTAGGGATGATGGAGCATTAGATGACTGATGTCCCACTGTTTCTGAACAACCTATATAATGCACCTAGATGCGCTGAAGAGTAAAGTTGAGCCTGTGGGAATTTCACGTGAACATAAGGTAGTGGAAATATGTGAATTATGATGCTCAAGATCTGGACCACAGTGATGGTGGTGTGACTAGATGGGATATTTGTTTACCATGTTTGAAACACATCATCCATATAACGTTATCCTGGAATGGGGAAAGACAGATGTGGGTCGACCGCTGACCATGTTCGAAACATAGGACCTGTCGCAAATGTCATCTGGGGTCATTAGGAACATTGGCCCAAAATAGTAGGTGAGCCAAGGTGGCATGAGGCCAGGATGTGAAGGTGTTCCCTTCGGATGTGGAAGAGGATGAGGATCCAAATAACAGGCTCACAATTCTGGGACATGGAACGAGGGGAATTTCCCCTAGAAAATTCCACACTTCGGGCACTTTGTCAAAACGCATCTGAGTACGACAATGAGATGTATCAGATAAAGGGAGTTGAGTCCCTTACCAAGGACTAGGGTCCTAGAGTCGCATTCATTCAACCTAACGTCCTTGGGTGGACCATTAAGGGGGCATGATTTAATGCACTATGCATAGGTTGGCGAAATAACCAAATGTGATGCACATTTCCCCTAGGGAGATCTCAGTTTTGGGCCATAGAACTCGGACCACACTGGGAAAATGATATAGGAAGCACATGGTGCGGCTATCAAAAAATCCAACATGAATGAGAACCTAAGAGGTACTCACCACCCCACATATTCGTGGATGATTTCGGGCCAAGGGGCTGAAAAAGAAGGTACATGATTTTTATATTCTTAGGGCTAGACTCGGAGACAAAAATGCTTGGGCATTCCTACGTATCTCATAAGGATGGGAATCAAGCCATATGTAGTTCCAGAAGATGTCATGAATTTTTGTGTATTGTAGAAAGGACGTGGAGTGGTCTTTGTTTATGGTCATAGATCTTGGACCATAGATGGTAGGGAATGTAAGAGACACATGGTGGGGTAATTAAAAACCCGACGTGAATGGGAACCTGGGGCTCCGACCACCACGTGTTCCTTGGGAAGGTTTTAGGTTGAGGGACCATAAAAAAAGTTAGTTTGGGCCCGAGGGAAAGTGCATGGGCGTTCCTACGTACCCCATGAGGATGAGTATCAAGCCACACATAGTTCTTAAAGATGGCACGGTGGGATACCAGTGCCAGGTATAATATTGTTGTGCAGGTCTGGCCCATACACAAAAAGAAGTGGTATTTGATATATCTTGTTTGTCCTTTAGGATGAATGAGTGTTTTTTTGTGAAGAGATGGACCTGGGATGGAAGGTCCATGTATTTCCACAAAAATCAAGCCATATACAGATGTTGACAAATGGTATGTTGTGTAACTGATACCAAAAATGACATCCCCTTGGGTGAGGATGTCACAATGCGGTACTATTTTATTCCGTGTAGCCAGGACGATAATATCATAGTTTAGGGTTGCGTGATGGGACCAACCACACACTTTTAACATCATATAGGATGGACACAACTGTTTAATGTATTGTGGGACAAGGCATTATAGTTTAACATCATGTGGCTTGGACGTATACAGGAGAGACGAGGTTCCAAAGGGGATGCATGCGGCGTGATAAAGTGTATCCGACATGAATAAGGAAAAGGTCTACACCATACCATGCACAATTCCAAGGAGGAAACCTTGGGCCGAGGGGACAGGAAGTAATAGAGGAAAAATGGGGGCAGGAGAAACCATCTTCCAACTAAGCTAGACCCTAAAACAAGACATTCGGGTGTTCTTATGTATCCTATGAGGACGGAAATCCAGCCACATGTAGTTCTAAAAGAGAGCTTAGTTTATGGTCTTAGAGCTCAGACCATAGAGGGACGAAATCCTTCCATGTAAGAACAAACCTCAAACTGATCCCTAAGACCACGTGAGTGGTGCTCGGTGTGGGAAACAAGGGCGGAAGAGGTTTCTTTGCAGTACCTGGAACGCATGCCAAAGGGAAATTGGTTTGGAGCCCTGAATGACTCCTTTACCACGGATTTTTCCTCCTAATGTGTCCATGAGCACTGAGGGATAGTGTCAGGGGTGTCAAAATTCCATTTGGACATGATGGTTTGCACATTTATGTGAGTCATGTAACCAACATTCAAGGATAAAAAGGGTTGGCATGATGATGGAGGATGACTGTTTACCATGTTTGAAACACTTCACCCATATCACGTTAGCTTATAATGAGGACAAAAATTGTGCGTCGACCACTAGCCATATTCGCAACGTGGGATTTGTATCGATTGGTTGTCTAAAAACATCGAGGATGTTGTCCCGTGATGGAAGGATAGACCTTAGGCCTAGCATCCATGCCATTTGGGGGTACCTTCGTGTGTGGAAGATAATGGAAGCCCAAATTAAGGGGAACACGAAGCTCGAAAAATGGGCGAAATCATGTCCACATAAAATTCGACACTCCATACACTAAACCAGATTACTCCTAGACACATTATTGAATCAATGAAGAGGGTTGAGGATGGTGCTAAATTTGAGAGTAACAAATTTAAAGAGATGAGTATATAATAAAGGGATATAGAACTCTTATGAGGGAGAGGTACATGGCACAATCATCACAAAACCGATGTGAATGAGGACATTTCCCCATACCACACCATATACTCCACTACCTGAGAAAGGGCTGGCCAAGGGGCCAAGGTTAAAGGGAGATTTCTAGGAGATGGGACTGGACCCAAAGTCTAGATGTTCGGGCGGTCTTACGTATCCCATGAGTATGGGAATAAAGCCAAACATTGTTCTTGAAGAGAATAATGTGAAGTTTATCATCATGCATTAAGGACGCAAATGGGTAAGATACCACACATACAGGAGGTGTACAGCTTGGTGAGTGACCCGATGTGAATGGGGACATAATTCCATACCACACCATACAACCATGTAATAGAGAACCTGGTCCAGGGGCCCAAAAAGGCCAAGGGGCCTGATGCTGGGCCTTAGATGGAAAGGCCCGGCTAGTTTTCAGTTTAACGTCTTGCAGTGGGGATGAAGAAAGGGGGATGATTCACCAAAAAAGGGAGTTGTATGGCATGGAGAGTAACCAGAAGTGAATGAGGACATAATCCCATACCACACCATACAATCCCTTAAGAATTAAGACTTGGGATGGGGGCCAGAGGTTTGGGCACGTGAAGCACGGAGGGGCCTATGCTCGCTGTAAAAATGATAAATGAAGGGAGGGATGTCTCAAGGGGACATGTGTGTCATGGAAAAATAGCCCGATGTGAATGAGGACATATGCCCACTCCACACCACATGACCCTAAATGAGAACTTGGGCCGAGGCCTGAAAAAAGGCCAAGGGGCCTGAGGATTGGCGTCCCGGCCAATGGTAGCCATACGACCTCTTGTGTGGTTACCTCCTTATCACTACTCCTAAGCACATAGGAGCAGTGCTCGGTGTGGGAAACAAGGAGCCGTACTCATCTCTCCCTGTCATATGGGGGTTTAATAGCTGGCATCACCCGAAGGGAGTTCGTCACTTGGAGATACAACGGGGCAGAATGAACCACTACACTTAATGTTTAGGACATCTTGGGGTGGCTCTAATGACAAAGGATAGATGTTGACCATGTTCAAACACAACATCCCCATAGTGGCCTGGACTGGGGACAAAAAATAAGCATCGACCGCGGACCGTAATTACAATGAGGGACTTGTATCAGTTTGTTGCTCAACATCCTCGAGGGTGTTGGCCCGAAGCAGTAGGAGAGCCATTGGTCCTAGCATCCCTACCTTTTGGGGGCCCTTCTGGATGGGAATGATGATGGAGTCCCAATCAAAAGAGTGTATAAAGCATAGTTTTACCCATCTATGAAAGAGGCGAACACATCTGAGGAGTGGGATTTATGGAGGGATTGAGATGAGATCAACATTAATTGGGTAAAAAGTTATCACCACACCATATGTCTTGACCCAAGTTAAGATTCTGGTGTTTGGGCTGGGCTAACAGACAAAATGTCTGAGCATTCCTACATATCCCAGAAGATGGGAATCATTTCGTACATATTTCTTGAAGTCCAATCAGTTTAGCGTCGTATGGTGAGGATGTGGGAGGATAGAAGAACGGGGAGTGGGAACATGGTGTGATCATCGTAATCATGACATGAGTGGGGAAAAGGAATCCTATACCATATCATTCAAGGACCCTCTGAGAGAACTACACCCAGGGGGTAGTCAAAGAGAAGAGTTTGGGGTAGGGTTCAAGGTGAAATTCTTGAGCATTCCTACATATGCCATATGGATGGAAATCAAGAATCATGTAGTTCTAAGAGAGCAGTTTAACGTCTTGTAGGAAGACATAAATTTTAACATCATGCGGGATTTTCTACAGTTTATATTCATGTTGGACCAAAAATTTTAGGGTTATGATGGACCGAACAGTTTAGGGTTATGTCGGACCAAACAGTTTTGGGTCATGCTAGACTGAACATTTTAGGGTCATGCCAGACCATCTCGCTCAGGAAAAGTATTGATTGAGAGACCTGGCATTAGTTGGAGGAGTTATAGGCTCACCATCCATGGTCACCAAGGAGTATGCTCCATTGTGGTAAACCCTATGAATTATGTAAGTTCCTTCCCATTTGGGCTCCAACTTGGGTGGTTTTTTGCCAGGGATCATTGGTGTCCGAAAAGCCAATACCAAGTCACCTTGTAGGAAAGAGCGGAGGTGAACCTTCTTGTTGAAGGGTCTAGCTATCTTATTCTGATGCCTTTCCAGATTGTGCAGGGCACAAATCCTATTCTTGTCAAGTGCTTCCAATTCATGTAGACGAATTTAGGCTACCTTATATGGCACCTGCTGGTCATAGACCGTTTTGCGTAACAAGGGTAGATGGATCTCGATGGGTAGGATGACCTCAGCTCCATACACCAAGGAATATGGGGTCACCTGGTTGGAATTATGAGCCATCGTCTGAAAATACCATAGGGATTTTGGGAGCTTGTTTGTCCAACTCTTATTATCCTTACCAACCATTTTCTGCAAAATTTTAGAGGGGGTTTTGTTGAACACCTTGATCTGTCAATTTTCCTGTGCGTGATAACAGGAGGTATGGTTCGAAAGGATATTGTACTTAGCGTAAAACTTCTTCAACTCAGTTGCTCAATAGTTGGTGTCATTATCGGTGAGGATGGAGTGAGGGACACCAAACCGGTAGATGATATTGGAGCTCACAAAGTCAATGATAGAATGGGCCTTGACCTCCTTCAGTGGAAATACCTCTACCCTCTTGGAAAAGAAATCTGTAGTGGTCAGGATGAACCTACACTGACGAGCTGTCACCAGTGAATATGGTACCACGAAATCGAGTCCCCATACTAAAAACAGCCAAGAGTACATGGTGGAGTGGAGAGATTCTGGAGGCCGATTCATGATGTTATCATGAATTTGGAACACATGACATCTCTTGGTGAACTCGATGCAATCATGGATCATGGAGGGCCAAAAGTACCCCGGTCTATGGATCTGGTGGGATAGCTTTGGCCCAGTCTGGTGGGTGCCGCAGAAACTGGCATAAAACTCCTACATGACCTGAGAAATCTCAACTCCTTGGATGCAACAGAGGAGAAAACCATAAAAACTATGCTTGTAGAGGTTCTGCTCAAGACTGGGACCACTACAGAGGGTAAACTACAGCACACGGCATTGGATTCGCTCGTGCTCGGCCCGATCAGCTGGGAGGTAACCATTTTGGAGATACTCGACAAAGGGGTCTCTCCAGTCGAGGGGCACTTCAACCACTACATCTGTGGAACCTGGGGGTCCTGACGTGGAGGCACCAGCGGTAAGATGGCTTACCCGCAGGCCGTCATCATCATCTTGGGTGATGGGAGCAATGAATCTCTAATGTGCCACGTGTATAATCAGATCATCCTGCTCGGGTTCTGCAAGTGATGCAGCAAGGATGACCAAGTCCTCCTCTCGACCATTCTGAGAATGAGGGAGATGAGTAACTTCCGAACGAGATGGGAATTGGGACATTAGCTGGAGGTTGTGCTCCAATAATGGTATGTGCTCGTGTTTTCTAATCACGTAGTCACCGTTGATCTTCCTGATGAATAGTTAAGAATCCCCTTTCACATGAAAATGGGGCACATCAATCACGAGGGCCAGCTCGAGGCCAGTGATAAGATCATGAAACTCTTCCTCATTGTTGGTGTATCCTTATGACAATAGGAACAAGTATGGAAGAATGGATTGTATCGGGGTAATAAAGACAATACTCGGGCCTACCTTGTTGAGTCTAGGATCATTGAGCCTCTAGTCGGTGGGGCTTCGGGAAGCACCATCAAAGTGCATCTTCCAACACGAGATATCATGATCTACTGATAGGATTGCCTCATCAGGAAAATCAAGATCCAAGGACTGGTCAATAGGATCCGGATGGTAAGTAAGGAAGTCTTCCAATTCTTTCCCCTTAATAGCTTTCTGAGGGAGAAACTTGATATCAAACTAATGAAGAATCACTTCCCACCATGCTAGATGGCTGTTCAACATGGGGCGGTTTAGAATGTACATCAGCGGGTCTACCCGAGACACCAGCTGTACCTCGTAGTGTTGCAAGTAATGTTGCAATTTTTGTATGGCAAATACCAGTGCAAGGAAGATCTTTTCGATGGGGGAGTATCTGGTCTCCGTATCGATGAGCATATGACTGAGGTAGTAGAGACTATTTTCTATCCCCTCATTGTTCTTCTGGGCGAGAAGGGCGCTAAGAGATCGTTCCAGGGTAGTCACATACAGGATCAGTGGTTTTCTAGAGATAGGTGTCATCAAGACCGGAGGATGGATCAGATGCTTCTTGATTTCCTTGAACGCGGTCTGACACTCTTCGTCTCACTCGTAGGTGGAGCCTTTATTCATGAGCCGAGAAAAGGGCTTACACTTTTTAGCCAGATTTGTAATGAATCAGTGTATAAAGGCTAAGTGGCCTTAGAAACCTCGAAGCTCCCGAATATTTCTTGGGGGAGGCATCTGACTGATGGCCTTGATCTTCTTTGGGTTGATCTTGATGCCCTGATTCCTTACAAAAAAGTCAAGAATCTTCCCATAGGTTACCATGAAGGCACATTTCAATGGTTTCATCTTCAGGTGGTGGGAATGGAGGAAGCCGAACACTTTCTCGACGTCATTGAGATGGTCCTGGAAATGACGAGATTTGACCACCAGATCTTCCACATAGCATTCCATCAATTTCCCCAAGATTGTCTTGAATATATGATGCATGACCCACTGATAGGTGGAACCTTCATTCTTTAAGCCGAAGGGCATGACCTAGTAACAAATCATACCTTGCGGTGCCCAGAAAGCTGTGGACTCATTGTTCACAGGTGCCATTTGGATCTGGTGGTATCCAGAGTAACCATACATGAAGGAGAGGGCTTGGAACACATCCATAGCATCGATCAACAATTCCATCACAGGAAGGAGAAAATCATCCTTCAAACAGTGAATGTTGAGATCGCAGAAGTTCATGCAGACTCTGATATGTCAGTTCTTCTTCCTAACTAGCACGATGTTAGCTATCCACTTGGGGTACTTGACCTTCTTAACGAAGTTGTCCCTGATGGGCTTGTCAACTTCGGCCTCGACCATGGCACTGTGAGAAGGGTGCATCTTTCTGGGAGGCTCCTTGAACCCGTGATGATTTTACAGAAGACCGAGGTGGTGGACGACTACCTGAGGATATAGTCCTGGAATATCTTTGTAACTCAAGGAAAACATGTCACGGTATTGTTTTAGGAAGTCTACATACCACTTCTACTCCTCAAGGGACATGACGACACTGATCAATGTGGGTCTCGGATCTGCCTCTCTACTGAGGTTCGCCTTTACAAGTTCATCAACTGTGGCGAAGAATCCCTCTTCAAAGGCTGGGGGATCATCCTTCAAATCCTCTTCTTCACTTGTATAGGAGAGATCCCCAGTGGGAGGAGCTTCCTCTGGGTCAGTAGATTCCGACGGGAGGCTGGTACCATCCTGAGCAGCAGTGGTCACCGCATCAGGAGGTTCTGGTACTGCTGAAACCATAGAAATGAAGGTTTTCTATCTGATCTCATCTAGTCTTCAGCCCTAGGGGCCACACTTGATGATATCAAAGAAATAGTGACACATCATCTTGAGCCAGTTCATTCCATCCAGTTGAAACAGGCACATATGATGTACTTCTGTTGTCATGGGGCAAACGTCCTGATATGTTATGGGGGTAGGAGGCTTCGAGATCACCTAATCCTGATTTGTGTAGGAGTACGAGGTGATTTTCCACCATCACTTGGACTTGGGAATATGCTTCTCCCTTGTACTAGATACAACAAAACATTACCTCATGTTGGGGTTTTGGACTCCAATTGATGGATCGAGAATACATAGGTGTCATCCAGACCTGCCCAGGGGTTAGTTGCAACCGCGGCGGGTTCAACCTCATTGGCCTGAATTTACTTGTCATTTCTCTTGTAATAGTTGACGTCCAGGTAGCAGGCTTCAAAAGAGGTAAAAGGATATGCGTCACCTTGGAGCACACCCACTCAACCTTTGAGGTAGTACATGAGGCACTGGTGATATGAAGAGGGAACCGCCACGTGCAGGTGGAGCCATGGTCTTCCCATCAATGCATTGTACACGGTGTCCTAGGAGACCACCATAAACTCGGTGCTGGAAACTAGGCCCCTGAACTGCATCTTCAAACGGTTCTTGCTGACTGGGGTCTACTCTGTCATGTCATATCCTTTGATCCTCAGGTCAGAGATAGTCAAGTCATCCTCGGATAACCCAAGCTTCCGCAATGTTTGAGCTGAGATTAGATTGATCCTGGAGATTGTATCAAAAAGACAGTGGCAAACCACCATGCCATTGAATCAATGAGTGATTTATAGTGGGAGAATGTGACCCTGTATAAGATAACCTTCATCTTATCTGTATAATGAAAGGATGGCCTGACATTCAGCATTCTCGAGAGCATCCGCATGAAAGACCTCTACAGCTGCTACATCCGTCTCGAACTAGAGGTGGCTTCTCAAAGCCTCAGTGAGGGCCTCATGAATAACTAACAATAGGTGAAGGGGATTGAGGATAGAGAGCCTGGATGTAATGCTGGAAAGATGTTTGAGAACATCATACTTCTATGCCAGGCGTGAGATTCCGCTTGTATGAGGATGCACTATGATAGGAAGAATGGCAGGCCCTGCCGACTGGACAGGCGTCTGACTGTTGTTGGGGATATCCCGTTGATCAGTAGATGAAGCATACATAGTGACTACTATGCTGGGGGAAAACTGAATGAGACTGGTCAGTGGTGGAGTGTAGCTGATCATGGAGAGGTCTTGGTGACTCTTCTTGGTCCAGTAGAATAAATGGTGGTGGAGGCAGACCTGATGGCACAGTATTAGAAGGTTGTGCGGGCTGAGCTCTGTGCTGGTCCTCCTGTCTAGTCTCAGTAGTGTGTATGGTCTGGCTAGAGGTTCCATATGATGTGCCTCGATGACCCATGTATCTATGGCTCTGCCGATGCGGGCGTCGGCTGGGGATGTTAGGGAGGTCAGCCCGGCGCTCCCCGTTGTCGGCAGTCATGTAGGGGTTTACTAGCTTCACGGTGTTAACCGAATCATACCCTTGACAATCACTTGAAGAGTCATCAACTACAAGGAAACTTCTTGGATAAATCCCCATCTCTGGGGGCATGAAGTCACCAAGATTTTGGGAGGATGGTAGCATTGGTAGGGCACGTTTCTTTCCCTTGAGATGTCGATGCTTTCTCTTCTGGGAAGAGGCCGACCGAGATGATGATGCAGAAGTAGCGGCTATTGCTTTTGAAGGTTCTAGTAGATTCAAGAATTCACGAATGATACCATCAGAATGAGAAACCACTTTTTTTGAGCCATCGAGTCATCATACTTATGGGATTAGGGGTTAGAAACATGCTGCCACTCGCCCTCATTGTCACTACTATTTTCTGGCCTTACGACAACGCATGGCACTTGTGCTGGAGCCGGGCCCAACCTGACTATATTTTCATTGTCCAGGTCTCAATGCCTGTATTTGAACACATATCACTGCTTGACTGTATGCCCCAGGATCTGATGATAGGAGAAGTAGTTGGGGTGATCAGTGAGGTTCACCTCTTCTGGCCTTCTGCACTCAGGAAAACACACAATCTCTTATTCCAAGGCACTTCAGAACTAACCGGGGACCTGATTCTCATTGAACGATTATGTCTGGTTTCTTCTATCTGGAAAAGGGGGGCCTTGGAGCCTGTCCCTAATGAGGAGTTGTAGGAGCCTGTTGTGAAGATAGAGCCTGGTTGTCCCATCTAGGCGGTGGTGGTGCATTTCACGGGGCACCTGCTGTTTCTGAGGAAGACAATGCTAGGTTGGAGGTTGCGCCTATGGTAGCAGGCCACTACGAGGCTAGGGAGGTGGCTCCACTGGTAATAATTCCAGCTTTCTGGGGGCCTCTATTTGGAACACCACGGCAGGATCGGCTCTGACATCCCTTCTCGCGGGAATTGCGGGAGGCAATAGACGTGTCTGGCTAGCCGGTTGCAAGGCCTCTTCCAGGTGTCGGGCCTTATCAGAGAAGTCTCGAAATCCCCCAGGGTAGTTCTGGGTTATCAGAGAGGGATCCAGTTCCGTATTGAAATTTCCTACACACAACATCAATAATTGTTCCTGAGTCAGTGGCATGTCAAGGGAATATATAAGCCCTTTCCACCGGGTGATAAAGTCTGTGACACGCTCATCAGGACTTTGTTTGAACTTGAAGAGGGCTGTAATGCTCGTTTTCCACGTCGTTGAGCAGAACTAGTAGAGGAATTGCCTATGAAGGTCCTCCCAATTGGTTACAGATCTGATGGAAAGCTGGTTATACCAGACGAATGCATGCCCCTCCAATGTCTGAACAAAACAGCAGAGCTTGGAAGTCTCCTGTTGTGCTGGAGTCTCTAACATGGGCCCACACCTTGAGTTTATGTGGGCCAGGTGCTGAGGCAGGTCCCACGTCCAATTAATGGGGGATAAGGTTGGATTCCCGAAACCATAAGGTGTCGGCATATCATCCACCCATGCTGGATATGGCTTGCCATCAGGCGGGATTTCCACCTTTCGTGTTTCCAACACCTCAAGGTGGGAAATGAGTGGCACCATTGGATCATCTGGGCAAGGGTCCCTATCCTGATAGGGATCCCTAACCTCAAGCACATTGGCGGGTTCTTCAACACGGTAAGCTGGCCCAGCGGATCGTGGAGCAGCCGGCAGCATGACCCTCAGAGTGGCTGGGGGAGCCCATGCTGGGTCCCTTTGATTCTCTCACCATTCGGGAGGGTTTGGTGAGACATAACGTGCCATATTGCCGTAGGTTCTGGCTTCAAACCTGTCCACGGGAGCAGCATGGTCAGGGTTACCTAGAGGAAGCTCACCGAGGGGAAGTTGTTCCTGCCCCTGCTACATGGACCTAGGGTCACTATAGTTTGGTCATCGCTCTAAAGCATGTTCAGCTAGGAGTTTATCGACCAACTTCTTCTTCTAGTCATGTTTTTGGCACAATGTGGCCTTATAATAGTCTTCCTCCGTCTTATGCACTGAGGTGGATGAGTCGAAGTGCTTAGAAGCTCCGATGTGCTCTTTACCCTTACCAGAATTTCGGCTGAGTACCAATGCCTCGGTGGGTGCAGGGAGACCTAGTGGGTTCCTCTACTGGTGAGTAACCCTCCCTGATGGGTCTAATGGTGGTGGCATGCCCTTGGGGGGTAAGTCCCCATTGAGAAGCTCCAACTCATCCTTCTCGTCCACTATGTCGGTCGTGTCGACTGTGACCCTTTCTGGGGGCATGTCCTCGATATCGCCTAGCAAGTCTGGTTGTATCCAGATAGGACTGAAGAGGAGGGGATCATACTATCCCCATCCACATATTTTTGTGTGGGGGGAAGCCTCCTTGATGATCTTACTGAGTATCTTGAAACTCTAAAGACATTTCTCTTGGAGGACCTTACGGCAGCCTGGTGACTCGGGGTGCTGGGCCACATGGAGCGCAACCAGATCGACTAGATGGCATTGCTCTCCAATGTCATCATTATGTTCTTGGATCCTAGGATAAACCACTCGAATATGATGAAGGTGAAAGTGTGTCATCCAGAGGGTTTGGCAGAAATATTGAACCTCCTCTCGGGTGAGGGATTTCGGTGCGCAAAAATTTGGTGTCACCACCAGCCAGAACATCTCGGGGAAGTGGTCCTCCACAAGGATATTCCATAAGCTCCTCGGCATAGATTCAGGGTTTGGACTTTATTTTCCCCACTCATCAGCTGGGGGTGGCTAAGGAACTGGCAGTGGTACTGAGGTAGACCGCTGGGACAGCAGGCTGGCAGATGGAGAGTATGGATAACAGGCTGACTGGCTGCTGAATCTCAGGCTGTCTTCTAAAGAGTGTAGTGACCTGGAAATTATTTTGCGATAATATGGGCTGACGCCAGCAGTTCCTGGCCCAGGGGTGAGGGATACTAGCAATAGGTTGTGCTTCTACGTGCCTACCATCGGTCCCCAAAATAGTTCTCTATGATCTCTTGTCGAGGTTGAGAGCACTTCTGGTGATGATGGTGGTGATTGCACGACCATGAACTGCGGGGTTTCTAGATTTTCATCCTCTTGTATATACCTGTGGAGGGAGGTAGTAATCTAATGGACCTTGCATTCTAGGAGTATTAGGCTGATGCGCCTTGTTCCTGCCCCAGCCCTTGACTTGGATGAGCGAGGGAAGGGTTCTCGAGCTGAGTCATATTCCACTTCAGAGTCTGAGAAGAAAACTGGTTTAATCACTTTCCGAACCTTCCCAAAATTCCTTTTATGGTGGCGAAAACCCACCTCCCTTCCCGTGGTTTCCTCCTTGGGATAAGGCATATTTCTGACACGAGGTCCTTTGGCTGCACTGGTGCTGGGGCGGAGAGGGTTTCCACCTGAGAAAGCCGAGGTATGAGGAGCACCGGGACATATGTCAAAGGAGACATGGGGAGGACCTCCATGGGTAGCTCTGGAGAGGGAAATACCTCTACTAGAAATAGCCGGATCATGGGGAGGACCTTGATGCTTATTTCCCCAGGTGACCTCAGTATGAGAAGGGTCCTTGTACTGGGCTAGCTGAACACTAGTAGGACCTCCATGCTGGGTGTAGGTGGAGCGAGGCTGGCCTTCACCCCTATAGTTGATGAGGTGAGGAGGACCTTCACCAACTACTAAGAGTATGCAAGGAGGATCCCCACGTTGAAGAGAGAACGAATGTGCAATTTCCCCATACCAGCTGTCGGGGGTAGAAGAAATGACTCCATACCCGGTGTAGTAGGCACAAGATATACTTTTGTGCTGAGCGTCACTACTGTAGGGAAGACCCTCATTTGGATTAAGGGTGGCACGAGGAGGACCTCCATGCCAAGCCTCAAAGTGAGGAAGGCCCACGCTCTCCCTGGTAGTGGTACGGGGATGACCTCTATACTGGGTGGCATCGGTGCAGGTTAGCTCGCGGCGGCCACTGCTTGTGCCAACGAACAAGAGAGTCGACCCAGCCTACCTGTGGGGTGGTTGGGGCCTCGATCCTGGTCAGGTGTATAAGTTCCAATGCTCAGTGTATAAAGAGAACTAATGATATGTGTCGGCGGTGGCTCGGGTCATAGTAGTCGTCGACGTTGAAGCTCCTTGGCGGGCGTCCTCTTCAGATTGCACCCGACACTTTCATCTGGTTGGACCAACCGGAGCTGGTGGTGTATGTACATGGCTTACCTATTCCTCATCCAGCAAGACTGGGTGGCGGAACTGATTTGAATGGGTGGGAGCCCTTTCCGGGATCCCCTAGAATGGGACTTTGACTGGGCTGGGCCAGACGTTACCTACCTCGTCAACATAAGGCAGGGAGTCGTCAAAGCGTTCTAGGGAGAGGCTCCTGAAACAATTATATGTAGGCATGGGGAGTAGTGGCTCCCTACGTAGCCCTCGAAAGTGGTGTTGATGATGAGGTGAAAATGCCTCCAGATCCAGGTGGTCCATATCCTGAGTCAGGATTATGACCTCCTCCTCGTACCGGTATACGAGGTCATTAATCACCCTTTTTTGGATTGCCTCGGACAGGGAGATGGGTCATGGACACCCCATAGTTGTGGGTGTAGAGGCTGTTGTGAAAGAGATAAAAATTCGTAGGACTACCATGTTTGTACTGCCCCTACCCCTACGTTGGTGTGCAGGCGGTGATCGTGTTCCGGGTGCAACAACTTGATTCCTAAGGAGCAGGGAGATTAAATCATCAGTGCTGAAGGAAAAAAGGAATCAACAACCAATGCCTCATCGCCATTCCTTCTTCCACAACCGATAAGAGGGATCCACACAGACAACTTCATAGAATGGGATGTCCAATGTTCTACTACCCCAACTTCTAGTGAGCCTCACGCCAGGCCCACTATTTTCCTAGAGGGACCCGACGCCGGATAACTGGATCCGCTGACACACTAATCAATTGATTCCTCAAGCACAACTAATCTCCATATTGAGGAGAATAACTTCACATCGGGTTCACCATTTATGTTTCTGACGCTTTCACCGAGATGCACACGTCCGTCTGTGGAGAAAAATGGTAGGGTTTTGTTAGCTGACATTCCCGCTTTCCAAAGGCGGGAGGCATGCATTCCTTGTTCAAGGATGTCTAATCCTTGATTGAAACGGGATGATGGGATGTCAGTTCTTCCTTCCATGTATTCCTCCTCAGAACTCGTCACCTAGTCCAGGTCTCCCTTATAGACTTACGACATTGTTCATGAAAAACTTCCTGGTGCCATATCTTTATGGACACCAGTTAATTACACTACTTCTGTCGGGACATTCCAAAGGGTCCGGTCCGGGCAGCAACCTTCAGTTAGGGGAGTAGTCATGTAGGAAATCACTAGCATGTCTGGAAACTGGAACATTGGCGCGTCTAGGTTTCTTCCCCTTATTATAGGTCTTCTCGAGGGCACGGAAGCCCGAGGCATCCAGCATCGAATGTGAGAAATTATATGCCATGGGCATGTCTCTAAGGTTTTCCTCATCTTCCTATGTTTAAAAAAGGGTATGACACAAGTTTAACCTCCATTAGAGATGGATTGGATAGATAGGAACACTTACTACAGTGGATCATATGACTGTAGCCCCTAGTAGACACTCTGATGTAGGTGGGTTGACATGACCTTACCAGGATGTGGCAGCCCAGGTAAAAATCAAGATGGATAACGGGGTGATGATTGAAATGGGTGGTGAACGAGATGAAACCACCATGAGGATGATGGTAATGTTGGGGTTGAGTCTCAGGGAGACTTCCAAGGTATCCCTGTGTTAGGGAATCAAAGTCTGCGTAGTTCAAGAGGGCAATGGGACGTCTAAGGAGGTGAACCGTGAGAATGGATGCGAGGATGGGACCTAGAGGAAGTGGATCCTCTAGGCTGGGACATGACCTTCCTAAGACACATAGGATTGAGGGAAAGATAAGGCGATGAGCTTTAATTGGGGAGTACATGTAGGACAACAACCCGATTATGTGTGTGGGGCTTACCCGTGGTTAGCAGCCCGGGTTGGTCTGACGTCACTAAGACAGACCAGATATGTGGTTCCTAGCTATTGGGATTACAACAGATTTCTGCAGAATAAGAGAGGCAACGGATTACCGCTGATCGGGATACAATGGTTTACTGATGATTGAGGCACAACAGCTTACTGTTGAATGGGGTCTACAGTTTAATTCCATGCAGTTTGGGGGTGAACCGACGAGAAGGTGGGTCAGAGTAACTGGGTGTTGGGCTTGAACCTTAGAGAGGCTTCCTATGTACCTTGCCTTGTCAAGGATCAAAGTCCTCGTAGTTCATATGGGGGGAATTTGGGGATTACACTCTGAGGAATACCAAAGTGTTCGTGAACCGATGTGAAAGTGGTCAGAATGACCGGGGTGGTGGGCTTGAACCTTGTAGAGGGTTCTTACGTACCCTGCCTTGGCAAGGATCAAAGTCCTCGTAGTTCAAGATGGGGCATTGGGGCACCGACGTGAAAGTGTTCGGGACCAATTGTTGTTGGGCTTGAACCTCAGGGAGGCTTCCTATGTACCATGCCTTGGCAAGGATCAAGGTCCATGTAGTTCAGAATGGGGGCTTGATGCACCGACATGAAGATGGTCGGGACTGATGGATGGCGATGGGATTTAACCTTATGAAGGCCTCCTACGTATCGTGCCTTATCAAGGATCAAATTCTTTATAGTTCTGAATGGTGTGGGCTAACCGGCGTGAAGGTGGGTCGGTACGACCGGGTGTTGGGCTTGAACCTTAGGGAGGCTTCATCTGTACCTTGCCTTGGCAAGGATCAAAGTCCTCATAGTTCGAAATGGTGTGGGAGAACCGATGTGAAGGTGGTTCGGAACGACCAGGTGTTGGGCTTGAACCTCACAAAGGCTTCCTACATACCTTTCCTTGGCGAGGATCAAAGTCCTCATAGTTCGGATTGAGTGTGGGGATTACACTCTAGGCTTCCCAGAGAGGATAGTTTGGTGCACGAACGTGAAGGGGGTCTAAGAGACCAATGAGTGGTGGGATTAGACCTCAGGGAGGATTCCTACGTACCTTTCCTTGGAAAGGATCAAAGACCAGGTAGTTCATGTTGAAAAAAAGGGTTGAACCTCAGGGAGGCTTTCTATGTACCTTCCCTTGGCAAGGATGAAAGACCAAGTAGTTCAGGTGGAAAAAAAGGCATGTACCTTAGAGAGGCTTCCTACATACCTTTCCTTGGCAAGGATCAAAGACCACGTAGTTTAGTTTGGGTGTGGGTCTTACACACTAGGATTCCCAAGGTTTTGGTTTGGTGAACAAACATGAAGGGGGTTGGAACGACTGGGTGTTGGGCTTGATCCTTAGGGAAGCATCCTACGTACATCACCTTGGTGAGGATCAAAGACCACATAGTTCAGATGGGGGCATTAGTGCATCGACGTGAAATTGGTCGGGACCAATGGTTGTTGGGCTTGAACCTTAGGGAGGATTCATGCGTACCTTTCCTTAGCAAAGATCAAAGTCCACATAGTTTGGGATGATGGTGCGGGGCTTACACTCTAGGTGACTCAGAGAGGATGTCAAGGTTGATGCTTACTCTAAGCCCATGTGAGTCATGGTCGGTGTGAGAAACAAGAGGCAGTAGAGACCTGCCGATCACATCATGAAAGAAGCGTCCATAGGGAGTGGAGTGGGGCTTACACATGGTTAGAGGACCATAGAGGAAACATGGGCTTATGAGTGGTTAACAGCCCGAAGAGGTTGGGACTTACTCCAGAATGGAGGCCTGATGTTGAAAAAGCCCAGTGGGAGAGGGATTTGGCACCGAATAAAGGAGGGGCAGGGATGCAACCTCCTGCTAGAAAAGCTAGGGGTTTATAATAGGTTGGTTTTCGTTTCCCTGCATAGGATGCATGGGGGTAAGTCATAGTTTAATGTCATGTGCTGAGGATGATGATGCTTGGAAGTTTAATGTCATGCATCTCAGACGAGGCGGGTTCACTCCACACCCCTAGGACTTACATAACTGGTACCCTCTGCACCTTGGTGGAGGGAATGCACCGACAATGCCATGACTGGGGGGTGTCAAGAGGTGATCCCATTGGGGGTCCATGTTAGTGTGGCTATGAAAATAAGCAATATCCATTAGCATGCCTATGTGAAGAAGAATGAGGTGAGGCAACACAATGTGAAACGTCTCCGAAGGGACTTTGAAGTTACTTCGTGCGAACCTAGGAGGTTGCATGGGAGAGGGAGTTACAGAGAAAAGGGGTTTATAAGTAGAGGCCTCATAGAGCTCTGATGCTCCATGAAATGGAAGGGCTTCGTGAAGGTGCGAGCTTCATGAAGTGAAGAGGCCTAGCCTAGGCATAGGGAATAGGTGCATACAAGAGGTGCTTCATGAAGTGGATGGTCATTCATGAAGCAAATCCCTATGAAGCATGGGTGCCTCACGAAGCAAGGTCCCATGAAGCAATGTGCTTCGTGAGGCACAGTTACTTTGCCTTAGCTTTTGAGTCACGTGTGCATGGAGGGTGCTTCGTGAAGCATAAACGCTCCGCGATGACCCGAGTCCCCGTGAGGATCTCCTTCCTTCGCGAAGGCCCACGGGCTTCGGGAAGGGAACCCCTCTCAAAAGATTGGGTGAAAACAAAGAAAATGGGAGGCAATTCACATAGCAAAATTACCTTGAGCAACTCATGGTTCGCAGAGCAGAAAGTACTTCACGATTTGAGATTTCAGAAGGGGAAATGTTGGATGATCCGTACTTTGGGCCTAGGGGAGGCTATTATTTATAGGCTAGAGGTGCTGTGAAGCATAGCTCGCTCGGCGTGAAGATGGATTCCACTCCACGGTGGGCTCACGAACGTCAAAGGGGCCCGCAGAGAATCTCGCCTCCTTGCTTCATGGCGGTCTCGTGAATGTCAAAGGGGCTCACGGAGCATCCCACCTCCTAGCTTTGTGGTGGTCTCGTGAACGTCAAATCAGCTCGTGGAGCATCCAGCCTCCTGGCTTCACAGAGGGATCACGAACGTCAAATTGGATCATGGAGCATCCCTCCTCCTCACTTCGTGGAGGGCTCACGAATGTCAAATCGGCTCACAGAGCATCCCATCTCCTCGCTTCGCGGCGAGCTCGGGAATGTCAAATCGGCTCGCGGAGCATCCTGCCTCCTTACTTCACAGCGGGCTCATGAATGTCAAATCGGATCACAGAAAATCCCTCCTCCTTACTTCATGGAAGGCGCATGGCCATGGAACTCCACGAAAGGTCTTTACGAGGCAGCTTCACAGACTTTATTATTATCTTTCCCCGTTATGATTTTTGGCACCAACATTAGGGAAAACACCCTGAACCCATGTCCGCATGTAGGCATCAGTCAGGTTACCCAACTTGGGTTGTGGTGTGTATAAAATAGAAAGAAAATAAATAATATATATATATATATAGCATTATGAATTCCAACCTATGAGAAAACCTATAACTAGAACATTCTAATCTTTTCTAACAGTAAAAGGCACTTCATTCCATCCATCACTCATCGAAAACATTTTCCACAAGTAGAAAACTATATCCAACTATCAAAATTCCATAAAAACGTTACACCATATAAATAACCATCCATTTTATCAAATTATTTATTCATTAAATATTTACCACTTCATTTTCTATATCACAGTAATTATCCTTAATTAATTACAAACCATTTATTTAATCAACAAGACACAATTATCCTAGTCTTTATCTTCCATCCCACTATCATATTTCAATAAATAAAACTCCATTTATCATGTATATCCCATTCCCCATTACCAATTTCATTAATTCCATCCACATTACATGAAAATAGGAAATTATAACACATCCCCACAACATCTAAACCCAACACTGTAATAACCACTATGAAATCCAATGCCAACAACCACCTCACAACTCCAAACCAAAAACCCCAACACCCATAAACCACTTTTCACATTAATAACAACATACTAGACAAAGAAATCCACCATTCATCCTCATTATATAAACACATAAATTATAGACCCAAAAAATCACTACCAAGAATGCAATAATCCTAGAAAGTGTATCCATAGAAGAAAAAAAAGAATTAAACACCAATTACCACAACATTGATCACCAAACTATTAATTTTTAATCATGTTTTTATATAAGTTTAAAAATATTAATCATAACATCATTTTTACAATTCCTAGTTTTCCTTTCCATTAGTTTTTTACTATACTTAAGTGATTAAATAATTATAAAAGATGTAATGACACTACAACCAACACTAGTATGAGGTATCACAGTAGAAAAAATCAATAGAGAATAATAACTCATAAGAAATAACATTTATTCATGTAAAACAAATGTGAATCTCCCTTTTCCCTCAATAATTTATTAAATCCAATTCATTATCTTTCTTAAGATAATTTGTATTACCCACCTAATGAAATAAAAACAATGATAATCCTATAATTTCACATAAATAAAGAAGGAACAATCTCCAATATCCTACCCCAATGCTTCAATAATTCACTACAATAGAACAATTAAGAATGGTCACAGTGATAAAGATGCCCAAGAAATACCCCCAACAAACTATAATGAACCAATATCCATTAAAACCATTACATATGAAAAATAAAATCAATTCCAAACCATTTTTATGGATTTCATAGATTAATGATTTTATAAGAATTAAAAGAAAACTGATAAAAAGGAAGATAAGTCTACCTTAGATGAAATGATATCAATACCACTAATCCAAGAATCAAAGATACACCAACTAATGATAAAGGAACACGAAAAAATCCACTAAGAACCTCGTATTCACAAAATTTAAATGGATTAGGAAGTAAAGTAAGTGAGAACCGTAATTAATAAATATTATAGAAAAATAGAATATCACGGTGTGATAGGGGCCATCACATCGCAACATATGCTTGATCCAAAAATCATATTGTGAAATACACCATATATAAAACGTAAAATATCCTTAAAGATAATATAATTAATGAAGTTCGTGACATGGGCAATGTTTCCTTAAAAACAATCAAAATCCAGAGGATCACAATGTGATCGTCACCCTCATCTCCTCAAACCTAACTCACCCCAGACAAAAAAATGAAATTAAAGGTACCACAACATGAAAATCCTCATATAGAAATAACTAGGAAATGAATCCACCTTGAACTCCACATTTTACTGAGTAGAGAAACAATGAAATATCCCTGAGGTAACAAAGACCACCTAAATACTCACCACAACACAACAAACCTTATGTAAGATTAACCCAAGAAAATTTATTCTATTACTAGCATATATTATGCCACAAACAACCATCCACTCCAAGACAATGTGACACTGAAATATTAGGCATTATCCCACATTCTACAACACAATACTCACTCCTCAACCCAACTCCTTACGAATCAATGGACAATACCATAAATTATCCTCTTCACCAAACAACATAACATGTTTTAATGACCAATTAACATAACATGATTCAGACTGATAGTATAAATATAATCCTAAAATCCCACTAACTAGCACCAAACCTATGTTGTCCCACATTTTCTGACATGATTTTTAACATATTTACTTAACAAAATATTACGTTAACATCTTTCTAATATATTTTTGGTTTAGTGTCTTTGAATCTAAGTAAAAAATAAATTAAGTACATGGATCATAAAAAACCCAAACTTTATTTAAAAATTTTGAAATAATTCTTTATAAATCCATAATAGTTTACCTCACTATATATTTTTTCTCAGGACATATATCAATAGAAATGGGTGAGATTAATTCTCAGTAATGGATAAAAAATGAAATGGAATGTGACTGATAATCATGGATAAAATATGAGATATAAAATGAGATAATAATCATAAATACATTAGATATAACATATAAATGTTTTTAAAATATAAATACAAGACATTCATAATCTTATCTCAAAGGTTTCATAAAACATATCACCAAGGTTATGTACCAACGTATAATGATACATTACCAACACATGTTTCTAAGGTATCATAAGCATGTTATCTCTAATGACTAATTATTTACCCAATGCATTGGAACTCTATATGAGAACAATCTTTAATATTACTTAATTTATGTCTTCTAGATAGATATTTTATCACAACAAATTTTTTCATCAATAACTTGTAGAGAATAATAAATAGGTTTTAAATAAAATATTTTCATTTATAATAGCTTAAATACATGATCTTTTCAAAATTTTGAACCCATTAGTAGGGAATGTGGGTTTCATACATAAAATTAATCAATCAATGAAGTATAATAATATCAATATAGATACCCTTGAGTGGAAATAAGCTTAGGTATCCAAAATAAAAAAGTATGGCATGGAAAATCAAGGAATGGTTTTAGAAGTATAATGGGTATAAAAAATGTATTTTGGAATGAGATCAATGAAAGTGAATAGTAGTCTCATATTAATAGAAAATTATTTGGATAGTAGTGTAATTATTACAATTACATATAATCTTAATCAGTTATAAATCAAAATACTTACTGTAAAGGAAGTACTTAAAAAAATAAAGAGGATGAAAATCCCTTACCTTAAGTACCAATTTCAAAACATAATAGGGTGATTCCCTATGATCTTGAGGGCTTAAAAAAAGGGACTAACGATAGAATAATAGAGCTAGGCATGGGATAATTTTTTTTAGAGTGAAATAAATGGGATGGAGATGTGGGTATTTATAAAAAAATGAGGATAATAGTTTATTAGTTTTAAAATATAGCCTTTGGAATTTTAGGTTTTTGAAAATAAATGTTTCATGGGACAACCATGGTTTTGGATCATGGTTTATCATATTAATAAAATGTTTTTATACATAAAACTTTCAAAACATAATTAATATTCCTTATATTAATATGTTCACAAAATAATATTGTATTCATTTTAAATGCTATTTAAAAATTAAAAAAAGTTATTTTTAGACTTTGGAATTTATTTGTAGATTTTAAAAATGATCATAATACTTATAAAACAATGAAAGTATTAATTAAAAATATTAATGTTGTAAAAAACTTAATATAAATTATTAAATAGTTTTTACAAAATTTTGAAGTCATAAAATATCACGAAAACAAATAACTATAATTTTTCAATTCACAGAAAAATAAAGTAATTTAAAAAATTATCAATATTTCACCATAACATATTATCGAAAAGATAATTTAAAATATATTATTTATTTTATGAAAACAGGTTCATAAGTATGTGAAATAATTATTTTAAATAAAATTTACATATTCTATAAAATACTATTTTATATGGAAACATGTTATTTATTCACTATAAAGAATTATGAATTTTTTAATATCATATGTATTGATTCAAAAAGAGTATAGGTACATATAATAAAAAAATAAAGAAAAAAATTATTATATATCATACTATTTAATTTCTTTCTAAAATGTTATTTTACTATTCTATTGGGTATTATTACTATTCCAAATATCATATAATAGCCACATCGCAACAGTTAGGTAATAGTCATGTAACAGTCAAATCCCAATAGTTAAATTTACCTTTACACCCTATATATACTCCATTATTCTCATCATTCATTTCCTTAATTCTAAAAATTTTATGCTTCCCTTGATAATGTCTATCATATTATAAACCCTTCTCTTTCTTTTTTATAGTCTTTATGGTAGGAATGATATTTTTTGGAAGATTTTAAGACTTTGGAGTTTTCCATAGTGTTTTCACTATTATTTAGTGTTTATCTCTCCACATTATTCCTTTCTATAATGGAAAATTTTATTTCATGATGTATAATATTCCTATGTAATGTACAATTCTTTATATATGATTATACTACAAAATATAATAAACCAATCACTATGAAACATGAGTTATTTTAATAATTATAGAAAGAAATTACAGTCCATTACATTATCACCCCTTAAAAATATTCTTCCTTGAGATTTGATCCTTACCTAAAAATAAATTTGGATATGTTTACTTCATCAATAATTCAAGCTCATAGGTTTCTTATTCGAACTTTTGATTTCTCCACAAGGCCTTCATGAGTCTAGTTGTCTTATTACTCAACAATTATTCCCTTTCATCTATAATATGGACCACCTATTCTTCATATGATAAGTTGCGTTCCGATATTACAACATTAATGTCTCTTATATGTGGTGGGTCTGAAATATAATTTCTTAAGAGAGATATGTAGAAGACATCATGGAAATTGGAAATATTTTTGGGATGTGGACACTGATAGTAATATTTTCTAAGATGCTCTAGAATCTCAAGTGGTCCAATATACCTTGGAATCATTTTCCACTTCTTTCCAAATATCATGAATCCTTTCCATATATTGATGTTAGAAATACATGATCCTATACCTAAAATAATAATTCCTTTCTTCTATTGTTAATATAACACTTTTTGAATCTAAGAAAGATTGATATGTTTCTGGATCAATTGTATATTGTCTATAGTTTCTTTCACAATTTATGGTCCCAAAAGTTTACCTTCTCCGACTACTTCCCAAAATGTTGGATTTTGTACCCGTTTTCTTATATAGTTTATCATAAAGGTACATTTTAATTATTGAGTGTAAACTGTTGTTATAAAAGATTTAAACAAGTAGAAGATTCTAGTCCCAAATCCCTTTAAATTCTAGTGGTCTAGACCTTAACATTTCTTCTAATATTTGAATTTACCTCTTAGAATTCCAATTGTTTTATTGATAATTGATTTTTGTTATGTTCAACTATGTATTGATATCATTATTAATCTCATATATAACTTATAAGTAAATCATGGATTGTATTTAGAGACAATTGATAGTGGGTCTCCATAAATTCTCAACACTTCTTCAATATAAAACTAAGAATGGAACTCAAGGGATAAATCATATCATATGGTGAAAAAATGGGTAGAAATTGTTAATATATAAATGATTACCCTTATATAATTTCTTCCCCTGTACATATTAAGAAAACCAGTAACAATTTCTACAGTGATATTTTTCAATTTCTATATTTGTATGGGTAGTGGTTTCGATAATCCATGGGGAATTTTACACTCTACGTTCACTTACTAAGATACTAAATATCTTAAAGTATAATCAATATTTTAATTTCTCAAATTATCCCACCAATAATGATCTCTCATATCTCTATACATTTTGGTTCTTCTGGGAGGCATAGAGATTACATAGCAATGAGATTGTTCCAATAATTCTTTCCATAACTAAAAATTAAATAGGATTTATAGACTTGTACCAAACCTCAGTAATCCCTTTTAATTAATGAAAAACATAGGATGCTCCCTATTTTTTATAGATTATATCTTCTTTTTTAGCATTGGATCTTCTCATTGTGCTTTCCAAATTTTCTCCAGTAATGATGGCAAGAAAATAATCTAGGATAGTATTGATAAAGTTTCTTATATTAGGAATTCCATGTCAATATTTATAAATCCTTTATCATTGGATATACTTCAATACTCATCATTGGAAGGAAACTCGGGTCTTTCCTAATTAAGGTATCAATGTGTTCTTCTCTTATAGGGTGATAATTAATAGATAAATAATAGTCCTTATGAAGATTTAACTATCTCCTTTATACCATGTTTAGTTAATTTTGTTTGTATATTTACATAAAACTCTTGTGGTCTATGTGTATATCACACTTATCCCCATAAAGAAAATATCTTAATATATTTAATTAAAAAACAATAGTTAACTCTAAATTATGGTAATGATAATTTTACACATGATGCTTCAATTTTAGAGATTCATATCCAATCAACATGACATTTTGAATGAGTACACATCTAATCCCTTTCAAGGATGCATCATTATAGATGAAAATTCCATCACTATCAGATGGTAATGTTAGTTAAGGTCTAATAACCAACCCCTTTTTCATTCCTTAGAAACATTATTCACACTCCTTTGTCAAAATAAACTTAACTACCATTTATTTAAACATGTTTAGTGGATTATAAATATATTATATTATTTTCACAAACCATTTATAGTATCTCTATAGAACATGGGAATTATGATTCTCTATTACTATTGTAGAATGAGGAAAATTTGTTACAACCTTTCTCTTAGATCGATCAGTAGAGTTTCCTTCATTGGTTACAATGTTTACCAAACATTATATGTGTTGTAACCATAACTCACATTTAATAACTTTTCCAAAAAGAAACTATTTACCAAGAGTTTATAATACAATCCTTAGATGATCCTCATAGATTATGGAATATATCATAATATAATCAATAAATACCACCACAAATTTATCATGGTATTACTTAATGATTCAATCAATTTAATTCATAAATATGAGGACTTTTAGTCAATCCAAATTATAGAACAAAAAGATTTTAATGTCTATATATTTTTTGGAAAGTATTCTTTTGGATGCCCTATTTATTAACCCTCAACTAATGATACCCATATCATAGGTTAAACATATATTAGAATTGATCCCCATGACGTTTGTTGAATAAATCACCAGTATTTTGGAGACGGTATTTTTTCTTCACAATGATCCCATAATTTTCTATATAATAAATTCATAGATATATAGAACCATATTTCATCATGACATATATAAAACTTTCTCCCCAAGGAGACACATTTGGTTGAAAAAAATTTCCCCAAAATATATTTTATTTATTTTTTATATTATTCAAATTTCATAAATTATATTCTATATGGGTCGTTGGAAAACATTTTGGATCCTGGAATGAGTTCAATTGATAAGTATACCTCTTTCTAGGGGAATTTTAGATAATTCTTCAGAATATACATAAATGGATTTTTGAACAATGGGACATTTCATATCTTTTTTACTTTCACTTTTCCCCCTTATACAATAGTCATTCCCACAAATAAGGTTACAAGTGGTAGTTCTTAACAAAACCCAGACTTTTATATTTCTCCTTTAAAAATGATTTTTATTTTTCACTTAAAGATTAAAAAAATTCCTTGCTTATATAGTTGATCTTGGAATTATACGTTGAGAGATAATCCAACCCTAGTATTATGTCAAATTCAACCATTGGAATGACCACTAGGTATGTGATGAAATTTTACTCACCAATGTTAATAAGGGAATCTCAATATACCCTTGATACTTGAAAATTCATAATAGAAGTTTTAAATTATAAATATACTTTTAGATGTTTAGGTATCAATTAAATGTACTTTCAAAACATGAGTGAAATAAAGTAATTAATAGAACTAGAATTAAACAATATAATTTATAGCTTTCATCTCATTTTGTTACACATGTCCTTCTATTTCTATCCATTTTCCATAAAGAAGAAAGCATAAATCAAAAGAATTATACTATTTTTAATCTCTTGAAAAAATTTCTAATCCAAAAAAAATTAATATCTTACTTCTAAGATAATATACTTCAATCATTTTTAAACATTAAATAATGAGTTTAGCTATATATTCTTCATAATGGTTTTTAAAGATCATGTGATCATCAGCCAGAGCATATCCCAAAAGAGCATCAAACTAGTTGTAAAGTTATGCCTCATTTTCATACAGAGAGTAATGTTTGAGTTAATATCTAAACAAACATTTTCAGGTTTCCCCCCTAGGTGCATATGTAACACCCCGAGCTTCCACGATACGCCTCTCTTTGAATAATGCAATAGCTTTCATTGTACGCAAGTTCGAGTTCTAACACACTGCGACTAATCAAAGTAGTAGTTATGAATAGTATTAACCACTTTTTAAAAATATAGAAATTTTATATTTCAAAATGGACTTCATTTTTGTATTCGTAATATCGAAATTAGCCTATGTTGAATTTTTGGTATTTTTCTGAGAACTTCCAATTTTTTATGAATAGTGAAAAATACCTAAAAATAACTTTTTTAATCAAAATAATTTATAGTGATAAATTATACTATTTAGTGGTTTTAATGTATAATTAGAATATATTTTTACTATTTTATCCAGTGGTGGTCATTAGAATTAATTTCACTTTGAAATTGGACATAAACAATTGTCAATCTTTTGATATATATTGTTTCTGAAAAACACGCTATTTGTTGTGACAGCGGGAATTAATTATGAAATTAATTAATGCAACTTATATGTTTGGAATTTTGTAAAATAAACATCATTTTTGAATTTGGAATATCAATTATAGCTTAGGGTGAAATTTTGGCATTGTTCTGAAAAACTTCAATTTTTGATGAATAGTGAAACCACTAAGTGGTAGTTAAATAACTGATTTATTGTTTAAATGAAATATTACCACTTCTGTGATTTGATTTTCAAAAATCCGACATACATGGTTTTCATTAGGAAGTAAAATGTGGTTCAATGGGATTAAAATAATTTTTTGGTGAATAGTAACTTTTAAGTTTAATTAATCGCGATTAAAGGTAATTAGTGAAATTTAAGGTAAAAATGATATTATAAAAATATGAAAATACCTTTACACTTGTCCTACCCCTATTGGATGTGTCATGGCCGACCAAGATAATCCATGGGTCAACTTGGGGACCCCATGGAGCCACTTTGGTAGGAAAAGGACATAAATAACTTTTTATTTAATGTTAAAATAAAAAGGTCACAAACAAGAGTTGTTTTACTAAAAAAAATTTACATGGGGTTATACAAGTCATATTTTTTACTATAAATAGTCATTGGAAAGCTAAAAAGATTTCATACATCATAGTATTTTTTTTATAATTTTTTAAATTATTTATGACATCATGATGAGGCAGCGATGACCTCATTATTTAACGATTTAAATAAAATGGAAAGATAATGTAATATCTAAGACCTAAACATGTCCAAAACCTATTGGATGGGTGGATTTCGAACCCTTATCACCTTATCCTCTAATTAAATCAATGTGGGACCTCTTAAATCCGAATACCATCTTAAAATAAAGTGACTTTTCTTTACTTTCCAAGAGTGCCCCTCCTCTCCACTTATAAAAGGCCCCCACCTCTACCACCATACTCACACTTTCAAAGCCTTTTGGCTTGGCCAAACTCTGCCCAAATACTCTCACAACTTCCCTCCCTTACTCCTAGAAGCCTCACTTTGGACAGAATTCTTCCCAATGAAGCCTTTGGCTCAAATCAAAAGAGTTACCCGATTTTAAGGTAATGTCTTCTCTTATGTTATTTTGTATTATTTTGCTTCTCCAACCCCATAAACTCTTTTTTATTCATTTCTTTTGTAACAACACCAGTATCCTAAATATACTAGTTTGTTGTTATAAGAAGGATTCAAGATACACTTACACACACCTACATCTAATGGTTAAAGAACATACTGTTTCTGTGGATGGCGAATTTCTGCCTCACGAAATGATGATTGTTCAACACTCATATAACACCTTCAAAGGTGGCCATTAAGATGTAACTATATTTATATATGATATATAATATGTTTATGTTTTCATTATGCTTCTGTATTTCTCATTTATGGCATACTTTAAGATTTCCATTATGGGTAAATGCGATAATTTCATTTTAGGAAGTGCGGACTACCGCCCCCTCAAAGTGATTTGAATCATTAATGCCATATGTGGGATGTATAAAGGATAGAGTAAATGGTATTATACATTATATTATATTGGATTTATATTATACCTTTATATAATTATAACTTCATTCCATTAAATATGAAATAGAAATGAAAGTAGCGTTCATGCGTACGTACGGCTTACCGTCTCCATGAACGATGCATTTCGTTTCTTACCTCTAAACGTTATGGAATATTATAAATTCATGTATATAATGGATATATATGAGATATATGATATATAAATCATGAATATAATTTGGGATATAATGGATATTTCACCACATGAACAACTTGTAATTATAAGAAGTTTATTTTTGACTCAAGTACCTAAGATCGACAAAACGACCGTTATAAACTTAAATAATTACATAATGTTCATGACATGGTAATAAGTGATATAAAAGGAATAATGAACTTGAAAAAGGTTCTTAATAAGGTAGAGATTAACTCTAGTTTATTATTCAGGGGATCAAAGAATGGTCTAGTCAAGTCAGACACGAGGTAAGGGAACTTCTTAACCCAATTTCCATTCTTTGGGTTAATCTCCTACTTTCAAATTATGTCATGATATTATTATGTCCTATCTTGTATTTGTACTTTATTTATGTGTACTTATAGTGAATACACATAATATATATATATTATTTTAAAAATGATCTTTTTAAGGACTTCGTCTCAATCTCCTTTCATTGAGGCATATTTGGTTTTATACATAACTTTCTTTTATACGGTTTATAAACCACTTTGACTTTGACTATTATCAAAAAAGAATATTTTTTTATACAAAGTGTTTTACTAAACGAAAAAAGGGAATGTTTTTGTCGTACATATGCGGCGACAACGACTTCTCCGCCGTCGTGACCATTATTTGAGTTTCGGCTTCCTCTACAAGCCATAAATTTTTAAAATGAAAAATAAATACAAAGTTTTAATTTTCCTTAATTTTGGTATTGAAAATGGTTTTGAAAGTGTTTTTATTACATAAATGTGTTGTATTGATATCTTGTGATTGAAATATGGAAATTTTATGTTTCCTTTATGCATGTTTTATGTGATACAATTATGTTATGTTTTATGATATGTTTAAACCTATTCATATGAGGAATGAATTGGACTTAATAAGTGACGGTTGGAGCCCGATATAGCTCCTCGATGCATCGGTATGTCTCATGAGAAAAACTAGTGTCTTGGCATGAGGCCTTGAGAAAATCTTATTTGTGGTCTTGGAACGAGGCCTTGGCTACGTGGTTATGATAGTCTGGCATTATGCATTCCATCATTATGAAAGTGGTTATTGATATTGCATGTGATTATTCGACCAGTAGAATATCCATGTGAATAAGTAAATGGCATTATCTCATTTTACTTTTTCCATATTATGTTGAAGTTCATGTTTAAAAGGCTTTTGGTTTAGTTATACATTGCCTTAAATGTTAATGTTTATTTATGAAAGCTTCCGCAATATTGTTATCCTTACTGAGCATCTGAGCTCACCCCTTTCAATGTTTTAATATTTTCCAGGATGTGAAGAAGTATTTTATGAATGACCTGCAGGGATAGTCAGAAGAGGATATGAGTGTGGACTATGGATATTTTTTTATTGTAGTTTTTCACTTTATGATGTAATGTAATGTTTATGAATGTATCTAGTGTTTCCAAGGCTACTAAACTAATCGGTCTTTTGAGACTTGATCTTTTGTGATCATGCCAATGTTACGAAGTAATGCACCGACTCTAGGTAGCTGGGGTCAGGGCGTTACAGTTGGTATCAGAGGCAGTTTAGTACTAACCTTGGAAGCTAGATTTAGATAAACTCTGATTAGATCACATAGCCCAAAGATAGACCTTGAGGATTAGTATAGAAGAACTTCCTAGAATTTTGTTGTTGTAGAGATTTTGTGAGTTTTCTGAGCAATACATCTCTGTCTGGATACGAGCAGGTAGAGGCAGCTCTGGCACAGATGTACCTAGGTGTAAAACCCGAAAACACCGCTTTGAGCTAGACTCGAACGGGAACTAGTGCACGACAACGGTCCTTGCTGCACTCTTGGTTACGACACTCCTGGGGGATATGCTTAGGATAATTCTCATTTTCTTTACAAACCACTATGAAGGGTTATGAGTATAAACTTCCTCAAAGAAAACATTTTTATGGATTATATCCATAAATAGTTCAATTTATGTTAAGTATTTTATAGGTATGGAATTATGTATTTTGATTCATAAACTAATCTAGTTTACGCCATTGTTTAGAAATGGCGCCTAGTGGAAGGAATGGAAACCGTATCAATGCACGCACTCCGTGTAGGGATTTCCCTCCTTCTCAAGATAATTATTGTGGATCTGGAGATACAACTAGTGATGATCAACTTATTACCATACTGGGACAACTCACTCAGGTTATGAATAATAACCTTACTCGTATGGAGCACCCTAATCCGCAACGTGGAGGATAAATGTTAGACCGCTTAATGAGGCAACAACCACCAACATTTAATGGGGGTACAAATCCATTAGTAGCTGAGCAATGGATAAACTCCTTAGAAAAAAATATTCCATGCCTTGGGGAGTAGCGAAAGGGAGAAGGTTATCATGGAAGTTTATCGTCTCACTGGAGATGCCGATCAATGGTGGTCATTGATTAAAAATACAAAGGAAGATGAAGAAGTATCGAGTATGGAATTGAGAGTGTTCAAAGATATTTTCTTAGAAAAATACTTTCCACATGACCATCGAGCAGATATGGAAAGGAAATTTTTGAGTCTGAGACAAAAGGAGGATGAGAATGTCGCAAATTATGAGGCCAACTTTACAAGGTTAGCGAGGTATTCTGAAGATTATATACATAACCCAAGAAGTAAGATTGATCGTTTCTTTGATGGGTTAAAACCATTTCTCCGTCGAGCATTAGTCTCACAAACCTTTTCGTCATACAAAGATATTGTCTCATGTGCTATCAAGACGGAAAAGGAATTATCTAAGTCTCATGACTTTAAAGTAAAGCAAGAAAAGAAGAGAACGGTGGAACAAGAGACGGATAAAGGGAAAAAGGGAAAGAAGTATTTTCCATTATGTGATAATTGTGGGAAGAATCACCCCGGTGCTTGCCTAAAAGGAATGAGAGTTTGTTACAAATGTGGAGAAAAAGGTCACCAGGCTCGTGATTGTAAGGGAAAGAAAGAGGCTATCAATGTTGAATGCTACAATTGTAGGGAAATGGGTCATTATGCAAATGAATGTCCTAAGCTTCAGGGAAACTTACCTCAGAAAAGGCCAAGGGATCAAGGACAATCTTATGCTGTTACTATAGTTAAAGCAGAATAATTAATGTATTGGTGCTTTTGGACTCATGGATTATATTATGGTTATTAGAATAATGTGATATATATATATATAAGGATTGTACTGCAGTACTTGTTGATTTCATTAAGGTTTTAATATGATTAAGGTAATCATATTTTTGTATGTGACAATAAGAGAAACTTTACCTTGTTTGAGGAATCTGATGATACAATTGATTTTTGGAATTTAGAGACCTTTTAGAGAAAGTCTGGACAGAGGTATTTTGGATAACTATAAAGGTTGGAATGGATTAAGTTGATCTTTGGATAGTATTGTTTAAGGTTAAAACATTTATGAAGATTATTTTTGCAATATTATAATACTATAGTTTTTGGAAAAGGACAACCTGCAGGGTGGGGCATAAACCGTCGCGTTGGACAAAGCTGCAGGAATCGAACCCACAACCATAGTGCGACAGGCCTTTATTACCTACCACTAGCCTACAAGAAGTCCCTGGTTATTACAAAATAGTTTTACTAATCTAAATGGTATGTGTTAATATTTTAAACCTTATACAATTAGGATAAATAGAATATTTTTGAGTTCTATTACCTTTTAGAGTGAAAGATGGGTTTGTGGTAAAAAATTATTAAAGAATGAAAGTCTACATGACAAGTATGTATATTCCCTTAAGTTCTTAGTAAATCTCCTAAATAAATTCCTCAACTTTATAAAAGGAAACTTAAAACAAAAATGTTGCCGGTTAACTTTTCCAATTGGGGATTCAATGATCGTTCAACCAATCACAAGTTTGTGACTTTCTTATGGTTAACATTCTCCTAATCCTGTTTTCTACAACTCTCTATCAGACCTTGATGGTTTGTTTCTCCTCCATATCCATATTTTCATAGAATCCTAGTATGGGCTATCTTGGGTGACCTTTGTACTTTTCTTTCTTTCTTTTAATGTTATATTTTTATTAACCTTACTTCCGATGTGGGTTTCCACAAAGGTATTTTCTATTTTCAACCTTTTATTTTCGAAGAACATTTTCAAATTGCGAGGACGCAATTTATTGAAGGAGGGGAGAATGTAACACCCTGAGCTTCTATGATACGCCTCTCTTTCAATAATGCAATAGCTTGCATTGTACGCAAGTTCGAGTTCTAACACACCGCAACTAATCAAAGTAGCTGTTATGAATAGCATTAACCACTTTTTAAAATTATAGAAATTTTATATTTCAAAATGGACTTCATTTTTGTATTCGTAATATCGAAATTAGCCTATGTTGAATTTTTGGTATTTTTCTGAGAACTTCCAATTTTTTATGAATAGTGAAAAATACCTAAAAACAACTTTTTTAATCAAAATAATTTATAGTGATAAATTATACTATTGAGTGGTTTTAAAGTATAATTAGAATATATTTTTACTATTTTATCCAGTGGTGGTCATTATAATTAATTTCACTTTGAAATTGGACATAAACAATTGTCAATCTTTTGATATATATTGTTTCTAAAAAACACGCTATTTGTTGTGACAGCGGAAATTAATTATGAAATTAATTAATACAACTTATATGTTTTGAATTTTGTAAAATATACATCATTTTTGAATTTGGAATATCAGTTATAGCTTAGGGTGAAATTTTGGCATTGTTCTGAAAACTTCAATTTTTGATGAATAGTGAAACCACTAAGTGGTAGTTAAATAACTGATTTTTCGTTTAAATGAAATATTACCACTTCTGTGATTTGATTTTTAAAAATCCTACATACATGGTTTTCATTAGGAAGTAAAATGTGGTTCAATGGGATTAAAATAATTTTTTGGTGAAAAGTAACTTTTAAGTTTAATTAATCGCGATTAAAGGTAATTAGTGAAATTTAAGGTAAAAATGATATTATAAAAATATGAAAATACATTTACACTTGTCCTACCCCTATTGGATGTGTCATGTCCAACCAAGACAATCCATGGGTAAACTTGGGGACCCCATGGAGCCACATTGGTAGGAAAAGAACATAAATAACTTTTTATTTAATGTTAAAATAAAAAGGTCACAAACAAGAGTTCTTTTACTAAAACAATTTTTACATGGGGTTATACAAATCTTATTTTTGACTATAAATAGTCATTAGAAAGCTAAAAAGATTTCATACATCATAGTATTTGTTTTATAATTTTTTAAATTATTTATGACATCATGATGAGGCAGCGATGACCTCATTATTTAACGATTTAAATAAAATGGAAAGATAATGTAATATCTAAGACCTAAACATGTCCAAAACCTATTGGATGGGTGGATTTCGAACCCTTATCACCTTATTCTCGAATTATATCAATGTGGGACCTCTTAAATCTGAATACCATATTAATATAAAGTGACTTTTCTTTACTTTCCAAGAGTGCCCCTCCTCTCCACTTATAAAAGGCCCCCACCTCTATCACCATACTCACACTTTCAAAGCCTTTTGACTCGGCCAAACTCTGCCAAAATACTCTCCCAACTTCACTCCCCTAATCCTAGAAGCCTCACTTTGGGCAGAATTCTTCCCAAGGAAGGCTTTGGCACAAATCAAAAGAGTTACCCGATTTTAAGGTAATGTCTTCTCTTATGTTATTTTATATTATTTTGCTTCTCCAACCCCATAAACTCTTTATATTAATTTCTTTTGTAAAAAAACTAGTATACTCAATATACTAGTATGTTGTTATAAGAAGGATTCGAGATACACTTACACACACCTACATCTAATGGTTAAAGAACATACTATTTCTGTGGATGGTGAATTTCTGCCTCACGAAACGATGATTGTTCAACACTCATATAACACCTTCAAAGGTGGCCATTAAGATGTTACTAAATTTATATATGATATATAATATGTTTATGTTTTCCTTATGCTTCTGTATTTCTCATTTATGGCATACTTTATGATTTCCATTATGGTTAAATGTGATAATTTCATTTTAGGAAGTGCGGACTACCGCCCCCTCAAAGTGATTTGAATCGTTAATGCCATATGTGGGATATATAAAGGATAGAGTAAATGGTATTATACATTATATTATACTGTAATTATATTATACCTTTTTATAATTATAACTTCATTCCATTAAATATGAAATAGAATTGAAAGTAGCGTTCATGCGTACGTACGGCTTACCGTCTCCATGAACGGTGCATTACGTTTCTTACCTCTAAACGTTATGGAATATTATAAATGCATGTATATAATGGATATATATGAGATATATGATATCTAAATCATGAATATAATTCGGGATATAGTGGATATTTCACCACATGAACAACTTGTAATTATAAGAAGTTTATTTTTAACTCAAGTACCTAAGATCGACAAAATGACCGTTATAAACTTAAATAATTACATAATGTTCATGACATGGTAATAAGTGATATAAAAGGAATAATGAAATTGAAAAAGGTTCTTAAGAAGGTATAGATTAACTCTAGTTTATTATTCAGGGGATCAAAGAACGGTCGAGTCAAGTCGGACACGAGGTAAGGGAACTTCTTAACCCAATTTCCATTCTTTGGGTTAATCTCCTACATTCAAATTATGTCATGATATTATTATGTCCTATCTTGTATTTGTACTTTCTTTATGTTTACTTATAGTGAATACACATAATATATCTATATTATTTTAAAAATGATCTTTTTAAGGACTTCGTCTCAATCTCCTTTCATTGAGGCATATTTGGTTTTATACACAACTTTCTTTTATACGGTGTATAAACCCCTTTGACTTTTACGTTTATCCAAAAAGAATCTTTTTTTATACGAAGCGTTTTACTAAATGACAAAAGGGAATGTTTTTGTCGTACGTATGCGGTGAAAACGACTTCTCCGCCGTCGTGACCATTATTTGAGTTTCGGCTTCCTCTACAAGCCATAAATTTTTAAAATGAAAAATAAATACAAAGTTTTAATTTTCTTTAATTTTGGTATTGAAAATGGTTTTGAAAGTGTTTTTATTACATCAATGTGTTGTATTGATATCTTGTGATTGAAATATGGAAATGTTATGTTTCCTTTATGCATGTTTTATGTGATACAATTATGTTATGGTTTATGATATGTTTAAACCTATTCATATGAGGAATGCATTGGACTTAATAAGTGACGGGTGGGGCCCGATATAGCTCATCAATGCATCGGTAGGTCTCATGAGACAAACTAGTGTCTTGGCACGAGGCCTTGACAAAATTTTATTTGTGGTCTTGGCACGAGGCCTTGGCTACATGGTTATGATAGTCTGGCATTATGCATTCCATCATTATGAAAGTGGTTATTGATATTGCATGTGATTATTCGACCAGTATAATATCCATGTGAATAAGTAAATGGCATTATCTCATTTTACTTTTTCCATACTATGTTGAAGTTCATGTTTAAAAGGCTTTTGTTTTAGTTATACATTGCCTTAAATGTTAATGTTTATTTATGAAAGCTTCCGCAATATTGTTATCCTTACTGAGCATCTGAGCTCACCCCTTTCAATGTTTTAATATTTTCCAGGATGTGAAGAAGTATTTTATGAATGACCTGCAGGGATAGTCAGAAGAGGATATGAGTGTGGACTATGGATATTTTTTTTATTGTAGTTTTCACTTTATGATGTAATGTAACGTTTATGAATGTATCTAGTGTTTCCAAGGCTACTAAACTAATCGGTCTTTCGAGACTTGATCTTTTGTGATCATGCCAATGTTACGAAGTAATGCACTGATTCTGGGTAGCTGGGGTCAGGGTGTTACACATATATAGTATATGACACATCCACTTGTTTGTATCTAGACATAGATGTCATTAATTTAAGAACTATACACTCTATACTTTAACGAAATTTTAGGATATTTTACTATATCTAAAATTATATAAAGGGTTTTAAATTATATTTCTAGTCATAATTTTCAAAAATAACTAACCCAATTTTTTATACCAACTATGGAATCCCACATTTTCACTCATATCTTTTAATATTTTTTATTAACAAAATATTATGTGAATAACTTCTAAGGATCTTTTGAGGTTTAGTATCTTTGAAACCAAACACACAATACATTAAGTTAATAGATCCTAAAAATCATAAATATTACGAAATACTCTTGAAAGTATTTATTATAGATCTATCCCAGTTCACCTCATTATATATGAGTTCCTAGGTATATACATCAATAATAATAGGTGATGATAAATCCCAATAAGTGATAAACAAAGGAAATGGGATGTGAGTGATCATCATGGATAATACACAAGACAAAAAAAGATAGAATAATTATAATTATATTAGAAATAACTTGTAAATGTTTTTATAACATAAATAATAGACATTCATAGGAATATCAATAAGGTTTATCTCAAAGGTTTCATAAAACTTATTACCAATATTATGCACCAAGGTATCATGAAATTTTACCAAGGTGTGCTACCAATTTATCATAAGCACATTATCTTTAGAGATTAATTATTTACCCAATGAGTTGGATATATATCATGACACACTCTTAATATGAATTAATTCATTCATGACACATATATCGTATATCATAAGAAATCATTTCATTAATTTCCCATGGAGAATAATTAACAAGTTTCATATAAAATATTAGCATTCATATGAGTTTAAAGACATGGAATTTAAATATTTATAACCCATGAGTATGGAATGTGGGTTTAATATATATAAATTTATTTTAAATTGAGTATAATAATATCTATATAGACACCCTTATGTGAAAACTGGGTTGGGTATCCATGACATAAAAGTATGAAATCTAAAATCAAGGAATGATTTCAGCAGTATAATGAGTTTAAAAAATGTATTATTGAATGGGATTAATGGTAGATAATTGAATTATATCATTAATAGAACCTAATTTTTACAATAATTAAATTATTATGAATACAAGGAAACATAATCAATTAGAAATTAAAATACTTATTACAATAGAAGTTCTTAAAAAACGAGGAAAAGTGTCTGTTACCATAAGTATCTCTTCAAAAACATATAAGGGATATTCCTTAAGAGAATAGGGGATTCAAAAAATATATATTAATGAGAGACTAAGAGTGGAAGGGATGTGATAATGTTCATAATATTCAAATAAATGGGGTGTAGAGGTGGGTATTTATAGGGAAATTATTTATTTGACTATTAATATTTAAAATAGCATTTTGAATTATTGGTTTTAGAATATACATTTCCCATTTTCCACCCATATTTTTTCCCTAGATTTATAGAATTAATAACATTAATTTTGATATATTAAAATTTTATAATTCAATTCCTTATATGTATCTTAACTTTACCACAAAATAATCCTTTATTCATTTTAAATAGTGTTTTAAAAGTTAAAAAGTTATTTTTAGAATTTGGAAATTCTTCATAGTGTTTAAAATTATTTTAATACTTAGATAAATATAAAAGTATTAATTAAGATTATTATAATTATGAGAAACATAATATATACATTACATCATTATTACATAATTATACAGTCATAAGATATACCAATGATACAAAATTGTATTTTTTAATTTACTAAAAAATAATGGTTTTTTAGAAAATTATAAAATATCATCCTAACCTAATTTAAATGTACTGATTTCAAACATAGTGTTTAATTTATGAAAATTTATTCATGAGTATATGAAATAATTATTTTTCAAAAATTACATATTTTCTTTAAAATATTAATTTTAAATTGAAATACATTATTTATTCAGATTAAAAATTCTTAATTTCACAGTATCATATATATTATGGACATATTATAACATATTTAAAATAAAATTATTATATATAATGTAACACCCTGACCCTAGTTACCCAGATTCGGTGCATTATTACATAAAATTGGCATGATCACAAGGGATCAAATCTCAAAAAACTTATCAGTTTAGTATCCTTGGATGTACTAGATACATACATAGGTTTTACGTTACATTGTGACATGAATAAAACAACATTTTGTCTCATTTTAACACACTCATATCCCTTAGATTATCCCTTCAAGTTAATCGTAATATACTTCTTCGCATCCTGGGAAAAATAAAACAAAAAAAGGGGTGAGCTAAGATGCTCAGTAAGGATAACGATATAGCAGAAACTATCATAAATAAGAATAAACATTTAAGGCAATGTATATGACTAAAACACAATCCTTTTAAATATAAACTTTAGTATAATATGGAAAAGATAATTCAAATAATTCCATTTACATAATCACATGGATATTCTACTAGTCGAATAATCACATGTAATATCAATAAGAAATTTTATAATGATGGAATGCATAATTTTGGACATCATAACCACATAGTCAAGGCCTCGTGCTAAGACAACAAATAATATTTTGTCAAGGTCATGTTCCAAGAAACTAGTTTGTCTCATGAGACCTACCAATGAATCGAGGAGCTATAGTGAGCTCCACCCATCACTTACTATGTCCAATGCAATCCTCATATGAAAAGGTTGAAAAATAATATAAACATTCGTATTAAAACTAGTATATGAAATGTTAATACTTTACCCATACACCATGAATGGTATAAAAATAACACATCCATGGTCAAACATATCACAAAACCATCAATATAGTATGGAATAATTTATCATACTAAATTAACTTCAAACAAGTGTAAAATCCATCAAAGAATGATGACATAGATGAAATCAAAAATATTTGGGAGAAATATCTATTTCTATTTTAAAATTGTTTAAAAGTCACATAATTATAATATAAAACATTTATTTTGAAAATATTTATATATTCTTGTAAGGGAAGCTTCAAAGGTGTTATAACGGTAGAAAATAGCTACACCCACCGTATAAGTTAAAAAAAAATTCCTACCTTAATTTTTCGAAAAGGCCATAAAGTACCTTATTTGGAAAGTGACGGAATGATTCCGTTAAAAACTTTTTATAACAAGTCAAAAAAGGGTATAAAATAATTTAACCCATATTCCAGTGAATAGTAAAGAAATTTTAAAATACATTTTTAAGAAACACAGATATGGATGATAAAAAAGTCACAGTAGATACTGACGTATAAACAACCTCAGATAATAAAGAGATTGAACAATTAACCCCTAACTGGTAATTTTACTTGGTTGAGGGTATGTTAAACTCATGTATAATTGTTAAATCATTGTTATTAAATTATAAAAGAACCATATACATAAATATGATATTATATATGATATTTTAATATTGTTTTGTTAATAATATTTCAGTAGTTTTATTGTTTACGGTGTTAACTGATTCGTTTTACATTATATTTTTTTTACATAAGTAATGTTTGTTATGGATAGGATGTATTTGATTTATATCAACAATGATATTATGTTCTTAAAAATTATTTTTAATCATAAAATGAAAATTGTTCTTGAATGGTTATGATGGGGAATGAATCTCATCACTTTCGTGGAGACGGTAATCCGTAGGTTCACACGAGGGACAATACCATTATATTGATGGTGAAATATTATGTAATTGGATGTCATAACATATATAAAAAACCATTAACATGTTATATTTTTTATTTAAATCAATTATACTCATTATTATACCCATCCAAATAATGAAGTGTTGAATAACAAACTACACCACGACGTGGAGACGGTGAGTTGTACGGGCACACATATTGTGACTTTTTCATTCATAGGATGGATAAAATAATGAATAAGGTTGTACCGTATTCATAATAACACTAAAATATGTAGATTGTACTGGATTTATTATTTTGGTTTAGAAACAATAAATAAAGGGGAAGTGGAATAAGAAAAGAACTTTGAAAGAGGTGATGAAATTATTACCTCTTCATTGGGTGCTTCCTTTTGATTTGATCAAAAGGGCTCCTTAGGTCAACTTTCTAATAAAATTAAGGCATCTAGGTTGAAGTTATGATAGTTGGGAAGATATTTGAGTAGGGTTTGGCCGATCCAAATGGCTTTGGAGGTCTGTTTTGGAGATAGGTGAGGGTCACTTTAGGAAAAGCTGGAAATATTAATTTATTATACAATCATATTCGATTTATAATGGCTCGAAAAAGATTTGTTTTGAAGATAATGTGTGTCTGGGTCGAGAACTACTCATCTAATAGGTTTTAGATAGTTTTAGGTCACCATATCAATCTTATATTTTTTATATAACTCTTAGTTAAATAGTTTATCTTTAACCATGTATTCTTGTATTATTATAATAAATGGTTAATTAAATTACTATAAAATCCAAGAGAACCCCAAGTGGTTTTTTATTTATATATCTCACCTTATCTAAATCCTTTGGACGATCCATAGATATTTAGGAATATAATATCAACTAATGATATAGTACTTGTTTTAAAAACTCATTTATGTCAATTTTCACACTATTTAGTATTTGGTTTTTTTGAATGTCAACAAAAATTGATTACTTAGAACAAAATAAATTAAACCAATCCTAAAATTTCATATTAACCAAGAAAATTAGTGGAATTCATAAAAAGTATCAATTTACATTTATTTGGATATTTATAATATCAATTATTTTAATCTTTCATTAATAAGGTAATTACTGCATCATCGTTGTGTCATAAATAAATTTACTTATTTAATGTCTAAAAATTATAAATAAAATACCATAATGTATGAAATCTTTTTATATTTATAATTAATATTTATAGTTGAATTTATATTATGTATAAACCTTTATTAAAAATGTTTTAGTTACAAAAATTTGAATTTAACACTTTTAAATCATCTTTAAATAAAATAATAATAAATGTCCTAATCTAATCTAAGTGGATCAAAGAGGATCATATTTTATTCCTAAGGTTTATTTTGGTCCAAAAGAACTTATCCAATATAATTAGGACATTTGTTAGGGAAATTATAATATCATTTTTACCTTTAATTACCCAATTTACTTTTAACCGTGGTAAATAAAATTCTAAAGTTACTATTCACCAAAAAAATATTTTCATCCTATTGAACCACATTTTACATACCAATATGAACCATATATCTTTGATTTTTGAAATTGAATTCACATAAGTAGTAAAATTAGGTTTTATGAAAATTTTCAAATGTGCCTAGAAGGTGGGTAAAAGACGTTAAAATGTTCAATAAAATTTTATACATCTAATTTTTTTTTAAAAATGACTCCAATGAATTAAATTGAACTTATATAGGTATTATGTATCTATTTTGACCTAAAATAAATTTAAATAAAATAGAAAATTATTTAAATAATAAGTTGATTTTAAACAATAATGTCGTGTTTTTCACTATTCATCAAAAATTGGAAGTTTTCGTAAAAATACCAAAAAATTCACCCTAAGCTAATTTTGATATTCCGAATCAAAAAATGCATTCCATTTTGAAAAATAAAATTTATAAAATTTCAAAAAGTGGGTATTACTATTCATAATGGCTAGTTTTATTGGTCATGGTGTGCTAAAAGTTAAAGTTGTGTATTGATCAATCTATTTCATTATTCAAAGAGAAACGTACCATGGAATCTTGGGGTGTTACATATAATAATTTTTAATTTCTTTTAAAATTGGTATTTAACTATTTTATTAGGTAAAACTGCTATTACCATGGCCATATAACAATCACATTGCTACATTAAGGTAACAGTCATGTATTAATTATATCATAATAATCACATTTCCATTAAGACACTATATATACTCCACCATTCCCATCATTAACTACTTAACTTATAAAGGTTCTACACTTACCTTGAAAATTTCTATCATATTCCTAATGATTTTCTTAATTTTCACAATCTTTATGGAAAGAGTGATCTTCATGGGATAATTTGATCCTACAGAGGTGTTTATATCCCTACTATATTATTTACTATAATTAAAATATTATATCATTATTATTAATGTTCTTATGTAATATAAGATTCTTTCTATGTGCATATTCTACAAAATATACTAAAACAGTCATTGTGAAACATGAGTTTTTTTCTGATAATAGAAAGAAATTTCTATCCATTAAAAAATATCCTTCCAACACATATAACACCAAAATTATTCAAGGTAATGGTCTAAGAAAATTATATTAGTTACACCTAAATTTTATTTACTATACATTCATATTTTCTCCTTGATCTAACAATATCTATTTTCTATTGGGTGATCCTCTTTATTAAATAAAGGTCAAGGATTTCATATAACACCCTCATTCCCTTTGTTTCTCTATAAGAGAATGTATAATTTTTTTTATCTAACTTTAAGGATTATGTATCCACCCTCCTTCTTAACCATTATTTTTGTTTGGTTTTTTGTGAATGTAGGTCTTTGGAAATAAAAAGTTAATTCCTTGGTTTCCTTCTTTGATCTCATAATACGTGTCAAGAACAAGTTGATCCATAATTCTATTTTGGTTGTAGGTTTACCCTAGGATTCAAGTGTGGCCTTAATATTCTCCCCTAGGACCAAATAAACTACAATTCCATTTTAATTTGAGGAAAAACTCCTCATTTTCTCATATTTCTTATGGATTTGGATAAAAATGGGATAAGTTTGATTGAAATCATTTTTAAAACACTTTTTTTTTCTTTCAGTAATGATTTCTTAAATGGTTTTATGAAAAACCATATATGGTTTTGGATGATTATTCATATTCAAATATCATTATAACATGTATTTAATTTATTTACCTTGTTCTTTATTGGGTTGCTAATGAATAAATGATAAAAATTAAAATGAGTGATAGATTTAGGTTCTTAGTATGTCTATTTTATTGAATTTTGTCTAAAATTCTTACACTATATTGTATGATATGTTACACATGATATATTAGTATGTTTTTATGATTTAAGGTTTTAATATTGTTTTTATATATGGGTTGGATAAATTATACTAAAAAGGTTTATGTTATACGATTTAATGAGAGGTTCTTAGGTACCCCTTAAAATGACAGATTGGTTGATTAAATGGGGTAGGCTCATAAATCCCTGATTCTATTATACCAATTTCCCATATCCTTGAATTTGATGGATAACTCAGATAACCTGATACTATTATACATGATTACCTTTCCACTAAACATGATTAGTTGTTTTCCCTAACTCCAATTACGGTTCATAGTAGATTTTTTGTTTAGCCCGATATATGTTTGATAGGTATAGACCCTCCTGGTATATAAAGTTGTTTATTTTGAATATAAAAACTGTATTATAAATTATTTTAGGCATGTTTTTCCTTATTTATCTATTCGTATTAATTTATTATTTTACTTTATAAAATTTATCTTATGATAAGTTAGGGGTGGTTAGTGACTTATTACTAGTTATATTATACTCACACCCTATATGGCCCCCTATCAGGATGAGTTAGAACCCTTTTATATATGACTCAGGTAAGGTAATGTTACCAAGACTAGGACATTTTTATATGTTGAGCATGTTATCTATATAGACTTATTTTTACCACTTTAATGGTGATACAGAAGTTGGTGGTGTGAGGGTTGTTTGTGACACTTCCTCTAAGCTTTCTCACTCTCAGTTCGTCAATTTTGGGAGTCTTATGCCATGTTTAGTTGGATCCTAATGTACATATTTTTTTTTCACTTTTCAATTGTTTCATGTTTAATATATTTATTTTTATCCTTTATGATGTATTCCTTATATGTGCATACCATATTATGATATATATATATATACAGTCCCTTCATTCCACTTACTTTCACTGATATCAATTTTATCGGTGATGTCTATAAGAACTGTATAGCCATAACAATTTATTTAGGGACCTATTGAGATTATATACATATACTAAGGGGGAAAATACCTCCCACAAATATTTATCTCAATCCCTGATGTTTATACTAGGCTTTGGATATCCAGAGGTGAATCTAAGGTTTTATGTAGACCCAAACTGATACTATTTAGGTAATTGGATCATGGTCGTTAGCCACGATATATATATATATATTTATATGTATATATATATATGTATATATATATATGTTTTAGTCAGTTAGTGTGTATATATATTTGAATATTAATATAAATATGTGGTTTTTTATATGTGTGTGTATATATATATGTGTGTGTGTGTTTTATATAGTGTATGTATACACACATCTATATATATATATATATCCATATATATCAAATATAATTATATAAATAAATGCATGTTATATATATATACAAATATGTGTGTGAGTTTTATACATTATTTTATAATTGATATATGGTTAGCTTGACAAAATTGATAATTCTAGAAGTCACAACCCTTATAAATTCCAATTATGATATTAAAACAATATCGTCTCCAATGGGGATGGTCTATAAGAAAATATATGTTGTCCCCAATGATTATATGATATAAAAGAAGGCATATAAATGTTTTTAAAAATATTCTATATATGGGCTATCATGACATAAAATGAATGGAATATCCTACCATGATTCATACCTAAGGTAGGTACCTAACCTTCTATTAAATAAATCAAGTATATTCTAATAATTCCATGTTTGAAGAGTTTATTTTCAAATTAAAATGATTCAATGAGGATAATATGTCATATAGATGAGTGGATATCAAAAATGGAATCCTATGTCACCCAACTGATTCATTGTAATAGAAGCAATATGATTAATAATTTTATGATTTTGGAAATGATGTTAGAAATATCATAATGGGACTATGCATAGATAAAATAAATCTGTATTAGATCTTAAATTTCGAACATAGTTCATGGCCTATTTGTTGGTTGTTTATAAGTTAACTCCATAGATTTGTATGAATTTAAAATATGTTGTGATGAGCTAGATTATTTTTGGACCTAAACAGCTTGGAAATGATATTGATGTTTAATTTTCACCATTTATCAATAATTTGAAATATTTATAGATGGTATGTGTCAATGTACTAGAGGTATACAAAAAACGATTATACACGTTTTCATGATATGATAATTTTCACTATAAACGAATTTATTATATATGAAAATTGATATGGAAATATTGTTAAAGGACATAAATATTGTACAATTTTCAAAGAAGGTATTTTATATCATCAATTATATGATGAGAGAAATACAATGTACATTGGGCATCAAATATTTTTAATAATGGATCACCATTATAAAAGTTTAAAAATAGTAATAGTTTATAGAAGTATTATTTTACCCACAACCTTTTCAACTAATTAAAATTTAAACAAGGTGAAAAACATTGATGTTATATTTGGGAAGACATAAAGTTTGGTTTTTCAAAAAAAAAACCTAGAAGAAATTGTCCATCTTTTTCGATCAACCTTATTAATGATTTTTTGATGTAAAACGTAACATTGATTTTATGCATGTTGAGAAAAAATATATGTGACAGTAAGATCATAAAAATTTTAGATATAAAAAAATAATAAAAATGGATTACATGAAATATGAGACTTAATATCTATTTTAATATGTATGGATTTAGTACCCACTTCAAAAAGTTAAAAGAAAATACTTACATATGACTTGTTGTGTATTATACATGGTAGAAAAAATCATGGTATTAAAGAACCTATTAAGTATTTTTAAAATGTTGAAATTTTTGCTTCATTAAATAATTTTATTTTAATAATCATTAAATTTCATGACCATCATGTATTTATGACAGAACTACAACTAGTTTCAAAATATGTAATATTACCAATTCTGGTTAGAAATACTATTATCAGGATAGATTACTTTTCAATTCCATTTTTATTATAGTCATGGATCAAAAAATCCAAAACATTTATGATAATTAAGTCATACTTATACATTTTCATCTGAAGATATATTTTCCACTATCGTTGTTTTTTATAATGGAACATCTAATGATTGATTTAGTGGGAGAGATATTTTCCAAATATATATCTCCATGTGGTAGTCAAAAGTAAAGGTAAGGGGATCCACGACATGAAATAAAATTTAATAGAGTATGGTAACATAAAGCATGCATGTTTATATTTTTTGAACAACAAATATTTTCTTCAACCATATATAGCATCACATATTGCTGGATTGAATATATAGTATATGAAAATAAATGAAAATTCGTTGACGAATAAGTATAAAAAACATTTTTGAAGGTTTTTGGAGAGTTTAATCATTTATTTATTTTCATCATAAACATTTAAATGGTAATATAGGTAACCATATTTTGATTTGATCACATGGTCTAGTTTTGAAATTAGTGGTTATACATTTCATATAAAAAATAAAAACAACAATAGTATCTATAAGGCCCCGTCCTTAAATATTACATAATCTTGATTTAATTAAATAATTTAAATTTATTACACATTGAGGATCTTTTCAAGTTAATATATTTAGTGAATTAGGCCATAAATCATACATAACAACTTTAATATTAAAAAGTAGAAACATCTACTCACTATCAATTTTTTTCAAAAAAAACTATTAAAATGAAATATTGTTTCTTTTCGTGTTTAATCGTAAAAAAGTTATTTTGATATCAAAATTGTCTTTATTCTCACTTAAATCATTTGATAAAAGTTTTAAAACATGGGATGAACATAAAACGCTAGGTAAGGGATACATAAAGAAGTAAAACGTTTAGCCTTGATAAAACCTATAAACCATGAATACTTTATCATAATGTAATACTTTTCACCTTTAAGAAGTAGTAAATAAAATTCACTTAATATAAGATCAGTTCATACCATTTTTGTAATAAATAAATTACCATAAAACCCATAGAAATCACATATAACATATAATTCTAACTTGGAACATAATCATACATAAATTGAATAAACATACGGTCAACTTCCACACATATCACCCTTACAAATAGAATATTCATATGACCAACTTTCATACCCAAAGCATTGGAGGATATAATGTAACCAACCATCCTTGTTTTATCATAGAACCACCCATATTTGTTTTATTACATAACCACCCATCAAATTTTCAAGTACAATTACATAATCATAACACATAAAATAGTACAATTATCAACATTTCACTCATAAAATTTCATTTTCAATAACAAGAAATCATTTCAAAATATTGAAAAAATCTACCCATTATCAAAACCATATTCAATAAAAAAATGGTTTGAAAAATGAATAAGTGATTTCTTTTTCATTTAAAAATGTTAAGGATTGTAGAGGAATCCAAATATGAAATAATGGTTACATCGGTGGAGATGTTTTTGTCGTTTTATATGTTAAAAAGATCATTCCCTTTTTTTGTGAAAACATTCCATATAAAAAATGTAAAAATATTATTTTTAAAAAACATTAAAAATAGGCATAAAATGTCCATTATAATCGCTTTATATCCATACAAATAAATATGTAAAATGAAATCAAGAATATTGACATTGAGAAATGGTTATGAAAAATAAATATTTAAACATTCAAAGTGCCCCAAACCACTTTGAACTTTTAAATTATAAGACACATAAGAGTAAAACAATTTAAAAAACATTAAATAAAATTAGTATTGTCATATAAATGAATTATTTTAAAGGTATTTTTTCATTTAATTTCCATTCTTTATTTGTTTTTGGGGTTTTCCGTGCATTTTTGGAGGAAAGGGTGAGTTTTCAAGATTTGGGCCCAATCGTGAGCCCATTTCCAGATTTAAAAAAAATCCTTTTATAACTCCTTATTTTTCAAAAAATTTCATTCATTATATTTTTTACTTTTCCTCCCCTGACCTATTAAAACCACCATGTCTATTTAGACCCATTAGGAACTCATAGTCATTTTAGATTTGTGTGATTTATTTAGGTTTTAGGCCAACCCATAAGCCAATTTCATGTTTTAATTTTTTTTATTTCTTTTAATATCTTATTAAAGTTTTACTATTTTTTGGTTATTCAACCTACCACTCGAATAAAACACCCCAGGACCCCTCCATGTTCTTGTATCCCTCTTTGGATCTAATTTGCATCATAGATTAGGGAGAAAATTCTCAAGGTTCCTCAAATCGTACAGATTTGAGAAGGTAGTTTGTTTCATCTATAAATCATTCAATTTTCACTCTTTTACCCCATTTTAGTCCCCAATTGATATCCTCACACTCATTTGAGGCTCCCTATCAGTTCTTATTTCTTGTAGATTCAACCTTTGGTGGATTTGTGTGATTTCTTTAAGATCTCTCAGGTAAGTGGGTTTTCTTCTATCCTCTATCCATTTTATTAGGGTTTCTTCAATTTTCTTAGGGATTATTCCATTATTATTAAAGTTAATAATGTTCATAATGTAGGTCTTCGAAAATATGGTTTTATTTTGAGTTTCTTGGTCCAATATTGTGGTTTTAAGTTTGTTTTCACTCCCTTGTGGTGCGACGGTGGTGCGATTGAAGTTCCGCACAAGGATTTGACAGTTTTCACATATATGGTAGGTGATCCCATGTGTAATAATTGTTGAATGAGTTAGTTTTATGGATTTATATTTCTTTTTTATTCCTCTCTTATTATTTTTATTGTGAAAACATATTTTGGTATCATTTTTTAACCGGTTGATTTTTAAGTGCCAATTTTGTGTGAAATGGGTGTTTTTACTAGTGCATTCCATGTTGTACCAATTGGTGTTATTTTATAATTCATGTAATGGGTTTATAAAAATGATTTAGTGCTGAAAATTATGGTTTTATGTAATATGGGTATGAATTTTGTGTTAAATTAGTTATTTTAAATGAATTTATGTGAAATTTTTTTTATAACTTGTATAATTGTTTTATAGAAATTCTAAGCGTTTGTTTCAGTTATAAAAATGGTGAAAAGAATTTTTAGCTATTGTTTTGAGTGTGAATTTAAAAAAATGGTATTTATATGTATAAATTTAATTTGATAGCATGTGTAACTTATTTGAGCACAAAGAAGAAAAACTCAGGTATCTAGGTGTGTAGATGTGTACTAGATTGTTAGTGATCCAGAGTGCTTTTGTCCCTATTTCACATGGAACGTTTGACATTGACAAAACTAAAAAATATTTATTATGATGATGTTGGGGTCCACTAGGTTATGGTTGATTCCCCGACTAGTGGTTCATTCAAGAGAACAAATATTTTTATGGTTACTTTCATGCTGAGATGTGTGGTACCTGGGGCTCACAACTAACTAGTGCCTAGGGGTGTTCTCGTGTTGAGTTATTATTGAATATTTATAATTTATCTTTGTATTATGTTGTGTTTGGATGTAAAATTAAGTATCTTACACATTTTATTTAAATTTACCTATTTACTAAATTTACCCTCTTTGAAAACAATTTTCATTTAACAGATGTACCTCTAGAAATTATTACCATCATTTTTGTTTATAACACTCGCAAGATTTTTAACTTATAATACATGTCACCTGGAATATTTGGTTGGTATCCTATTAGGATTAGGATCACAACCTTATTACACATTTGGGTGTAATTATACTTGGTTATGTTTGACATAGGTAAAGGAAAGGCTTTTTGAGACGGCAGTTCGGGTTTCTAGTTGATTCCTTTGTGCGGTGTTGTGGAGACGACTCGTGGGTGATGAACCAATGTTGTGTGGTAGACATTGGGTTGTATTTTCTTCTAAAATTATGTTTGATACCCCTTGTTTCATGTTAAAAACCTTATATTCCGTTCTGAATTATTAATTAAGGCTTCTTTGGCACGAATTTTCATATTTGTTTCATTGATTGTTTTTGGTTGTCTCATGTGTTCTAATTTAGGTAAATCATTACAAAAACATTATTTATGATACTTGGGAACTTTTTACAGCTTGTGGAGACATGTAATTCCCTTTTGGACTTGACATAGACCATGTAGGGTGCTGGTTTTAATGGCGACCATATTTGGTTTGTGACAAAATGGTATCAAAAGAGGTTAATGTTTTTGTGTTATTTTTTTATTTTGGGATGAGTCGGGATAGACAAGAGATTTGACTATCAGGTCTTAGAGTTTTGGTCATGAGTAGGGTGTATGGACCGTACCTCTCATTATAGACCTCGAGACACCATGGGACGTTTGAGTTGTTTGTTTGGCTTCACTTCCAGGTGAGATGTCTGGGCTGCAGACTGCACATGGACATCTGGTTGGGGTGAATTAGTTGTTTATTTTATTGGTGTAATGAGTTTGGATTATTTATATTTGATTTTATTGGTGAAATTTTCATAATATTTGTACTGATTTTTGTTCTTGTGACTATTGTCTATTGTAGAAACATGCCTCCCCAAAAAGCTCCCATGCACCCACAAGAGGAAGCCAAAGAGAGTTCTCCCTCACCCCTTAATCAGAGGCTAGTAGAGGCTGTCATTCAGGATGTCCAAGCTCTAGGATAGGGACTGAATCCTATTCCAGATCTTGATAGAGTATATGGGACTAGTACTAGTAAGGAAAAATCCTAGGAGTTTCTAAAAAACAACCCCCTACTTTCCAAGGAAGCACAGAATCCCAGGAAGTGGAGGAGTGGATCAAAGATAGAGCACATGATTGAGTTTCTAGAAACACCTGAGGAGATTAGGGTGAAGTTTACCTCTTTCTTGTTATAGGGTCATAGACAGAGGTGGTGGGATTCAGTGCTTCTAGCTGGAAAAAAAGTGAAGATGTGCTGGAAGGACTTCAAGGTTGTCCTCAATGACCAATAATTCCATGATGTTTTGGAATATGCTCGATCATGAGAGATTCGGGAGATTGTTCAGGGGGATATTTCTGTGATATATTATGCTAACGGTTTTCCTGAGTTGGTCCAGTATGGTTCGGAAATGGTCTCCAATGAGTAGATGAAGGCCCAAAAGATAGGGTGGGATCTGTAGCCAGAGATATATTCCTAGGTCTTCCTGTTCAAGCTGTAATCCTATGCAGAGGTGGTTGACTGGGCATGTATAGTGGAGATAAACTAAAAGATGAGGGATGTTTTTTCTAGGGTGATATCAGGTCTGGGTAGTGGAAGCTCTTCTGAGAAGAAAAGGAAGAAGGGGATCATTAAAAGTAGGGGTGGTAGCTCAGACCAACCTTCAAGGCAGTTTTCATCAGTGGCTTCTGATGAGAGGTTCATCATGTGCCACCATTGTGGGAGGCTATGGAAAATATGACAAGCATTCACATTTCCTCCGAAGATTTGTTATTAGCGTGGTGGTATGGGACAGTTACAATGATTATGTAGGATGGAAATCCCACTCCAAAGTGGGGTAAGATCAGTGGCTTCTAGGGGAGTGCCTACTCAGTTTGAGATTTCATAGACCGGGGGATCTCAGTTTGGTGGCCATGCCAGTAGGGGCAAATCATATTTTGGAAAGATTCAGTTCTGGGCACTACCACAAACAAACAATCATTCTCAGAAATAGACTAGGCATCTTCATGATGTAGATCAAGAAACCAGCGAGATCAAAGGCGGGACCATCGACAGTTTGGGTTTACAGTTTGAATGCATCTTCTATAGTTGTTTCTATTTTTGATATTGGTGTCTCTGTTTCTATCATCTCTAGTTCTTTTGTGAACATACTGAATTTTTTCAACTGAGATTTCATCTTTTATGATGGATTTGGTGACACCACTGGGAAAGAAGAAATAGATGGGTCTCAGGTGTCCATCTTGTGCGCTGTCAGTGTTAGGGGTTGAGATGGAGTGGGACCTTCTTGTCTTCGATATGGAAGTATTTGACATGATTCTTGACATGGATTGGCTAGTACACATTCAGGCACACATCGATTTCTATATGTGGTAGGTGAGTTTCACGGCACATGATGGCAGTATGCAGGTTTTTCGTGGGGAATGGGATCCTCGGTCGGGTTGTACGGGACCTCCATTCCTAGAGTTGGGAAATATTATCTTCCATTTATCATCACTCATTCTATTGGATGAAAACCACGCTCTATAGGGTGGGTTACCTCATATAGTGTATAAGTTTCCAGAGGTATTCCTAGATGATTCTTCAGGCTTACCCCCAGAGCGGGATGTGGATTACTCGATCGATTTAGCATCAGGAACACAACTGATATCTCTTCCCTCATATCATATGTCCCCCAATTAATTGAGTAAATTAAATATCCAGTTGGATGATTTAGAATACAAAGGATTCATTCACCTGATCATCTCTCCTTGGTCCACTCCTATTCTATTTTCGAAGAAGGCTGATGGATCCCTCAAGTTGTGTATTGACTTCCAAAATCTAAATAAAGTAACCATCAAGAAAAAATATCTTTTCCCTGAATAGATGACTTGTTTGACCAGTTGAAGAGGGAAAAGTGGTTCTCAAAAATAGAATTGTGTTTAGGTAACCGTCAAATCAGGGTGAAAGAGGCAGATATCCCAAAGACTACCTTCGGAAGCAGGTACATCCATTTTAGTATCCAGTCATGCCCTTTAGATTGAACAATGCTCCAGTGGTCTTTATGGCACTCATGAATAGGGTGTTCCACAAGTATCTTGATTATTTTTTCATGGTGTCCATGGATGAAATACTTGTTTAATCTAGATCTAAGGAGGAACACGAGCATCATTTATGGATCGTGTTGGGAACTTTGCGGGATCACCACATTTATGAAAATATGTCCAAGTGCACCTTCTAGATTAGGGAGGTGACATTTTCGGGGCATGTGATCTCAGAGTAGTGAGTTTTGGTGGAGCCTTAGAAAATAAATGTAGTGATGTCATGGGAGCAGCCGAAAAATGTGTTTGAGATCAGGATTTTCCTTGTCCTTGCTGGATACTGCAAATGGTTTATTTGGGATTTCTCTCGGATTGCTTCTCCCATGTCCGATCTCACCTAGAAAGGGGTGAAATTTGCTTGGGGTCCAAAATGTTAAGAATTCTTTGAGGATCTAAAGAAGAGGTTGACTAATTCCCCTGTCTTGATCATTCGAGAATCTGGAAAGGGCTATGTGATGTATTGTGATGATTCAGGTATGGGTATCGGGTGTGTGCTAATGCAGGATGATCATGTGGTGGTGTATGGCTCCCGCCAACCCCGACCACATGAAAATAATTACCCAACCCACAACTTGGATCTAGTAGTTGTGATGAATTCTTTGAAAACATGGCATCACTACCTCTTTGGGGATAATTTTATAGTGTATTCTGATCACAAAATCATGGCCTACATATTCTCATAGAAGGACCTCAATCTGAGGCAGGGCCATTGGACAGATTACTTGTAGGGGTTCGACTTTGACACTGTCTATACCCTGGGAAGGGGTAATGTGGTGGTAGATGATTTGATGAGAAATGTACCAGCTCGAGCCTTGAAGAAGTCCAATGATGACTAGAATTAGATGGGGCTCTTTTCTTAGATGCATGTGGAGACCAAGGAGCACTATGGAGCTATATTCTTGGAAAGCATTCTATTGACTCCTTCTCTCTTGGAGTTGATTTAGCAACAACATCCCCGTGATGGTATTTTTCAGTGGTCGAGGCTATTTCTTCATGGTGGTGAGACAACATTAGATTGATCATCATCTCCGAAGGTCATTTTTTGCTTCGAGGGCCGTTCAGTAGTGTCATCATCTCTACGGAAGGTGGTGATGAAGGATAGTCACTAGTCTCAGTGGGATGTCTATCTGGGTTCCATCAAGATGTATTATGATTTGAAACAATAGTTATGGTGTCCAGGTATGAGATGGGACATAGATGACTTCATGTTAATATGCTACAAATGTCAGTAAGTGAAAACAGAGCACCAAAGGCCCTCTGGGTTTCTCTAACCGTTACCTATTCCTACATGGAAGTGGGATGAGGTTGCCATGGACTCCATTGTTGGCTTACCTCATACACCTCTAGGTAAGAATGTCATTTGTGTGGTGATAGATCATCTGACCAAATCATCCCACTTCATTCTGATCAAAGATACTACTAAAGTGGATGAGTTTGGCTATTTGTATCTCCGGGAGGTGGTAAGGATTCATGGTGTTCTAGGAGGTGGTAAGGATTCATGGGAAGGCCTTCAGAAGGCCTTGGGGTTGCAGATTAAGATGAGCACAACTTACCATCCTTTTGAGGATGGTCAGATAGAAAAGGAAAATTATATCCTAGAGGACATGCTCTTTGCATATGTTTTGGACTTTGGAGGTTCATGGGATAGCCATTTGGAATGGTTGAATTTTCCTATAATAATAGTTACCAATCTTTGATTCGAGTGGATCCTTTTGAGGTGATCTATGGTCAGCCTTATCAGTCCCCCCTATGTTGGGATGAGGTAGGAAAGACTTCATTGTTGGGGCCGAACCTTGTGTAGAAGATGTCTGAGAAGGACAAGTTGATCAGGCAACACTTTTTGAAAGCTCATATTCATCATAAATCTTAAACTAACTAGAGGCATGGAGACTTAGAGTTTTCTGTGGGTGAAAATGTATTCATGAATGTGGTCCCTCATCTGGGCCATCGTCAATTGGGAATGTAAGAGAAGATAATGCCACTATATTTTCGTCCTTTTGAGATCACTGAGCATATTGTTAATGTGGCATACAGGTTGACCTTGCCTTCTCAGATGACTTTCATTCATGATGTCTTCTACGTCTCCTAGTTAAAAAGTACAACCAGAATCTGTACCAGGTGCTGAATTGGGAAGAACTGGAGATATAGCCTGATTTGTCTATTTTTGAACGGCCAGTCTGAATAGTTGACTCACAAGAGAAGGTGATTTAGGGAATTTTGATTCCACTAGTTCAGATTATTTGGCAACATGATAATGATACAAATGAGACATGAGAGTGGCTATCAGGGGCTAGGGAAGAGTATCTATTTCTGTTTTTTGATCAAGCTTCGGGTTAACTATTTTGGGTGGAAATTCATTCATGGAAAAGAGAATTGTCACATACATGACTTATTTTACAGGTATTTTTTCATTAAATTTCCATTATTTATTTTTTTTGGGGGTTTCTAATGCATTTTTGGAGGAAAGGGCGAGTTTTCCAGATTTGGGCCCAAACGTGAGCTCATTCTCATATTTAAAAACAATTTTTTTCTTTATAAATTCTTCATTTTTCATGATTTTTTATCCATTATATTTCCTACTTGGCCACCCCTTACCTATCAAAACCACCAGGTCTATTTGGACTAATTAGGAAGTCATTATCATTTTGGATTTTTGTGATTTATTTAGGCTTTGGGCTAACCCGTAAGCCCATTTCCTATTTTAATTTTGTTTTTTTAATTATTTAATATCTTATTAATTGTTTACTCTTTTTTGGGGATTCCACCTCCCACTTGAATCCAAAAACCCTAGGAGAACCCCCATGTTCGTTTCTCCTCATTTTTATAGTGGATTAGGGAGAAACATCTTAGGGTTTCACAAATCATCCAGATTTGAAAAGGTAATTTGTTTCTTCCATAAATCATTCAGTTTTCACTTTTTTCACCCATTTCAGTACCAAATTGAACTCCTCATCCGCATTATATCCTCCTTATTAGTTTTTATTTATTTTAGATTCAACCTTTGGTGGATTTGGTGATATTTCTTTAATATCTTTTAGGTAAGTGGGTTTCCCTTCTTTCTCCTTCCATTTTCTTAGGGTTTCTTCCATTTGCTTGGGGTTTCTTCCATCATTCATGATGTTACTAATGTTGAGAATGTATGGATTCAAACATAGGGTTTTATTTTGAGTTAATTGATCCAATATTGTGGTTTTATGTTTTTTTTCACTCCCTTTTGGTGCAATAGTGGTACAATTGATGTTTCACACAAGGATTTGATGGTTTTGACATATATGGTAGGTGATTCCATGTGTATGATTTGTATAATGTGTTAGATTTCTGAATTTATATTTATTTTATGTTCCTCTATCATTTTTTTAGTGAAAAAACTTTTTTTGGTAGCATTTGTTAAGTGGTTGATTTTTAAGTGCTAATTGTTTGTGAAAATGACTGTTTTTACTTGTGCATTCCTTGTTGTACCAATTGGTGTTGTTTTATAATTCATGAAATGGTTTTATAAAAATGTTTTAGTGCTGATAATTCGTTTTTTATGTAATATTGGTATGCATTTTATGTTAAAATATGGGTTTTAAATGGATTTTATGGGAAAATATTTGTTATAACTTGTATAATTGTTTTATCGAAATTCTAAGCATTTTTTTGAGTTATAAAACTGGTAAAAAGAATGTTTAGATACTATTTTGAGTGTGTATGACCAGAAATGGTATTTTTTATGTGTAAATATAATTTTATATCTTGTGGAACTTGTTTGAGAACAAAGAGGGAAACCCGAGTATCTAGGCGGTCAGACATGCACTAGCATGCTAGTGATCCAGAGTTGTTTTGTCCATATTTCACATAGAACGTTTGATGTTGAAAACAATAACAAAAATATGACTATGATAATGTTGTGGACCTCTAGTTTATGGGTTATTCCCCTACCAGTGGATTGTGCATGAGTATTTATATTGTTATGGTTACTTTTACATCGATATGTGAGGTACTTGGGGCTCACAACTAACTAGTTCCTAGGGGTGTTCCTGTGTTGAGTGTTCATTGACTATTTGGAATTTATATTTGTATTGTGGTGTGTTTGGATGGAAAATTAAGTAGCTTAAATGTTTTATTTAAATGTACATATTCTTTAATGTTACCCTATTTGAAAAAAAATCATTTAAAAGATGCACCTCTAGAAATTATTGTTACCGTTCTTTGTTTATAACATAGGCAATATTTTAATCTTATAATGATTGTAACATGGAATATTGGGTACTTTCCTATTTGGACAATACACACACCCTACATACACATTTGGGTGTAAGTAGACTTGGTTATGTCTGACATAGGTAAGGGAAATGATTTTGAAGATGGTGATTCGGGTTGCTAGTTGCTTCTATTGTGAGGTGTTGTGGAGAGAGCTTGTGGGTGATAACTCATTGTCATGTGGTGGTATATGGGTTGTCTTTGCTGCTACCATTGTATTTTGGGACCCCTTGAGTCATGTTAAAAACCTTGTATTCAGTTCTGAATTTATAATGAAGTCTTGTTTGGCATGAATTTTCATATTTTTTCATTGGTTTTTTTGGTTGTCTCATGTATCCTAATTTAGGTAAATCATTCCCAAACTGTTATTTATGATACCTAGGCACTTGTGCCAGCCCGTGGGGATAGAGAACTCCCTTAGAGACATAGGCTGGGTTGGGTGCCAGTTTTAATGGAGACCAAATTCTGTTTGTGAAAAGTATAGATATAATTTGGATAATTAATGTAAAAGGGGTTGTTTATACACTATATAAAAGAATAAAGGTTCATATCATTAAGAAATGTCTCAATGAAAGGAGATTGAGACGAAGTCCCTTACCTTGAGTTTGATTTGTCATGTATGTTCCTTATTCTTCCGAAATAATAAACGCAGGTTAATTTATACTTGATTAAGAACATTTTAATTTTTATTATTTGATTTATATCATTGATTACCATGTTATAATAATTAGTTAATTTTTTGAGTTCATGTTAGATGTTATGTCGGTATTCAGTATTTGAGTCGAAAATGAACATGATTTGATGTTACTAGTCCATGGATTCATAATTCCATCATCTAAAGAATAATATTCATGAAATTATTATCAATTTTATACATAAGTTATACTTTTAAACCAATCCATGAATTATATTAATGAAAAATGAACAACGTTATATTCATGGAGACAGTAGGACGTACGTACGCATGAGTAACATTTTCCATTTTTCATTGATCATTATGAAAATAAGGTAAGTATTATATTATCTTTAAAAATTATCATAACATAATTAATATCATTTTTATATTTTAGATATACTTATATATATCATACAATTTATGTAATGAATAAAAATGGGTCACATCGCTTTGAGGAGGTGATAGTTCAGACGTACGCATGAATGACGTTATTATTTTTATGTGCATGGAAATTAAGAATTTAATTGATATATTATTATCATATAATGATTAATATGACATTAATATATAGTATTAACATTAATTCCATCTTTATATCCACTCATGAGAGACGGTTATGGAAAACGATTTATATCGATTCGTGGAGGTGATAGTTCACACATACTTAGAGATGATTAATTCCAATCCCATTTAATGAAAGTGGTGATGGATTTATGTGATTATATTAAAATAATAATATATATGTAAATTGAGGATACTATAGTCATTATTTTATCTTTAAATAATAAAGATTTTAAGGATGTTAAAGATGAAATAAAAAATAAATACTTAAATAAAAACATTACCTTTCATTTAGATGAGCACTTTTTTAACACCGTAACACCTATAAAGAGGGTGTTATTCCTAAAATAAGTTATCAAGAATATGTTTAGGGATTATAGGAATAGTTTTGGGAAGATATTTTTTGAAAAAAATGTTTTTTAAGTGTGAGTTATAGAGAGGAACAAGTACCTTTTTATAGGAGTGGGAAGGGGCACTCTTGGAATTATTAAATGTATTAAATTAATATAAATTCATTTTCAATTAAAAATCGCCCCAAACTAATTTATTTCTAATATATGATGATTTTGAGTCTAATAATATTCATAAAATTGAAATTATACAATTTTTTAATATTTGTTTAACCATTATCATTTTGTTTTAACCCCTTTTAACTCTTATTGATATATCAAGTAATTTATACTTTGAGGGTCAAAATAATTACCAAATCATTCCAAACGACCAATTGAAGAATAATTAATGATATATTTAGAATTATATATATTATTTGGAAAAATAATATATATTTAAATAAGTATATCATTTAAATAAATATTTTATATTTTTAAAAATGAATTATGTCAATTTTGACACTATTAATTACATGATTTTTTTTAAAAATCATAAAAACTAGATTCCTTAAAAAAATATTTATTCAATTATAACATGTCATATTCATCCATAAAATTTTATATATCATAAAATATGTCAAATTATATTTATTTTAATATTATTAATATCATTTATTTGAATCTTTATTTAATAAATATATTATTGCATCATCTTTGTGTCACAGTTAAATTTAATTATTTAATTACTAAAAATTATAAATAAATTAACATGATGTAGGTATTTTTTTATATTTATATGTACTGTTAATATTCTAAGATATCACTTACACAACACCATATTAATTGTTTTAGTAATAAGAAACATATTTATTACATATTTGTCATTACTTTAAATAAAATGTTATAAATTTCATAATCACACCCAAGTTGATTACAAAGATCAAAATTTTTTCCCAAGGATGATAATAGTCCATAATAGCTCATAAAATAAGTCTATTAAAACTTTTAGGATAATTGTATAATTTTATAATATTAATTTTACTTTTAATTACCCAATTTTCCTTTAACCGTGGTAAATAAAATAATAAAATTATTATTCACCAAAAATAATTTTGATCCTATTGGACCACACTTTTCATACTGAGTAAGACCATGTATATATATTTTTTGAAAATTCAATTCACATAAGTCGTTAAATTAGGTTTAACAATAACCATTTTGACGAATGGAGAAAATGAGTTTATAAGTAAAACATTCAAAAGTTCACATAGTTTTTATATTTAATTTTTATTTAAAAAAGAATACATTGAACTAAATTATATTAACTTATAAAAATATCATTAAATTATACTTCAAAACCCTTTAAAATTATAATATTACAATATAAATAAATTAGATGAAAATACTATTTTGAATTAAAATGTAGTATTTTTTACTATTCATTAAAATATGAATTTTATCAGAAAAATAACAAAACATCAACCAAACTAATTTTTTATGTCCTTATTCAAAATAATATGTTTATTTTTTCAAATATAATATATAAAAGTGAAAAAACTAGATTCAAAAAAGGTTTCTCCATCAAAAGGCCGTAAAACTACATTTTAAAAAATATTAGAGTATTTTAAGCTTAAAATTATATTTATTCTCATTTTAAGCCTATAAAATGTATTGTAAGAAAGTAAAAATATTCAATAAACATGTGTAAAAATAATATAGTTAGTTATATTCATTATTACTAATACAACTCCTAAGTGATAACTACCATTTAAAATAATAATATTACAATATATTATTTTTCGGTATAACTCAGTCTTGTGCACAACATAAGATTTTGGAGAAATCCACTATTGTGTGATAGGTACACTATTAAACAGCCTCCTCTAAGGTAAAATTACTATATAATTCATAATATTAATAAATATAAAAATATTTTATTCTATAATTACCATGGTTGTTACATCCTTCCCCACTTTTGGAAATAACATTCTCATAATTTAAAATTTTGGCTAAGTAACTTCATTGAAATCCCATATTAGAAAAATAGTCAATAAAACCACCATTTTAAAACAAATAAATTGAATTAAAAAGGTTACATGAGTGTTTCTCCCTCCGAGGCGGCACATTTACGGGTTTGGGAATAATAGCAAAAATGGTCTGGCAGGTGATGATCATTTGTTCGTTATTATAGTGACTTTCCTACTACTATCGTTGTTTTGACCCGATCTGCATCATTATCCTTTAAAGGGGGATTGGATTGACCCCATGTGGACTGGGCAGTTTATCTCTTCTGCATTAGGAAGGAGGTTTTGCAGTAAAATGGTCCCAGTGGGCGATTGCACGAGATTAAGTATTTGTGCAATCAGTTCTCTTAGGATATAACATCCTTAGATGGTCTCCATCGGGTTTATTCATGGATCCAAAAACACCCAATGAACCTGGGATCCATGACTCATGGACCTAATTTCTAAAGGTAGGTTCTCATGGGATGACGATTTGGCCAACGACACTTAAGGACTCCATTGGTCGAGAGGATGGGAGGTCGGGCTCATCGCACCCTTTTGGGGGGAATTATTCCCTATTCTAGGACTCTCTTATAGATTTAAGTCATTTTCATATGTTTTTGAATCCTTGGTTTATTCCCAAATATTCTATCCACATGCTACCCCCGGTTTGTAGGATCGTTATAGGCATACGTGGATTTGATGCTACGAAGGCAATTCTGACTTAAGCCCTGCAATAAGCCACTCTGGAGTTTATCGTTAGCCAGGGGGATTGGAATATGGATAGATGTTGGGATAAAAACCATAACATGGGCTTCCTATGTATCCTCTAATAGAATAATCTAAGCCCACATAGGTTGGTATGCTTGGGGCATACGCATGGGAGCTACCCATTTAAGGGGACATGATTGGGTGAACCCTTTTGGAAGGGAACCCTTTTGAGATTGGGTCTTCAAGAAGGCATCCTATATATCCTGGTTTGACTAGGAATCAGAGTTATCATAGTTCAGGATGGTTTGGTTTTGTTTATTTTATGATCATCACAAATATCTAAGCCTGTGTGAGTCATACTCGGTGAGAGAAACAAGATGATGTGAAAGATCCAACCAATCACACACCTCCTCCCCCACTGATGGGAGAGGTGGCCTACAGAGGAAGAAGCCAACAAGACGGTGGGTGAGGGCATAGAGAAATGAACCCTTTAATGTGGAATGACATTGGGGGTTATGTGGCTCGACCCTCTGAAGGTTAGGGACCTATCTCAGTGGAAGTTCCCCTAAATGTGCTATGGGAAAAGGAAATAATGTTTCCTCTTAACAAAATGATGAGAGAACATGATTCCTTTGATTGATAATTGTTCCTCATTGAATAGAAAAGAAAGTGATCACCCTTAATCTCTAGAATGGGGAATTTCACACTAGCGTCCCAAGATTAGACTCCAGGTTACCATGGGAATGTAGACGTACAAATATTCTACGAGTCCAAACTGATGTTGGGAGAGCCTTTGTTTATTTTCTTACCATGGGTATGTAGACTCAAAGGGGAACATTAATGTGTTCGATGATATGATCATATGGGTCTGGTGGCTTTAGAGGAGGCTTTGGACTAATGTTGGGGGACTGGTTCACGGAGGGGATATAAAGGACTGGACAGTAGTGGAGGAGAAAAATTGGACAGACAAAGAAATCATAGATTGTGGAGTGCAACACAGGGTTTAATCTTCATAGTGATACACTTTGGGGAACACAATATTGAAGCAGGGTCCTAGAACCTATCGTTCATGAGGAGTTCACCCTCGAGGAAATTGTGGTTTGCAATGAAACCAATTAGGTTCATAGTTTTCCCATTATTATTAAGTTTCTTCTTTTTATGGTTCGCGGATGGTTATACCTATGGAAACATGGTTCACAATTTGAACTTCTTCGATGATTTGAAACCGAAGTCAGAATCCTCTTTTAATTCTTTCTTCCAACCTTTTGGGTCTCATTTGTGCCCTCTTCATCCATTCTTCATCATCCCCTTCTCTACTCCTTCTTCACTTCTTTTATAGAGCATTGGGGGAAATCATATATATGTGAATGTAGAAAAATTTGCGGAAGCCCATTAAGAGAAATCTCGATCCATAGAATACTCGGTTAACATCGGTTTGCTGAGGCTACATTTCGTGAGTCATGGTTTGAAGAACCCTACTGATTTTCTTTGTCCACTAACTACTGAGTTCATGAGATGGTATGCAGATGGCCTTCACACACTTTATTTTTCTAATTATGTGGTTTACAGGTTCCTGGGTTTGTTGTTTATCGCCCCGCAGGCCAAAAACTCATGAGTTCTTATGCATACTGGTGGTTCGCGGTTCATGTGTTCTGCAAACCCTTCCTGGTGATGGTACGAGGGTTGTTTAAAATTCTTGAAAAATTCAATTTCTTCAAGTTTCTTTCTATGTTTTCAATTCCATTTGCATACATTCGCATTACTGGTCCTGTGGGAATGCTTTCTTCCTTCTGAAATGTGATTGTGGGAGTATTTTCTTCCCTATTCAAAGATTTCAGGACCCTACAAATTCCCCTGACACAAGCATGTCGTGGGTTGTGGAAAAAACTAATATAACCTATGTTAAAATGTATTATAGTGGATTACCTAGGTTGTCTCCAGAGAGGAGTGCACAACAATTAAGTTGTCACCTTAAAATAGAAAGAAGTGAGTTTGTTTTTAGAAATTGTTTGATTTAGAAAATACAAGAAAGAAACTAAATAATGTAAAGTAATTAAGTGAAAGTTTTGAAACAAATTGACAAATGATGTGATTTAAATCAGTGATATGAAATGGTGATCAGGTTAGGGTCGGTTTTCCAATTGTAATTCAATCATTGTTCATTTTACCCAATTCTCCTCTGCTAAATCGTTAAGAGTGAGAATCCACAATCGTTTCTTCTCAATCCCTTGGTCAAATAAAAATGTGATAATAAACCTTAATAAAACCGCATATTGGTCTACTCTCCTTCCAATGTGTAATAGAGTTGTATAAAATACCCCCAATTATCTTAGGCAATTCCTAATCGGGTCTTGTTTATCCCAAGTAATCAAGAACATTCACTATTCCTCACACACGTACCGGTGATCACCGATTACTTCATCACTAAGTCCTGGTCTATTCCATCATTTATAAACCAGAACCTAGTGGAGGGATATATTGATCATTGAACAAATATAAATGAACAACAGAATCTAAAATCAGATACAATCGTATATGATAATAAAATCTGTTATAGGAAATTGAAACTGATTCACAGAAGAGAAGAGGATTTTAAAACATTAAGATAAGGAACTCATGAAATACAACATGGAAAACCTCTCCTTCCCCAATCACACAGAATTTTACCCCAACATGGTAAGGGTAATTGTGACTAAGGGTAAAGAAGAACACATTACAAGACTAAGAAGTGTAAAACAAAGAAAAGAAAGAACAGAAATTTGATCCTCCAGAATCTGTCCTCCAGAAGTTTGCCTATGTTCTGCCCACCATCCGGCTGAAAATAATTGTGGTCCCTTCTTATAGAATGTTGGAAATGAATTTTTCTATCGACCCTAAAAATTTGAGAGTCATTGGACAGGTGTAAAGAAATATATGGCCAAATCAATGACCATTACTTTTCTGGCCGCCAAACACTGTTTCAGCTACTCCATTTGGACGCGCCAAAAGGATGCATTAATGAGCTCAATAATTTATGAAATTTAATGTGAGCCGTCCTTTTGAAGTCCTACATCTACAAAAACTATAGTCACCTCATTCTAAGGTCTTATGAAGGAGATATTGCATATTTAATGAAGTGGGGTCCATTCTCCCTTCCAAACTGATTTCTCCACTTGATTTAATTTTCTGTACCATTGGGGTTCGAATTGGGTCTTCGTCCAGAAGGATAATTTTAAGCCCATAAGTATAGGAATACTAAAAAAAGGATTCACTTCAATTGGACCCATATTATAAAAGTTATGCCCGAAAAACAGAATCTATATAAAACTAACAATTTTACAGAATTACCCCATTTTCACATTTAGGCCCAAAATACACCAAAAACACATAAATGATGCAAATACACTCACATTGAATAATTGGGAGGGATTAAATAATTGAAAAACATATAAATAATAATGAAAATATTAACTCTATAAATTTCCCCACACTTATCACTTGGACTCCTGGACAAGTCAGAATTAAAATAAAATCAAAGTAAATTCAAAACACATATCCATGAGATCCACCAATTTGAAACAAGAAACAAAATATATCATGCCTCCTCAAACTATATTATTTCATGTTCTTAATTTAATATCATTCAATAAATTTACTCTTCATTTCTCCTCCCATGCACAAAAAACACTTACCTAACATTCATTATCTCTCATTACACAAATTTCATTTTTTAGCAATGTCTTTCTCATCCAAACTCATACAAGGGTCACCATAGGCTTGATAAATTCCTACATCTCCACCCGCTGTGATTCAAAGACATATTTTTATCATGAGGACTTGTTAAGGTTGTTTTGTGGCTTTAGGTTGGTAGGATTTATATGTGAAAATTTTGAGACTGAATGAAGTGGGCTTGGCTCTTTTTGAAGCAAAATAGCATTACTCTAATTTTCACAAAAGTATGGTCTTCTCTTCACTCCCCTTAGAAGAAAATAAAATCCTTCTCCATAAAATATCAAGGAATGTTCTCATAGTTCATCATTTAAGTAGCAACCATTTCAATCTTCTCAAATATAATATTTCATGAAAGCTCCAGAAAAGGCACAACTTCCTTTTTACATTAGAAGCTCCGGAAAGGCACAACTTCTCTCATCATGAAAGCTCCAGAAAAGGCACAGCATTCAGCAGAATGATTTTTTTTTTGCAGCAATAACATCTCTTCAACATTTTTTTTCACCCAAAGTATCCCCAAAAAAGGTAGTACAATACAAGACATATTCCCCACACACTTATGTTCAAATAGATCATGCAATTTCACTTCAAGAGCAGGTTGGATAGGGAATATTGGCTTATAATGTGGCTAACCAAACAGGATGTTCATGGATTCTATGAGGTACAAGGATTAAATTTTAAAGGTAGGCCATTATGAAAGGGATTATCTTGAAAAGGGGGATTTCAAACCAAAGAAATGCTTCAATAATTTAAAACACAAGTACCTCAAACCCTCAAGTTTTGATAGGAATAAATCAAATTCTGGTTAAATCAAGCATGATTTGGTTCTCTCAAGAAGTGAGGTGAATGTAAAGAATATGAAAATAATAGGTTCAGAAGCCTCATGGGAATGTGATTTAAAATATAAAGACAGTGATACGTGGCATGGGATTCAAAAAACAGAGTATTTTTCATGAAATTCCCAAGAATTTAACTTGAAACAATGTCATTTTCAGCATTTATTTAAGCTCAGTTTCAAGGAATAAATTATTTCACTCATGGAGATGGGTTTCAAAAATATCAATGATAATAATTTCAGCTCAAAAGTTTCAAAAACACACAAAAATTGAAATATAAACACACAAAATTTTAAACACTCACATGTTTTTTTAAAACAAATAGGAAAAAAAACAACACCTAAAAATCCTACACTACAAAGGTTCCCTCCCCCACACTTAAATGATGCAGTGTCCACAATGCATTCAAATGTATTTAACATGTAAGAATATTGGAAATTTAATCACAACAATCATGAAAATATAAAGTAGAGGTACGACCTGATGGAGTTTATTAATAAATAGGTTGGAGGAGTGTGATCTCTTCCATTGGTTCTGATGGCATGGTCCCAAGGAATTTCTTCAATTTGTGCCCATTAACAGTGAATGGATCATTCACTCCATCCTTCACAATCTGCACAGCACCAAAAGGATATACATGAGTAACTATAAATGGAACTTCCCACCTGGAACGAAGTTTACCTGGCATCAGCTTGAGTCTTGAATTGAATAACAACACTTTGTCTCCTAGATAAATGTCCTTTGGTTGGATCAGTTTGTCACGAGCCACTCTTGTTCTCTCTTTGTAAAACCCGGAATTTTCAAATTCTTCCCTTCTAATTTCTTCCATCTCTTGTAACTGCAACCTTCTCTCTTTCCCAGCAATTTCAAGATCCAGATTCATCTTTCTCACAACCCAGTATGCCTTATGTTCCAATTCCACAGGTAGGTGACAACTTTTCCCATAAATCAGCCTATATGGACTCATTCCAATTGGAGTTTTGTAGGCTATCCTGTAAGCCCATAATGTGTCTTCTAACCTTTGGCTCCAATCCTTCCTATTTGAATTAACAGTCTTTTCCAAAATTCCTTTGATTTCCCTATTGGACACTTCAACTTGCCCATTAGTCTGTGGATGATAGGGAGTTGATGTTTTATGATGCACCCCATACCTTTTCAACAAAGCCTCCATTCTTCTGTTGAAAAAGTGAGTCCATTGATCACTAATGATGGCTCTATGAACTCCAAACCTACAAAATATGTTAGCCCTGACAAAATCACAAACAACTTTAGCATCGTCAGTCCTGGTGGCTTTTGCTTCCACCCATTTGGAAACATAATCAACAGCAAGAAGAATATAAGAATTTCCAAATGACATTGGGAAAGGTCCCATAAAATTTATCCCCCAAACTTCAAATATTTCACAAAAATTATGTGGCTTTTGGGGCATTTCTTTTCTCTTTGAAATATTTCCTGAAAATTGACATTTTTCACACCGTTTACAAAATTCATGAGAATCTCTGAAATGTGTTGGTCAATAAAGTCCAGATTCTAAAACCTTCTTTGCTGTCCTTTGAGGTCCAAAGTGGCCTCCACAAGCTAATGTGTGACAAAACTTAAAGACAGAATCAATTTCATTTTTAGGCAAACATCTTCTTATCATTTGGTCATTGCAAATCTTCCATAGAAATGGATCATCCTAGATGTAATATCTAGATTCAGCTTTAAATTTGTGAATTTGGTGATAATTTAAATGATATGGGACCTGAGATGTTACCAGATAATTGACCATGTCAGCATACCAAGGTACTTCTACTTCAATCAAGTACAACTGCTCTCCTGGAAGGCGATCATTTAGTGGTTCAGTGTCTGGAATTTCAACTTCAGTGGTGTTGGGTAGTCTACTTAAGTGATTGGCCACTTGGTTCTCATATCCCTTCTTATCTTTAATTTCTATGTTGAACTCCTGTAGTAGTAGCATCCATCTCACTAGCCTTGGTTTTGATTCAGCCTTCTTCATCAAGTACCTAAGAGCTGCATGATCAGAAAACACAATGACTTTAGTTCCAAGCAGATACGATCTAAATCTTTCTAAAGCAAAAAAAACTGCTAAAAACTCTTTTTTTGTTGTTGTGTAGTTGAATTGGGCCGAATCTAAGGTTTTCGAGGCATATGAAATGACTTGTGGCCTGCCCTCAATTCGCTGAGAAAGGACAGCTCCAACTGCTTGGTTTGAAGCATCACAAAGTAGCTCAAATGGTTCTTCCCAATTTGGTGGCTGCATCACTAGTGGTGTAATCAATCTCTTCTTCAACTCATCAAATGCTTCCCTACATGAACCGTTGAAATCAAAATCAGAATCTTTCAAAAGTAATCTAGAGAGGGGGAGAGAAATCTTACTGAAATCTTTTATAAACCTCCTATAGAATCCTACATGTCCTAAAAATGATCTAACATGTTTCACACAAGTTGGGTAAGGCAAAGAATTTATCACTTAAATTTTTGATTTATCAACTTCAATGCCTTTCTGAGAAATGACATGCCCAAGGAAAATTCCTTTCTCAACCATAAAATGACACTTTTCAAAATTCAAAACAAGGATTTTTTCAATTCAAGTTTTCAAAACTTTTTCCATATTTTTCAAACAGTGGTCAAAAGAATTTCCAAAAACTATGAAATCATCCAAGAAAACCTCCAAGAAATATTTAATGTGATCAGAAAATATACTTACCATACACCTCTGAAATGTACCTGGAGCATTACACAATCCAAATGGCATCCTTTTGTATGAAAAAGTGTCGAAAGGACAAGTAAAGGTAGTCTTATCTTGATCTTCGGGAGCAATGGGTACCTGAAAATAACCCAAAAATCCATCCAAAAAACAATAATGAGTTCTACCTGCCAACATCTCTAGCATCTGGTCAATGAAAGGGATAGGGAAATTATCTTTTCGAGTGACCTGATTCAACTTCCTAAAATCTATGCATACTCTCCAGCTATTCTGAATTCTCACAGGGATTAATTCATTCTTTTCATTCCTCACAATGGTTAGGCCAGTTTTCTTTGGGACTACATGGATGGGGCTAACCGATTGTGAATCTATTATAGGATAGATGTTCCCAGCTTCTAATAACTTCTCAGTCTCTTTTTTCACAACCTCCATCAGGGTAGGGTTCAGCCTCCTTTGGGGTTGTCTGACAGGTTTGGAATCTCTCTCACGAAAAATTCGATGTAAGAAAATTTTTGGGTTTATTCCTAGGATATCACCTAAGCTCCACCCTATTTCTTGGACATTCTCTCTCAAAATCTCAATCAATGATTTTTCTTGAGTTTTAGATAGATTATTAGCAATTATTACTGGTAATTTCTCTCCCTCCATAAGGTAAACGTATTTTAAATCAGTGGGGAGTGGTTTTAATTCCAGATCAGGAGGATGCTCAAGAGATGAAACAAAATTGAGGTTTTCCACTTATAATGGTTTGACATCCTACACACAAGAAATCATATCATCTTCATCATCATTTAACAAATTATCAAAGAAATCAGATTTTACCTCTTCTTCCAACAGGAAATCAGAACCTCCAAGAGTTTGGGAATACATATGTTCAGTGATATCTTTAATGGAAAAATTCTCTCCTAATGATAAAAATTCATGAAACATACCTAATTCTTCAATTGGTTCTATTTCATCTTCATGGGAGAGTGCGAAGAGTGAATAATCATCTGATGGGTGCCTCATGGATTCAAAAATATTGAAGTGGACAGTGCTGTCTCCAAACTCCATGGTAAGTGTCCCTTCATGGACATTGATAATGGTTTTGGATGTCTTCAAGAAAGGTCTCCCCAAAATGATGGGTGAGTGTGATGGGATCCTATCATCTTCCATATTCAAGTCAGCAGGGAATAAAAGATCTTTGACTTTTACAAGGACATCCTCCAGAACTCCTGCTGGGAAAACTGTGGATCTATATGCAAGCTGGACCACCACTCTTGTGGGCTTCAAGTCTCCCATCTACAAAGAAGTATATACTGGGTGAGGCAATACATTAATTGATGCACCTAAATCACATAAAGCGTTAGAGAAATTTAATGAACCAATAGTGCATGGAATAGAAAACGTCCTTAGATCTTGACATTTGGTTGGAAATTGTGGTGTGATAAGGGCTGAGATGTTTCTTCCCAAATTGATCCTCTCATTCCCTTGAAGTCTCCTTTTCTTGGTGCAAAGATCCTTAAAAAACTTATCATACTTTAGAATTTTTTTGAGTGCTTCAAGCAGAGGTATGTTGATTTTCACTTTCTGGAAGGTGTCCAGAATTTATTTTTGCAGTGCTTCTTCTTGTAACCTCTTGGATTCAATCGTCCTTGATGGAAATGGTGGTGGTATATCTTTCTTCTCCCTTTTTTTCCTTTGAAATGGTGTTTCTTGTTTCTTCCTTCTTGGCCTATCATTATCATCCTCCTCTTTCTAATCTTCTTCCCGATGCATTTTCATAGAATTTTCATCATTTCTAACTTCATTCTCACCCAGATCAGTTTTTCTTGTTTCAGGTTCAATGGTGGATGGTGGTTGGAGTTCTTTTCCACTTATTTTAGTTATAATGCTAACATTATCTTTTGGGTTTGGGACTGTTTGGGAAGGGATTTCACTTGGATTTTTGGTCAGAAAGTCCATGAGAGTTTCAAACTTGTTGGACAAATCTTTAATTGTGTATTTCAGTCCTTCAAACTCATATTTTTGTTGGTTTTGAATTGGAGGTTGTGAACTGGTGGATGGTTGCTCATAGGGTCTTTGGAGATTGGTTGGTTTTTTGTAAGAAGGCTGGTTATAATATGGTTTTTGTTGAAATGGTGGTGGATTCTGGAATTGATTTTGGAATGGTGGTTGGTTTTGAAACTGGTTTTGGTATGGGGGTCTACCTTGATTCTACTGATTTCTAAACCCATATTGGATTTGGTTAGGATCTCTCCATCCTAGATTTTGTTGGAACTGTCTTGGCTAAAAGGCTTCTGCACATGTTTCCATTCCCTATATTTCAGAACATTGGTCAGTAAAATGATCAGGTGATGAGCATAAACCACATACCTTAGCTGGTGCTTGTTGGTCACTAACTTGCTTCAACGCCATCTCCCTCACCATACTAGTTAGCTCTTCAATCTTAGTTTCTAATAAGGGTAATGGATGAGAAGTGCATACCTCATGAATACCTCTTGTTCCAGTACCTCTTGTTCCAAATTGCTGCGAGTTTTGGGAAATCTTCTCAATCAAGCCCTTGGATTCTTCTGGTGACTTGTCAATCAGGGCACCTCCAGATGATGCATCAAGAAGGTTTCTATCATTGTCCAGTAGTCCTTGATAGTAGAAGACAAGAAGGTGGTGTTACTCAATGGCTTGATGCGGACAACTGGCACATAGCTTCTTAAATCTCTCCCAGTACTCGTAAAGGGTTTCTCCAGATGATTGTCGTATGGCGTAGATTTCCTTCCGAATGGATGTGCTTCTAGAGGTGGGGAAGAATATTTTCATGAAACATCTTACCAAGTCATTCCCGTCATGTAAATCTTCTGGTTGTAGGCCGTACAACCATTCTTTAGCAGCTTCATCCAATGAAAACGGAAATGCCTTCCACTTTACCTGCTCCTCGGTAATTCCACGGGGTCTAAAAGTTGAGCAAACATGTGTGAACTCTTTAATGTGTTTGTTTGGATCTTCACTTTCCAAACCATGAAACTTTGGAAGCAAAGGAATCATGTTAGGTTTCATTTCAAAATCATTTTGTAACACTGGCATGGCAAGTTGATTGTTTTGATTAAGGAATTGTGGTGCACAGAGGTCTCTAAGAGTTAGGTTTTGATTTTCAGCCATGATGAAAGGCTCAGAGTGAACACTTGAAGTTTCACATGAGTCTGCAAGGGGAACTTCCTCAAATTCAGATTCCAAATTAATGTTTCTAAGTCTATTCAACAAGGTTCTTTCAATTTCAGGATCTATGGGTAAAGGTTCAGTTTTTGAGGTTCGAGTCATGCAATTTTGAAGAGAAAAGATGAAAAAAAAAGAAAAAAAAAAGAAAAGAAATGTTGGTGCTACCTCCCCGGCAACGACGCCAAGTTTTGACACAAGCCTGTCGTGGGGTGTGGCAAAAACTAATATAACCTATGTTAAAATGTATTATAGTGGATTACCTAGGTTGTCTCCAGAGAGGAGTGCACAACAATTAAGCTGTCACCTTAAAATAGAAAGAAGTGAGGTTGTTTTTAGAAATTGTTTGATTTGAAAATACAAGAAAGAAAATAAATAATGTAAAGTAATTAAGTGAAAGTTTTGAAAAAAATTGACAAATGATGTGATTTAAATCAGTGATATGAAATGGTGATCAGGTTAGGGTTAGTTTTCCAATTGTAATTCAATCATTGTTCATTTTACCCAATTCTCCTCTGCTAAATCGTTAAGAGTGAGAATCCATAATCGTTTCTTCTCACTCCCTTGGTCAAATAAAAATGTGAGAATAAACCTTACTAAAACCTCATATTGGTCTACTCTCCTTCCAATGTGTAATAGAGTTTTAGAAAATACCCCCAATTATCTTAGGCAATTCCTAATCGGGTCTTGTTTTTCCCAAGTAATCAAGAACATTCACTACTCCTCACACACGCACCAGTGATCACCGAGTACTTCACCACTAAGTCCTGGTCTCTTCCATCGTTTATAAACCATAACCTAGTAGAGGGAGATATTGATCATTGACCAAATATAAATGAACAACAGAATCTAAAATCAGATACAATCGTATATGATAATAAAATCTGTTATAGGAAATTGAAACTGATTCACAGAAGAGAAGAGGATTTTAAAACATTAAGATAAAGAAATCATGAAATACAACATGGAAAACCTCTCCTTCCCCAATCACATAGAATTTTACCCCACCATGGTAAGGGTAATTGTGACTAAGGGTAAAGAAGAACACATTACAAGACTAAGAAGTGTAAAACAAAGAAAAGAGAGAACAGAAATTTGATCCTCCCGAATCTGTCCTCCAGAGGTTTGCCTCTGTTCTGGCCACCAACCGGCCGAAACTCACTGAGGGACCTTCTTATAGAATGTTGGCAATGAATTTTTCTATCGACCCTCAAAATTGGAGAGTCATTGGACAGGTTTAAAGAAATATATGTCTGAATCAATGACCATTACTTTTCTGGCCGCCAAACACTGTTTCACCCACTCCACTTGGACGCGCCAAAAGGATGCATTAATGAGCTCAATAATTTAAGATATTTAATGTGAGCCATCCTTTTGAAGTCCTATGTCGACAACAGCTGGAATAACCTCATTCTAAGGTTGGATGAAGGAGATATTGCATATTTAATGAAGTGGGGTCCATTCTTCCTTCCAAACTAATTTCTCCACTTGATTGAATTTTCTGTACCATTGGGCTTTGAATTGGGTATTGGTCCAGAAGGACCATTTTAAGCCCACAAGTATAGGAATCCTACAAAAAAAGATTCACTTCAATTGGAAACATATTATAAATGTTATTCCTGACAAACAGAAGCTATATAAAACTGAAAATTTTACAAGATTACCCCATTTTCACATTTAAGCCCAAAATACACCAAAAACACATAAATGATGCAAATACACTCACATTGAATAATTGGTAGGGATTAAATCATTGAAAAACATATAAATAATAATGAAAATATTAACTCTATCAGCCCCCCATCATAATGGTTTCCATTCAGATGAAAGAGGAGACTATTCTAATGTATAAGCTGTCATGAACTAAAGTGGTTTGCAGTAGAACAGATGGGTCCAGTGGGATGGGACCACACCTATATATAGGGGCCCGGGTCAATTTTTGTTTACTTTTTCTTTCAGTGAAAAGTAATCTTGACTCTCCCTCATATTTCATTGAATCTGTGTACCGTTACTTTTGTGAAATATGTATTCATGAACCACTTTGTAAGTGATGTGAATCGAACTCTTCACAATTTCTTATACCGACGAACCAAATTTTTGTTTCACGAAATACATTGTGGAATTTAAAAACTAAAATTTGGACCTCCTTGTAGGAGAACTCTACATGGTTTGTGTTTACTATACAACAAATTTAAATCAGGGAACTGAACATTAATCCATACTAATCTGAACATTAAATTTTAAAATGAAACATTGAATATCATCATGGTGAGGCCTTGGTTCATGGTTTCTTATTTCTATGAACCCTTCTATTAGCTGGAAAATTCTCCATGGGCCAATTCCTCACATTACTCTCACATATCACAACTATATGTAGTATAACTTCTACGTACCACAACAGTATGCTAGGATTGCTTCCGCATACCATGCATTACGCGAGAAATGATTTCCATGTACCATTTTCAAGAGTAGTATACAAAGCCCCATGATAACCCTATTTTAAGCCCCTCATCCATTTTTTGGCCTTTATCCAACCATCTTCTCATTGGATTGACTTTTTGTGGGCATTTGGATCATTCTTTTTAGGCTACAATGACTCTTCCACAGATTTTGGCCAAATCAACCAAGAGGAGGGAAACTATGGTCGAGGATAGTGAAGACCATCTTCGGTCCTACATTGCTCCTCTTGAAAACCTCTTAAAATATCTCCTTACACCAGATCTCCTAGGTTACCCATTTTTTATGTAGTTTCCACTATATGGATTTGGTCTTCCAGATGATGTCCCTTTGCCGTTGGTGGACCCCAATACTCCTTTAATTCTCCTATAAGCACCACATGGTCATGATCAGGATGATATTTCCTCAATAGGAAAGGTTATATCTACTCCGATTTAGGAGAATGTGTTCATATTAGAAGGCTTGGCGTTTCCTCTAGGCAATCATAGGTGTCAGAACACTACCTTGAGACTAGTCGCCGAGGAGTACACATCTATTATCAACCTTTACTGAGGAAACTCTAATGTTGGGTGGAGCCCCAAATGAGACCTATGAGCTGGAGGATACTTCTTTGATGAATGGTCTTGGGAATTATTAGTACACCAAACATGTTTAGGGTCCCCTGACCAGTTCGAGGCAGTGAACTTATATCAGGAAGCTTGGTTCTCTCATTTCACGGCTTTCTCTCCAGGAAAAAGCCTTACAGAGTTGCTGAGCTGCTAGTTTTCAAGCACCAACACCGACATCCCCTAGCTCATAGGGCTCCCCATTCTTGGAAATACGTATGGATAATTTCTTCCAATAGCGAGTACTTGGGATTATACTAACCATGTATCCCCATTGAAAAGGAGCCTATGGGTTCTGGAAAAGGGATTACTCAATCACCCCCTCGAGGATCACTCTCTTATCCCATTTAAGGCTTGGATAGGGTCATTAATATAGATGAATGGGCCAAATCAGAGAGCTCTCCAGAGTTTAACTCATTCTTACTGTCAGTCTCGACAAATTCTAGGGTCATATTGTGCCACCCTCGAATTGAGACGATATACTATATAGGGATATGAGCTTCAACCGGATGTGACACCTATGCTTATATTAGTAGGTTTCTTTGCCATGTTTTTTAGTGGATGGAACTTCCCATCCCATGATGTATATACCAAGGCTAGGGCATACACTCTAATGATGGAAGTTGTATTGGAATAGGGTCAATAAATTAATCTTTCCACTCATACTCTTTCAGGAATTTATGAGTTGTTGGAGAAGATATAAGAAGGTAGACCTCCACATCGTCTCAGCGGACCATTTCAATTCCTGTATGGGTGGATATAAGAACACTTCCCTTGACATGAATATCGACAAACTATGAGGGTTCATTTCTCTGACTTTCAACATGCCCTTCTCAACATTTCCTCTATTAATCCAATGACTTTAAGCATTATCGATGCAGTCGGTCTGCTGAATGATGCTCAACACTTCTCATTTTCACCGCACCCTACCCCTCATGGGTAATTAAGAGGTGACAGGGGCAGTTGTTTAGAGGAGAACTCATATATTATCACACTTCTAGACGAGATACTCATTGGTCACATAAATTGAGTGTCCATTTGTAAGCCATAACTTTGTTACTAGTTCACCATTTAATTTGGGTGCCTTCAACAAATTTCACTTCTTCCTACTGTTCAGTTAAAGGGAGAATCTCATCCTGTAATTCTTCACCAGTTATGGATTAAGATAATGTTGGAAGGTGATGATATGGAGGTTATCATCTTTAATACGATAGTATCAACTTTTTTATCATTGGAATATGCCCAAATTAGGGTGGTATATTACCCTGATGGGGTGCTGAGAAGACCAATTTGACGGGACCAGAAGCCTCTAACCATTCTTAACCCTATCTTGACCAGGATGACCATGCTGTATATTACTTCTCCAATGGTGAGAATGATAACTACATATTCTATTCCTATCCCTATGGTAGTCATGATGGCTACACCATATATTCCTACCACTATAGTGAGAAGACGCTCAATCCACTGACAGATGCATTTGGAAGGGAATTCATCAGTGCGACCTATCTCGGTGGGGAGTGATTTAGAATGATCATGTCCTATGGATGCTACCCATGTCCCTAATGAGGTTGGCCCCAACAGAGTTTCACTGGATACCTCAAAAGATGGGGCTACTCTTCCATATCTAGCTCCAATGGTCGAACCATCTTAGGGTAAGGAGATCCCTCCACCCATCTTGTGTAACCTATCTTAGGTCCCTTCCCACTCCTATAATGACACTTACTACCTATATATATGTAATAATGGGGGAGGACCAAGGCCCTGGTGCCGTGGGGAGGCATTAGGCAGTTCGAAAATATGTAAGACATCAGTTATGAGCTCTTGTTGTTGAAACACCACTGTCTAGATTTACTGATGAAGCTGACAACTTCTAGTGGTTATTTATTGAGTTTGGATCTACTGGATTTGATTATCAGTTTATACATCTTCTTATTTTCCATATTTTCATAGCAATAGAATACCTCTCTTCTTGTGAGGATAAAAATATCAAATTCAATTATTCCCATCATTAGGTAATGACCTTATGAGATGTTTCAGAGGAACTTGATCACCTAACAACTGAAGAGATGAAGGCTCATGATTTATTGATCACCCAAAAAAGAAGATCTCCCAGAATAAGAGTCTTTCATAGCAAGGTTGAAGCCCCAACTGGCTTCTTTGAGTTCCAATGACAAAGATATCCAAAATAAAGGGTGGGACCGTAAATCAGTTATGGAATGAATGCCCCCGATGGTCATGGATGAAGTGGATGAGAGAGCTTCTTTAAAAAAACTCTTGAAGGCCTGTGACATTATTCTGCCATTTTTTCAGAAAGGGTGTGTCGATCCTTACTGTAACTTTCCAAAATCACGATGTACCAATTTTATTTTGATACTATAGAGAGACTCCAAACTGGGGATGTTCCTCCATTTTTTGATCTTAATGGAACTAATTTTCCTCCCAAAACTTATTCTTTTCTGTTTTCTGTAATTTTAATTAATCACATTCAACCATATAAGAATTATTTCGATCAGGTATTAATTTTAAACTATTTTTCAAAACTAGTAAATTGAAATAATTGAGTTGGGCTCTAATTTTTTTCTGAGCCATGTGACTCGGTGATTATAGTTCGTCTATTTCTAGGGTTTCATGTAAAACCTCACACACTTTGGTGTCTTTTTCATTATCACCCTAATTTTTTCATAATCTCGTTTGATACAGGATTAGTGGGCATAACTTGAATTTTTCTTAGACTGGCCTTTACGTGTCTTCAACCTAACAAGCATTATGTATCTTTTGAGTATTTAACAGCTCAACTTTTTTTTATTTGGATAAACCATAAATAGTATAGGTTTAACGAGCTGGTACTTGAATTTTATCCAAGAGTTCCTTTTGGGGGTTTTCACTATGGCCAGTATTGTGGCTTTTTAAATGGCGGTTTATAGTTCTCCCAATAAGACTTATTACTGATGCTTTAGGTCACACAGCTTTGACAAACCCTAACAGGGCAGGGGGCCCAATTTGGGATTCATCGGCTAAGAATTTCCTAATAATCTCAAACATGACTGTGGGATTTTTCTTGAACCTAAACTTGTGTGTTTTACATATGTATGAGGATTGTGAACCATTTTAGGCATACGAAGGTAGGATCGTACTCTCATAGGGATGAATTTTCCTTTGGTTTAATTTCTTTTTGTAGGAGACATATGTAGAGCCACAGGGGCATGATGTTCATAGTCAAACAATGGTGTTCGCATGACACGGGCCTTCCATCTTTGATGGCATGGGAGCATTTATAAAACATTGGATTTATTTTGGTGTTGGGGACCATAATGGGTGGCATGTATGAGGGATGATGTATTAAAGTATTAGGGTTATTTTTATCATCTTTGGATGGTAAACTGCTCCCAAACAAATCTTACATTCATAAGGGAGATCAAGTGAATCATCAGTTCAATTAGAAATACTTTTCATGTCTGGGAATCTGAAAAGGGAAATATATGTAAGCCATAATATAGGGGTTTTCCCATGTTTGGGGAGTGATACGAGACATAAATGGCATACAATCATACAGAAAATAGAAATTACTCTCTTGAGGATGAAGTTTCCTTTGATTGACGTTCATTTTTTAAGCCACATATGCAGAGCCACTAGGGAATGATTTATATAGTCAGACAAAGGATTCTACAAGACACTGGCCTTCCATCTTTGATGGCCATGAAGGATTATAGAAATTGGGACCTTTTTGAACACAATATATGGCCTCTGAAAGGGGTTCTCCTAGGCATGAAAGGGATCATTTCTTTGTCTGAACTTTATTGGGAAACCCGGAAATAGATGGGGGATTTTTTTTCATATGCAGATCAAATTCACAGATATGGATGGGGTATCTTTATTTTAAAGAATCCTCATGAGAAACCAGAGTTCAATTGGGCCATAATTTTCTAATATATTCAGTACGTGGGTAGGAAAGAGAATATAAAACATGACTCTATGGGATATTGAATTAGGAGGGATGTCAGGAAGCTTAGAAGCCGTCAGGCATACTTTGGTATGAAAGGACTCTCCTTAGGATGAATTTTCCTTTTGTTGATGGCTGTTTTGTTGGAAACATATTAAGATCCATCGAGGCATGATGTGTATTGTCAAACAAAGGTGTCCGCAGGACACAGGCCTTCCATCTTTGATGGCCATGGATGTTTATGGAGATTCAAGATTACTCAAATCCCAAAGTTTTATTAATGGCATGAATGTATCCATATACATTAGAAACATTCATTTCATGATTCGCTCATGGTATCGGGTAATCCCCTATGTAGATATGACACATATATAGGGTGAGGCATTCGTACCTCTTTAAGAGTACCCTATAGTTTAACATTGTACGGACATGACCTAGGGTTCCTTATGGGGAAGGGAATTATAATAATCATTTTTAGGGTCGTGTTGTTAGGACCAAAACTCTTGTACTGATTTGCCATGAAGTCATATTGGATCCCCCTACTGAGGTCCTTAAGCTCACGTGATATATGCTCAGTGTGAGAGACAAGTGAGGATTCTGAATCACCACTTAAGAATAGCATAATCAATGCTAGGGATAATTTTACACTTAAATCAATGCTTTAAAGTTTAACGTCATGCATCTGGGAAAATTTTGGCCATACAGTTTAGCATTGTATGGTAAGGAAATTATGTTGTTGAGTTTTGAGTCATGTAGTGAGGACACTATGATATTAATTTTAGAGTCCTACATAGAGGGCATTAGGGTGTGCATTTTAGATTCATGTGGCGATGACATTATGTTGTAAATTTTATAGTCATGTAGTGAGGATATTATGTTGTGCAGTTTAGAGTCATGTATCAAAGATATTTTGTCACAAACACCATAAATAGATTTAAGTTAATCGTGGTTGGGATATTCTGGCATTCCTTGTACATGAGTGATGAAAGAATCTGTAAACCATAGTCATGGGGTGGCCCATAGATCAGGAGGAATGACATGGGATTTGGAGCCCATTGGTCATACTGAAGTAGGAAAGTACTCTCCTGAGGATGAATTTACCCTTTGTTGATGACCATTTTGTAGGCGACATATGCAGAGGCACTGGGGCATTATGTGCATAGTTAAACAAAGGTGTCCACAAGACAATGTCCTTACATCTCTAATGGACATGAATTTTTATGGGGAACCAAGATTTACCATAGTATGGAGTTTGGAAAATGGGAGTGATGTGTCTGGGAATGTAAGAAATATCCATACTGTGATGAGCCGTCAACTACTGAAGCTTCCACATAGATCTGACTCATATGTTGGGGGGGGAATCATGATCTTTTGACTCCCCACGAGTGTCAAAATTCAAACATGGAATTTCTATTATTTATATAAACATGTTGTGTAGGAAATTGGGGGCATGTTCTGGATCTCATAATGTTGAGAATCAGGCAGCACATGGCTCTTGAGGAACCGTTCAGTTTAATATCTTACAGTTAGGACATTTTATGGATTCCCCCATACAACTATGACATTTTCATGGAGGAAAGGGAATTTTTTTTAATTGGTGACTGGGAAGGGATGTCAAATTTGTGCATCACTACATATCCTGTAAGGTCCGGACTCAATCCATACATAGTTCTAAATTTTACTTGTACTGGTAATGCCCCAACCCCAGTTACCAAGAATCGGTGCATTATTACATAACATTGGCATGATACAAGGAATCATGTCCCGAAAGACCGATCAGTTTAGTAGCCTTCAAAGTACTAGATGCATACATAATTTTTACATTACATCATGAAATAAAAATAAAACAACATTTTTTCCCATTTGAACACTCTTATATTTCTTAGCTTATTCCTACAGGTTAATCGTAATATACTTCTTTGCATCCTGGAAAAAATAATATATAAGAAAGGGATGAGATAAAATGATATGTAAGGATTACAATATAGCAGAAACTATCATAAATAAGAATAAACATTTAAGGCAATGTATAATAATATAACACAATCCTTTTAAACATAAACATCAGTACAATATGGAAAAGATAAATAAAATAATTCCATTTACTTAATCACATGGATATTCTACTATTCTAATAATCACATGTAATATCAATATCAAATTTCATAATGATTAAATGCATAATTCCAGACTTCATAACCACATAGTCAAGGTCTTGTGCCGAGACTACTAATAATATTTTGTTATAGCCTTGTGCCATGACACTAGTTTGTCTCATGAGACTTATCGATGCATATAGGATCTAAAGTGGGCTCCACCCATTACATACTAAGTCCAATTCATTCCTCATATGAAAATATTGAAACATAACATAAACATTCATATTAAAGCTAGCATACGATATGTTAATACTTTAACCACAAACCACGAATGGTATAAAAATAACACATCCACAGTCAAACATATCACAAAACCTTTAATACAATATTAAATATTGTATCATAACAAATCAACTTCAAACAAGTTTGAAATCCATCAAATGATGTTGACATAGATGAAATCAATACTATTTGATAGAAATATATCTTTCTATTTTGAAATCATTTAAAAGTATCATAATTAACGAGAAGCTGTTAAAATATATTTTTGAATTGAAATGTCTCACACCAATTTGAAACATTTAAAATGAATTTTAATTTTAAAACATTCATGTCCATATAAATAAATCCTTAAAATAATTTTTAAAACATATATATTAATGAGAATGATTTAGAAAAATAAATCTTTAAAACATTTAAAATGATATTTTATTAAGAGTTTCTAACCAAAAGAGAAACGTTTGAATACAAATAATTTAGGTAATCTAAAATTTATAATATCATGACAATATAGGGATTCATGATATACTATGTCAATGTACAATATATACACCATATAAAAGTGAATTGTTTCATAACAATAAAGATGTCTTAATAGAATGTAAATTGAGATGAAATCTCTTATAAAGACTGTATCCTTAGGTTAAGGATTAATAAATGACATAATTATGTGTGAAAAATATAAATACAATAAATATGATTGGATATTTAGTGTAAAACGATCAGAGTACATTCACACATATTAATGTAACAAAAACACCAATGACTTGGATGTTTAATTCAATTAAGGGAAATTGAGTTACGATTACTCTTATCATGTTCATATCGATGTCTTGAGAATTTATCAATGGAGTGATTATGTGTATCAAAAGAATATTCACACAAAGGGGAGTGGAAATTAATACATAAATAAATAGATAGTCATTTCACACATAATCTTGGAGTAAAATAATCAATGAAGTTTGCGTAAAACCCAATGAGTGGAAATCGAAATTAGAAATTCCTTTACCGATTTGGTGACTTAGAAAACATACACCAAATGAAAGAAGGATCATAAAATGAAGATTTAAATACCCATAAATTAAAGTATATTACACAAGTAATACAATCATGGTCAATACATACACCACACAAAAGGAAGTATTGGCAATCTATCATGAATCTAACGCAAATAAGAAATGAGATTAAAATCTATTACCATGTTGTAATCAATCGAGTCATGTGACCAAATTTAATAACCACAAAATGATTCAAAAAATAACATTAATATAAATAGAATCATTATAATATATATCAAATGTAATTACATGATACACCATATGCAATAAATAAGTGGTAAACAATGGAAATCTCACAGAATTAAAAGTGAGATAAGAAACCCCTTACCATGTACTTTTCCTTAGTCGAGGGTATGTTAATATTCTGTATAATAGTTAAATAATTGTTATTAAATTATACAATAACAATATACATAAATATGATATCATATATGATCTTCTAATATTTTTTTGTTAATTATATTTTAGTAGTATCATCATTTTGGGTGGTAACTGATCTGTTTTCTGTTATATGCTCGGTTACATAAGCCATGTTGGTTATGGATAGGATGAATTTTATTCATATACAGAATGATATTAAGTTCTTAAACATTATTTTTAATCATAAAATTAAAATTAGTCTTGAATGATTGCGATTGGGAATGAATCTCATCACGTTCGTAGAGACGGTAATCCGTACGTACGCACGAGCGACAATATCATTATATTGACGGTGAAATCATATGTAGTTGGATGGTATATCATATATACAAAATCATTAACATTTTATATTTATTATTATCATAAGTTATATTCATTATTATACCCTTCCAAACAATTAAGCGTTTGAATGACAAACTACACCATGACTTGGAGACGGTAAGCCGTACGTACGCATGTATGGTGACTTTGTCATTCATATGATGGATATAATAATATATATGGTTGTACCATTTTTATAATAACATCACATAAATATAATATACTGGAGTTATTTTTTTATAATGTAAACAACCAAAAAAGAGGAAGTTGAAGAAGAAAAGAACTTGAAAGAGGTGATGAAATATTTATCTCTTCTCTGGGTTCTTCCTTTTGATTTGATCAAAAGGGCTCCTTAGATTGGATTTCTAACTAAATAAAGGCCTCTATAATTAAGGTAGGAAATTTAGGAGGACATTTGGGCAGGGTTTTTCTGATCCAAATGGATTTTGAGGTGTGAAATTAAGATAAGGGGAAGTACCCTTTTATAAGAGAGGTGAGGGTCACTTTAGGAAAAGCTTGAAATATTATTTTATAATAAAATAATTTTTGGTTTCTAGTGGCTCCAAAATGATTTATTTCGAGGATAAGGTGTGGATGGGTCGAAAACCTCTCAACCAATAGGTTTTAGACATGTTTAGGTCACCATATTAACCTTATCTTTTAGATTTAACTCTTAGTTTAATAGTTTGACATTTACCATGTCTCTTTATAATTTCATATTATAGGGTTAATAAACTTACTATAACAATCTAATAGAACCCCAAGTGGTTCATTATTAATATATATATAACCTTATATAAGTCCTTTGGCCGAACATTAGCTCTTTAGGATTATTATATAAATTAATAATATAGTATTTATTTTAAAAACTCAATTATGTCAATTGTGACACTATTTAGTATTTGGTTTCTGTGAAAATCATAACAGCATGATTACTTCAAAAAAAATATTTTATCAACCCTAAAATATCATATTAACCTAGAAAATTATTGGAATTAATCAAAAGACTCAAATTATATTTATTTGGATATTTATAATATCAATTATTTTCATCTTTCATTAATAAGGTAATTACTGCATCATCATTGTGTCATAAATAAATTTAATTATTTAATGTTTAAAAATTATAAATAAAATACCATTATGTAGGAATTTTTTATATATTTCTAATGAATATTTATAGTCGAATCTATCTTATGTATAACCCTATATTAAAAACGGTTTAGTTATTTAACATTGAATTTAACACTTTTTACTCTTCTTTAAATAAAATAATAATAAATGTCCTAATCTAATCCAAGTGGACGAAAAGGATCATATTTTATTCATATGTTTGTTTTTGGTCGAATTACCCTTATCCAATAGAATTATGACATGTGTTAGGGTAATTATAATACCATTTATACCGATAATTTCCCTATTTACTTTTAATCGTGGTAAATAAAAGTCAAAAATAACTATTCACCAAAAATTATTTTCATCTTATTAAACCAAATTTTACTTACTGATGTCAAATGTGTCTATGGGTGTTTTAAAATTCAACTCACAAAACTGGTAAAATTATGTTCTATGCAAATTTGTAAATGCTCTTAGAATGTGGGTAAAAGATGGTAAAAAATTAAATAAACTTGTATACATCAAATTTTATTATAAACTTACTCCAATGAATTAAATTCAACTTATATAGGTATTACATATCTATTTTCACTTAAAATAAATTTAAATAAAATAAATAATTATTTAAATAAACAGTCAGTTTTAATCTATAATGCAAAGTTTTTCATTATTCATCAAAAATTGAATGTTTTCATAAAAATACCAAAACTTTACCCTAAGATAATTTTGATATTACGAATTCAAAAATGAATTCTATTTTACCAAATTAAAAAAATATAAGTTTCATTAATTAATTTAAAATTTATTCTCATTGTCAAAACTGAAAAGCGGGTTTTTTAAAAAGTAAAAACTATCAAAATATTGACACGTGTTTATGTCAAATTTAAATGTGAAATTACTTATAATAACCTAAAATGTATTAAATGAAAAAAATATAATCTAATTATACTTCCAAACCATTAAAAGCCATAATTTATCACTATAAACTAATTTGATTAAAAAAGTTTTTGTCAATTAAAATTCAGTATTTTTCATTATTTATCAAAATATGAAAGTTATCAGCAATGTACCAAAAATTTATCCAAAATAAATTTTTATGTTCCGATTCTAAAGAATAATTTAATTTCATTAAATTTAATATATAAAAGTGTCAACTATTAGTTTTAAAAAGGGTTTTCCATTAAAAGGTTGTAAAATTTCATTTTTTGAAAAATAATTCTTTTATTTGAAAAAAATGAATTTGTTCTTATATTATTTATAAGAAAAACATAATATGGATTCTAAAATTATATGGAGTATATAAAATTCAAAATTCAGTTAATACTATTCATAAATACTTTTTGAATGGCTATTTTGGTAAGTCATGGTGCGCTCGAACTCGGTGTTGTGTATATCGCAAGCTATTAAATTACTTTAATGAAAATAACTTACTATGAAATCTTGGGGTGTTACAGTATTGATATTACTCGGATGTATGAGTAGGGTCATTTTTATTTCATCCACTATGGGTGTCTGGTATATCATATTACTCTATAGTTTGTTTACATAATGGAATCCTTACCACCAACCCTAAGCTCATGTGAGTTATAATCAATGTGAGAAACATGGAGTGACAATGATTTCCCTCGTAATATAGGGAGATAGAGGATACAATAGAGGTATTTTTTTCATTTGTGGGTTGGGCCAAGATCGAGGGTCGACGCATCACTACATATCCCACTGATGAATGGGAATCAATCTGTACATAGTTCTTTGGGGACCATGCAGATTATCGTCATGTGATTAGGATGATTTCTGCTATATGGTTTAACGCCTTGTAGCTAGGACGCTATATTGTGTAGTTTAGAGTCACATAGCAAGAACATTGGCATCCCAGTTTAATTCCATGTTGTAGGGACTAATACCAAACATTTTAATGTCATGTGCTTAGGAAGATGGATCATAGGTTAGGGTCATAGATTTTAGACCAAATGCATCACTGTTACGCAAGTACTTCTTCATAAACCTTGCATTGGTGGGATTCGTGATGAGCTATCCATCCATCCACATCAAGGCGTATGCTCCATTAGAATAGACCCTATGTACATCATATTTTCCAACCCACTTTGACTTATGTTTTGGGGGATTCTTCCTGAGTATCATTAGGGTTATGAAGACCTACACCATCTCTCCTTCAAGGAAAGACTGAAGGTAAACCTCTTTTTGATGGCTTGTGCGATCCAATTTTGGTAGACATTCAAATGGTGCAAAGTTTTTATCCTTTTCTCTTCAAAATGATTCAACTCATCAAACTGTTTCTAGGAATTCTCATCCATGGAAAGTTTATCACCAATGGCCACACGGAGTAATGGCACTTCATTTTCAATAGGAGAAACCTGCTATGCCCCGTATACTAGTGAGTATGGGGTTTCCTAGGTGGTAGTTCGGGTCGTGGTCTGGTAAGCCCATAAATTATGAAGGAGATTTTCTAGCCACAATTTCTTTTCCTTATCTACCATCTTTTATATTATATTGTACAGAGTCTTGTTGAAATACTCTATCTTCTCATTGGACATTGCATGGTAACAGGGTGAATGGTTGGATCTGATTCCATACTCCTGGTATAACTTGTTCAACTCAGCAGATAATAAATTGGTTCCATTATCCTTTAGTATTGTATGAAGGACACAAAATATGGTAATGATGTTGGAATTTACAAAGATAACAATTATTTTTTTTTCAAACTCTTCAAGGGGCATGGGTTTGAACCATTTTAAAAGAAGTTTGTTGCTGTGAGAATGAACTTGAATTGTCTGGATGTGTTAGGGGGATATGGCCCCACAATATCTATCTTCCAGGCAACAAATGGCCAGAAGTACTTAGTTTTGTGACGTAGCTTCGGGCGTCAGTGAATAAAATTAGCATGAACCTGGAAGGAATTGAACTTCTTGGTGAATATGGTGCAATACGGTATCTTAGTGGGACAATAGTATCCAAGACATTGAATTTTATGGGAGAGCTTGGTTTCCAATTGGTTCACTCCACAAGATCCAATGTGCACATCTTTCATGAAAGAATTAGTCTCTTGTCCATCGATACACATATGAATGACTCCATCAAGGCCTCATTTATAGAGAACCTTTTCTTGGTTTATTCCATTGTACAAGAAAACATTGACTGCCTGCCTCTGGATCTTTTCTCTTCAATACCTATCTGGTGGGAGTTCCCCCATCCGGAGGTAATTTGCAATGGGATTCATTAGGCCCGTGGTGTGACAATAAGGCTTAGAAATGGGGATAATCTTGTTGATTTCCTCCGTATTTTTATGAATAAAAGTCAAGACCATATGACAGTGGGAAATTCTAATAACTGTTTCATCCCAGTCTGGATCATCCAGGGTTGTAGATGCATTTTCCAATGCTTCTTCTTGATCATTTCTTAAACGTAGTAAATAGATCATCATTGGTTCTAATGGGAATTCTTCCATTAGTTACCAAATATGGTTCATCATGGGGTCCAATACTTCTTTATTAATGGCATAGTCACCATTGACCAGCTTGATGACCAATTCTGAATCACCTTTTATCTTCATGTGTTTGGCTCGTGCATGAAGTTCCTGCTCTGTGCTTGCAATGAGGGCCTGGTATTCTACTTCATTATTTGTGTATCCCTCTAAAAGTAGGAAGGATTAATTCAAGACAACCTGCTTAGGGGATATGAGTATAATTCCCAGCCCTACTTCGTTGAGATTGGGATCCTCTATCCTTTTGGAGGTTGGGCTTCTGGAAGAATTATCGAAGTAAATTTCTCATTCCTGGCGGCCTTCTTGGATGGAGAACACATTTTCATCTAAATGTTCAGCATACAATAGGGTTTTTTCTTCTAAGTGGTTCTCTTCTAGGAATTTTGTGTTGGGCGGAGTAAAACGGGAAGGATGGCAAGAGGGGGGGTGAATTGCCTTTTAAAAAATGATTAACAAATTAAAATCAAAGTTGAAATGCAGCGGAAATAAAAGAGGCAATCACACAAGAAATTGTTAACGGAGTTCGGCCAAAACCCGGCCTACGTCTCCGCTCCCAACTCAATCGTTGAGAGATTCCTACCGCTTGCTTTTCAATGGTTTTAGCAAGAAACCCACTAGGCTTTGAGGTAGCACTAGGACCTATTACAGCTTGCTTTTGAATTGGTTTAGCAAGAACCCACTATCCTTCTTACAGGTGAAGGATAGCTCACCTATGTCTCAAGCTATTTAAAGGAAAGCTTGACAACCTCTTCACACCTTAATGGTGATGTGAAACCCAAAAGAAAGAGGGGATGAGAAATAGAGTGGTTTGTAGACACAAACCCAAATTAAGCTCAAAATAGATAAACAAGAAAAACCGTATTGGGAGAAGCCTTGGGCGCCTTTGATTGATTGGAGATGTTGAAGGCCGCTTCCAAGCTTCTTTGATGAAGCTCCTTGGATGTGGAAGTTGTTGGAGCAAAGAGGGTTCCTTTGAGGAAGTCCGCCGGAGGTACGCCAAAGATGGAAAATGTGTTCGGTGGCTTTGTATATGATCCGGTGTTGGTCCGGGGCTTCCTTGGCCTTTATTTATAGGCATGGAATCCTTGGGGAGTCTTCGGAGCCGTTGAAAAAGGCCTCGGAGCCGTTGGAGGCCAAAAGAGGGTTGACTGGTCAAAGCCAACGGCTAGTTTGACTGGGCTACCGGCTGGCCGGTACAGCTCCACCGGCTGGCCGGTGCCTTGGCAGAGGGGAAGAGTTTTGGTCCAGGCTCCACCGGCTGACCGGTGGAGGAGCCACCGGCTGGCCGGTGGGGAGACAGTAGCTCACACTATTCATCTGGGTGCCACCGGCTGGCCGGTGACAGAGCCACCGGCTGACCGGTGGAACCTGGCAGTGGGCAATGCCTCTGCCAGGTCCACCGGCTGGCCGGTGCTATCACACCGGTTGGCCGGTGGACTGAATTTCAGTCCACTTGATGTGCTTCATGGCCCATTTCCTTGGCAATCTTTTGCCTATAAAACAAAAACACTTAAAACAATGTTAAACACATATGAAAGTGATTGTGATCATGAAAATCAAAGAGTGTGGGGTACAACAATCTCCCCCTATTTTGATGATCACAATCACTTATCTAAGCAATGTAAAAACTTAAATGAAAGGCATGCTTTAAATGATAAATTGAAAATAAATACTAAGCATGAGAGAAAAGATTCTCCCCCAATCAATCAAGAAATTTCTCCCCTTTTGTGATTATCAAAATAGAATGGGGCATAAAACTTAATTGAGGGAAAATTGAAAATCAAGATCAATTGGAATTGAAAAATTTGAAATTGAAAGATTGAATAACAGTTTGAATTGAAAGTTTGAAAACAAATAAAGAAACTTTCTCCCCCTAAATAAAACAAAAAATCATCGGGGAAAGGGTTTTGGAACCGAAACTAATTTTGGCCCGGAGAGACTTGCCAAAAGAGATTTTTCAATCCAAATTTGTTTCATGGCGGGTCTTCTCCTAAAAAATTCGTCCGAAAAGTAAATAGATTTAGGCATACCATAACGGGCATTTTTGCAATCGCATTCATAAATTAGGTGCCCGGGTTTTTTACAATAATTGCAAAATTTAAAACTAGAGCTCCCCCTTACAAAAACAGTGGGTGCATGGGAGGAGGAAGCTATATTGGTGTAGCCAAGTCCATTGGTGGTTCTAGATACTCGTTGAGAACCTAAGAGTTTGGACAAATTTTGTTCACCTTGGGTGAACTTGGCTAAGGATTCTCTAAGGTCCTTGATGGTTGATTCCAAAGAATCAACATTTGGGAAATTTTGGATTTTTAGGGAGAGTTCCTCCTTCTCTTTGAGAAGTTGTTCTTTTTCGGAGGAAAGTTTTTTGAAATTCTTTTTCAAAGCTACAAATTTTGAAGAGAGTTCATGAAAACCATTTTCAAGTTGGTCTCGCACATGTTGGAGTTCTTCGTATGACAAATGATTAAAAGAATTTGAAGATGAGGACGAGGATGAGGAATCGGAAGAAGTTACCTCGTGAAATGCCATTAGGCATTTTGTACCTTGGTCGCTCGAGGAGGAGGAGGAGGAGGATGAGGTGTCACTCCATGTCGCCATGAGGACCTTTGTCTTTCCTTTTTCCTTAGCCCATTTCTTGTTGAGTGGGCAATCGGGCTTGTAATGGCCCTTTTCGCCGCACCCGTAGCATTTCACCTTGGGCTCGGATTTTTCGGTGGGTTCTTGCTTTCGGTGCTTGCGGGATTTCTTCTTCTTGTGCTTCTTCATAAATTTGTGCATTTGGCGGGCGAGATTCTCCATTTCCGAGTCGCCGCTTGATGATGAAGAAGATGAAGATGATGAGGAGGAGGAGGAGCTTACTTCTTTTTGTACCTTGAGGGCGATGTTCTTTGGTGTCTTGATAGGGGTGCCCTCCTTTTGTGCTTGCCTCCTCATTGTGATCTCATACGTCATGAGAGATCCGATGAGTTCTTCGACCGGCATGTTTTTGACATCCTTAGCTTCTTGGATTGTCGTCACTTTAGGTGCCCATGAGCTCGGAAGGACCCATAGAATCTTCTTGACCATTGCTTCAGCTGAAACATCATCACCAAGAGATTTTCTACCATTGCAAACGTCAGTGAAGCGTGTAAACATTTCAGAAATAGACTCATTTGGATGCATGGAAAAGCTTTCAAAATCTTGTCTATACATGTCTAACCGAGTATCCTTAACTTTGTTAGTGCCCTCATGGGTCACTTCCAATAGTTTCCAAATTTCATGAGATGAGGTGCAAGTGGAAACTCGGTTGAACTCATTTCGGTCAAGGCCGCAATGTAGAGCGTTCATGGCTTTGCCATCAAGCTCAAAGTTTCTAATATCGGCGGGGGTCCATTTGGATTCGTCGGGGAAAGACAAAGAATAACCTTGCATGACAATTTTGTAAATAGGATATCCTATGCTTCTTAAAAAAGTGGTCATGCGGGTTTTCCAATAATTATAGTCGGTCCCATCAAAAAATGGAGCCCGACCCAATGAGTAGCCCTCGGGGGCGAAAGAGGTAGATGCCATCAAAAAGGATCTTTAATTTGAAACCGGTTAGGGAATTATTCAAAACCTCCCTTTGATACCAATTGTTGGGCGGAGTAAAACGGGAAGGATGACAAGAGGGGGGGTGAATTGCCTTTTAAAAAATGATTAACAAATTAAAATCAAAGTTGAAATGCAGCGAAAATAAAAGAGGCAATCACACAAGAAATTGTTAACGGAGTTCGGCCAAAACCCGGCCTACGTCTCCGCTCCCAACTCAATCGTTGAGAGATTCCTACCGCTTGCTTTTCAATGGTTTTAGCAAGAAACTCACTAGGCTTTGAGGTAGCACTAGGACCTATTACAGCTTGCTTTTGAATTGGTTTAGCAAGAACCCACTTGTTTTTAATGGTTTAGCAAGAACCCACTATCCTTCTTACAGGTGAAGGATAGCTCACCTATGTCTCAAGCTATTTAAAGGAAAGCTTGACAACCTCTTCACACCTTAATGGTGATGTGAAACCCAAAAGAAAGAGGGGATGAGAAATAGAGTGGTTTGTAGACACAAACCCAAATTAAGCTCAAAATAGATAAACAAGAAAAACCGTATTGGGAGAAGCCTTGGGCGCCTTTGATTGATTGGAGATGTTGAAGGCCGCTTCCAAGCTTCTTTGATGGAGCTCCTTGGATGTGGAAGTTGTTGGAGCAAAGAGGGTTCCTTTGAGGAAGTCCGCCGGAGGTACGCCAAAGATGGAAAATGTGTACGGTGGCTTTGTATATGATCTGGTGTTGGTCCGGGGCTTCCTTGGCCTTTATTTATAGGCATGGAACCCTTGGGGAGTCTTCGGAGCCGTTGAAAAAGGCCTCGGAACCGTTGGAGGCCAAAAGAGGGTTGACTGGTCAAAGCCAACGGCTAGTTTGATTGGGCTACCGGCTGGCCGGTACAGCTCCACCGGCTGGCCGGTGCCTTGGCAGAGGGGAAGAGTTTTGGTCCAGGCTCCACCGGCTGACCGGTGGAGGAGCCACCGGCTGGCCGGTGGGGAGACAGTAGCTCACACTATTCATCTGGGTGCCACCGGCTGGCCGGTGACAGAGCCACCGGCTGACCGGTGGAACCTGGCAGTGGGCAATGCCTCTGCCAGATCCACCGGCTGGCCGGTGCTATCACACCGGTTGGCCGGTGGACTGAATTTCAGTCCACTTGATGTGCTTCATGGCCCATTTCCTTGGCAATCTTTTGCCTATAAAACAAAAACACTTAAAACAATGTTAAACACATATGAAAGTGATTGTGATCATGAAAATCAAAGAGTGTGGGGTACAACATTTTGCTAACTCCTGGCCTTTAATGGCCTTCTGCAGCATGTACCATATATCAAAATTTTGCTGGATGACTTCCCACTGTGATAGACATCTAGTTAGCATGGGACGACAGAGGATATACTTGAGTGGGTTACATAAGGAGACCAGATGGACCTCGTGGTTCTACAGGTAATGCCTTCATTTCTAAACCATTATTATTAGGGCTAAGAAGTTTTTTTTTGATTCTTGAATATTGATCCTCAATATCAATCATTGTTCGGATGAGGTAATAGATATTGTTCTCACTGCCGACTTCATTCTTCAGTTCGAGGAAATCACCTAATGAATATTCTAAGGAGTTTACGTAAAAACTGAGTGGTCTCCCCACAACTAGAGGCATCAACATCAGTGGTCTTAGGAGATATCTTTTAATATTGTTGAGTTCTTCTTGACCATCATTATCTCACTGATATGGAACCCACTTATTCATTAAACTAGTTAAAGGTAAACATTTACCCTCAAGGTTGGATATGAAGTGTCAAATGTAGGCCAGGTTCCCCTAGAGACCCCTCAAATTAGTGAGATTATGAGGTGGAGCCATTCCAAGGATGGATTTTTTATTCTCAGGGTCGACTTTGATGCCGCGATGGCATAAAATAAAGATAAGGAATATTGTAGATGTAATTCCAAAGGTACACTTTAAGGGATTCATCTTTAAACTATGTTATCACTGTTAGTTGAAGACGGTTTCATGATCTATCATGTGGTTTGAGTACTATCATGATTTGACCACAAGATCATCAACGTATCACTCAACAAATTTTCCCAATAAGTGACTGAAAATTTGATGCATGGTGTGCTGATATGTAGCATTGACATTTTTCAGACCAAAGGGAATCACCTTATAACAAAACACACTCTAACGGGACCTAAAAGTAGTATCGTCTTCATCTAATTGGGCCATTCAAATATAGTTATATCTTTAATATCCTTCCATGAAAGAGATGGCCTCATATATGGTGGTTGCATCGATCAACAATTATGTGATCAGGACCGAAAAATCAACTTTTGGGAAATGCTAATTGTGGTCCCTGAAGTCAATGCAGAATATAATATGTTCATTCCTCTTTCTGACAGGGACTATGTTTTCCATCTAGATCGGATATTGGACTACCTAAATGAATTTATCTCTTATTATCTTGTCAAATTCATCCTATATTTTAGTATCATGGGTCGGGTGGGTCCTTTTGGTTGCCAGCTTATTGCCATGATAGTCTTCTAGTAGACCCAGATGATGAGTGAAAACCTTAGGATCGAGGCCTAGAATTTATGTGTATTTTCAAGAAACCAAATCTTGATTCTTATTTAGGAAGTAGAAATATGCTTCTTGATCCTCAAAAGGAATAGCTATATAATCAAAGTGGGTCATGGGTCATCTTCGGTTCCTAGGTTTATTTCTCTGAGTTCATTGATTGTGGTGGAGACACATCCTTGAATGTGGGAGGGGCATCTTTGATGTATTCATCTTCTTCCTATTCATGATCCTCTTCACCATATTCTTCCTCTTCTGATGGAGAGAGGATTATCAATATTAACTCTCTGATGTTATAGGATAAAAATCATTTATGCCTTAGTGAGTAAGGTGGGAACTATCTGGGGTCCCAAGGATGAGCTGGGAGAATCTTTGTTTGGGCCTTCCCTAACATCATAGGGGCCAACCCACTCTTTAGTATCATTGGACTTGGGGGCCATAACATAAATCATGAAGATGACTGAGTCTATATCCAACCTTGAACTTATTCATTCAACATGGTTTATGGTTAATACATACTCTTCCCCAAAATGTTGGAGGGGATCAGTGGGAGCCATTTCTAGTCCATTCGAGGCAGTGATCCAGTCAATTTTTTCTACCAAAGACTATTTCTCATTGGGTTCATATAACCCTGCATCGATGTAATGTGAATCACAGAATTTAAATGGGGATTTATCGGCATGTAGTGTCCTATTTTTTCCATTAATACAATATTTGATGCACTAATGGTATGATGACGAAATTGCAGCATGCTGATGCAGCTAGGGCCTCCTTAACATGACATTGGAGGTTGTAATTTTCCACACTACCAGAAACTCAGAATTAGGCATGAGGTCTCCAATCCAAGTTTTATCTTGATTCGTCCCAACAACTTGTGGTCACTTTTTTCATATCCCGGTAGAGTTGTGGTGTAGGGTGTTAAAAATTCCTCATCACAACCCAATGGATGAAGTGTTTGATGTGGGAGGTGGTTGACTCCAGAGCCATTGTCAATGAGAATTCTTGGAATACGAATGTCGTTTATCTTATCGGACACATATAAGGGTTTGATGTTCCCTTGCATGATGGTGTCTTCATCCTTGTCTGTGAAGTAGATGATGGTGTGGAATTATTCGGGATTGGTCTCTGTCTGATAGAATTAGGCTACTGGTACATCAACCTCGAATTCCTGGGGACTGAGTAAGTCTTCTATGAGTTCCTCCCTTAGGTTTATGAACATACTCATGGCATCCAGGATCAATAGATTTTCTAGTACTGATGCTAGATACTTCATAATATCAAATTTATGCTCCAAAGTTCAGTTCATACCAGCTTGGGGATTCTCTTACATGGGCGTTTTGGGTGTTGAGATTTAGACATAGATGGTCTAACCACTGCTACAGGAGCTGGTGGCACTACGGTACTTTTTGAGTTTGGCTGAATTGATCTGCCTATACGCCTTGGGCGATTGGATATCTGCTCCTTCTCTAATGGATACTCCAATATGACTGGGCTCAGATCTCTTTTGGCGGTGGCAGAGAAACATTCCATTTCTTGTTATGTTTGCTAGAGGGTTCATGTATGAGTTTCCACAATATTAACAGTTTGAGCTAAGGTGTGGCTCGGAATTTGACTCATATCATGATCATGACTTCAAAGAAACCCTCAAACTCTACAACCACTTCCTGCGGCCCTTCGGTTGGATGTGGGGAATTTGGTTTTGTGGCCATAGTCTCCATCAGATAATGGGTCCATCAAGTGAATGACATTAATGGAGCCAAAGATCAGTTTTTGTTCTAACAATTCTTCTGTCTGATTGTCTTCTTTTGATGGTGTTGTTTGGTGGGGGTGGTTCCTATTTTATCGTATGTTGGGGCAGTGCCCGTTGTGCTATTTCTGTTGGCTTAATGTTTGAAAGTGTCAAGACTAGCTTTAGAATTGGTTCCAGCTCATCTTTTTGCTCTTTATTTCTGCCCTTCTAGCCCTCAGAGGACCGCAGGGCTGAGGATGATGGTTGTGTCGTATCAGGAGCTATGGGGGGAATGATTGGTTACATTAACTACCCGTGGAGGATTCCATGATCTCGGTTGATTGTTTTCTTGGTCATCGAACTAACAATAGTTTTCTCCTTTTTGTTGGTGACTTCTTTCCAATACACTTCCTCTCTTGGGTCTAAGGTGGAGACATTCGTCACATGTGCTGGCAGTGGACCCAACTTGACTTTCCCAGAATCCAAAATATTTTTTAGGATATCCTTGAAGATGAATCACTCCAATATGGTGTGCCCCATTATCATATGAGAGGGAAAATAATTTGGACGGTTGTTGAGGCCCACTAAATCGGCTCACTTTGGTTTTGGTATCTGGAGAAAGTTGCAATTCATGGTGGCTATGAAGTAGCCACCAAATTGGTCATCTCGGAATAAATAGAATTTATTTATTCATTCCTTTAACTGATATCTTTTATCACCCCTTCTCTTATCATTCCATGGTGGGGGTGGATGTTGGCGTCCATGGGGTCCCGCACGTTTTGGTGGAGGCCTCGCAACTGGAGCTGGTGTTGTGGGTGGATTAAGCCTGAAAGAAGTCGCTTCATATTTTCTCGTTCTTTTTCCTAGGGCTAATGGGGCCACCCAAGACTTTAGATTGGTCCACTGCAAGGATTATTATATCCTTTGAGCAATGGTGGAGAATTCTCATAACCCACTTGTGTACTTCACTGGGATGAGTGGTGTTCACAATTCATCACAGAGATTATCGATGCACATTGGGATCATTTCATCCTAGGGGTGTGGCTGGTTCAGGAAATAAGTTAGGTGTTTCCATCTAGTAATGAAGTATAAAACTCTTTCATTCTCTTATTGCTTGCTAATTACGGGATCATTGACTATTGCTGAACTAGAAGAGAAACTATCACTGAAGGTCCTTATAGCATGTGATTGAGTTAGCTGGAAAGCTAGTATACCATATGAAGGATGAACCCTGTAGGGTTTTCATGATGCCCATATTTTTTACTGCTTCTTTCTACTCCGGAGTTCCCATCATGGGATCACAGTAAGAGGCATAGTAAATTAGATATTTTTCCAGGTCTTCTGAACCATTGAACACTGGGAATACTAGGAAGTCTGACGGTGGTGGAATGTTGCTCACCCAATCAGGGTAGGGTTTGTTATCTGGTTGTATCAGAGCACTCCACCATTCTATTTATTCTATTCGACCTATTAGTTTCTCAATGGTATTCAAGATCCCTTTATGCATATTCTACTGGACTTGATCTTGGACGAGTGCAGTAGGGGCCAAAGTTGGATGTGTCGCTGCTGCTAGAATTTGGGGTGGATACCCAGCCGAGGGTATCCCTTGTTGGTTTTCCTGAATATACAATGGCCACTTTCCTAGTGGAGGGAAGTATTTATGTACTTCCAGGGCTAGATTTAGGTATGTTGATGGTCTTGATGGTGGATTAGATGGGCATTCGAGTTTGACTTCATTTACCTGGATGAGTGTCTTTGGCAGGTGTAACGACCCAAAGTTTGGTCAATAGAATTACTTTCTTATAATTATACTTTATAGTGTAATCACATAAGGAATCAAAATGACATATCATGATACTATATACTATGTGACTATTAAACATAATTTTTCCACTTATGTGATTTTAATTTCGAAAATTGGACATACGCGGTTGCATCCAGGATGATTTTTGGGGTCTGATGAAACAAACATAATTTTGGTGAATAGTAACCTACACGTATGAATAGTGACCTACCCGCATGAATAGGAACCTACCCTTATGAATAGTAACCTTACATGTGATAGTGTAAATATATATGATTTAAGTGAATGTATGGTATACCTATATCTTGGAGTAAGTAAATAAGTTATTTTAAATAGGTATTTTTTTTGAATAAACTAGTATTTTATTTAAAATTTAATTTAACATATTTTAAAAATTGTTTTTTAAAAACTGGAGTTCATTTTTGGATTCTACACATTGAAAAATGGTGTGGGTGAATTTTTGCGATTTTTCTTAAATACATGAATATTTTTGTGAATAGTGAAATTCAATAATTTAAAAAATATGCTAAATAAATGAATTTTTGCATCATGATTAAGTCATGGCTGATGTAAATGGCCATTGGTTTGAAATCAAATTCACTTATTACTATTCTTCATCATGTAATTATCACTATTACTTGTCTTGTGGATAAATAATAAATTAATGAATATAATATTTGGAAAACCCCTCTCCACTCCACTACAAATACCACTCTTCACACCCTCATTCCTCACACGTCCAAAGCTTCAAGCCTTATCTAAAATCTGCCCAAACATATTCCCTAGCCCCTCCCCACTTCAAAGAGATTCTATTCTCATAAAAATACCAATACAAGGTTCCTTAAAGAGGATTCTAGAGGTAATTCCTCTCTCTCTCTCTGTCTCTCTCTCTCTCTCTCTTTTCCATTAATTTCTTTTATATTTCAAGTTCTTTTCTTAATATCTACCCACCTATCCTCAAATAGATTGTATGGTAACTCCAATATCTTACATATAATATAATATTATGATATTAATGGGAAAATATATCATCCAACCCCCTTATCCTCTTCTTTTTCTTATTTTAGAAAGGAAAGCATTGTTCGTGAAGTGTTAATTTATCACCTTCAAGAACGATATGTTTTCATTTTCCTTTACCACCTTCACATCTGGTAATGAAACCATTTTAATGGTTGAACCAAATTATGTTATTTGTATTATATCCTATTTAATGTTCTGTTACTAACTTATTTACATATTACTAAATGATAAAACAAAACATGTTCATTGTGATCCAAAAACCACCCTAATTAACCTAAAACGGTCATCATTAAATTTTAACTAATGATTCATCCACATGGTATATAAAATAATTCATTATAAGATCATTAAAATTCCTGGATGATCATAAATAACATGTAATATCAGTTCTGGATGTTTATCCATTTTCTACATGAACTTCCATCCATGAATACAAGTGGACCGTTCAAGAAAACCATAAATAAATATTCCCGAACAATGGATTTAAACTCCATAACTCATCCAAAGGCCTATAAAATAACTTAATTAAACCATAATGAACCATATTCATGTACACAAGGTTTTAGAATTTTTAATTAATTAATCTAACCACTCTTCACAACCTTATTTCCTCACAGCTTCCAAGATTCAAGCCTTGTCTAAACTCTGCCAAAACATCTTCCCTAGACCCTCCCCCACGTTCAAGAGATTTTGGTATCATCAAAAGACCAATACAAGGTGCCTTAAGTAGGATTTAAGAGGTAATTTATCTCTCTCTCTCTCTCTCTCTTTTCCTTTAATTTCTTTTCAATTTAATGTTCTTTTATTAATATCCCCCCACCTATCCTCATCCACATGGTATGGTACCTTCAGTATCTTACATATACTGGAAAGTTATGATACTAATAGGATAATATTTCATCCAACCTCCTTCTCCACTTCATTTTATTTTAGAAAGGAAAATGTTGTCCGTGATGTGTTAATTTATCACCTTCAAGAATGACATGTTTTTATTTTCCTATACCGCCTTTATATCTGGTCATGAAACCATTTTTATGATTGATCCAAATTATGTTATATGTATTATATCCTATTTAATGTTTTGGAACTAACTTATGTACATATTACTAAATGATTAAACAAAACAATTTCTTTATGGTCGAAAAACCGCCCGAATTAACCCAAACGATCATCATTAAATTCTTATCAAATAATTTATCCACATGGTATATAACATTATTAATTATAAGATCATTTATACTACTAGGATATCATTATTAACCTGAAATATTGGTTCTAGACGTTTATCCATGTTCTTTATGAACTTCCATTCATGAATACAAGTGAACCGTTCAAGAAAACTATAAAAACGAACATTTCCGAACAACAAATATAAACTCTATAAATCATCCAAAATACCATAAATAAACTTAATAAATCCTTAATGAATCTTATTAATCTATAAAAGGTTCTAGAATTGTTAATTAATTAATCTAATGTGATTATACAAGACATTATAGTGAAGAAAGTGTTTGGATACAAGGTAAGGGGAAATTCTAAAACCCAACTCTCTTTCTTTGGGTTTTCCCTATTTAACCCATTTTTAGAATGGATATGCCTTAAAATCATTTTTTAATCATTATATTACTTTTTATTGGATATAAATGTTCTCTAATTGATTTTATGAAAAACCCAATGTTTTCCAAAGGAACTCCTCTTTCAAGTAAAAACATTGTTTTTTTACTTCTCGAAAATTGTTTCACTCTTCACTCAAAGTTAATGGTTCTATGTCAAGAATGATATCCCTATTTATTTTGGGAACCAAATGTTTAAGAATTTATGATTTATGATGTTAAACCCATCTCTTTCCATGGGTTATTTTTTGTTCAAGTTTGAGATATTTTCAATGTAGCATGCATGATAATGTAAATATTATGATGAGACAGGTGTACCCAGAATTAGATAGTGCTCCAACGCATTGGGTAAAGTGATAAATCACATGAGTTAAAAGTAAATTATGCGTGAACATAATGCCAGAAGTTTTCAAAACAATGTGTGGTATTTGACCACTATGACATGATGTTTCATTTTTTATGCATTTCCACATTTCAAGTATTTTATTAATGTTTCCTATAATGTTCAAGACCCTTTGCCTATGTTATGATTTTGCTCACACATTTTAATATTGTTCATATCTATCCTCTTACTGAGATTTTAGATCACCCCTTTTTGATTTATATCCTCATGTTATTATGTGTACTAAGCAGTTTTTAAGGGACACTGAGAATCTGGAGAAGAATTAATTAAATAAATGTTTATGTTTGATGTTGTAAATGTTATGTATGGTCCTAGTTTTCCCATGAAACTAAAGCTATGGATCCTTGTGGTGTAATAAGATTAGGTTTTTTTATCATCATAATGATGTAACAGTAATGTAAGAAATGGTTGGGTCTCTATTGTTGGTATCTGAGGCAAGGTTTATTTAATTTGGGAATTAGGATTAGTGAACCCTAGAGAAAACCTCTAGTATGAGACTAAGTACAAATATGCACACAAAAAGCTTTACATAGGGATCCCATAATTTATTCTTTTAGTGCAACCTGAATAAATGAATAAGTTATTTTTTCATGACTTATTGATTTATGTTTTTTTATAACCTTTTCAATTTTAGAAAATAGTGGGAACCAGGAGAATCTCGGCCAACAACCCGTGCGAGGGACAATACAACGATTGCCCGAATGGCATTCCCATTGCTTTGGGAGGTCGATTTCAAAACATCATGGTAATGATTACCCAACTATCCCATGTTATGAATAATAACTTGAATAATTAGGAAAATCCTCCTTCACCAAAGAGGGAGCAAATAGCTATCGAATGTTTTATGAGGCAACGACCACCAACATTTAATGGATCTTCTAATCCATTAATTGTGGATCAATGGGTCAACTCCATGGAGAAAATTTTATATGTGCTTCACTGTTATGATATAGAGAAGGTGACACTATCCATTTATCATCTAGAGGGAGAGGTTGATCAATGGTGGAATTTGATTAAGAGCACCAAGCCAAGAGAAAAAACCAAAGCGATGCAATGGGAAGAATTTAAGATCATGCTTCTTAATAAGTATTTCCCACGAACTCTTCATATGAAGACGAAGAGATAATTCATAAAGCTAATGAAAAATTAAGGAGAATCTGTCATGAACTACGAAGAGAACTTCACAAGTATTTGAAGGTACTATTCAGTTTTTGTTTTCAATAATGATAGATAAGTTGATAGATTCTTTATTAGATTAAAACCAAACCTTAGAAAGGCTCTTGCAATTAGTGAATTTGGTAGTTTTGAAGAAGTTGTTCAGTGTTCCTTTAAATTGGATATGGAGTCTGGAGAATGGACCCATGGCTATGGTGATAAGAAATGAAATATTGAGTTTCAAGTCAGATGATCTAATGATAAAGGTGGGAAAAAAACTCAACGAACCACAATCTAAAAATGTGGGAAGATGAATCATGGGAATTGCCTCAATGTAATGGGGAAATTATTCAAGTGTGGGAAGGAAGGCCACCATGATCAAGAGTTTTAAAAATACATGAAATTTAAGGAAAATGTAGTGGAAGAAAGGAGAGCACCACCCATGGTTCAATGCTACAACTGTAGGGAGAAAGAGCGTTATAAAAACCAGTGCACTAAAACTTGATTCCTCAAGGGTAATCAGCATCAACAGCCACCAATTCCAAAGGAACAAGGGAATTATTATGCCATCACTACTACGGATGTGGAAAAAGATAATGAAGTCGTGAAAGGTAAACTTCATATTCATGCAATAATGGAAAAAAGTATTATTTGATTCTGGTTCTACGCATTCCTTTATATCATGAAAGTTTGCTAGAACTATAGAATCAAATCCCCAAAACCTTGAAGTAGAGATATCTGTAAAAACACAAAGTGGTGAAATCATTTCAACCCAAGTGTTTGACTCTTCTCCTATTGGCGTTTGAGGGATGATTCTTCCAATGAATCTCGTAATACTTCCCTTGGTGGAATTTGATGTTATAATGGGAATGGATTGGCTCTAATTATATAGATCACATATAAACTATCAAAAAAGGAAATATATTTTAATATTTGGAACCATCCCATGCTCCTCTAAAAATGTAAGGAAGATCATGAATCTACTTTGAAAAACCCATCAATATTGTAGGTGTTGATTCCAAATGAAGAGGAATACCTCTCTCAAATGGTTGAGTTAAAGGAATGTGTCAACCTAGCGGAAATGCCCATCATGAGGGAATACTGTGACATGTTTCTTAAAGATATACATGGACTTCCCCTGGATCGTGAGGTAGAGTTCTCAATAGAACTCATACCCATAGCTAATCCTATATAAAAGGGTACCTATATGAAGGTTCGTATTTATCTTGAGGATTTAATGAAGTAGTTGTATGTGAGTTTTGAAAAAGGGTTCATACTCCCTAGTGCATCACCATAGGGTGTTCCAGTGCTCTTTGTGATGATGAATGATTGATCAATGAGGTTGTGTATCAATTAACAATAACTCAAAAAGATCACCATAAAGAAAAAGTATCATCTTCCAAGGATTGATAACTTGTTTGATCAGATAAGAGGAGATCAATACTTCTCAAAGGTGGTCTTCATTCTGGATATCATCAACTAAAAGTGAAGAAGGAATATATTCAGAAGACTGTCTTCCATACAAGGTATGGCCACTATGAGTTTCTGTTTATGCCCCTTATACATACTAATTCCCATAAAATCTTCATGGATTTGATTAACAGTGTCTTTAGACATTACCTAAATAAATTTGTGGTAGTTTTTATCAATGATATTCTCATCTACTACAATATCAAGGAAGAACATGAATAACATCTAAGACTTATGTTGGAAACATTGAGAAAGGATAATTTGTATGCCAAGTTTTGCAAATCTTACTTTTCGATGAATAAAGTCACATTATTGGGACATGTGATCACAAGTGAAGGAATTTTTATGGAACCTTCAAAAAAAGGCGATTGTGGAAGGTCCTAGACCCTCTAGTGTAACTGAAATCCGTAGTTTTATTCAATTAGATAGGTACTACCGATATTTTGTTAGAACATTCTCATGATTTTCAATCCTGCTAACTATGTTAACAAGGAAAGGGGTAAAGTATGTCTGCATGAAAGAATGTGTGGAATGCTTCAAGGAGCTGAAGAGACTGTTGAACACAACACATGTGCTCACATTACCAAAGAGTGGATAAAGTTTTGTGATATAAAGTGATGCTTCAATGAAAGGCTTGGGTTGTTTACTCATGAAAAATGATAATGTGATATTCTATGCCTCACAGAAGTTGAAGATTCATGAGCATAACTATCCAATGCATGATAAAGAGCTGGCATCCATGATTTGTTCCTTGAATATCTGGCTGCACTGCCTTTATGGTGAGAAGTGTGACATACACACTGACCACAAGAGCCTAAATTATATATTCACACAAAAGGAGCTCAACATGCGTCAAAGGAGATAGTTATAGATAATCAAGGACTACTATTACTCTATTCACTGTCATTATGGAAAGGTGAACAAGGTAGTTGATGCTCTAAGAATAAAAGAACCCACTACTCTATCCATGTTACAGATTGAGAAGGACCTTATATTCTTGGATATGCAAAGGATGGATTTGGAAATCATAAGGGAATAGGATACATCCTGCCTTTCCAAAATGATGGTGCAACTATATATCCCAGAGTAGATTAAGGAGGCACAAAGGGATGATCTGGAGTTACAAAATAAGGTGAATTCAGTAAAATAAGGGAAGCTACACCAGTTACATATCGACGATAATGGTGTAATTTGGTTTGGAATGCGACTTTCAGTGCCTTCATCACCCAGGATAAAGAAGGAGCTATTTGAAAATTCAAATTGCTCAACATTCTCTATACATCATGGAAGCACCAATATGTACTGAGATCTCCGAGAAAACTTCTATTGGGATAACATAAAGAAGGATATTGCGGAATATATCTCAAAGTGTTTGGTATGTCAGCAAATTAAAGCATAGCAACAAAAGTCCAATGGAATGATGAAAATATTTCCTATACCCATGTGGAATTGGAAGAATGTCATTATGGATTTTTTCACGGGTCTCCCAAAGACGTTAAAGGTAAATAATGTGATATGGGTTGTGGTTGGCCGAAAAACAAAGACTACCCATTTTATCACTATTTGGGAAGATCTCTCACTTGAACAACTTGAAAAGATATATGTGAAGGAATTGGTGAGACTTCATGGTGTTCTACTATCGATTTTCTCTGATCATGATCCAAGGTTCTAATCTAAATTCTAGAGAAGTCATCAAAATGATTTGAGTACTGAATTAAATTTTATCATATCCTATCAACTCCTAACTGATGTACAATTAGAAATGACTATTCAGACACTTGAAAATATGCTAAGAACCTACTCTTTAGAATTCAACGGTGGATGGGATCAACATCTCCCATTGGTTGAGTTCTCATACAAAAAATAGGTTCCACTTAAGTATTCAGATGGATCCATATGAAGCTTTGTGTGGAAAGTGGTGTAGAACTCCAACCTGTTGGGATGAAGTTGGAGAAAGAAAGCTTCTTGGACCCGATCTTGTGAAAGAGGTGACATAGAATGTTCAAGTCATCCAGAAACATATCATATCTGCTCAGATTCAGAAAAATTGCTATGATGACAACCATCAAATGACTTGGAGTTTGATGTTGGAGATAAATTATTCCTTCGAGTATCACCATGGAAGAGAGTCATGCAGTTTGGAAAGAAAGAGAACCTAATCCCAAGCTACATTATCCCCTTTCAGATCCTTGAACAAATAGAAGCTTTGGCCTATCAACTTGCACTTCCACCGAATATGACTTATTTCCATGATGTGTTTCATTTATAACATCTGAGGAATTTCATACCATATCCCTCACATGTACTGAACTCAAAGGTGGTACAATTGGAAGATGATCTCTCTTATGAGAAGATGCCAGTAAATATTCTAGACAGGAGAGATAATAGACTACGCGACAAGACAACCCACCATTTCAAAGTGTTTTAGAGTAACCATAAGTTTGAAGAAGCTACTTGGGAATCTAAAGATGTAATGAAGGAGAAGTTCCCTCGCCTATTTTTGTAAAATGAATTTTCGTGGGAAAAATTTAATAACAGGGGAAGAATGTAACAACCCCAAGCTTTATCATTGGATTTACCTTATTATAATTATGTCTTATAGTGTAATCACATTAGGAAAAAAAATGACATTTCATGATACTAAATAATATGTGACCATTAAACATAATTTTTCCACTTCAGTATTTTGAATTTCAAAAATTTGACATACACGGTTGCGTCCTGTATGATTTTTTGAGTCTGGTGGAAGAAACATAATTTTCAGTGAATAGTAACCTACTCTTATGAATAGTGAAATAACCTTATGAATATTAACCTAACATTATGAGTATTAACCTTACACATGATAATATATATATACTATTTAAGTAAAAGTATGGTATACCTTTTTTTTAAAGGCAATGTCTTGGTCAATGAGTAAGACAAAAAATATTATTAAAAAGGAAGGGAAAATTAAAAGAGTCTGAAAGAGGAAGTTTTATTACAATCTTTTTCATAAAAAGGAAGGAGCTAAACCGGTAAATCGTCACTACACATAATGTTCTGGTTGATACCTTTGTTGTCTATACCATCAGACACCATGTTTGCTTCACGATAGGTATGTGTGGAAATGTATCTAATCTCCTGGAGTGAGCTGAGTCATTTCTTCCAACGCGCTGTAAGAGACCAAGCAAGGTGAACCACAACATTCCAAATAGCTTGGATAATGGTGGTGGAATCACTTTCAATCCAGATATTGTTGAAACCTTTAATATTTACAAAGTTGACTGCATGAATCACCGCCATCATCTCAGCTTCCAGGGCAGAGGAATATCCACAGTCACCAAAGAAGCAGCCATGAATATGCCCATTAGAGTCCCTGAAGATGGCCCCACAACCCGTGGGACCTGGATTTCCTTTAGAAGCACCATCAACATTTATTTTAATCCATCTAGGAATCAGAGCTTTCCAGAAAACTTCAAGGAAGCGCTTTGGTTGATGGTAGATCCCGTTGATTCTAAGCCGACAGAGGATGACAAAATCACCAACCGAGTTAGTACAGGAGGCTTTCTGAAAGGTGGATGCGTCTCTGATAGCAATAAGAATTCTCGCCTTCCCTGCAACAAGATTTAGTGAGGATCTATTGTGAATAATATCATTTCTATCATACCATATAATATGGATGAGATCTACAAATGTGGATAGAAATATATTTATAATCTGAGGCGAGAGCTTCAGCTCCACTCAACCTTTGATTAAAGAGCAAATAGAGTCAGCTATTAACCATCTGCAGTCAAAAAGGTCAGTTACAAAATTCAAAAGAGCAGTGGCTGTGGCACAAGACAAAAATAAGTGATTTTATGTCCTCTCTATGTTGATGACATATGTGATATCTAGAGCTGATATGGATACCAATGGTTTGAAGGCAAACCTCCGTAGGAAGGTGCTTGTGTGTAATACGCCAAATAAGATTAATTCTAGAAGGTTTGATCCAAGGTTTATCAAAAGGCTTCAACCAGGAAAAATTAGACTCAGAGTCGGAAAAAAAATGATTCTAATAACTTTTGGAATCAAGGATACCATAATGAGATGGTTCCCAAAGAAGACTGTCATCGTCATTTGAAAAGATTTAGTCATCCACTATGTGATTTATAAGATCAGGGAGGTCTGAGTTGGGGGAGTGAATAACTTCCATTATTGTATAGTTAATGGAGTCTGGAACAACATTTGAAGAAAGCATAGAATTGATGGGAACTCCAACCTAGTTGTCAAGCCAGAATTTCAGGGTTGATTCAGAGTTAACCCTCCATCTAGAGTTGTGCATGATAGTGACAAAGGAGTTCCTAATGGAATACCATAGGGAAGAATTCAAATAAGTCAAATTATTGGACTTGAGTTTATTTAGGAAACATTTTTTAAGAAAAGAAATTGAGTCAGATTTGTTATTTAATAGATTCCATGTGAGTCTGGCCTGGATGGCTTCATTAAAATACTTTAGGTTTTTTTATTCCAAGACCACCTTTATCGAGGGGTTTGCAGCACTTGGACCAGGAAACAGTGACAAGCTTCCTATCAAGGATACTACCCATCCAGAAATTTTTTTGGTATAGTTGTTGATTTTCTTAAGGAGACTGGCAGGCCATCTGTAAATCATCAGCGAGTAAACCATTTTGGAGACAATAGAAGCTTTCACCAGGCAGACTCTGCCATCCATAGAAAGAGATTTTCCTTTCCAAGAGGAAATATGATTACTAATTTGATCAATGAGATCATTAAAATAAGAAGATCTAGGCCTACCCCAAAAGATAGAAACCCCTAGGTAAGTAAAAGGAAAGGACCCTTCTTTGATACCAAGACTCTCAATGATGTAATTTTTTCTGGAAATAGAGAAATTTTTCCCAGATAAGAGAAATGATTTGTTCCAACCTATAGATTGAACTAATATCTCTTCATAGTGAGATAAGGTGGCTTTGAGATTGTTAATGTTGTGTTTTCCACCATTTAAGAAAATAATAATATCATTCACATAGTGCAAGTGTGTCGGGACATTATGGTTTCGAGCAGCTTGGATGGGATTGATTTTTTTTTGGAGCACAATAGAGGTTAGTAGATGACTAAGGTAATCATCGGTGATAGAAAAAAGGATGGCAGAGAGGGGATCACCCTGTCGGACTCCTTTCATACATTTGAAATAGCCCTTAGGGGATCCATTAATAAGGATGGAAATAGATGTCGAGTTAAAAAGGGAGTTGATCCTGCTAATAAAGACATCATTGAAACCAAATCCCCAAAGGACCTTAAAGGTGAAACCCCAGTCGATAGTATCAAAGGCTTTCCTAATGTCACGTTTAATAGAAATGTTCCCTCCTCTGGAGTTTTTATTGAGGGCATTGGTGGATTCGGAAGTAAGGCAGATGCAGTCCTGAATAGACCACCCCTTGACAAATCCAAATTAGTTTCAAGATATAATTATGTTACATAGGGAGGAGAGCCTATTGGTGAAGAGCTTGGTAATAATTTTATATATGGATTTAATAAGATCAATAGGTCGAAAAAGGTGAATTTCATAGGCATTGGGAACCTTAGGAATTAAAGTAAGGAATTGGGCATTGATATTATGAGTAAGGGACCCATTAGAGAAGAAGTTCTTGACAAGATTACAGACATACTTTTGAATAACATCCCAGTGCTGCTGAAAGAAACCATTATTGAAACCATCAGGTCCAGGGGCACTGTTAGGGTTGAGGCTAAAGATAGTGTCCTTAATTTCATGGTCAAGGGGAATGCTTAGGAGAAATTTATTGTCTTCATCCTGGACTAGAAAATGAATGATTTCGGGGAGGAGGTCCTTGTTAATATGATCCCCATTGAAGATATTCTCAAAGTAAGAGACCACATGGGAAGCAATGGAGGCCTTCGAGTTTAAGAGTATGTCATTGTCTTCCAAGAGGGAAAGTGGACGACTGGATTTCCTAACCCTTTGCAGAGCATTGTAGAACTTGGTGTTACGATCACCATCATAGAGACACTTAGTTTTGAAGAATTGTTTTCGGATGTTATCCTTAAGTACTAATAAGGAATTGAGCTTCATAGAAATGTTGATATCATGTTGAGGATCAGAGGAAAAGTCATAATGGGTGACATTATTTTGAATGTGATTGGGATCAGTCTCAAGAGTAGATATGTCCCTATCGATTTGTTTCATTTTAGATGTACACCAACCCTTGAGACATAGTCTTAGATTCTTAAGATTTATAGAACAAGCGAAATCATCCGATTTATGACTCATTGAATTCCATCAATTTTGAATAATCTTGGAACAATCTATGTCACCTGACCAAGCATTGTTAAATTTGAATTGTGCTTTGAATGCTTAGAGTGGAAGCTTACCAGAATAGGATGATGATCCGAGCAATGTCTATGTAAGGTGATGCTAGAAATGGTGTCCCAGGCATCAAGAGCCGGGAGATTCATGAGGGCCCTATCTAGTTTACTAGCGATCATCCTATTATAATGACTTATATACCAAGTAAACTTGGCACCAGTGAGGTTAACTTCAACCAGATTACAGTTTTCAATAGAGGATCTAAACTCCGTGGTAGAGATTTGAGAATGCGAAGGACCCATTTTTTCACAAGGAGAAAGGATTGCATTAAAATCTCCAATAACAAACTAGGGGTCGGATATAGAATTAGTTAATAGTAACAGGTCATTCAAAAGGGGTCGACGATCCTGGTAGCGATTCTTAGCATAGACAATGGTGGACTACATATGGAGGTTATCAAAAAAATAATCACAAGTGAGAAGTTGATAAGAAGATTTTTGAACTTTAACATCCTTCAGGGAAGAGTGATAAAAGATCCAGAGGGATTCCATCATATTGCTATTATAACAAGCACCTAAGAAATTATAACCAGAGGAAGAAAAGTGCATAAATTTTAAAGAAAAATTCACTTTTGGTTCATCATGTGAAAAGAATTTTGGTTTATGAGTCAAGATAGCTCTTTTTAGAACAGAAATAGTGCCATAGTTAGCTATACCCTGACAATTTCAAAAGACAACATCCATTAAAACCTGTGTTTGGAGCCTTGGCTCTTTTTTTCTTCTTGGAACCAATCGAGCCTTGGTTCATCTTCGATCTCCTAGGATTGGTGGAAGAGGCTGGAGTAGTCTTCAAAACCTGTTTGCTCATTGGGGAATCATGCAAGATATTAGCAGCAAAAGTATTAACATTTTCATTTATTTTCGTACTAGTGACTTTGTCATTGAACCCGGAGGGATCAACAATCTTGAGTGTAGTTCGAGATTGGGGAACAGAAGACAAAACAGGAGTGGAATGCATGTCTAATGTCCCTTTTTGTAAAGAAATATCCTTATTATTCTGAGTAGATGGTATGATGCACAGAGATGAAGTTTTAGGTTCAGAACATTTAATAGTATGAGCAGCGATACAAACTGGAACATCCATGAGAATCATACCTTGAGGGTCATCCTAGGCAGTGCACATGGAAGATCCATTTGCAAGGGAAGTTGTCTTTGGTTCTGTAACCACCAGGATAACACATACAACATTATCTTGGGTTGTGGGTGTGGAAAAACCATCGGCAAGAACAGCTTACTTTGATATTGAATCCTCTGGAACATCATGTGAAGCCTTCGACAGAACCACGGGCTCATCATGCTCTTGAACCAATGAAGCCACCTCATCCTTCAATAATGAATGCAGAGGAAGCTTGCAGATGCCCAAAATCGTCTGTTGAATCTCTTCTGAGATTGCAAGGTCGAATTCAATGACTTCCTCAGCTTTGACCTGCTCAGCCCAAGTAGCTCCTGATCTTTCACCCGTTATCTTGTCTTTCTTGACCCAAACTTTCGATCTAATTTTTTGATTTTCAGGTATCATCGGACCCAAGACTTTTTTCTTCTTCTTACGGTTAACTTCAGTCCGTCCATCATCAACGGTTTGAGAAACTTTCTTTTTCACTATCTGACACTTTCATATAGAATGGCCGACGATCATACAGTACTCATAGTATGGTGGCATTCGTCCAGTTTCAACACGAATCTCAGTTTTATATTCATTCGCCTTGAAGGCAATGACATCTGGGACTTTAGAAGAAATATCAACTTCCACCATAATCCTCGCATAAAGACCGATATCAGCATTCAAAGTACGTTGATCGATTTTTAGCGGTGTACATATGCAAGATGTGATGTCATTGAGGATTTTTGGATGCCAAAAATACCAATCGAGCCTATGTAGACGCACCCAGAACTGAACCATGGTATTTCTCACAGTGTTCGGGTTGAAGTTGAAGTCCCAATCAGAGATACAAAGAAACCCAGGCTTAAGATGCAGATTTCCTAACCTCCGAACATGATCAAGCGCCTCCTGTGATTTTAACTGTATATGGAAATACCCTTTGCCAATGGGAACCAGATTCCAGTCAGAGGATCCCCATATATGTGTGATTCTTTCTTTGAGCTCCGGATTGGACCATGGATTTTCCCCTTTGAGGTATGATATGCGACCCATTATCGAGAATCTGCACATCTGCGTGCGTTGCTGCATCGCCTCGGGGTCAGCTTCAACAACATATTTGCCATCATCAAGCTTTTTACAGAGGGAGGTGTGTGCCACCAAGGCATTACCCAGATCCACACCTCTAAGGGATTTGATGAAGTAAATGCCTTGCGGCCGAACCATCATAACCGTCTCTTTCTTTTGCTCGTTGACCTTGGAAACCGCAAGAGGCGGTCTCCCATTCTAGATCAAATACAGTCATTAGATAAGATCAAAACGAGACAAGGAGAAATCAGTGCAGACACAGATCGAAGAAACCCTAGGGTTGACGAAGAAGGCGGCGAAGTCGAGAGAAAATCGTCCAACCATCGTTTTCTCTCTCAAAGTATGGTATACCTATATCTTGGAGTAAGTAAATAAATGGTTTTAAATTTGTATTTTTCGAATAATCTAGTATTTTATTTTAAAAATAAATTTGACATATTTAGAAAAAAAAATTAGAAAATTAATTTCATTTTTGGATTCTACATATCAAAAAATGGTTAGGGTGAATTTTTGAATTTTTATGAAATACTTAAATTTTTGGTGAATAGTGAAATTCAATAATTTACAAAATATGCTAAATAAATGAATTTCACCATCATTCTTGAGTCATGCATGATGTAAATGGACATTGTTTCTAAATCATATGCCCTTATTACTATTCTTAGTCATGTAATCATCACTATTAATTGTATTTTAGAGAAATAATAAATTAATGAATATAATATTGAGAAAACCTCTCTCCCCTCGACTATAAATATCACTCTTCACACCCTCATTTCCTCACACCTCCCAAGCATAAATCCTTGTATAAACTCTACCCAAACATATTCTCTAGCCCCTCTTGCACATACAATAGCTTCGAGTATCATCAAAAGACCAATTTAAGGTGCCTTAAGGAGGATTCAAGAGGCAATTCCTCTCTCTCTCTCTCTTCTGTTAATTTCCTTTTAATTTCATGGTCTTTTCTTAATCTCTCCTCAACTATCCTCATCCGAGAATGTTATGGTAACTCCAGTATCTTAAATATAATTTAATATTATGATACTATTTGTATAATATATCATCCAACTCATACTTCTGTTCTTTTTATTTTAGAAAGGAAAACGTTGTTCGTGAGGTGTTAATTTATCACCTTCAAGAACGACATGTTTTTATTTTCCTCTACCGCCTTCAGATCTGGTCATGAAAAAAAATTTATGGTTGAACCTGATTATTTTATATTTATTTTATCCTATTTAATTATATGTAACTATTTTATGTCCATATTTCTAAATTATTAATCAAAACAAGTTTGTTGTGGTCGAAAAACCGCCAGAATTAACTCAAACGATCATCATTAAATTCTTATCTAATGATTAATCCACATGTTATATAAAATAATTCAATATAAGATAATTTAAAATACTGTAAAATTATTAATAACATCAAATATTAGTTATGGATGTTTATCCATGTTCAACACAAACTTCCATTCATGAATACAAGTGAACCATTCAAGAAAACTATAAAAACAAACATTCCCGGACAATGAATTTAAACACTATAGATCATCCAAAATATCATAAATAAACATAATAAAACCTTAATGAATATTATTAATGTATAAAAGATTATTTAATTGTTAATTAATGAATCTAATGTGATTATACAGGACATTAAAACGAATAAAGTGTTTAGATACAAGGTAAGATGGAAATTCTCGAACCCAACTCACTTTCTTTGGGTTTTACCTATTTAACCCATTTTTAGTATTGTTATTACTTAAAATAATTTTTTAATCATTATATTACCATTTTTAGGATATAAATGTTCTCTAATTTATTTTATGAATGACCCAATGATTTCCAAAAGAACACTATTTTTAATTAAAAACACGCTTTTTTACTTCTCGAAGATTGATTCACTCTTCACTCCAGGTTAATAGTTCAATGTAATGAATTATTTTCCCATTATATTTTGGGAACCAAATGATTATGAATTTATGATTTATTATATGAAACCCATTTATTTCCATGGGTTATTTTATGTTCAATTTTGTCATATTTTCAATGTGGCATGCATGATAATATAAATGTTATGATGAGACGGGTGAGATCGAAATTATATAGCACAATATTAATGTTATGTTATAAAAGGTGTGCCTAGATTTATATAGTTATTTAATGCATTGGGTAATGTGATAAATCTAATGAGTTAAAGGTAAATGATGCGTAAACCTGATGCTAGCATTGTTCACAACTATGTGTGGTAGTTGACCACTAAGACATGATGTTTCATTTTTTTTTGCATTGCCAAATTTCATGTATTTTATTAATGCTTCCTCTCATGTTCATGATCCTTTTCCTATATTATGATTGTGCTCACCCATTATTATGTTGTTCATATTTATTTTCTTACTGATATTTTATCTCACCCCTTTGTGGTGTATATCCTCAGGTGATTATGTGTACTAAGGATTTTTTAATGGAAAATAAGAAGCTAGAGAAGAATGAATTAAATAAATGTTTATGTTTGATGTTTTAAATGTTATGTATGGTCCTAGTTTTCCCAAGACACTAAACTTCTTTATCCTAATGGTTTAATACTATTATTTTGTTTATCATCATAATGATTTAATTATAATGTAAGAAAAGGGTGGGTATTTATAGTAGAGGCCACTCTTATGGGAACACATATTGATGTTTCACAGGGGGAACACATCTGGCATGATAGCTCCCAAGAAGTTGCTTGACATTTATTATCCCTCTTTTATTTCTTCCTCTTTCTTGGAAAATCATTCCTCAAGAGTGAGGGACACATTCTTAGGGGGAGGAAGATTTGGGTCATAGATGACCAGGTATTTATTCTTCTCCTTGTTGGGGGTTTTCAAGGGAGGTAATGATGGATTAACTGAGGGGGAACTTAAATTTAGGATGGAACACTAGTTTCAGGTTTGCACACCATCAGTCTTGGTGTGGGATGCCTCCGGGAGGGAACAATCTTCACTTACATCCTCTCCCTTTTATAATTTTCTATGGGATCCATGGGGTTGACGTTTACCATGTTCACTGATGCATACCACATAGGGGGTGATGTACCCAGTGAAAAATGGAAGGAAAGATTTATGCATCCTTTGTTTGGTTTTTCTCCTTCCACTCTGTGATATTCTTTAAGTTTCATGGAAAAAGTGACATTAAGGGAGCCATAATATTTCCTTGTAATGTGACTTTGTCTCGAAGGGTATGAACCATGAGATAGGGTGGAATAGATGACCTCTATGATCATCGTTCTTCCCATATGGGAGAAGATAGACATACATTGTGTGGGAACTTGAGTTATAAATGCCCCTATCCCTATAATTTGGGGTTCCTCCCATTCTTCTGTTGATGTATTAAAACCTAGATTTTTTGGACTTATGGGGACATTTTGATTTAATAATGCTCGCAGCCCTACGGGATGGGGCTATTCCTGCATTGCGGCGGTAGCCGCCACCATTTCCCCCTTTTTGATTTCATGCTCTCCTGTGTGGGTGTGAGTTGAGTATGGTACTGGATCCACACAAGATTTATTATCTTTCAAAGACATAAGCACTGCCTGCTGGTTAGATTACCTTAGGTGGGAAGCCTACTGTATGTTCTCAGTTTCCTAGATTAGAATCTTTTTGATTGCTAGATCTCGTCAGAACTGACATTTTTGAGACTTACTATAGACCATTTTTTGTTGAGTATTCCATATTACTTGAGTAGAGATTTCATTTGATTTCTTCCTTTGGGTAATAACATTGCAAGATGTCATTCCCAATGATGTCTGCTGTATGGGACATGGGGTGAAGTCTAGAGCTCCATGTTCTCCCCATCCCAAAATATGAACTCCAAACAAGGCGTCACCAATGAGGAATCACAACTTGTACAGTGCTTAGAGGCAATCCAGTTCAAGGTTTTTCATTATCTTTTCTGATTGTGGAGACCGTGCAGATGGGAG